>CM060679.1:38889106-40089106 GCA_030686995.1 Artemisia argyi | reverse complement strand
ACGTTTTAGTCCGTATTTACACATTTTTGTCCGTATTTACATGTTTTTGTCTGTTTTACGCGTTTTTGTTCGTTTTTACACGTTTTCATCAGTATTTACACGTTTTTGTTCGTTTCTACACATTTTCATCTGTATTTACATGTTTTCATCTGTATTTACACGTTTCGTCCGTTTTTACACGTTTTAGTCCGTTTTTACACGTTTTCATCTGTATTTACACGTTTTTCATTTGTATTTACATGTTTTCATTCGTTTTTACACCTTTTTGTCTGTTTTTTACACGTTTTCATCCGTATTTACATGTTTTCGCCCGTTCTTACACATTTTCATCAATATTTACAAGCTTTCGTCCGTATTTACACGTTTAAAACATGTAAAAACAAACGAAAGCATGTAAGGAAGGTCGAAAACATGCAAAAATGGACGAAAAAATGTACAAATGTACGGAAACGTGTAAAAACAGACAAAAACGTGTAAACATGGATGAAAACGTGTAAATACAGATGAAAACTGTTGTTCCAATAATATCACGTCTACAAGAACTAATCTATATAAAGTAAAGTGGGTGTGAGCACTTTAGAGAAGAGAGAGAGAATATAAGAAAGTTTCGCATTGCATATGATAAGAACATACACCTCATAACCCATGAGGTAGGGGTATTTATACCCAACGTCTAGCCAAGCATGCCATCGCGGATATACAAGTTCCGCGATGGTAACTTGTTGTCGCATTACAAAACATACACAACATACCCTAAACTATGACAAAATATAAATAGAAGTCCCTAACTAATGATTTACACTTTTCTTTTTCCAACCAAAACATGTAAAAACAAACGAAAACGTTTAAATACGAATGAAAACGTGTAAAATGGATGAAAACATGTAAAAACGGACGAAAATATGTAAATACAGATGAAACCGTGTAAAACGGACGAAAACGTGTAACAATGGACAAAAACATGTAAACACAGATGAAAACATGTAAACACAGATGAAAACGTGTAAAAACGGATGAAAATGTGTAAATACGGATGAAAACGTGTAAAAACGAACGAAAACGTGTAAAAATGGACGAAAATATGTAAATAAGGACGAAAACATGTAAATTCAGATGAAAACGTGTAAAAATGGATGAAAACGTGTAAATACTGATGAAAATCAGTAAATACGGACGAAAACATGTAAATTCGGATGAAAACATGTAAAAACGGACGAAAGTGTTAAAAAACAGACGAAAACGTGTAAAACGGACAAAAACATGTAAATACGGACGAAAACGTGTAAATACGGATGAAAACGTGTAAACACGGACGGAAACGTGTAAAAACAAATGGAAGCGTGTAAATACAGACGAAAGCGTGTATATACGAACAAAAACATGTAAATACGGACGAGAAGGTGTAAAAACGAACGAAAACGTATAAAGACTGGACGAATACATGTAAAGGACTAACGACCGTTAGTATAAAGGACTAACAGCCATTACTTAGGCTATGTTTGGCAAAAGTAGTTGTGAGCACTAGCAGTGAGCAGTAGTAGTGAACTGTGAGCAGTAGCTGTGAGCAGTAGCCAAAAGAGCTCACAGCTTCATAAAGAAGCATTGGGAAAATGAGCTTTCCTAAAAAATAGCAAAGCCCACAGCTCTCATGCCAAACGAACACTAAAAATCAAAAAGCTCATTGTTCACCGCTTATTGCCCAAAAAAGCTCCAAAAAGCTTTGTGCCAAACATAGCCTTAATTGTCAAAAGAAGATGACAAGGCCTTTTTGGTCATTTCAATTCGAATATGGACTGGACCGGTAACATATGCAAACCACAGTGACTGAACCAGTAAAAAAAAAAACTTCAGTAACTGAAAGTGAAAAATTCGCCAAACCACAGTGACCATCTATGTAATTAACTCTTTATAATATGTAATTAAAAACTAACTTGTATATAAATATACGAATTAGGGTTAATACTAGATTGTTAATTTTTGCCCAAAATTTCTTCTAAATTTTTGCGATTAAGGGTTTCAAAAATGAGTAGTTTGATTGATTGATAGCAAAATCAAGCAATCTGATTAGTTAATAGTTTTTCATTATTGATTTTCCCAAATATAAAAAGATTAATTAGTTGCATAGTAAAAGTAAGGGCAAATAGCACAAAAAGGTATACAACTATGAGTTATCTTCATTCAAGGTATCTCACTATTTTTCGGGCATAAAAAAGTAGCCATATTTTTTTGTTGAATTTAGGTATTTTTGTTAAATATTTAACGATCATCTGTTAAATTTTACATCTTAAGTCCATCGTTGCAACCACCACCTCTAATCACTCTCGCCACCACCAACACTGCCCACCGCCACCACCACCACCACCACCACCAAGCATCGTCTCTCCAACACCAACACCACCCACCACCACCGCAAACCACCAACCCCAACCACCGTCGCTACCACCAACCCTACCCACCCACCAATACCACTACTACCCTCTGCCACCACTACAAACCCAACTATCATTGTTTTACCAAAACGCCACCCAACATTGTCGTCACCACTTTTAGATCCTAACCTACACTGTCGTCAAATCAAAAAGTCGGATACTTTAATTGGAAATGACCTATAGCTTGGATACATTTTCGTGACATTTGTCTTAAAACTAATAATGGGCCGTTATTCCTTGTTGGATTAAATGAGTATGGGCCGTTAGTCTGCTATTGAATGGCTGGGCTTACACATGTTTGGATTTTTGACAATGAGATATATAGATATACTTTGACCAAAAGTTTTAATAATAAATCATCAATGGCCCATAACTAGTTTCTTTCAGAAAGTCCAAAGTCATTTTGTCGAACTCTAATACGTATTTATAATTAGATGTTTCGTGATATTCGATTGGCATCAGTTGCATAAGAATCGCCAAATGACAAAATGAAGCTAGTTCTAGCATATTGTTGTTTTAGTTTTAGCATACAATCAGTGGCGTAGCCAGGAATTTGGTTATGGGGGGGGGGGGGGGGGGGCAAATTGAAAATAAAATTAAGTTACTAACCTCAACCTGAATTTGACGAAACTTTGTGTCGACAAGAAGTTGCGTAATGTTGAGGAACAAGGAGGAGGCCCCCGCCGCGTTGCGGCGGGGTAAGTATGAAAAACAATGCCGTTGTTCAATAGCCGATGCTTTATCCAGCTTTTGTATCTCAACATTTTCATTACCACTTCTTTCATGCGCTACGTTCCCCGAAACTTCGGAAGGGCTATTCGGCTTGTGTAATGATGCACCCGAAACTTCGGAAGGGCTATTCGGCTTGTGTAATGATGCTGTTAGAACACTCCTAACCTCATCCATGACACAACGCTGATCATTTGTTGCCTATTCATAACAATACAACATCAATGTAAGCATACTAATACTTAGAATATAACTAAAAAAAATTCATAGAAAAAGGACCCTCACCTCGAGCGCCTCATCAGCTCCAGTATGCAGATAATGCTGGCATGTACGGTTTTGGGAATTACTTGCAGCATCTTAAAAGGATGGCATACTCAAGTTTAACGGCCAGATCCTCCTGCAAAAAAAAATAAGAATTGGAAAAAATGAGGAATCTTAACGACAATCAGAGATGATAGTTTAGGTTAATGTACAGTTTTAAATTTACATATTATTTGGCATACAGAAAACACCACAGGTCCTATGACATATGATACAATCGATCGCACCTTGTTCGTTGCAATGTTATCAAAGTGTAGTAAAGAAATACAAAAGTTGAATCTAGAAATTAACTGCACAAAGACGACAGTCGGACATGGTTGATAAACTCACGAAATCATTAAGCCAAACAGCCTTCTTTTGAAATTTTTGTGATTCAAATCCACCACTTCTGACAACCCAAACCCCTCTATTGTCTACAAATATACGATATATTAAGCAACAAATTTTTTTTTTCCCAAAGTAAACTTACATCAAACATACCAGCGGCAGCTTCTCCATTACAGCAACCCCTTCATAAATGGTCCTGAAAGCCTCCTCCAAATTCCTACAGCCACAAACAAAAGAAAATCAACTCCAATAACTTCCAATATTTGGCCTTGAACACAAAGACCAAATAATAAACAAATTAATAATAATAGATGGTTGAAACCCACAATTAAAAGTAAAACTGAAACCTATCGATGGATTTCAAGCCACTTACCAACCTAGCTAAAAACCTTTGTTCACCAAGGAAAATTATTGGCAAGAAAGTAAAAGCAACTACTTTTCACAAATCTGTAACCAAAATTATGGGCAAGATTTTTTTGGATATTCATGCAATCAAGAACTAAAACAGTTAGTAACTTTTACCAAAAAAATAGAAACCCATCAGATCAAGAGGTGAATCAGATTGCCGGCGAAGGTGAATCTGAGAAAGTAGATGGCGGTGTGAAAGGCGGTAGTGAAAGTTGTGAAGATAAACGTTGGGATATTTTTTGTTATATATTTTATGGATTTTTTTTTTGTAAACTCATGGGCTGTTTAGTGGACCAAAGTGAGCCCTTCAGCAGGCTAAGATTTTCAGAATATTATAGTACGCACCGACGTCGTGTTTTAGTATATATATATAATGAGGATTGTTAATTGTTTATTTGTTTACCCAAATCAAGTATTGTATACGGATCAGTTTTGTGGTGGGCCAAAAATTAAAAACAACACTATACACTCATATTGGGCTAATATATCTTCTTATTATATAAAAGAGAGCATTTTTTCACTGTAACAACCTAAAATGTTGCCAATTCAGCCTCAAGCAGGCTCTAAAATGTTGCCAATTCAGCATAAGGAGGCCCTAAAATGTTGCCAATTCAGCATCAAATAGTTACTTACTGTAACTTTCTGACATCATGCTTCTTTTTTATATCGCATTTTCCTTGCACTCTTGTTGAACACAAAAAAGGAGACACCCATTTCTAATTTCTTTCTTACTCTCTCTCTTTATCTCTCTTATCTTTAAAAATCATCGCTCCCGGATTTATGAACAACTTCACTTTCAGAATTATGAAGAAATTACAAGTTTATAGCCTTTTGTTTAGATTCAAGTATATGACTATATACCCACACTTCTTTCTCTCTTATTAATTCAGTGCACATATATTAATATATATACTGGTATATATTCTTTTTAATACTTAGTACTTACTTTATACAAAGTAACTTTTATTAGTAACTTCTTCTACCATTTCTCATTTTCTTCATTCGTTGATTTGCTAAGCTGTTTGGAGTCACGGCTTTCAGTTTGTTCCACCGACGTTGCTAGACATCACCGGTTGTAAGTAACTCTTTTTGAGTTGTGTAACTATTTAAGTTTGACTTATATTTGCTTTGGCTTTTTTTTTCTTTTTTTTTGTAATTGTCAGTAGTTGTCTATGGTGTATCTTCATAGAAGAAGATAAATAATGGTAAAACATTTTTCATAATTTCCTTACCTATTTTAAAAGCCCAACACATCATATTTCTTTTGTATTTTTATATAATTTTACAGACCATATAACAACAAAAGGTCTTAAACGATGTCGTGATGGTGCCACGATCGAGATGACGATTGACGACTTATATTTCAGAAGAATGTATCGTGAACCGAATGATTTTTTTTTTTTTTCTCAAACTATCAATAAATCATGCATTGTAAGCTTCTTTTGAGATTTCTTTTCTTTATGTGATTCTTTTTGTTTGCTTTAGTTAAGTATTTGGTTCGTGTTATGTTGTGGTAGTGTTAATATCTTCATAACTTATTTTTTGTTTTTGCATCTTCAGGCATTGTGAAGTTACTTTTAAGTTACTTTTACTAATTTCTAATAAGTGTAAGAAGTATTTATATTTGTATAAATAATGGTGATTGCTAATGTTTGGTGCTTTGCAACTTATATCTGTAAAAGAGCATATGGATCAAATTATTTATTTGCGTATTAGAAATTTTGATATCGAGCAAGCGTTCTTATTTAGATGTTGCTAGGTGCAAGAGGTTAATAACTGGTAACTTGAACCGATCACAATCGGTTGACTTTCCATATTGTAGCTAGCATATATACTATATGACTCACTCAGGTTGTGCCTACTGATTTAGATGTTATACCAACTACGAAGTATTAGGCAATACTCTTATATAAAAGGGATACCCTATTTGGACGGTATCTACCATGGGGGCCCCACCTATTTTTTGTCAAATGTACAAGCATTAAAGCAGACAGTACAGGCGGCGGCAGCACAAACCTTCCACAAACCCTCCCTATGGGGGGGGGGGGGGGGGGGGGGGGGGGTTCCTTATAACTCATGCCATATAAAATCGTGAAATGTTAAAGTGCTACTTTTTATGTATGCTTATGTATTATGCATACACTTTAAACTAATATTAAAAGATTTTAGATATGTTGTCTTAAATCTGACTATTCCACTACAAGAGGTCATGGTCTTGGGTTGTTAGGTACACATTGCATTATGCAGCATTGCAGTGTGTAGAAAAGCAGGGCACTGTGAAAGACATGGGAGATTAATTGTGCGTATGGTTGGTTTGATTGATAAAAGATACAAATGGTCAAAGCTAGGCATAGGCAACTCTTCCCTATACTACACCATGTAAGGAAAGAAAAAAAAATAATAAAACATAAGCTGGTGCAATTCTTATTTACACCCAGGGACGGAGCCAGGAATTTGTATTAGGGGGGGCTCGTTTTTTTTTTTTTTTTTTTTTTTTTTTTTGAAGGGGGGTTTAAAATATACAATTCTTTTGTTTTAGAAGCTGAATCATTCAACATACGGGTCTAATGATATTTTTCGGTAGTAACAAACAATTACTTATCCAACGGTTCCTCAGCTTATCTGATGTGACAAAATCGACCGGATCAAGTCAATTGGTAAATGATTTATCGAATTGGGTCAAGGCTATCACAAATAGTTAAGGAAGGGGTGTGAGATTGTATAAATTTAAATGCTATAGTTACAAATACAATAGAGATAATAAAATTGTCATAGTTTATAACCATCTTTTTTTTTATAACCAAAACATCTCAGACAAGCTAAAAAATTATCAAATTTATACAGACAAACGAATTTATATACTTTTAGGAAAAGTTTATTTTTATAATAAACCACAAAACAAAATATAGCTAATGCTAGGTGACATTTGACCTTATTTTACCCACAACATACATATACATAGCTGTGTACAGTACTACATGTCTACATTCCCCAATACCAATACAAGTTTTGTCACTTTCACCTTTCTGTCACCTACAAATCACCTTCATCTCTACAACAATAAAAAAACAAATCACCTTCATCTTCGTCATCTTTTGGCCGGTATCTGTAACTTTTTTTTTCTTCTGCATTCACCTTCATCTTCTCTCAAATATATATAAGGTAGTTGGCCGGTTAGGGGGGGCCGAGCACCCTCCAACCCCCCTACTGGCTCCGTCACTGTTTACACCATCCCTATGCACCAACCAAGCCATCATACCAAAACATAATTAGTAGTTTAGGATACTTGTTTTACTATATTCTAGATATATAAGTTTGAATTACATGTAAATAATATTGATGTTCAGTTGATGTATCATGTTATATATATTGTTGTTCAATCATATTGAAAACTTTTTTTTTTTTTTTTTTTTGGAAATAAGTAAAGATAAATAGGTTATGTTTGAAAAACACATAGCCTACAAATAAAGTGGGTGGTAGGCTGGTAGCATGGTGTGGGTATGGGCATAAAATCTATCATGCATCATGCATGCCTTATCGTGTATGGAGTGTGCAATAATTTTGGTTTCGTGTTTAACATAAGGGATACATTATTTTCATAAAACATCATTTGTACCTTCTACGTATTTTTCATTTTTATATATTTTTTTAATTATAAAACTACAAAACTGAAAACACATAACATAAAATATAAAGTTTAATAAATCAAAATAATAAACTGACAAAAAAATACGAAACATAAATTGTGTTATATTGTTAACAAAAAAGTTAAAAGAGAATGTTATGTACTTTTTGAACTTTTTTATGTACTAGAGCGTACCAATAGTATTACCCTTAATATAAACAAGTACACAATTTTTCACCATTGGCCACTCATGCCTCGCACCCTTACCACATCTAGCCACCACACCCCACCATCTTGCCATAGCTTGCCACTCTCCCTCTCGTCGTTTATGACGAAATTAGTTTTTATTTATTTATTTATAATGGTTGTGTGTGTGAATAAGTGTGTATGTGGGACTCAAATGAAGTTTTTATATTTAGTTGTGATAACTGGGTTGTATTATGGTGATGTAACACCCCGTTGGGCTCAAATGACAAGCTAAAGCTTGTCACGACACCTCAAGCTCTTAGTACACACATTAAAACTTTCTTAGAAAAGATTCTTACATATTTTGAATTTGGATTTCCTTAAATAATACCCTTTAATGAAATATATATATATATATATATATATATATATATATATATATATATATATATATATATATATATATATATATATATATATTACATAGTTGTCTTTGTAAACGAGAGTTGTTATAATTTTAATGAAAATGTCATATAATGGAGTAGTAATCAATTTTGATTATTGTTTCATTAAAGTTACTCATACTTTATTTCAACTATAAAAACAAATCAAGTTTTCAAACTATTTCTCTAAAGTCATCCAAAGTTTTTTTCAACAATAAATACAACTCAAGTTTTAATATCGTCCAATTTTAGTAAATTTTAAAAAGAAATTAAATAAAAAATATCTTTTAGAGTCGTCTTTAAAATGTTCACATATGCATTAATAACTTATACATTGAATAATAACCACCACCTAAATTTAACTTCTTCCAACTAAATTTATATATTACAAAATAATAACGAGATTAAATAGTTTTTCTCAATTTTGTTAAACAAATGTCCAAAAATTTCCGCAATTTTAGAACAACATTTAAACTTGAATAATTTATGTAGTCAAAATAAAATTTGAGTGATTTTAGCGAGAAAATAATAAAATTGAAGTGACTTTTGTAACTAAAACAAAGTTTGAGTGACTTTAATTAGTTTATTAGTATTATGCTCTTATTTAACAATTCATGCTCTTGTGTATGTAGATACATATGCACTAATGAACTTATTTCTTCGATAATTGTATGTTTACAACATTTATCCTACTCGTACAAGTAAATATAGACTTTTCTGAGCCGTGCTTAGCATGGCCTAAAAAACTACCTAGTATGTATGATACAATGATGTGACTAGCTACTTTCGATCAAGCCAATTACATAAAGAAAGAGAACTACTTTAACAGACAAGTAAACTCGACACATTTTGTAAAACTTTATTGAACATATCATTTTTGTTCCTTTTTTTTTGTGAGAGAGAGAGAGAGAGAGAGAGAGAGAGAGAGAGAGAGAGAGAGAGATATTTAATCGTTACTACGCCATTGTGATTCAATACATTAGTGGCTTAAACTGAAAACAAAACAGATTACATGAGCGACCTACATATACGATGTGACATCATTTTACCAAAACCCATCATCTAATGGTCTATTAATATTGCATGCATTTGTGTAATTTGTGTAGTTAACCAATAATTACCTAACATGGAAAATGAGTTATATGTATAGTAATTGTTTTTTTCAAACATATGCCGTTAAACCTCAATTATCTATAACAGGACACATGACTTTAAGTAATCAAGTGCACAAATTATTATATTTTCTCAAGAATAAAGTAAAGAAAACGTACAATTTTATTAAAACTATTAAACAAATTAAGAAGACATATATTTTATTTGATATATTAGTCGACTAAATAAACACGACATGTATTTGTGGGATACAAAATTTCGAAATCATGTTCATATCGGAGAAGTTAGTATTTTTAACGAAAATTTACACTAAGCGACAAACATGCATCCATCGCGTTCTCGTAAACCCCCGAAGCCTCCCTAGGTCCACCCCTTATCTATAATTGATGAAACCATGTACGACATTTTTCGTGAAACTTCGAGTGTGAGCACTGCTGATCTTTCGATCTACAAGTTGCTACAAACGTCATTTTCTGCAACTTTTTAATAATTGAAGTTCGTGACCAATAAAATTTTTTCAATATTAAAAAAACTCTAGAACCATTAATTAAACCATACTTTAGTTTAAGTTTTCACGAAATTCTTAAGTTTTGCCCAAAATATATACATATATATATATATATATATATATATATATATATATATATATATATTTTTTATCTGAATGACGTACTAGACACAATTTCAGTGACTGCTGCTTACATGTCAAACTTTCTTATATCGGATTTTTAAGTAACTTGAGTTGATTTTCACTGGATCGAGAATTCGAGATCGACTTGTGATTATTTTCAACTCGTCTTTCTTATCAAACTCGAAATGATGAAATATACTGTGATCATGTTGAGATTCAAATTACAATCATCGGGTGAAACTTTACTTAGGTATACAGATTAGTGAGTTTTTTTTTTTTTTTTTTTTTTTTTTTTTTTTTTTTTTAACGACGGGTTAGTTGTTAGTTGTTGTTGGCTCGAGTTAGTGAGTTTGATTTGGAAAGATCACAACATTGAATTTTAGTTTCCAAAAGAAAAGCAGCCCTAGGACAAAACTGGCGTTCTTATTAAAGCCACCTTTATTCAAACACTTAACAAACTAATGTATTTCGATAGGTCATTTTCTGTGTATCTTGTACTTCTTGTTTTTATTTTCTAGTGCTGACTTAATTCTTGAAATTTCAAGAATGATGCTTGAAATTGATAATTAGCATTGAAAAACGGCATTTAATTAACAATTGTTACGTTCATGGTGAGGATATGTGTCATAGTTTATTATGTTTAGGATAAGTGTTTGAGTCATATTAGGATAAGTCTTCGTGTTAGGATAAGTCTTCGTATTTGTGTGAGATTATCTCATAACTGGTATTTAATGTTTTACAATGAATGAAAGTCACTAAGCTTTGTCAAATAAAAATATATCTTGTCTTCTTCTTTATCTTTAATTCTTAAGAAACTCGCGTCCGCTTGAAGTGGTGCCCTATCATGATACAAACCCCTAACCGGGTTGGTTCAGTTATGATAAAATGGAATACACAATACTGTCATTTTAAAAACTAATTAATGCATGATGTACAAAACTATTAAAGCAATGTTTGGGGTACAAAAATTTATAGTGCACACCCGATGCTATAGCAATTTAAAGCGTTAGTTGGTACATATAGAGTTATGTCAAATTATGTCGCGATTAGGTTGAATACAATGTGATTACATTATAAAAAAAATATTTATACATTCTAAAAGAATCTATACCTCCTAATCAATAAATATGATTTTTTATATCTATACTTATAATGCATTTATAACTATTCTATAATTAGAAAAACTTAAAATTCAGACTTTTTTCTTGTTTATTATGGAAAAATTTCAAAATTAATTTGTTAGGAAGCAAGTTTGTTAGGAAGCGGTTGGTTGTTCAAACTAAAATTATTTGGCTTAACCCTCTCTAATATCTCTACTTGTAAAGCATGAAAACAACTAAACGTGTAACTAAATAACGCAAAATATAAACACACGGTACCTGCCGCCGCATTGCGCGGGTACCATTCTAGTATAAAAATAATTAAGCCATGTCTAATTATAAATATTACTTGCATCATGTTAAGAAAAATCTTCTACTTATAGTCTAATAGAGTCACTTTATTTTGCATACTCTAATTTTGATGCATATCAAGGGACAAATCCCCACCATCCATCTAGTTTGATTTAATGATGGGATTAACCTAAGAATAAATGGGAAAAATAAGTTCATGTTTTTTCTTGTTTTTTTTGTTTTATTTATTTTTTCTTTTTGTCTTTTTTTTTTTATTATTCTTTTTTTTCCTTTCTTTTTTTTTGTTCTTTCAAATTCACGCATTTTTTTCCTTTCTATTTTGTTGTTCTTTCAATTCATTTTTTTTTCTTTTTAATTCACTTTTCTTTTAGTTCATCTTTTTTTTTAGTTTCACGTTTTTTTTCGCTTTCATACGTTTTTTTACTGTTTTCATACGTTTTCGCCCGTTTTCATATGTTTTTGTCTGTTTTCATATGTTTTCGTCTGTTTTCTTACGTTTTCGTTCACTTTCGTTCATTTTAATACGTTTTCATCCATTTTCTTTCGTATTCGTCCATTTTTCATACGTTTTTGTCCGTTTTCAGACGTGCTTTTACGCTTTCATATGTTTTTGTCCGTTTTCATATATATTCGTCCGTTTTCATGAGTTTTCTTACGCTTTCGTCCGTTTTCATACGTTTTCATCCGTTTTCTTACGTTTTCTTTCGTTTTTGTCCGCTTTCTTTCGTTTTCGTCCATTTTTCATACATTTTCGTCCTTTTTCATATGTGTTTTTAC
The DNA here is from genome assembly GCA_030686995.1 of Artemisia argyi. Lineage (NCBI taxonomy): Eukaryota > Viridiplantae > Streptophyta > Magnoliopsida > Asterales > Asteraceae > Artemisia > Artemisia argyi. The sequence continues at coordinate 40,076,705 of CM060679.1, read as the reverse complement.
GCTCTCATACGTTTTCATCCGTTTTCATTCATTTTTGTCCATTTTTAAATGCTTTTGGCCATTTTCTGACATTTTCATACGTTTCTGAATATCATAAGAGATATTCTGTGATATTCAGAATATCACAAGTGATATTCCGTGATATTCTGAATATCACAAGTGATATTCTGAGTACCACAATTGATATTCAAAAAATCACAAGTGATACTCTGAATATCAATTGTGGTATTCAAAAATGTATGGAAAACGTAAGAAAATGGATGAAAACATCAGAGAATCACAAGTGATATTCGTCTGTTTTCGTCTGTTTTAATTCATTTTCGTTCGTTTTAATACGTTTTCATCCATTTTCTTTCGTTTTCGTCCATTTTTCATACGTTTTCGTCCGTTTTCAGACGTGCTTTTACGCTTTCATATATTTTTGTCCGTTTTCATACATTTTCGTCCGTTTTCTTGTGTTTTCATCCGTTTTCTTACGCTTTCGTCCATTTTCATAGGTTTTCGTTCGTTTTCTTATGTGTTCGTTCGTTTTCATACGTTTTCATTCGTTTTCTTTCGTTTTCGTTGATTTTTCATACATTTTCGTCCTTTTTCATATGTGTTTTTATGCTTTCATACGTTTTCATCCGTTTTCATTCATTTTCGTCCGTTTTTAAATGTCTTGGCCGTTTTAAGACATTTTCATATGTTTCTGAATATCATAAGAGATATTATGTGATATTTAGAATATCACAAGTGATAATCCTTGATATTCTGAATATCACAAGTGATATTCTGTGATATTCTGAATATCAGAAGTGATTTTTTGAATATCACATGTGATATTCTTTTCTGAATATCACAAGTGATATTTTTCATACGTTTTTAGACGTGTTTTAACGCTTTCATACGCTTTGTCCGTTTCATACATATTCATCCGTTTTCTTGCGTTTTCATCTGTTTTCTTGTGTTTTCGTTCGTTTTCATTAGTTTTCGTCCATTTTCATCCGTTTTCTTTCATTTTCGTCCTATTTTTCATACGTTTTCTTCCTTTTTCATATGTGTTATTATGCTTTCATACGTTTTCGTCCGTTTTCATAAATATTCTTCCATTTTCTTACATTTTCGTCATTTTCATTCATTTTCATACGTTTTTCAATGTTTTTTTTGCTATTCTCAGACATTTTCATACGTTTCAGAATATCACAAGTGATATTCTATGATATTCAGAATATCACCCCAGTGGTATTCTGAATATCACAAGGGATATTCAGAATATCACAAATGATTTTCTGAATATCACATGTGATATTTTGTGATTTTCTAAATATCACAAGTAATATTCTGAGTACCACAAATGATATTCTGAATATCATAAGTATTATCCGGTGATATTCAAAAAATCACAAGTGATAGATATTCAAAAATCACAAGTGATATTCAGAAAATCACAAGTGATATTTTGAATATCAATTGTGATATTAAAAAACGTATGAAAATTGACGAAAACGTAAGAAAATGGACGATCATGTATGAAAACGGACGAAAACATAAGAAAATCACAAGTGATATTCAGAAAATCACAAGTGATATTCTGAATATCACTTGTCATATTCAGAAACATAAGAAAATGGACGAAAATGTAAGAAAACGGGCTAATATGTATGAAAACTTAGGTGATATTCTGAATATCCCTTGTGATATTCAGAATATCACTTGGGTGATATTCTGAATATTACAGAATATCACTTGTGATGTTCTGAAATGTATGAAAATTTCTGAGAATGATCAAAAATATTGAAAAACGGACGAAAACGAATGAAAACGACAAAAATGAAAGAAAACAGAAGAATATGTTGAAAACGTATGAATGCGTAAAAACACATATGAAAAAGGAATAAAACGTATAAAAAATAGGACGAAAACGAAAGAAAACGGATGAAAATGGGCGAAACGAATGAAAACGCAAGAAAACAGATGAAACGCAAGGAAACAAATGAATATGTATGAAACGGACAAAAACGTATGAAAGCGTAAAAACACGTCTAAAAGCGGATGAAAACGTATGAAAAATGAACGAAAACGAAAGAAAACGGATGAAAACATATTAAAACGAACGAAAACGTATGAAAACAGACGAAAACGTATAAAAACAAAGAAAAACGTAAGAAAATAGACGAAAACGTGCGAAAACAGACGAAAACGAACAAAATGTAGGAAAACTGGCGAAAGCGTATGAAAACGGGCGAAAACGGACAAAAATGTATGAAAACGAACGGAAACGTATGAAAACAGTAAAAAATATGTGAAAGCGAAATAAAACGTGAACTAAAAAAAAAAAAACTACGTGAATTAAAGAACAAAAAACAAAAGAAAGAAAAAAAAAATGAAAATAAAAAGATAATAAAAAAGACAAAAAAAAAAAAAAAACAAAAAAAAAAAACAAAAAAAAGGAAAAAAAAAAACATGGACTTATGTTTCCTATTTAATCTTAGGTTAATCCCACCATTAAATCAAAATAGATGGATAGTGAGGATTTATCTTTTGGTATGCATCAAAATAAGAGTATGCATTTGAATTTTCCCTTAGTCTAATAACTTTATTCATGTTGAGAAAAATGTACTACTTTAAAACATTTTTAATTTGTATAAATTGTTTGTTAAACGATTTTCTCATGACATAACGCTAAGATAAATGGTTTTAGTATGTTGGTTGAAAACCAAATTTACTTTATGGGCCATGGGAATCTTTTATATAATAAAATAATTATATCATTTCGGAGTGATTTTGTAAAACTCTTCTCATTGAAAAAAAAAAATTAGACCAATAGGAAAGCTCGATTTTGCCATGTAGGCAAAATCAAACGACGTGATTTTTTAATAAAAAGTTAAAACTGAATTGATTTTGGTCAAACTTTAATAAATTTGGTGGAAATTTTTGGTTGAGAAAAAAACACATAAAAACATTTGTGTCATATTTGTGAAAACTAAAACTTAAAAAAAAATGAAGTAATTCATAAAACTTTAGTGGTTGAATTTTACATAAATTATAGAGTTAAGTGTAAAATTATAAGTTTTCATATTTTTTAATAATTTAAAAAAAAATAACAAATAACCCTTTACACTTTATACCCCCTATACTTTATAAGATGAACTTTGTTTAAAATTACATGAGTATTAGAATTATTTTTAGACTTTCATCTATTAAAATTACAAAATTTTGTAAATATATATGTCAGTTAAACAAAGTTAAATCTTTCAATCAACAATTTTTTTTATATAAAATATTATTATAATAGATATTAATACATAATAAAAAAAATTCTGAACAAATATTAGTTGTACTTATATCATAATTTTCACGGGTAAATTCTTATATGTCCATATAATAAACTAAAAATTTAAAATAAATTTGATTCATGTGTAAACCTCGTGCGTGCACGGGGACTTATAGCTAGTACTGTTAATGAGCTTAACAAATTGACAATTGAAATTTCTAGTTAAGTACCTACAGATTTACATTAAAATTTTTTTTTTTTTTATTTACCTATAGATTGACAATTGAAATGGAGGTAATTTGAACACAACAAGTTACATCGAATATAATGGGCAAAATCAAAACCGACTTGCCAAACAAAATACACAAGGTAACAAGTTAAGCCAAAACAAGACATACACCATAATAGTTGTGACAGACTATAGCAACGCCGTACAAGGGTGGGGGGAATCATCAGCGTGAACTTTTGGTAGACACAACCATATGAAGATATAGCTTGACAAAAATACACAAAGTACATAAAACATACAAAGAAGATAAAACTGAGCATCCTTAAAGGAGCCAGACCTAAACAAAACAGATCTAAAGTCGAAACCCAAGGTAGCAACAAGCAATCAATGACGGATCACAACAGATCTGAGCAGAAGAGACTGGATGGTAACGGATCTGAGTAGAAGACAGCGGTGGCGGCAACGACTCGACAGCGACGAAGATGGGAGATGACAGATCTGTGGGAAGGATTTTATTATAGGAAGGAGAAAAGTACAATAAAGGATGGGAGAAGGAGGTCCAGACGGCCGGCCAAGACCGACCGCCGGAGAAAGTTGAGAACTGTTTGGTAAAGGTTAGGTTGATGGTGATGGAGATATGTAGTGAGAGAAAATTTTATGTGTGTGTAACTAAGGTTTTTAGTTTATATTGTAGTTTTGTTACTCTTCAACGTCTCCTAACTCGTTATGTTTGTTTCTTCTAATTTAACCAGCCTTTTTCTAGTTTTCTCTTCCATGGTTACTTTTCATATTCATGTCATAGTATAAATCTGCATAGTCAACTCTTTGCAACAAAAGAAAAACCGCTTCATAGCTTTTGCCAGGTTTTGACTAAAACCTATTAGGTCTGGTTTTGTCGCTACAACTGAACGAGAGTTTGGTCTGGTTTTTGTTGTAAATTTATGATCACAGAAATCTGAGAGTCATGTAAATACTTTCATATTAAAGTATTTCGATAGTTCTATTGAAATCTCAAATTGGATAAAACTCATATTAAGAATCGAGAACATGTTTTTGTTGCTATGAAAACCGAACCAGAGATTGATAATATATATACGACCAAAAAAACTGAATATCGGTTGTAACTGCCATAACAATTATTTAACTACCGAATCGGTTGTAACTGCCATAGTAGTTATTTTCAAGTGAATTTTTAACATAGCAGTTATTTAACTACGAATCAGTTAACTGCCAGGGGCTGCCGTCCCTTGGACCCTGCTACCAGGGGTGCTGGACTCGGACCCCCGTGATTCGGGGCTTCGCCATCGAATGGTAATTATAATAACGTCATGCAAGTGTGCACTCCGCACAACCCCGACTTGTTGAACATTCATCACGATTACACATTGGTCAGCTAAGTCAATCTATTACACTTAAATCATATTGGTGACGCACAATCACCAACAGTTTTGCCACTACAACTGAATGAGAGGTTGGTCTGGTCCGTTTTGGAAGAAAACATACTACTTCATGGTGTTCTGTTGTGCGATGCCTGTTTGTTTTAGATTTTAGGTGTTGCGAAGAATATTATTTTAGTGACTAATTGTTACATCTGATTATTGTGTTTCTATATGATTTTGTTATGTTGTTAATCGTAAGTATTTATGACTTGAAGTTTTTATTTTAGACATAGCTTTGTGTTGATATTGTTTTTGTTCATCATGTAATAGAATTAGTTTTGTGCCTTACAATTTTGTACAACAAGGAACAAGAGATGTACCAATTCAATATTCATTTCAAGAAAAATATAGTCTAATTTGCCAAAACGTGTAAGAAACGAGGATGTTGAAAATCTTAGAAATGAGAATGCATTTTGTGTAATTTTGGTTTGTATAATAAGCTTATTAACTTGTATTCTTCATTTAGAGATTGTTTTATTAATAACATTAACTAGATGTTGACTAATCAAAATTTTTGTATGTGTTCCTGTACCAATTGATTGAACCTCGTGCTTACACTCTGTTCACGAGTTTTAATATGAAAGATAAGAAGAGAAGAGGTTAAAATGGAAAGAAAAGAAGAGAAGATGAAGAGATATTAAAATTTTAATTTGTGTTTCTGAGTTAGAGAGAAATGAAAAGAAGAGTGAGAATAAAAATGATGATTTTACAATAATGGCCTATGTTGTAGGTATATTTTATGTTATATGTGTTGGGTCACTGAATTCCCCAAATCTTCTAACAAGGATTTGAACGTAAAATCCCCTAAGTGTAAACAAGTCACTGAGTGAACAGTAACTCAATGAGTCACCTTTAGGATGCTAAGACCGAGCCTAAGAAGAAAGGTTCTCCATTCAGTGAGACGGAACTCAGTGAAGTGTGATCTAAGCCAAGAAGAAGGTGATGGGTTCAGTGAGGATGACAATAACTCACTGAACCCCATGACTCCTCAACAACTTAATTGTACTGAAGACTGATGACAAGAAGACTGAAGTTTTGGCGGGACTGAGCGGGAAAGTCTGAGCTGCTTTATTAAAGTGCTTTATCACTTTAATGTCAAACTTTCCCAAAATGGTTAAAACCAGTCTGTCATCAGAAAGTGCCTTTTGGACCTAACTCAATGAAGGTTCCTTGCTAGAAGAATAATATCTTTCAAGATATTGTTAAGGAAGCTTTAGGTCCAATGTATATTTAGTTGTTCTATACTTGTGTATAAATAGGAAGCAAATGTGAGGAGTAAAAGTTGACAAGTTTGTGCAATTAATGCAAAGCATTCACAAACCACTTTACTCCTCCAAAGAACAACGCAAGCCCCTGAGATAGCTCAGTGGGTAATTTAAGTTGTCACTCAACATAGATTGAGTTTAGTGAGGAGTCCATACAATACTTGTCGTTTTCAATCCCAAGTGTTATTCCGCAAACACTTGGGTACGATTCTTTGTAATTAACTTCTAATAAAGAATTAAACGTTGGAAAATATTGTCTCTTATTTTTACGTTACTTTATTGTTAATCATTTTCATACATCTGTGTTCAAGTCATACAACTTGGTTACTTTAACTTTCTAGTTACTGATAATCAAGTAAAAGGGACCAACAAGTGGTATCAGAGCCTCTGATTTGTAAAACTTAAACCTGTTTTTCAAAACTTAAGAGTGCTCAAGTTTTTAAAATCAAGATCCCACTATGACTGACATAGATGTTCCCCAACTTGTTGATAAAAAGGGTGGAAGTTATTCAGCTACTGCCCCTCGACTTGAAGCTGGAAAATTTAATAAGTGGAAAAAGCGAATGCTTTGCTACTTAACTGGGATGGAACCTTATTACATCAAATTGATTAATGAGGGTCCATATGTCCCAACAACTGCCCAAGGTTTAATCAAACCTGAAGCTCAGTGGACCCCAGATGAAAGGAGGGTGGTCAATCAAGACCAGCGCCTGAAAAACATCATTTTATCATGCCTTCCTGATGATATAATGGAATCAGTGATTAACTGTCCTACTGCCCAGCAGACATGGACTGACCTGGTTCATAGCTATGAAGGGCCTTCTGATACCAAAGAGAACAGGATCATGGACCTGAAGCTTGAATTCAATACCTTCAGGGCCAAGGATTCTGAAAGTCTCTCTGAGACTTATACTCGGTATAAGACCCTCCTGAATGAGCTGACCAATGATGGTGTTATACTGTCAAAACATGAAATCAATGTTGGTTTCGTCAACAGTCTCCCTGAGAAGTGGTTAAACTTCTCTCAGGGATTGAGAAATGCAAACCACATTCAGAACCTTGAGCTCCCTGCCATCTATGGGAAGTTTGTCTATGAAGACAATCTTATCACCAGGAGATACCCTGGTAAAGCTCAAGAGACCAAAAAGGCCTTGACAATTACACCCATATCAACTGCTTTCTATTCAAAAGGTGTTGTGCAGGATTTTCAGGATGGATCTGATGATGAGGTTGACCAAAGAACCAGTGAGGAGTATCTTAATGATCTTCAAATTGAATTTCATGAAAGAGCACTCCTTGCTAACTCAAAAAGGTTTTTTTTTAAGAAAAACAAATTTCCTTCTAAAGCAAATGACAACACTGAATGCTTTAAATGTGGCAAAATGGGGCATTTTGCTAAAGATTGTTTTTCAAAAACAACCTCAGAACCATCCTTCAAATTTTCAGGGAATAACTCTTTTTTCAGGTCCCAGCAAATTTCAACCAAAAATGCTTCAGTCTAGTCAAAGATTTGAAAAAGTACCTCAAATTGACTTTGAAGCCAAGTACAGAAAGGCAAAAGCTAAACTTGCCCTTCTGGAATCATCCTCAACAGTCTCTCAGCCTCCTCAGGCTCCAAAGCCTACTCAAGCCAAGAACAAAGGGCTTGTTGCTGAAACATATGACTGGGATGAGGTTGAAGTGTCCTCTGATGATGATGAAGTTCACATCAGTGCCCTGATGGCTTTGTCAGAAGACAACAAACTTGCTGTGGGGAAGAGTCATGCAAGAAATGGTGAATGGGTCAACATCACTATGAGAAAGGTAAATCTTCTACTTTCTATGGATGATAATGATGATTGGAAATCTTACTTAGATTATATTAATGTTGATCTTAAGTATGTTGAAGAGCAAAGACTTAATTTGTTTTCAAAATTTAACAAACTGAGTTTTGAATTAAATCATTGTAGAGATGAATTACTTGCCTTAAAACAAGCCAAGCTTGAAAGTGTTACACTTCAAATTCAAAACTCTGAACTTGTAAAACAAAATCAAGCTCTTCAGGAAGAACTTAAGAAAGAAAAGGAAATTATTTGGAAATGGACTCAGAAAAACCCCAAACTTTTTCAAACACTGAGTCTCTCACCCAGCCCCAAAAAGGCTGGTCTGGGTGATGACCAACTCACTGAAGTTTCTGGGGAGAGTAGCCATTCCACAACTTTTCTATTAACCAACATACTCTCTAGCAAAGAACTAGCTCCCAAACCCAGTGATTGGATTGAAAGAAACAATCCTGACAGTAAATTGCCAAATTTTAACACTGGAAGAATCCTGGAGCCTGAAAGTCAGGCCATCAAGGAGCTGCTAGGAGTCACTGATGAACTTAGTCCTACTGAGTCCATCACTGAGTCTAAGTCTGATTCACCACTCCCTCCACTGAAACAACTTCAGGGAGCAGAACCCAATTCTGACCTTGCACCATTAGTCTTTCAACCACATTCTCCTAAAGAGAAATCAGGATTAGGAAGGACTATTCTGAAGAGACCTACTCCTGCACCCACTGAACACCAAAAACCTTCAGTAAAAACTGAAGTGAAGTCTGAAAGCACTGATTCAAAGGTTGATCAGCTTGCTGAACTTGTCAGGATGCTGAGTGAGAAAATTGAGTCTACTGAGAAATACTCTGACTCAAAATCAACAAAGCCCTCAGTATCCTCAGGTTCCTCTAAACCAAAAACCACACCCAGACCCTCAGGGAGATGTGAACTGTGCAATTATCCAAATCACAGCACTGATAAATGCTACAGAGTCCTGTTTTGTATGATATGCAAACAAGAGGACCACAGAACTTGTGATCACATCCCCCACACTGCTTCTTTAAAAGCTAGGGGTCTATACAAAACCCAAGGCTATCAGTATGCCACTCCTTCCAAACAAAGACTGAAGGCAAAGCCTTTCTCACCATGTCCTCACTGTGGCTTCAATGGTCATCTTCCTGATGATTGTATGATGAAAGAATGCTGTGACATCTGTGGAGATCCCTCCCATGAAACCAGGGGACATGACAAAGTGATTCAGTCCAGAAGGAAAAACCAGACCAACACTTCTTAGTCACCTGAGACATTAACTTCCACAAAATGTAAAACATGTGGAAGCTCAGGTCACACAACTTCAGACCATGATTCACTAACTGAGTTCAAAAAGTCCATGAGGACCAAGCCCACTAGAAAGTGGGTCAACAAGAAAAACTAACCCAGTTTACTGTTTGTGCAGAAACACATCAAGTATCCTACTTGGCATCTAGATAGTGGATGCTCCAGAAGCATGACTGGTGTGAAAAGTTTTCTGCACAAATATGTGGAAGAACCAGGACCCAAAGTAGTATTTGGTGATAACTCATCAGCCCCCACTGAAGGTTATGGTTCAGTAAACTGCAATGGTATAGTTTTTACAAGAATAGCTTATGTTAATGGTCTCAAGTACAACCTGATAAGTGTTTCCCAACTATGTGATGCCAAATACATAGTTCAGTTTGATGACAAGAGAGGGACCATCTTTAATGCCAATAAGGAAGTTGTGTTGATTGCCCCCAGGAGGGATGATGTATATGTCCTTGACATGTCATCCCTGACTCAAAATGGGACTTGCCTATTCTCAAAGGCAAGTGAGACAATCAACTGGCTATGGCATAGGAGACTCTCTCATCTCATTTTCAAGAGCATCAACAACCTGGCCAAACAGAACAAAGTTCTGGGCCTTCCATCCCTGGTGTATACCAAAGACAAGCCTTGTTCTGCTTGTGAAAAAGGAAAACACCACAGGGCATCATTCAAAACCAAACAAACCTTTTCCATCAAAAGCTGCCTACATCTTCTTCATATGGACCTTTTTGGACCTGTCAGTCCAATGTCCATTCACCATGAGAAGTATACTCTGGTCATAGTGGATGAATACTCAAGATATACTTGGGTTTACTTCCTGACCAAAAAGAGTCAGGCAGCTGAAACAATCATGTCATTTGTCAGAAACATTGAAAATCAAAATGATGTCAAAGTTAAACAGATCAGGACTGACAATGGCACTGAATTCAAAAACCAAGACCTTGAGTGTTTTTGTGATGAGAAAGGAATTTCTCAAAATTTCACTTCTCCCTATACTCCTGAACAAAATGGAGTAGCTGAAAGGAGAAATAGAACACTCATTGAGGCAGCAAGAACAATGTTGAATGGCTCAGTCCTCTCAAAACATTTCTGGACTGAGGCAGTTAAAACAGCCTGCTACACTCAAAACAGGTCAATCATTGTGAAAAGGCATAATAGGACTCCTTATGAGATATTCAAAGGAAGGATTCCTGACATCAGCTATTTTCATGTATTTGGGTGTCCTGTGTTTATACATAATCACACTTAGGTAAATTTGATGCCAAAGCTGATGATGGATACTTCCTGGGATATTCCCTGGTTTCTAAAGCCTTCAGGGTGTTCAACACAAGGAGACAACAAACTAAGGAAACTTATCACATTACTGTTGATGAGAGCACTGAATCCATCAGGTTCTCAAATTCCTCAGTAGAAGAAATTGGTATTGATGACTCATCAAGATATCCTCCTGATGAGTATCATCCTGAGAACAATCCCTCAACCCAATACCAAGCTGATGCTGATGTCTCCTATTACATCGTCCCTCACAACCTACCCCAACCACCTATCAGTGAGTTCGTAGAAACTCAGCCTGTCTCAAATGAGACTGACACAACTGAACAAATTGTCCAGGTACCCTCAAAACAAATTGTTCCTACAGTTGTCACTGAAGCACATAGTGATGAGTTACCTCATGTTCCTGAGTCTGAACCTAGTCAGGCTCCCTCAAGCTCAAATTCCTATCCCAAACCTCAGGATAGCTGGACTAGATCCAAAATCATTGAGCTTGTGAACATCATTGGTGAACCCACTGAAGGCATGCTCACAAGAAGCAAGGCTGCTAAACTTAAGGCTGCTACTGCCAATATATGTCTTTATGCTGACTATCTCTCAGAAATTGAGCCTAAAAATGTTAAAGAAGCCCTGACTTATGAAAGTTGGGTTCAGGCCATGAGAGATGAATTGGAACAATTTGACAGAAATGATGTCATGACCCTTGTTGAATGCCCCCAGGGTGTTTTAATCATTGGTATGAAGTGGGTCTTTAAAAACAAGACCGATGAGAATGGCACAGTCATCAAAAACAAAGCAAGACTGGTTGCCAAAGGATATAATCAACAGGAAGGTATAGACTATGAGGAAACCTTTGCACCTGTTGCAAGAATGGAAGCCATCAGGATCTTCCTTGCTTATGCAACTTACATGAACTTTAAGGTTTACCAAATGGATGTTAAAAGTGCATTCCTGAATGGTAACATCAAAGAAGATGTTTATGTGCAACAGCCTCCTAGTTTCGAAAGTAGTGAATACCCTAACCATGTCTACAAGCTTAACAAAGCCCTTTATGGACTGAAACAAGCACCCAGGGCATGGTATGAAACTCTTTCAGCCTTCCTGATCCAAAACAAGTTTGTCAGAGGAAGAATTGACAACACATTGTTCATCTACAGAACAAAAGATGATGTCATTCTTGTCCAAGTATATGTTGATGACATCATCTTTGGCTCAACAAGTTACAAGCTTTGCAAACAGTTTTGAAAAACTGATGACCACAAAGTTTGAAATGAGCATGATGGGTGAACTCACATACTTTCTTGGACTCCAAATCAAACAAACTGATAAAGGAATATCCATTTGCCAAGAAAAATACCTCAGGAACCTACTGAAGAAGTATGAGCTCACTGACTGCTCTTCAGTGAAAACTCCTATGGTTCCTTCAAACAACCTTGGCCCTGATCTCACTGGAAAATCAGTGAATCAAACCCAATACAGAGGAATGATTGGCTCCCTGATGTACTTACTTGCCTCAAGGCCTGATATCAAATTCTCAGTCTGCCTGTGTTCCAGATACCAGGCTGACTCTAAAGAATCACATCTCACTGCTGTCAAGAGAATCATCAGGTACCTGAAGGGTACTCCAAACCTTGGTTTGTATTATCCAAAATGTTCAGGATTTGACCTCAAAGGGTACACTGACTCTGACTATGCAGGATGTAACATGGATAGGAAAAGTACTTCAGGATCCTGCCAATTTCTTGGTGGTAAACTTGTGTGTTGGAGTACAAAGAAACAACAGTCAGTGGCCATGTCCTCAGCTGAAGCTGAATATATGGCTGTTGCAGGATGTTGAGCAAATGTACTATGGATGAAGAGCCAACTGAGTGACTATGGCATTCAGTATAAGATGGTACCTATCATTTGTGATAATACTAGTGCCATAGCCATCTCAAACAATCCAGTACTTCATCAAAGAACCAAGCACATTGACATCAGATACCACTTCATCAGGGACCATATCTCTAATGGAGAAATTGAACTACATTTCATCCCCACTGAGTATCAACTAGCTGATATCTTCACTAAACCTTTGGATGAACCCACTTTCACAAGATTGAAAGCTGAACTGGGCATGTTGGACATAGAATCAGGGAACTGATCAAAAGTGTTTCAACATGATGTATATTCTCTAGGTCCCTAATCACATCCCTTCCTGAAAGTTTTTATTGAATGATAATTCATTCAGGGGGTTGTGGATGAAAAATGGCATTAAATACCCTAACCAAATGATCCGAATACTTAGTTAGTAAATGTCCCAGGTAGGTAACTGATTCCTATTAAATATAGGAATATATGTCACTTACACAACTGGCATCCACATCTTGGGCCCCCACATCTCTCTCACCAAACACCACTGAGCATTAAATGCTCTCTCACACACAAAATGTGATGATTTTTTTTCTCTGCAAAAGTGCATTATTTGCAGAGGCACCCCAAAGGGTGAGAGAAAAAGGGGTAGTGGGAATCGTGATATTTAATGCGGATCTCAAACCTATATTATTATGCCGTTTCAGTTGAATATTATAAGTTTTTGATATCCGCAACATCACTACCCTAATTCCCACTATAAATACCCCCACAAAAAGGGAAAAACACACAGGCTTTTAAAAATCATTACTAAACTCTTGTAAATTGTTTTCAAAACTGCGTGTGTTTCCCTCACCAATACCATTTTTTCAAAACCAGGCCTTATAATCTAAACCAAATGGCTTCTTCAAAGGTCGTAAAATACGCACCCAATGTGGATTTCCAAATGGAAGGCGTAGACCTTACCAAGAACAATGTGGTGGGGAACTTTGCCTACCCTGTTGGGTTCCCTGAATACAGGGATGTGGTGAAGTTCCTTCAGAACTGCTTTCTGACCACCGCATTCACAAAAACCCCCTCAGTCATCTACCCTGAATATTTGAGGGAATTTTGGTGCACAGCAGTGGTTGAAAGCCCTGATGTGCCCAAAGAGGCCAAAATAAAGTTTACAGTCAAGAATGGAACTAAGTCCCTAACTCTTGACTATAAAACTTTTGTCAAAGCCACTGGGCTTGATTACACACAGACCTTCGTTGTCCCACCATCTGATAAAGATGTGAAGGAGGTCTTACTGACGCTAGGGCCTTATGACAAACTTCACCCTGAAGTGTCACCTGGGGCCCTACTATCCAAAGCCCCAATCATCAAGACCTGGTTCCCAGCTCCCTGGAGGATAATAATGACCTTTGTCATTCAGGTCCTCGGGGGAAATAAATCCTCTACTGAGCAATTGAACAATACTCAAGCAATGATATTGTTTAGTCTCATTGAGGGTAGATTCATTGACCTTGGAGAATTAATCTTCAAGGACCTCATAGCAAAGTTAGGGGGGAAGTCTAGGCAAAAACTCATGTCATACCCTAGATTCATTTCCTGTGCCTTACAAGACTTGCTTGGGTCTGAGTATGCAAAGCCTGAATCAGTAGGTTTTGAGCCTGAAATGTTACACAAGGCTAATTACTCTCGTGACCCTCTAGAGGTTACACCAGTCACCCTGACACAATATATGCGTACTGCTATCCAGGGTGACAATATAATATCACCAGTTCCCTTTCCCACCAAAAAGGTGAAGAGGAAGAAGGGACAGGGGTCCAGGAAGGTGGCTCAACCCAAGTCACTCGAAACTGAGACCTCTGACCCTAAGGCTACCAAAAGGGGGCATGAAATACCACCCTTGACTGCGGACACCCTGAGAATAATAACCCAGTCACTAGGCCTGCAACAAAAGCCATCGGAGGGCACTGAGACATCACACTCAGTGTCCTCGGGCATACCCGTTTCCAAAGACTCTACTGTCATAAACAAGACAGTTGAGCCAAAACAAACCAAACCTTCACATCCTGCTAAAGGCTCTGGCAAATCACAACCAGAGTCTCAGGGAGTAAGGGATCCTAAATCCTCGGTGGGGCAGCACTACTCCACTGAGAAGGGGGTCCACAAACATTCACATCCTGCCAAAGGCTCGGGTAAATCACAACCCAAGCATCAGGGAGTTCATGTTCCTAAACCTTCGACAGGCCAGAACAAGCCTGTTGGAAAGGGGGACTCAACCACTCATCTGCCTGATGAGGACATTCGCCAATCAAAGCTTTTGTCTGAGGGCACCACTACTCATCCCAAAGACTCAGAGGGAAACATACAACCCGCTGATAGGGACACAACAATCACGGCTCCTAGTGATGGCACTGAGAAACACCCATTAGTGTCTGAAGGGGTCACGGGGGACAAAGATTCAGAGGGATATACACCACCCGCTGATATGGAACCCAAAACCACTCCCGGAGGTGCGCAAAACTTGGGAACTTGCCTTAAAGACCAGGTAGGTAAAACCCAACCTACCGGATTTGAGGGGTCAGGACCTGGCCAAAACGAAGGCAAATCTTCTTATGAAGAGGAGCCGGATAACCTCCATTTGTTGCAAATTACCTCCCTGGCAGATGCTCAGGCGTTCTTATTTTCTGATGATGAATTTAACAGTGACGAGGAAGTCTTCACGGCCGGAGATGAAATGGAGGTTGAGGAGACAGTCCCTGAACCTGTTACTCAGTCTCCTCAAACCTCTAACCATGATGAAGATGAACAACATTCCTAGCCGGAAACCTCAGAAGACGCTTCAACTCCTCTCACTGAAAGAGCCTTCAAAAAGTTCATCAAGAAAATGACCAATGTTTTGTACAGGGGGGTCACTGAAGAGGTGTTTGACCTGCATACTGAGCAAGCAGTCCACTATCACCTCCTCAAAGATGCTGTTGAAGAATACACTGATGATGTCAGGGATCAAAATTCCACTGTCTCTTACTCCCTGACACAAATGGCTTCGCACATCAATCAATTTTTGGAATCCATAAAAGAGCTGGCTACAGGGATTAAGTCAGTTCAAGAATCAGTCAAAGATGATCCTGAGCTCAACAAGAAACTTCTTCAGGCATCTGAGACATACCAGGTAAATGCGGTGGCTCTTACTGAGTTACTTGGTTTGATAAAGGGTTCCAATGTTCAGAATCTCAGCTCCACGGTGGAGTCCCTCAAGTCTTCCTTTACTCAGTTGGAAGCATTAGTGACAGCTCAATCCCTGAAGTCCACATCTCTGGCATGGACAATGGGATCCAGGATGACTGCCCTTGAAAGTTCTCAGGCTACACTTGACTCCAAGGTATCCCTCATCCATTAGGATACTGCAGAGATCAAGTCAATGATGACGGAAATGTTTCAAGTTTTCAAGGGCACCTCTACTTCGTCTTCAGTAACTCCAACACTTGCCATCACTGCAGCTCCGGCAATTGTTGAGGGGGAGAATGATGCGTGGGAATCGCAACAGGCTTTACCTCTCGATGGATCTCGAGAAGCTTACAACCCCCACCAGGCAGTGTACCTGATCGTTGTAGTATAGTATAGTGACAAGTACCGGGGGATTGATCGTTCAGCTTAGGAATAGTGTCGCTAGGATTAGAAAACCTAAATACTAGTTCTAAAGGTGAGGGATGATTATTTTTGTGTTTTTATATTTTATGGAAAGCAAATTAAAATCTCGGGTTTGAAGGATTTGGGCGGAATTAGTTGCTAATCAACTAACCCAATACTAAGATGCAATCAAAATAAAATACTAGAAATGAAAATAAACTAATTTATACTAAGGTTGTGAGCAGTAATTGGAGAAAATGTGTTTACTTAGATTTCACTACTCCCTAGATATTTTTTACACGTTAATTACTTGTTATAATTGCATGGATGACGGATCGTATTCCTTAATACCATTCATGGGGTGGCACACATAACTCCCCAATTCTATGAGCTCTTATCTCCTCCTACACCATGCCCAACACAACTATATGGATTGTAAACAGTGGCTCATGCATTAAATACAACCAATAAAGACCTAGTGCGCGTTGGTTCATGTTTCTTAAGACGTTCAAGCATGTTACCAATTGGAGATCTGCCAGTTTTCTTAAGCCTAACATATAAATCATTCATCCAAGACAAGAATAAACAAGTAATCAACACATAATCAATATCTAGGTTTCATTAGATCTAAGCAAACACAAGATAGATCTAGCCTAGCATGATGGAATTAAGACAAGAACAAGATATAGACAACCAACACATAGACATATTGATTGAATTAGAAGAACACTTATCTTGATTAATCATGCAAGGTATCAAGGGGTTGGAACCCTTGAAAAACCTGTAAAGTTACACCAAAATCGTACTTAGGGTTTCTCCCAAAACTTCTCTTTTTAATGTGAAAAACTAGAAAACTATATATAGAAAAAGGGGTCTGACGGCGTCAAGACCAAATAGGTGACGCCATCACCTCACCGCCAAAACAATCCTCGGACTGCCTAGATCTACATTTGACGCCGTCAAGAACAATTCATTTCCAGGCCGTCATGACTTTTACTCTTGACGCCCTACCTTCATGACGCCGTCAAAACTCTTCTGGGTCGTCATGGAATTTTACTCTTGACGCCGTCAGGGAACTACTCTTGACGCCGTCATGCACTGTTCCCAGCATGGAAAATTAAGACTTTGGCGTTTTCTTCACTTTTATGCTCCAAAAACGTCCGAATTGCTTCCTTTTCCAGATTTCACTCCCAAAGTACCTAAAATCACAAAAGGAACGATTTAGGGCAATATTTGATCAAATAAATTCGGATTCGGGCTTAAATGACCCCCTAAAAACGGATCATTTTTCGCCTCATCATATACCCTTACACTTGAGATTTGCTTGTCCTCAAGCAAATGCGCTTTTATTCTAGTCAAAAGACAAGTTAGGGGTCATTTAATACTAATATAAAAGTAATTACAACAAATAATCGTTCCATTAAAGACCAATAGACAAGCACGGAGGTCATACACAAGCACCTCACAAATAGTGTTTAGATACTCACATCTCTCGGGTGTAATAAAGTGTAAATTACAATATGGAAACGGAAGATATCTCTCACTACCTGTCATAGCAAAATAGATTACCATAGGCTTGGGAAATGATCAAACCTCCACCACATGGCGTAAGCACATAGGATAAACTATCAAAGAGGTCATTTAAAGGGTTGTAACGTTAGGTGTAGGGATATGAAATAAACGGTTTTGTTGGATAAAAGAAGTTTTACTGGTGGCGAGTTAACAATCTTGGTTAATTACATGTACAATGTGGCGTTGCTAAGCCAAGACTAGACTCGACTTAAGCTAATAAATGAAAAATAACAAAAAAACATAAAATGAACATAGAATGAAACGGGATGGTAGTCCGTATGTTTTTTCTCTTTTTCCTTTTTCTATATTTTTTTTTTCTTTTTCTTGATTTTTTTTTTTTTTTTTTTTTTTTTTTTTTTTTTTTTTTTTTTTTTTACATACACTCTTGCCCTACCATCCAAAATAATACATTATAGGGAATGAATATTCCCCTTACACTTGAATCTTTACATACTTTACATTAAACTAATCTAATGACTCGAATTAAGAAAATCAAAACACTTGGAGCACTTTTAAGATTAACGTACATATGGGGGTAATAAATGATGTTCTTCCACATTACTCCATAAAATAAGTACTTACCCATGAGTCCCGATCGTCCCAAAACAATATGTACAAGGATATGACTCGACTTAGCAACCATGTAATCAATTAGAAAGTTAACTTAGGGTTTAACAAATAACAATAATGCACTAAAAATGAGCGCATACACAGAAGGCTAAGGCGATTTGGGTGTACATTTAAGTGGGGTGTAACAAATTCTTCCTTTAAGTAAAATGCTTAAAGTTAGAAACGAAAAGATAGGCTCGAAGGGTTGTACTAGGGGTTTCGTGTACTAAAAATGAGTACAACGCTAAGGGTGTGGGAAAAATTAGTTGACTTAACTAGCCAAGTAATATGACTTAAATGGTCAAGTAATTATAATACGGGTTTAACACAAGGGTAATCCTAATGCCTCTTATCATGTAGTAAATCCTACCACACGAATGTAGTCTCACTAGCGGTCTCGGGATGTATCACTAACGCAAGTTTTAGAATCTAAATGCTACCGGTACACTTATAAGCACTAATAGTAAATGCTTTTCCTATCAAATCTAAAGGCGAACCTCACATATTTGGGTGGAAAATTTTTCTGAATATACGGTTATGTGCTAGTCATACAATCTCCTATCCATGAGACGCTTGCTATGGCTAAAGTTTCACTCCTAAATGTTGTAAAAAATTTTAAATTTGGCGCTAAAATTGCACTAACAAGTATTTCTCATAGTTTTATTACACATCTACTATTAAACAAAACAAACTCAAGCGAAAGTGCATATGTAAGGTATCATCTTTTTACCCTCCCCTTACACTTAAGATGAACATTGTCCCCAATGTTCAAGTAAAGAATGTAAAAGTGAAAAAGTTAAAAAGAATGAAATCAAATACTCCCCTAATTCGCTCGGTATGAATAATAGGATGGCCAGGTTAAATCTTCCTCCAAGAAAATGAACAATCAAAGCTTCCCTTCCAGTATATAAATCATCTTCTTGTCATACATAACCTGTAAAACCTGACAAAATAGACAAGACAACCTCGCGTAAAATCGGCGGCATCCTATATAAGTTACTAAGTCCTAGAAAACAAGATAAGATATAATGCTTGTGGAATGAAGTTTGCAGATCTCCTGGAGATTATAAAACTTAATAATTCACAAAAAACCATAAGACTCCGTTAGAAAAACAAAACCGGTAAAATTTCCAGATTTTTACTCCTGACGCCGTCAAGAGTAAACTCCTGACGCCGTCAGAATTGACCTGCAGAAATTCTTATGTTAAGTTTCCGGAAAATTTCTAGAAAAACTTGGTTCTACTTCCTGGAAAATCCTGCAAAACTTCATTATGACTCAATACAAGCATTTGACTCTAACAAGTACGAATATACATGTTCATTTAATATTGTGGAGAATCATGATCGGTTTGTTTCATAAAAACATATTTGGGGTTTCCCCTTACACTTATCTTTTGCAAAAATACCTTTAGGTGGAGTTAAGACTAGGCCAAAACAACAAAGTAAAGTATTTCCACTATTTAGTTTAGAAACATGATCTACCAACAATAAAAATAAAGCATGCATACGGAAGCAAATAACAAACAAACAAATAAAATCACACAAATAAGAACAAACGAAATGAATAATGTCACCATGAGCACCATTAATTATTTCAAACAAACGTAAACATGAAAGTAAATTGTTCAAGGCCAACAAAGGCCGCATCCTAAGCTATTACAGTACCAAATGTTTCAAATTACACAACCATCAATAAATAGTTCAAAGACAACAGAGATCAAGAGGAGTCACTGGGGAGGAGGACCAAAGCGGTAGTCATAGCCAGGAGGGAGGTCTCCGGTGTACCCGTAGGGAGGGTAGTCAGTCTCTCGGCCTGGGAAGGGGTCAATCTGCAGGTGAGGCTCAAGCTGATCTCGGGTGGAGAGGTGCTGCATCTGGCGGATGGTATGATCGTACATCCAATCAAAGCGTTGGTCAGTGGTGGTTCGCCATGCGTCCATCTGACCCATCCAGGCACCCTGGTGTGCCTGCCAATCTCCCCGACTCATGTGTCGGCAGTAGTTAGCCGTCCCCTCCTCATACCCCTGGAACTGATGCTGCTGGGGATCTACCTCATCATCAGCATCCTCCTCAATATCTGGCCCCCCTTCCTCATACCAAGTATAGGTCCCATTCTTCTCTGGCATCACAATGCTCATCTGCCTGAGGGATTTAGCCCTCACTACCCTACAATTCCCGCAGTCGCTCAAGTACCCTATGATCTGAGGAGTAAGAAGACCATAGGAATGAGCCAACCGGGTCACGAACATCCCCCCATACACCTTGTCAATATCCCTCTCACCCACACTGGTCCTCAAATAACTGGCCACCCAAAATGGGATGTTGCAGTAGACATCCGAAGAAAAGATGGTGTACAAGTAGAACATGTATGAAGCAGTGACACGGTGAGTGGTGCCATGACGTCCTGACAGGCTATATGTGATGCACCTGTGGACTAGCCTAGCTACGGGGTCCCTGATGGATGCTGCACCGGTAGTCGAGGTGTAAACCCCGTTCCCTATGGTCGGCCAAAAAGTGATACACCTCATCTCACTCCTCTGAGTCACCCCATGTAACAACCTCTGCATAAAAGTCCCATCAACCTCCTCTCTAGTATACAACCCAATCCTCCAACCAAACTCAGCCACTGAACATGACCGTAACTCTCCCCCTAGCCTAAAATACACAGTGGTGCCCCCATATCTGTCCTAGCCTCAGCCTGATCAAAACGGAAGGTCGCAAAGAATTCCCTCACCAACTCACTATAGACTGTCTCTCTAATCCTAAACAACCTCTCCCACTGTGGACCCGCAAACCCATCTGTGTGGATCCTCTCTAAAAACGCAGCCTCCAACCCTTGGGCCCTTAGAAAATCCCAGTCAACCACAGCCCCAGCATCAATATGGTGGTTACACAACTCCGCATACTTGGTGTTAGCACCAACATTGTCAAACTCGCTCCAACTATGGACTAATTCTCCATAATTGACCCTTTGAGATCTAGAGGAACTGCCCTTATGTTGACGAGATCTTTTGCTCATTTTCCTGGAAAAAGGTGGAGTGAACGGAAACGATTAGAACGAGAATTTTGATGAACTTTATGCAGTCAGACACATCTGACGCCGTCAAGAGTAATCCTGACGCCGTCAGATGGATCAGAATCCGAATCATGCAAATGCGAGGGAAAAATCAATTTTCAAACTCTTAACCCATTACCCAAACGCTTCTTTAATCAGAAAACATGGGTGGGGGGTCAAAGAATCCGTGGCATGAGTGGCTTTCCCTAATCTAATGCATAATTCGAGTGAGATAACATAATCAACGGGTAACCCCATGTTTACAAACCACCAAATGGATGGCATTACGATTTGTTAATAATGGGTCAAGAATGGGGTTTCGGGCGAAAGGGGTTTTCCAAATTGATGGGTCCTAAGGACAATTGATCGAAAAAGGATGAAGAAAAATCACTTACCAAGTGGAGATTGGATGCGGAAGGCGTCGAATTGGAGGGTGGAGAATCGGAGTAGCAGCAGCACTTTGGGTGAGATTTGTGGGGTATGGGTTGAAAGTGATTGGTTTTGGGTTAATATTGCTGATCCATCTTGGTCAAACACCAAAGGAGTTGACACCTCGAAGACTTTTTCAATTTTTTTAGGTACGGAATTTTCTTTGATCTTTTCTTTGACTCTTGATATGAATTGGTCTGCGAAATTCATAAAAGCTTTATGAGTGCTTTCCATGCGTGCCTCTAGATGCTGGATTTGTTTTTCCTGATTATCCATGAAGGTCACCATTATCCCTTCGAATTCCTCTTGTTGTGAGCGTTCAAGAAAATTCTGGTTGATGACCGTATTCCTACGTGGATCATGATTCCACATGGGTTCAGCAGCCATTTTCTCAATACTCATAAATTTTTTTACCTGTTTCTCGATGCTTCCTAACAACTGTTCTTGGGTGGCACATGCGTAGTCAAGTTTTACCTTGCTTGGGAGCATCGGGTCCTCCCATCCTTCCTCTTCGTATTGTGCCAACCCCTCAAGAACTTTCCAGCACTCGCCAACGCTAAGTCTATTTAGCCTACCCTTGGCTGCGTAATCAATGGCTCTCCTTGTTTGATAGTCAACCTTATCGTAAGAGATTTGGATCTGGAGCCATGGTTCGATGCCATGATGAGGGACTTTTCGGAGTAGGTCTTTATATCGAATCCATGCTTCATAAAAGGTTTCATTTTGACGTTGCTGGAACGTCAAGATGTCATTTCTAAGCTTAGTAGTTCTCCCCGGTGGGAAAAATTGAGCAAGGAAACGAGTGGTGAGATCATCCCATGTGGTGATGGATCCCGCGGGTAAACGCTCAAGCCATTGACTAGCTTGATCCCGTAGAGAGAATTGGAATAGGCGTAAACGGGTGGTCTCTCTAGTTTCAACACCTAGGTCTATGGAATCTACGATTTTGAGAAAGTCCTTAAGATGTTGGTTTGGATCTTCGGAACGAAGTCCATGGAATGCACATCCGCTTTGCACCAACCGGATGGTGTCGGATCGCAAAGGGGTCACATTGGCTCCGGTGAGCTCAATGGTGTTTTGGTAGCCTTGGTGGCTAGGTTGGGAATACTCTCCTAAGGTTCGGGGCCTAAGGGGTTCTAATGGTGGGTTTTGTTGTGGTGGGATGACGGGTTCAAAGATGTTACCACCTTCCATGATGTTGGATGGTAAAGAGTTACGAACAAAAGCACAAAGAAATGAGATAGACTAAAGAAGACCTAAAAATAAAAATAAAATCTTACTAGAAAGGAATCTAGCAAGTAGACCTAATAAAAAGAAATTCTAACCTAGACAATAACTATTCCCCGGGCTGCGGCGCCAAAAACTTGATACGTGGGAATCGCACCAGGCTTTACCTCTCAAGGGATCTTGAGAAGCTTACAACCCCCACCAGGCAGTGTACCTGATCGTTGTAGTATAGTATAGTGACAAGTACCGGGGGATTGATCGTTCAGCTAGGAATAGTGTCGTTAGGATTGAAATTAATCTAACTAGGTCTAAAGGTGAAGGATGATTCTTTTTGTGTTTTTATATTTTATGGAAAGCAAATTAAAATCTCGGGTTTGAAGGATTTGGGCAGAATTAGTTGCTAATCAACTAACCCAATACTAAGATGCAATCAAAATAAAATACTAGAAATGAAAATAAACTAATTTATACTAAGGTTGTGAGCAGTAATTGTAGAAAATGTGTTTACTTAGATTTCACTACTCCCTAGATATCTTTTACACGTTAATTACTTGTTATAATTGCATGGATGACGGATCGTATTCCTTAATACCATTCATGGGGTGGCACACATAACTCCCCAATTCTATGAGCTCTTATCTCCTCCTACACCATGCCCAACACAACTATAGGGATTGTAAACAGTGGCTCATGCATTAAATACAACCAATAAAGACCTAGTGCGCGTTGGTTCATGTTTCTTAAGACGTTCAAGCATGTTACCAATTGGAGATCTGCCAGTTTTCTTAAGCCTAACATATAAATCATTCATCCAAGACAAGAATAAACAAGTAATCAACACATAATCAATATCTAGGTTTCATTAGATCTAAGCAAACACAAGATAGATCTAGCCTAGCATGATGGAATTAAGACAAGAACAAGATATAGACAACCAACACATAGACATATTGATTGAATTAGAAGAACACTTATCTTGATTAATCATGCAAGGTATCAAGGGGTTGGAACCCTTGAAAAACCTGTAAAGTTACACCAAAATTGTACTTAGGGTTTCTCCCAAAACTTCTCTTTTTAATGTGAAAAACTAGAAACCTATATATAGAAAAAGGGGTCTGACGGCGTCAAGACCAAATAGGCGACGCCGTCACCTCGCCGCCAAAACAATCCTCGGACTGCCTAGATCTACATTTGACGCCGTCAAGAACAATTCATTTCCAGGCCGTCATGACTTTTACTCTTGACGCCCTACCTTCATGACGCCGTCAAAACTCTTCTGGGTCGTTATGGAATTTTACTCTTGACACCGTCAGGGAACTACTCTTGACGCCGTCATGCACTGTTCCCAGCATGGAAAATTAAGACTTTGGCGTTTTCTTCACTTTTATGCTCCAAAAACGGCCGAATTGCTTCCTTTTTCAGATTTCACTCCCAAAGTACCTAAAATCACAAAAGGAACGATTTAGGGCAATATTTGATCAAATAAATTCAGATTCGGGCTTAAATGACCCCCTAAAAACGGATCATTTTTCGCCTCATCAGAGAATGTTCCTGAAACCCCTATTACTGATGAACAAGGAGCTGGACAGCCCTCTCACACTGAGGGGGAGTATGTCACTGAAGCCACACCGATCACAGAAGTTCCACCACAAGAGGAACCAGTCTCCTCCACTCTCTTTCAGGACAGAGGAAAAAGTATTGCCACCACCTCAGAACCTGAAATAAGACTCCAGCCTGCCTCCAAAATTGTCAGAGTTGACCCTGATGAACCTATCAGGGTCCCGTATGAAATTAATGGAAAAATCTATCAACTCACCCATGACCAAATACAAGACTACATGGAAAGAGTTGAGAAAGCGGCAAAGGCAGCTGAAGAAGAGAAATTGAGCAAGCCTGAACTGATACAGGTTGTTCATGAGGAGGCTGAAAAGATTGGTCTGGATACTGAGGCACTAGCTACTGAGCAAGCTGGTGCAGCCTTTAAAAAGGCTCAGGAAGAACAGATGAATGCTCTGAAAAGGGGAAGGGAAGAAAAGCTGAAAAGGCAAGCTCAAATCAGAAAGACCAGGGTTGAAAGATATCATTGGGTGATGAAGGAAAGGTTGAAGCCTGAAACCATCACTGACATTAAAATCCACAGAAACACCAAACCCGCAATGGTCACTGTCTTCAGGGGGGCTGATAAAAGAATCATGGACACTCATAACCCATTCAGATTCACTGACTTCGGGATTACTGAACTTGATGAACTCCGTCCCATCATTGCCAAGAAAAACAATGTCGTTGTACATCATCTTCTCAAGTCACTGAATGAAAGGTATAACAGACTGAGAGCAATGCCTGAAGCCCTCAACATTCCCTCCCTTCTTCCTGCTCCAACAACAGGTACTGCTTCATCAACAACCACCAAAAGGAAAAGGAAGCACATTGAATCTGAGCCTGAGGTCAAGGTCCCAGGATTGGATTGTGATAGGTCCGTTCCTGAAGGAATCACCTTCGTGAACAACACTGTGCTTGAAACCCCTGAAAGAGGTCTATGCTTTACGGATGAATATGGAGACCTTGCTTTCCAAAGATGGTCTGATATAGACAAGGCAGGGGTCACGGAAATGGTAACGTACCTGATGTTAGCTTCTCCTATACAAAGTGGTGCAAACCAAAGGTTCTGTAAGGACCTTCGGACCAAGATTGAGAAGCATCCTGAGAAACACCTCCTGAGATCAAAGAAAGCTAAGATTGAGGGTCTTGGCTATCATCTGAACATCTGATCTGCAACAACTATCTTTATTTTGTTTGTAATTTGTAGGAAAATGTAATAGCTATAAATAAAATGATGTTTTTGTTTAAATAGTTATGTCCTATTTACAATTACAACAAACATTCAGCAAGAGAAGATGTACCCTGACAACTCATGCTGAATCAAGTATCACTTAGGCTATTTGTATGTTCAAATAGGGGGAGATTGTTGGGTCACTGAATTCCCCAAATCTTCTAACAAGGATTTGAACGTAAAATCCCCTAAGTGTAAACAAGTCACTGAGTGAACAATAACTCAGTGAGTCACCTTCAGGATGCTAAGACCGAGCCTAAGAAGAAAGGTTCTCCATTCAGTGAGGCGGAACTCAGTGAAGTGTGATCTAAGCCAAGAAGAAGGTGATGGGTTCAGTGAGGATGACAATAACTCACTGAACCCCATGACTCCTCAACAACTTAATTGTACTGAAGACTGATGACAAGAAGACTGAAGTTTTGGCGGGACTGGGCGGGAAAGTCTGAGCTGCTTTATTAAAGTGCTTTATCACTTTAATGTCAAACTTTCCCAAAATGGTTAAAACCAGTCTGTCATCAGAAAGTGCCTTTTGGACCTAACTCAATGAAGGTTCCTTGCCAGAAGAATAATATCTTTCAAGATATTGTTAAGGAAGCTTTAGGTCCAATGTATATTTAGTTGTTCTATACTTGTGTATAAATAGGAAGCAAATGTGAGGAGTAAAAGTTGACAAGTTTGTGCAATTAATGCAAAGCATTCACAAACCACTTTACTCCTCCAAAGAACAACGCAAGCCCCTGAGATAGCTCAGTGGGTAATTTAAGTTGTCACTCAACATAGATTGAGTTTAGTGAGGAGTCCATACAATACTTGTCGTTTTCAATCCCAAGTGTTATTCCGCAAACACTTGGGTACGATTCTTTGTGATTAACTTCTAATAAAGAATTAAACGTTGGAAAATATTGTCTCTTATTTTTACGTTACTTTATTGTTAATCATTTTCATACATCTGTGTTCAAGTCATACAACTTGGTTACTTTAACTTTCTAGTTACTGATAATCAAGTAAAAGGGACCAACAATATGTTATGACATTTAAGACATTTTTGTTTATTATTGGTTTCTCTAATTACTTTCCTTCTAAATCATCTCACATTTGAGAAGAAAGTTAGGAGAGAAGATTAAGCAAATTTTCACTCATCTTATTTTCTCTTCAATCTTAAAAAAACTCAGGAATACAATTTTTTTTTTAACTTGCCATCCACTTATCTTCTTTTCTTTCAAAAATATTAAAATAATTTTTAGAGAGAGAGAGAGAGAGAGAGAGAGAGAGAGAGAGAGTAAAATGCTTTAAATCTTTACCACTTATAAAACACTAGTAGGGTACCCACGCATTGCGATGTCGGGTAACCTGAAACAAAATTTTCCGGTGAATAATGTATTTTAGCTTATTATGTTCTTGACACTAAATTTACAGATATCAAAAATTTCATATGAAGTATTTCAACTCCTCAACTAAGGAATTTATTTCGTCGTCTTTTTTTAACGATTCGTATACCATGAGTCCGTTTGGCCCGTGCCCGTTCGGGCTTGAATATTTGTATAATGTGTTTTATTATTTGTATTAGTGATATTTAATGCAGGAATTGTGTTTAAGTTGGTTGTACATTATGCTTGATAATTTGTATTTCTTATGGTAGAAGTGTTTTAATAAATGCATTAAATGTATTTATTGATCAGTAATTTATGAGTGTAATTGTGAAGAAGTAAATTGTACCTTTTGCTTTAGGCTGGTAGGCAAGGGAGGTCATCCCTTCACCTTGCAACCTCAAGTCACGCGCGATACCCTTGCACACTACCTCGAGTCACACGCGAGGAACACAACCCAAGAAGAGTTATGGTGATCTCTTCACCTTGCAACAATACAAAAAAATGGGCCCCACTTCATGGTTTATTATTTTTTATTTTGTTTGTGAGTGTGTGTGGGTTATTTAGTTGTGTATATTTTTATAAAGTGTGTATTTTAGTAAAAGGTGAAGTGAAGCATGCCTTGGCCACTAAAAGGTGAGGTGAAGTGAGAGGAGAAAAAGCTGGGGTGGCGCTTAGGTGTAAGGTGAAAAAAACACATCCTTGCCATCTAGCATTAGTATTTTTATTCATTTAAAAATCTAGACCATATTAATTGCTCATTTAAAACTAAATAAAGAGTGTTTTTGTGATTTAAAGTGTTGTACTCTATCTTTTAAATTAAGTCATGTGAAAACTGTTTGTTTGTGACTTAATAGAGAAAGAAGACTGAAAATATTAAATAATAAAACTGAGGTTGTCTGCATTAAGTTATCTCTTAATTAAACATGACTTAACAATAATCCCTAAGCACTGTTTGTGTCACCTAAGCAATCACATATAAATATTTATTTCATAATTACCAAATTACACGAACAAAACAAAACAATTATATAATACAAATGTTTGAGCTTTTAATTACATTTTATTTTACGTTTTATGTATAAACATTACACGAAACAGTTAACTACATTATCACACCTATAACTATTTGCCGCAAAAAATATCTCGTTGCTATGCAAGAGTACTAGCATAGTGTAGTATAGATAGGTAATAAAAGTAGAATTGAATGTCAAATATATCAATACTTTTTCCCCAGATCAACGGTTTGGATCTTTTGACTGATTAGTCTACATTGTTGGTGTCCGGGCCACTGCTACACGTACGCGAGCCATTTAAAGGCAATGATGCGTTGAAGTTGATGTAACCATTTAGACTAGAAGTAGTGGTGAAACACCTCAGTGTCATCTCAACTTTCTCTCTCGTTTTACTTTCACTCACTCTCACCATACATCCATAGTGGTGACACTCACTCACCATACATCCTATTTTTTATTTAATTAAATACTTTATATTTATAAACTGAAAACGTAAATGTGAATTAAACTTAAATGAAATCGTACGAAATTAAAAACTACATGTACGAAATTAAAACCAAAACACCACTTCATTAAAATAAAATTACAATACAAAATTATAATACAATATGAAAAAATAACACAACATAAATAAAAGTTATAGCACGAATTCAAATTCAAAGTGACAGTTCAAATTTAAATTTTTCAAAGTACAAATTCAAATTCAAATTCAAAATTAAACAAACCCTATCTTTTTTCCTTATATATATCCAATACATTTTCAACCAAAAGACACATCTATGGCTGAAGAACCTTCGTAGTTTTATTTTTTGTATCATAGTTTTATTTTCATTTCAATGTCGTACTCTGCTTTGCTTGGATAATGAATAAAAGTTTGTATTTTACTTTGATTTTTCGTATTCGAAAATAAATTTTCATTCATTTAAATAAAAATAAACATTACAGGACAGAGATATAAATTACGATAAAAGTTACAATATGAAATTTAATATTATAATTCGAAATTTAACATTACATGCAAAGTTTTTTTTTGGAGGATATTTATAATGAAGCAGAATGATTTCATTTTGTTTCATATAAATATCCTCCAAAAAAACCCCGTATGTTACAATACCTAATCGTCCTAAGTGTATTTTTCATGTAGCCAAATAAACTTCCCTTTGATTTGTTTTTCTATTTTTCCTGCCTTGCTAAACAGAAATTATGCATCTGGTAATCTTTCGTAGATTCTTCGTTTAAAAAAGTCTATATTTTTTCTGAACGGTGGCAAATTTATTAAAAAAACTAACAATGTGCTAGAAATTACAAAGGCGAATTAAGCCAAGCATTCCAAACTACAAGACAAACTACCTCTATGCTTAAGCCAAGAAAAAGAATACAAACAAATATAATCGAAAACATCACTTTTCCTCAAGGAATGAGGGGAAAAAGTGAAGCCATTGCGATATCGCCAAATGAACCATAAAGAAGCCACAATAATCACGAATAAACGATGCTTTTTGTCTCTTGAGATGGGCCACGAGTTCAATCAATCAATCAATCCAATAGGCGTTGGAATTGAAAAGAGGAAAAAAAATTCTCACACCACCTCCTAATAATCATCCAAATCTCCTTGGCAAAGATGCATTCGAAGAAAATATGGATATTAGACTCCACGTTACCGTTGCAAGTGGGACAAGAGATCTCCGGAATTCAATACCTCTAGAAGAAAGATTAAGGTGGTGCGGAAGCCTATCTAACTTCAAACGCCAAATAAAAATATTAACTTTACGTGGAAGGGATTTATCCCAAATCGTCTTGGTATCCAAAGAAGGCAACATGCGATCATCAATTAAGCGGCGCAAGTCCGCAACATTGAACATCCCATCATGAGCAAGAGACCAAATACATTTTCCACACGGTTTTCAGGCGGAATGTCATTGCATTTCTCGTATGCTTGTCTCAGATTATCTTTAGTCTCGCATGCCTTTTCAAATTGCATGGCTAATTCGCACAACGCTTGCTGACGAGCTCTATTCACTTCAATTAGTTTATCAACTAAAGCCATGATTTCATCGATGGTATGTGAAACCGAACAAGCCATATCAGATTTTTTATAGGAATGAAATATATTTGTTGTGAAAGGTTAAGAATATATAAAAGATGTGTATGAAATTATGAAGTTATTAAGTATTTATAGGTAAAAATTATGGTGTTTGATCTTTTATTTTATTTTTTATTTATTTATTTTTTACAAAGGACCAACGTTTAGTTTTTTTTGGTCCCACCATGTCATGAACAGTGCTCAGTGAGTAACTTACCAAACAAAACACATTTGGCCGTGAGTTGGACCATGCGGCGTGGAAGTCACGATAGTTATTTAGGTGGTGTTTGATAATGACTTAAAGAGTCTTAATTTATAAATAGGTAAATTTATTAAGTCATTAATTGAGTGTTTGTTTGGTGCTTAATTTAAATAGATGACCTTCTAGAAAAAGCCATGGAAGTAAGGGCCTCCATATTAAGTCATCACTTTTATTCTACTTTTACATATTTACCCCCACTTCTTAACCTCTATCAACACTTATTTTAAATAAAAGGGTATAATAATAATTTTTCTAATTCAGACACTTTATTCAGCACACAAAACAAACAACCATTTATTCGTTTACAAATAGACAACATATATCCAGACATACACTTTAATTTAACAGGAATTAATAAAAAAACTAAACAAATAGTCACTCACGGAAATTTTTATCCCACTCCGTCTAGCCTTAAGTTTGTTTGCATCAAACATGCATGTTTGATGCAAATATTCTATATCACTTCTTCATCGTTAGACGTCGTTTCTGAATATTGTGGCTCTTTCATGTTGTGTATAAGGAACAAGTTCAATATGATCCAGATTGCTAACCTCATGTCAATTAAATCATTTATGTTGGTTAGGGGAGGGAGTGGTTCACTCACCCTCTCTTCCTTCACTCACTCCCAATCAATCGAAATGCGCCACATCATTCCTCACTTTTTCCCTCACTCACTCATATTTTTAGAGGCGCCACTTCACTCACCCTTCACTCATTTCATTTTTTTTTTCTTTTTTTCTTTTTTAAATTCCATTAAAATTTATTAAAAACTAAAATTTCATTAAAATTAAATAAACATTACATAATATTATTAAAAAAATAAAATAAACATTACATAATACTAAAATTCATAATACTAAAAAACTAAACTTCATCGTCTTCATCGGCTTCATCGTCCACCTCAAGGTATGGTAATTGTTGAGCGTCAACATGCTCCATAAGTTCAAATCGGAGACGAAAATGTGTGTCCTCATTTCGTATCTCGACTAGGGCTGCTTCGTCAAACACCGGTTGGATCGGAGGATCCCA
Source organism: Artemisia argyi (assembly GCA_030686995.1). Lineage (NCBI taxonomy): Eukaryota > Viridiplantae > Streptophyta > Magnoliopsida > Asterales > Asteraceae > Artemisia > Artemisia argyi. The sequence goes on along the minus strand of CM060679.1, from coordinate 40,045,153 downwards.
AATATGAACTGGGGAGATTGCGTTACCGGAGTCATGTAGAATCATAACCTTCTTGAAAATACTCAAATCTAGACTCAATAGCATGTCTGATTTTCAAAAATAAACTTTTACGCATACGATACCTATCTTCAAACATTTCATCGTTGTATCTTGGTTTGGATCGGATGGTTTTTGCAGCTATGTATGTTTTTTTTTTCGGTTTTGTGCTTTCCACCCTCAACAAACACTCATTATATACAAAAAATAAAAAAATAAAAAAAAGAACCGTTACCCTCCAACGGCTATATTCCTTCCTCCAACGTTCCTTTTTTCTTTCCTTCCCGTGCGTGAGCTACTCACTCAAACTTGCCTCCCCGCGCGTGAGAGATAGGCCGGCGGCGGTGTTCCCATGAGTGAGGAATCCCGCCCCGCATCGTCACTCACCCACTCCTAGTGCCCTTAATAATACCACTACTATCATATATACATATGATAACTACGTGACTAAAGTTTCAAACAATGATTACGGTACAACGTATTATCAAAAGTTGATGGTACTATACTTTGGCTTAACGCCTCGATGCATATATCAACATATAACGACAAAAATCTATTAAAAGAAATCGTACTCGTGTTACGCCGTATTTTTTATTTCTTCATACACGTAAGAAAACAATTTTACATGTTTTGGGGTTTGAGAGTCATAAATAATTTATGTGTTTGTTAGGATGTCAAACATCAAATCTGACGTCACGTCCTTTTTTTCATCTCCATGCATGTGTTCATGTCAACAACATATTTATGTGTGTACTCGGTATGTGATTCTATAATGAAGTTCAAGAAGATCGAGTCATATCTCGAATACTATTTGTTACTAGTAACATCTTAAATAATAAATACTCATATTTGTTAAGTAAAAATCTGGACATCAAAGTTTTGTATTAGTTAGTACAATCTGCAGTATGATGTCGATATATTATGACAAACAACGATATCTCTTGAATTAGTAAATCAATCATATGTCTAGAGTGGTTTATCTTTTCAAACTATCAACTTATAGAAATAACGTGTAATTTTTAGTGAAAATTAAAGCCACACATTTCATTGAACTTACGTGTGGTCAAGTTGTTGAAACTTACATATTTAACTGAAACCGCCAAAACCATGTCGACCGGGATATGTTTGTACTGTCGGGTCAGTGATCGATAATTTGAAACAAAATCCCACTTTTTCGTTTCGATCGGCACTATCATAGAGATCCGATCATTTTCAAAAATGAGCTATTTATTTCTTTTTGAATGAAATATATAACGCCATGTAGGCCACAAACAAGGCTTGAATCATAAACCAATAAGTTAGTTTTAGTCCTTTTTACAACTTGGTATGGTACTTCATGTTAAATGTTACGTATAAACATTAATAGGTAAATGTCTAGGATCGAACCCGAGACCTCGGGATTGCACACTTTACAAACAAGAATAATGTAAAATAAATATATATATGTTAAATGTATTGAATATATATATTTATAACACTTAATGGACTAAACGGTCGTTAGTTATTAACCGTATGGACTAACTATCGTTATTAAAGGAAGATAAGGACTAGAGTGAAACTTGGGAGTCAAGAAGGATCTAGAAACCCTTTGGGTTTGTCTAGGCCGGTCGACCCATACCCCATAGGGTCGATCCATGCTTGCTTTGTCTCCAAGTAATCCTCTAGTATATATACAAGGCCAAGGGTAAGACTTTCACAATCTTTTGTGCACACACACTAACCCTAAAATCCTTGTTTTCTTTCTTCCTCTTGTGGCCGATCGGTTCTACCCCAACCTTAGGGTTTGGATCGATTTTTCATAAGCTAAAAACTAAGTGTTTCGTTTACTTGCAACAAACCTTTATTCGTTGGTAGTTTGTGTGTACAAGAACGAGGTAATTACTTACTTTAGTAATTATCAAGAGATCGATAAACAAAACGGTAAGGGGTTTATCATTGATCTAATTGTCCAAGAATCAAGGTTTATTTGAAGTGCATCGGGTACGTTTACTATTTATGTTTTAGTTAATATTTATGTGTTATACTTGATCCTACGCTTCCGCAATATGTGTTATTTGATTGTCAAACTCTAACAGTGGCATCACGAGCCATGTATAACATGTAATTGATTACTAAAACGTAATAAAAACCGGATCTTTAATTGTTTTAGATACATGTTTTTTTTGATCTAGGGTTTTTCCTATTTTTTTTTCTAAAAATTTCGAAACCCTAACCCTAATTTTGGGGGGGGGGGTCGATTTTTCCATGAAACCCTAATTAGGGTTTTGTGGTTTTCTAAGATTATGTGTAATCACTAGAAACCCTAGGTCATTAACCGGTTAATTGAACGTATCTTGTGACCTAATTGCTAATTGTTAGGTTTTAATCCGTGACTTACATGCATGTTTGTCATGGATCTTGTTTTATTTATCACATGTTAATATAGATCTTAAATTGGGGAAGACTCCAATATATATTAAAATCAATTTTATATGCTATGTGGTGTGTTATTAGCTTTGGCCTACGCAATTGATTCGTCAATGTATGTGACTCACCTCCATTAAGAGGGGAAGGCCTTAGTTGATTACATGCATTATTATACCTAGAATTGATTTTATTAGGATCTTTTCTAATACGGATTGCATGTGGCTAATTGTTTTCACTTATTTATTATTGGTTGTTTTGATTTTCTTTGTTACTTGTTTTATTGTTTTTAGTTGGACTTGATGTAAGCAATAAAAGGGTTGTTTTTATAAAGAAAATTAATACGGACTAATAATTGTGAAACCCTAAAGTGATAAAGTAAGAATCTTGCAAGGTCTTATTGCCAATCGTGGTCCGATTCGCACGGTAATCAGCTCCCAGGCGAGACTAGAAAAATTCAAACTTTATTACTATTTTGAGATTGAATCCATAAACTTTTGCTTGAATGATGTTTTGCGCAAATATGCTTTTAAAATTAAGTCTTTTAAGATGATATTCATAACCGTGATTTGAAGGCTTAGAAAAGTGCCTTAGAGTCTGCCTTGGTTATCACAATCTTGAATATGTCTTAAACGAATTACTTTTAAAATCGTATATTGTAGAAAGTCATCTTAGGGTTTTGGCATAAACCTCAAGTAAAACTTTGTGTATTAATTTCACGAATTGGATATAAAAAGGTTTTATGAAAACTTATGTTATAAAGATGAGTGCATGCATCTTTGTACATAATTTTGATTGACATATCAAAAATTAATACCCTTAATAATTTAAGTTACGTGCCATCTACCTATAAGAAACACTTGAAATTTTAATTTAGTAAACGTGAGACCTAGGCTAAATTACTATAACAAGGTAAAATTCTTTTAACGCGTGAGACCATAATTGTAATTTTACAGTTTCTAAGGTAGACGACTTAATTAAGTTGTGCGTGAGACCTAGAACTTAAGGCATGAGATGGGATGAAACATGCTTACAAGGCAAATTGATGAATCAATTTGTAGTAAATCCCATAATGATCTAGGAATTGGAAATCTTGTTTGCCAATTATTGTTCGACAGATTACCAACTTTTGTACTTTCACCACTAGCAGATCAACTGATGTGGTGGAATCTATGTAAAGTTGGATCCTAGATTTTTAAGAAAATTAGTTGGTTATATAAATATAGCCTTGGGTATTTTATTTTCTTTAAGATATTGATTATCGAAAATACTAATATTTGAACTTTATCTGTAGATATGGCTCAACCCGATAACCAAACTGTGATTTCTGCTTTCAAGAGTCATCTTGAGAGAGAAAAACTGACTGGAAAGAATTTCAATGACTGGTACCGTTCGCTCAGAATTGTCTTGAGGGCGTCTGGTAAGATTGATTACTTGACCGAGGAATGTCCTGCTGAACCTGCTGCTACTGCAACACCAGAAGCAAAGGCAGAATGGAAGGTGACTAATGCTAAGTTTAATGAGGTTGCTTGTTTATTGCTCACTAGCATGAGTGCTCAGTTACAAAAGAAGTACGAGTACGCGTTCCCTAAAGATATGCTTAAGATGCTTCAGCAATCTTTTGAGAAGTCACCTGCAGTTGAATTGTATGATGAACTTGACAAGCTACACAACTGCAAGCATGGTGATGGTAAACCAGTAGCCGATTATGTGGATGAGATGAAAGATTCCTTTGATCAACTTCACAGAATTGGTTTTGGTTACCCCGAGAATGTGCAAGTGCACTTGATCAACAGATCCCTCAACAGGGATTTTGCTGGTTTTGTGCAGAACTTCAACATGCATTGCTCGGGGAAGACAGTCTCAGAATTACTCGCATTGCTTGTTGATTATGAGAAAAGTCTACCAGCCAAGGTCAAGACTCCCACCCCACAAGTGTTGGCAATTCATGGGGGGAGAATCCAGAAGAAATCGCATGTGAACAAAGGCAAAGGTAAAGGTGATAAAGGCAAGCAGGTCATGGCCTATCAACCTCAACCCAAGATGAAGCAACATCAGCCTAAGCAGAACAAGGTGAATCCGCCAAACAAGAAGGATCAGGCTTGTCATCATTGTCATGAAAAGGGCCATTGGAAGCGCAATTGCCCTCTCTACATTCATGACTTGCGACTCAAGAAGCAGGGGAATGATGCTGGTAACCCCAGCACATCAGGTGCGTTCTTTATGATTGAATTATTCACTCTTACTCCTAAATTGAATTCATGGGTATATGATACGGGATGTGGCATTCATATTTGCAATACCTTGCAGGGGTTTAGAGTTGAGAGAAAGCTGGCCTATGGACAACAATTCTTGCACGTTGGTAACGGAGCGCATGCAGGAGTTGAAGCTATAGGAGTTTTTAATTTAGTGTTGCCTTCGGGCCTAGTACTATCTTTAAATAATTGTCATTATGCACCGTCAATTGTTAGAGGTGTAATTTCATTTTCATGTTTGTTGAACCAAGGTTTTCATCATACTATTTCAAGCAATGGAATTTCAGTTTCTTTAAATAATGTTTTTTATTTTAATGCTATTGCTGTGAATGGTGTATTTGAAATTGATATGAATAATAATGATAATGCTTTTGTTAAAAATAATTCAATGTATAGCATCAACAATAAGAGAATCAAGAAAGGTCTGGATTCGTCTTATCTTTGGCATTGTCGACTTGCTCACATTGGCAAAGATCGCATGAAAAAGCTGCAACATGATGGGCTTTTAAATAAGATCAATGATGAATCATTTGATAAATGCGAATCTTGCATTGCTGGGAAGATGACTAAGAAACCCTTTAAAAATAGGATTGAAAGGGCGAATGATCTACTTGGTTTTATTCACACAGATGTGTGTGGACCACTTAGACATGTGTCAAGGAGGGGTGCTAGCTACTTCTTAACATTTACGGATGATTACAGCCGTTATGGTTATGTTTATTTACTTAAACATAAGCATGAGGTATTTGAAACATTCAAAGTGTTTAAAGTAGAAGTAGAGTTGCAACTTGGAAAGAAGATTAAAGCTCTTCGATCCGATAGAGGTGGTGAATACCTGAGTCAGGAGTTCATAGATTATCTAGCAAAGGAGGGAATTGTCCAGCACCTTACTTCTCCATATACTCCACAACAAAATGGTGTATCTGAGAGAAGGAATCGTACATTGCAAGAAATGATACGATCTATGTATAATCTAACAACTCTTCCTTTCTCGTTTTGGGATTATGCCTTAGAATCTGCGGTTCGCATTCTAAATATGGTTCCAACAAAGAAGGTTGATAAGACACCATATGAGGTATGGACTGGAAAAGCTCCTAACCTGTCTTATCTTAAGGTCTGGGGTTGTGAGGCGTATGTTAAACGTGACTCAGCAGACAAACTCCAACAAAGATCTGTGAAGTGCATCTTCGTAGGATACCCTAAGGAAACTATGGGATACTACTTTTATTACCCACCTGAAAACAAAGTATTTGTTGCAAGGTATGGAGACTTCCTTGAAAGGGAGCTCATATCTCAAGTATTCAGTGGGAGAATATATGATCTGGAAGACGGTCAAGAAGATGTAGCACCTTCTGAAAACACTAACCAACTTCCGGTAGAACCTGAAAGTTTAGGTCCTCCACCTGAAGTTGAAGTGATTCCCATTCGTAGGTCAACAAGACCAGTAAAAGCTCCTACTCGTCTATGTCTTAATGTAGAGAGTGATGAGAATATACTGGGTGATCTTGATGAGCCTACAAGTTATAAAGCTGCCATGAATGGACCTGAAAAGGCCAAATGGAAAGAAGCTATGGATGGGGAAATGCAATCCATGGAAGACAATGATGTCTGGGAAGAAGTAGACCTACCTCCGGGTGCCAAACTAGTTGGGAGTAAATGGCTCTACAAGAAAAAGACTGACATGGATGACGTTGTACACACCTATAAGGCCCGTTGTGTAGCTAAAGGCTATACACAAACTTTTGGTGTTGACTATGAGGAGACCTTTTCTCCTGTAGCTGACATAAGGGCAATTAGGATTCTTATAGCCATAGCCGCTTACTATGACTATGAGATTTGGCAAATGGATGTAAAAACCGCCTTCTTAAATGGTCGCCTAGATGAAGACATCTATATGGCGCAGCCTGAGGGGGTATGTAAATCCAGAATTCCCAAATCGTGTATGCAAGCTTAAAAGATCCATTTATGGATTAAAGCAAGCATCACGACAATGGAATAAGAGATTTGATGGTGAAATTAAAAAGTATGGATTCACTCAAAATCTTGATGAGCCATGTGTATATCACAAAGTTAGTGGGAGTAATGTAATTTTCCTTATATTATATGTTGACGACATATTGATCATAGGAAACGACATTCCAAGTTTGCAAAAGGTTAAGGCATATCTTGGAAAGTGTTTTTCTATGAAAGATTTAGGGGAAGCTGCATTTATTCTGGGAATCAAGATATATAGAGATAGATCTCAGCGATTAATTGGATTAAGCCAAAGTGCTTACATTGATAAAATACTGAAGAGATTCAGTATGCAAAATTCCAAGAAAGGATATTTGCCGATGCAAGAGCAACATGGCTTGAGCAACAAGGTTTGTGCTTCAACACCTGCAGAGGTGCAACGCATGAAAAGAGTCCCTTATGCTTCGGCTGTGGGATCTATAATGTATGCGGTGAAAAGTACAAGACCTGATGTAGCGTTTGCTCAAAATTTAACCAGTCGATATCAGCAAAATCCAGGTGTAGCTCACTGGACTGCTGTTAAGAATATTCTTAAGTACCTTAGGGCTACTAAAGAGATTTTCTTGGTTTATGGGGGAAATCCATCAGCAGAACTTGATGTTACAGGTTACTGCAATGCTTCTTGGAAAGGTGATAAGGATGATACGAAGTCTCAGACGGGTTATGTCTTTGTCATTAATGGAGGAGCAGTGGATTGGAGGAGCAGAAAGCAGAGTGTACTAGCGATGTCTGCTACAGAAAGTGAGTATATAGCTGCTTCAGAAGCTGCAATGGAAGCTGTTTGGATTAGGAAGTTTGTTTCAGGGCTTGGAGTTATGCCTTCGATTCAAAGACCTATTAAAATGTATTGTGACAATTCAGCTGCAATTACATTTGCCAATGAGCCTGGAATCATGAAAGGCACCAGACATTTCCCGATTAAGCATCACTATGTTCGAGAACAAGTCGAAATAGGCGAAATCGAAATGCTCAAAGTTCACACAGATGATAACTTGGCAGATCAATTAACAAAGCCTCTACCTGGCACTAAGCTTTACAAGCATGCTGAAGGTGTAGGACTTAGATTAGCTGAAAGTTTCATGCCCATTTGTGATTAGTGTTTGGATAAAGGATGTAACGTACAATTATTATTTTAATGAAATAAAATATGTTTTATGTTTATTTATCATTGTCTTAATAATATATCCTATATTTTCATGTTTAAGATCCATGAATAATTTATTATTCTAAATGTCCATTGTCGATTAATGATATGGGAATATCATTAAACTAAGACAAATTTGAGTATTGGTTTAGGATATACTTGAAAGTATATTGATGCGTAGTCATACCAATTTCACATGATATTCGATGAATTGAATATTGGACTTATCCCAACAATATGATTTAAGATTTAATGTGAGAATCATATTTAAAGTTATCCTCAGACTTGAGATACCAGATAAGTGTCATGGATGTAGTGCATTTTTGTGAAGCAATCTACCGCTCACCGTAACAGGGAGTTATAAGGGTTGTTTTCAGAAGTGTTGCAAAGTTCATGGGTTATTCTTGTAGTCAAGAAAGAATTTATTCCTTCTGATTTGTTTAGAAGTTTAATATTGCTGGGCCCCTCGTAGGGTTGACAAAATGTTTGCATGGCCATGCCGAAAGTCTATCTGGAATACGTTCAGATGTTTTGGTAATTTTGTTCAATCATATAGAAACGAGAAACAGAAATTAATAAAGGAACTCACATCTTTATTAATGTGGTATTAGTAATGAAAGGATAATTATAATGATGAATCATTAAAGGTTTTTCCAGGAAACCTAGCTCGGATTGAACTAGGGGCATTGGAGTGTTGCAAGACGCTAACCAATGTCATTTTACTATTAATGGATATACGAGTGGGAGCTGTTAAATGTTACCTATAAACATTAATAGGTAAATGTCTAGGATCGAACCCGAGACCTCGGGATTGCACACTTTACAAACAAGAATAATGTAAAATAAATATATATATGTTAAATGTATTGAATATATATATTTATAACACTTAATGGACTAAACGGTCGTTAGTTATTACCCGTATGGACTAACTATCGTTATTAAAGGAAGATAAGGACTAGAGTGAAACTTGGGAGTCAAGAAGGATCTAGAAACCCTTTGGGTTTGTCTAGGCCGGTCGACCCATACCCCATAGGGTCGATCCATGCTTTCTTTGTCTCCAAGTAATCCTCTAGTATATATACAAGGCTAAGGGTAAGACTTTCACAATCTTTTGTGCACACACACTAACCCTAAAATCCTTGTTTTCTTTCTTCCTCTTGTGGCCGATCGGTTCTACCCCAACCTTAGGGTTTGGATCGATTTTTCATAAGCTAAAAACTAAGTGTTTCGTTTACTTGCAACAAACCTTTATTCGTTGGTAGTTTGTGTGTATAAGAACGAGGTAATTACTTACTTTAGTAATTATCAAGAGATCGATAAACAAAACGGTAAGGGGTTTATCATTGATCTAATTGTCCAAGAATCAAGGTTTATTTGAAGTGCATCGGGTACGTTTACTATTTATGTTTTAGTTAATATTTATGTGTTATACTTGATCCTACGCTTCCGCAATATGTGTTATTTGATTGTCAAACTCTAACACTTCAGACTTTAAATTGTACCGAAAACAAATCAGTCGTACATTTTGGCTTTTAGTTCCATGTAACTATATATTTTTGGTTTCGACATGGTTTTGGTTCATCAAACAGCCTAATAAAGATTCATTGTGCCTTTCGTTTTCATCTTAACATGTAGTACTATACTTATGATGTTTTTAATGTTAACTGCCGCGCATTAAAAAAATTACTTCGAAAACATGTTTTAGAAAGAAAAGAAAAGAAAAGAAAAGAAAAAAAAAAAAAAAAAAAAAAAAAAAAGAAAAAGAAAAGAAAACCTAATAGTTCTGTAAAAACGATTCCATATGTCAACATGAACTTTCGTGTTGCTATTATTAATTAGGAATTATTTTGCTTATTCTTGTGTTATAATCCATTGGCATGCATTTTCTAAAATCTGTCTAACTACATGCATACATGCTTTATACGAATTACAGGAGTTACCAGTTGAAATTGTTATCTAATTGCCAGGTCACTATTGAAGACAATGTATATTATGCTACAAATGTATCTTTAAGTTTTATTACTACGTCCGTCCTTAAATAAGTGTTCACTATTGACTTTTTAAGTCGTTCTCTTTTTAACTTTTACCGTAAATTATTTTATTTGTGTTATGTAATACTTGATACAAAATATATGAACGAATTTGGTCTTAAATGCATTTTCATTGGTATAATTTTCATCAAGTATTACATAACACGAGTGAAATAATTCAAAGTCAAAGTTGGAACAAAAAGACTTTGAAAGTTAATAGTGGACATTTATTTAAGGACCGAAGGAGTATTATTTATTTGGTAAAATTGTGGCCAACTCCCACTAGTCAGAACTATCACTTTAATTTCTATTTTATAACTTATAGTAAACGAATAAAAGAACATGTTAAGTATATATCTGCTAATTAAACTAGACGAATATTCGCGCAAGGTGTCTTCAAAGAATCATTTGAAAACTACTGTATCGAATAAAAGGCCAAATTATTTGAAAACTGCTGTATATATTGAATATTAAAAAAAAATCATGTATCGTAATAGATCTCCATTATTGTCTCCAAAATTTTCATTCGAAATTTTTCATTTAAAAGTTTTATGTCAAAGTTGAAATCGTGTCTCCAAAGTTTTCATAATTTAATTATTTTAAGTAAGGTTTTTTTTTTTTTTTTTTTTTTTTTTTTAGTTTTCAAGATTAGTTAAATTTGTTTTATAAGTGTTGATATCAAATAAGTACATTTTATTAGCATTATTTATCATATTTAATTGACTCGTTTTATATTATTTTGTATGAGAATTGGTGCCTTAATGTTTAGTTTAGTGATTTTCAGGTAAAAACAGGCAATTAGGTGAAAGTTAATGATATTGGACGAATTATGGAAATAAATGATTAAGATTTGAAAAGTCTACTGAAATTCAAGAGATGCGCCGTATCACTCTCAACAGATACGCCGCAACAATACTTAGATGAATTCGAAGACGATTGCTTGACTTTGAAGAATGCGTCGCATCCAATTACAACATGCGCCGCATATGAAACTTTGGTAAACGAAGAATAATCAACTTGTTCTACTACAAAATACGCCACATCTCATTTACAACATGCGGCGTATCAGCTAAAGACTTCACCAGATTCTATCCAACACGTTAGAGAACATGCGCCGCATAGAGAAACAAGTTACGCCGCATCTAAAGGCGGTGTACGAATATTTAAGAATATAATAATCTTGGACCCCACGCGAAGTTAAGTAGATGCGCCGCATCTGTCATCAACATGCGCCGCATCGACCCCTCAGACAGAACCTATAAATACCCCAAGACAGATACGATTTTTGTGTACAGAAAACCCTAAAGAGACTAATTCAGTCGAAGAATGATTGTGTGAAAATCAATTATATATAATATATTTATGAGTTCAAGGAAATCCGCAAGAAATACGGATTACCCGAGTCGTATCCTGTGAAGGAGTGAATGGAATCGTGAAATTCGATTCGTGAAATCGTGTCGTGAAAAGTGGAAAAGTGAAAATTGTGATTATGAAATTCAAATTATGATAAGAAATCACAAATTATGCATAGGGTACAAGCTAATGAAGCACAATTGTCTTAAATCTAAAAACGGAAAATCAAACGCGATTCTTAAAACGTAAAGAACGAATTAAAACGTAACTTTTATTGAAAAATTATCCTAAAAATGCGAAATAATTTTCTAAAAATCTTAAACTACTAAAAATAATTTTGAGAAAAAGAAAAATATTTTTTTTGACTTTTTATGTATTTTCTATGGATTTATTTCTATTTTTGGAATATAAAAAGTAATTAAAAATAAGAGAAAATGTAAAAATAAAGGAGAAAAATACAAAATTAATTTTTGAAAAATCTAAAATAATAGAAAAGAATTTTCTAAAATATTTTTTGGATTTTTTCAGAACTTTTATGATTTTTATTTGATTTTTCTTTATTAGAAAGTAATTTAAAAGTGATTTAAAACTAAAATAAAATAAGAAAAATAGTAAAACTATTTAGAAAAATATGAAAAATTTACAGAAAATCTAAAATAATAAAAGAAACTTGAGGAAATTTTTTGAAAAGAGAATAAGCCAGGAAAGTGCTTATTGAGCTTATTTCAGCTTATTGCAAGTGCTTATTGATAAGCACTTGCCACCAAACTATGTGAAATTGATACAGAAGGCTATTTATACTCAAATAAGCTCAAAAGAATTGAACTCAGACCATGATAAGCTCAGAAACACAAGTATGATGCAATAAGCAGTATACAATAAGCAAATGGATAAGCAAATTGATCTCAGAATAAGCCAGGCCAAAGAACAATGTAATGCACTATAACAAACTTCCAGAAACTCAGAATGCTCAAATTAACTTAGGTTACAAACAAATTACACAATTTGCAGGCCTAGTATTGTATCAGCAATCTTATTTGAACACCTAACTTGCAGAAGCTTATAAGCAATCCAAATAAGCTCCAATCCAGAAAATGAGTGGGGCAAATGTTACTATGAACTACTGAATATCTAAAAACCATAAAAGCCCTCTCATAAACTTCCAACTGAACCTCTAATTGTTACCAAATTCAACAGCCTATTGAATACAAGATCCTGAAACAGTTGACTTTTTATGAAACAAGAACTATAAGACTAAATCCAATTTCTGCCAAACAAATCTACTCTTACTTGTTATGAAAAGCTAAATTTAAAATGAAATAAGCTAATTTATACTAAATTGCAACTAATACCTGAATCTCACTAACAGATTCCTACAATCCTAACAGTAAACTATATTTAAATCCTCTTTGACTTTTTAATGAACTAAACTACTAATATTATGCTCTATTTATCCAACACTAACCTAAAGTGATCTAAATGTGCAGAGATTTAGTGAATCAACTACAGCTCAGCTCAATATAAAGCAGATCCAAACACTCCCTTAATTTTAACTATAACTATGAAATGATGCAATAAACCTCCAAACTCCAAAACAATGATCCAATCAACTTAGATTACACTACCAGAGATTATTAGAACAATCAAATTCAACTAAAATTCACCAAAACTCAGAAACACAGATTATCAAAATGAACAATGTAAGGCTCAATTTCAACAAATCAAATATACAAATGGTAAATCAAGTTCAAGTATCAATTTATCTTCTAAATCAACATCAAATAAGATCAATGCAACAGTAACAATCCATATTTAAACTACTGCTTAACAGATACATTTAGAAACTTGAAATTGGGATTATTACTTACAAAGCAATTCTTCCTCAGTTTGAACAGAGGAAGTTCACTTTGCTAGCCTATCTTTAGATAGGCCAAAGGCTTCCATTTCTCTCTTTGAACTACCAAATGCACCCTGGATTCATTATGATCATGAATAGTTGACTTCTGTTGACTGATTTGAGCTTTTGAGTGATTTGAACTTAAATCAATCTCATAATAGCTACAAAGCTAAAATGAGATGCAAAAACTTCTAACAAGCTTATATGATAAGCTGGATTTTAATCAAACACTATTTTTGTATTTATTTTTTTAATTTTCTGAATTTTTTTAAAGCTTTTAAAATATAATAAAACTGAATTGAAAGGAAAATATGTATAAGCTGTATAGAAACTGAGATGAAAACTAAGAATGAAAGAGATAAAAGCTTAACTAATAAGAGGTAAACAATAAGCTAAGAGTATGAAAAGGTAAAAACTAATTTTATTAAAGCTTAAAGAAATACAATACAAAGAAATTTTAAATAATACATTTGGAAAGAAAATTGAACAGAGCTTCGCTACTACTACTTACTACCCTCTAAACAAGCTAATAGCACCTCTATTTGTAGCAATTGTGAGGAAGGATCTAGAAAGGATAGTCACGGATTGCCAGCTTGGCAATCCGTGTGATATGTGCTTCTTCAGAGATCATCCAAGCCATCTAATCCTTTCCCAATCATTACAACCCTTGGATCAATGATTATTGACGTGTTGAGACCAATAGGAAGCAGCCACGTAGTCCCTTGTGTGTTTCTTCGCATCTGACACACTCATTCTCTTCTAGAAGCCCCTTGATTTGACGCAATTACCCTTAATTGTGGTAATTAGACGGGAGGGTGAATTAGGGTTGTAGGATACTAATTAAGTCACAAACATGAAGGTCATGGTGGTGTGTGTGGCGTTAAGCTAGAAAGAGGAAGAAGAAGAAAGAAAGTTGGAATCTTGAGAGAAACTAGAGAATATTAGATTAAGAATAATGAGAAGGTCCAACCCTCTCCCTTGGTGGGAGAGGGGTATTTATACAACAAATAAAAACGCCCACACCCGGGCTGTGGATCAGGCATACAATGGGTAAAGACCTGTCCTTCTTCCACGGTGTTACTTAAACTAATACTAACTAATAAATAAGCTAACTACGAGCTAACTTAATGCTATTACAATATTTAGGTGACCGAGTCTTTTATAGGAATATTTGTATTCCTAACAATCTCCCACTAAACGAGGTCACCTTTGGAAATTAAGCTCTTTGTTCCTCAAGCATTCTTTAGATCTTGTAGCTCGTAGGATCTGATTCTTCACTTTTCAGCCCACTTTGTACTTCAAGCAATGAACTTGTGATTTTGAGTTCCTTTGGAATGTGTGATATTTGAGCTTCTTTGAGATCTTCAGCCATAGTAAATCTCCAAGCTCATCCTTAGTCGTATTGCCTTCATGTGATGTAGTGACATTGGGACCGTCATGCTCACACCCTTTAGTTTTAGGAGACTTTTCATCAGAGATGCGGAAACGTTGTTGGTAGTCTCTTTAAATTTCATGATCATCATTGACAGCGTGTAGGGAGTGTGAGCATGAGGTATGGATTGACCCGATTCAGCTGGAAATAGGAACCATCAACTCCATCTTTATATGTGTCCCTGAAATAAAACAGTTAGCAATAAAGATAGAGAACGAATATGGCTTTGTCATTCGTTCTGCGAGGACAGACTACCCTTCGGTTTTGTGAAAACCGACCTGTGATCAGGTAGAGACTCGTTTAAAGAGGACTCTCCATGACAGGAATTTCCAGCTTGTAGTAATGAATCTTTCAAAGAATCCACTTCGGAATCCTCATACTTAGCATGTTCTCATACCGGAACGTCTCAAAGCAGACAGCATGATAGAGTGAATCGGTGAATTGACATTCACTGATTGATGAGAAATTGATTTATCTAAATCACTCGCGTGTCAAATAATAAACATTTTTGAGACATGAAAAGAGTTTTAAGCCTTGAATCACATTTCCATCAAAAATACTTTTGTTTAAAATATTATACACAATCAATGTGCTCGAAAATTAGTTGGTGAGCACATTGAAAGGTTTTTGCAAAAGTATCCATCAATCCATTTCCTGGAACAAGTTTGATTCAATGTTGAATCGCACCATTGTTGCTTTCCAGTTGTCACTTGATCATTGATCCTAGACGGATCTCACATGTCACCTACCAAGAGCTTGAGTGATGTTCGCTCTAGAAGAATTTCCATCTTCATCGTGAATATTTTCATATCACTCGGATGTTCTGGCAATACCGTAAGGATAATGCGTAGGACTCTAAATATTTTATCTTATTTTCCATATTGTGTGAAACAATAATCATATTGGAAGTGTGTCCTATTGAGATTTATGGATGATCTCATGGCTCTAGACTCAATAGTGCGTTTTGATCCGCTCCTGGAGACTAGGGAGGCGTCTCCTGTTTTAGGTATCAACATACCTCGTAATGAGCGGTCGATACATTGCACAGGGTTCCCCGTGAGAATGAAACAAGCTCTTTTAAGAGAACTTGAGTGGTTGGGAAGTTTAGTGCAGTGCGTCACTGGGTCCATGACGTCTTGTCTTCAATACCGGTGTTACCTTAGTAACCGCCAGTAGATTATGGATTGAACCCGGTCTCTGCCCTAAGGTTGAATATATGGAGGGCTATTTCTTTTCACCCTTTCTCATTTCATTTCTTTTTCATTCTTCAACCCCTTCAGTGCTTACCGAGACTTCATCACTAGAACCTTGTTGGGTTTGTTCTAGTCCTAGCTCTATCTCAGTCCACACTCTTCCCTTTCTCACTTTTCTCCTTTTTCTCAGTCATTCCTAAGGACTTCTAATCTATCTATGGATTGTCCCTGGGAAGATCCTTCTGGTTCTGGTGGATCATGGGAACTCATACCTAACCTTAACCATCCTTATAACTCCGTGCATAAAGATAAATGGTCGGTCTTTGGTATTACTTCCACAAACGCCTTTTGCTCCCCCTTAATATGTGCATCGGTATTCGAAAGAGTTTGGCACATATTTGGGAGCCTATTATTGAGTCCAAAAGATCACATTTGATTATCAGATTTCATATTTAAATCACATTCTCTCCCCCGATCAAAAATTTCAAATCTTTTGAGATTTTGGATCTCAATTGATTTAAATAAGTTATAAAACATTTGGGAGAAATGCGGCCAGTTTTAATATTTTATGATAAAAGGAACCTTTTTCATGCTGCCCCTCAATCTGTGAGGGAGGTTGTTATGTGTCAGATTTGATGAGTTTTCAAAAGATTTGAAGTTTTAACGAAAACTCTTTGAAAATTTCTCATTCTGACACATAGCCATCGCAAAGTTTATTATTGCAAGGTTTTTGTACAAAGTGTGGAGAGTTTTGATGATACGTAAAATTTTGAGAAATCACTCTCCCCCTCAATCAATGACGAATGTTAAAACATAAATAATTGATGTCATTGATTGAGTGAAAAATTTTATCAAAATTTGAGTTCAAATAGATTTCCAAACAAAATCTCATGGTACCACCAAGTTTTGCACAAATACTTTCCGGAAAAATCATAGAAGGGAAAGTATTTGGCGATAAAAAGAAGATTTCTCTTCTTTATCAAGAAATAATGCACTGAAGCGTACATTAGATCGACGAAACATGGATATAAAGTAATCCATGCCCAGGTGAACATCACCCGGTAAAAGGAACAACCGTCTTTTTGGCGACGTGTTTTCCCCATTTTGAAAAACGGGTTGCTATCTAAAGTAATAGCAAGCCATTATTTTGAAGCCCGGGTTACAGCCTGAAATGACTGCAAGCCATAATTTTGAAGAATATTTTGAGATACGACATGTTTTAGAAAAAAAACTTTATTTGAAACCGAAAAACTCTTGCTCAAGCATATGTATGATTCTGTGTCATTGTTGAATGACATTTCTAGAAACGTACGTAATATTGATTACACAAGAGACATGCCGTGAGAAGAATATTTTTGGATTTGAATGATTTTTCAGATTTTTATGGTTTTTATAGGTTTTATAATTTTTGTTGGGATATGAAAATCTAAGTACTGCTGGAAAGATCAAAGTACTGCTATGTCAAAGTACTGCTCAAAGTCAACATGCTGTTCAAGGTCAAAGTACTGCTCGTGATTGAAGATTATGCAAAGTACTTCTAATAACAAGGACTTATGTGCAATATTGTTTAAAGGATTACTATGTAATATTATATGAATATTCTAGAATTAGTTAGGGATAATTACTTGTCGTTCAAGTAAATATTGTAAACCGACTTAAGGTTATCCTTATGCCTATAAAAGGAGCCTTATGATGGTATTAGACGTACGAAGTTTTTCTAAGAGTCTTAGAGTTTCACAAAATGATTTTTAGTGAAGTTAGGAATTGTTAGTGAATCTGTATTTAGAGAAGCAGGTTCAAGAGTTGTTTTAATATAAACAAAGTTCTTCTTAGCTTTGTGTTAGTAGATTCCGCATACTTTACAAAGTAATATCAGTGTTTCAATATTAACTGTTTCGAGTTATTCAAGATTGTTAAAACCTTACAAGCTACAAAGTAGTTTGGTCAGAGTATATCGATCCAACAAGTGGTATCAGAGCTTGTGTTGGAAACTCTGATTAAGAAGAAAACCTTTAAAACCGATTTTACTACAAACCCTTAAAGATGTCGACAGATGTTGCACCTGCTCCATCCATCACTGCAGGAAGAATTCCTATTGTCAAGAAGGGAGAATATGATCTATGGGCCATGAAGATGAGGCAGTACATTGCCATCACAAACCATGCACTATGGGATGTGATTGTCAATGGCAATATGATAATTGAAGAACCATTAGAGATCCCAGGACAACCAACACCACCTAAGCCAACCTTGCCAGCTGCTACCAAAAGAAATCAAGACAAGGCTCTCAACATACTACTCTCTGCCATTCCTGATGGTCACTTATTGAAGTTTCATGATGCCAAGGATGCAAAACAACTATGGGCTTGATACGTGGGAATCGCACCAGGCTTTACCTCTCAAGGGATCTTGAGAAGCTTACAACCCCCACCAGGGAGTGTACCTGATCGTTGTAGTATAGTATAGTGACAAGTACCGGGGGATTGATCGTTCAGCTAGGAATAGTGTCGCTAGGATTAGAAAACCTAAATACTAGTTCTAGAGATGAAGGATGATTATTTTTGTATTTTTATATTTTTTAGAAAGCAAGTAAAAATCTCGGGTTTTAAGGATTTGGGCGGAATTAGTTGCTAGTCAACTAACCCAATACTAAAGATGCAATCAAAATAAAATACTAGAAATGAAAATAAACTATATTAAACTAAGGTTGTGAGCAATAAGTGGAGAAGTTGTGTTTACTTAGATTTCACTACTCCTTAGATATCTTTTACATGTTAATTACTTGTTATAGTTGCGTGGATGACGGATTATATTCCTTAATACCATTCATGGGGTGGCGCACTTAATTCCCCAATCCTATGAGTGCCTACTTCACTCCTATGTCGAGCCGGCTAAGAAGCTCCTAACATGGGATCATTAGAATTTACTCATGCATTAAATACAACCAATAAAACTTAGTGCACGTCAGTTCATGTTTCCTAAGACGTTCAAGCATGTTACCATTTGGAGATCTGCCAGTTTTCTTAAGCCTAACATCGAAATCATTCATCCAATACAACCATAAACAAGTAATCAACACATAATTAACATCTAGGTTTCATTAGATCTAAGCAAACACAAGATAGATCTAGCCTAGCATGATGGAATTAAGACAAGAACAAGATATAGACAACCAACACATAGACATATTGATTGAATTAAAAGAACACTTATCTCAATTACACATGAAGGGGTTCAAGGGCTGAAAACCCTTGAAAAACCTGTAAAGTTCGTACTAAGTTCGGCCTTAGGGTTTCTCCAAAACTTCTCTTTTTTTTATGAATGAAAATTAGAAAACTATATATAGGAAATTGAGGCTGACGGCGTCAAGACCAAATTGGTGACGCCGTCATCTCGCCGCCAAAATACTTCTCGGACTGCCTTGATCTACTTCTGACGCCGTCACATTATAACATTTTCCAGGCCGTCACATATTTTACTCTTGACGCTCTTCCTTGTGACGCCTTCATTTCTGTACTGGGTCGTCATGAAAATTACTCTTGACGCCGTCAGGATTTCCTTCTTGACGCCATCACCTACTGTTCTCAGCAAGGAAAATTAAGACTTTTGGTGTTTTCTTCACTTTTATGCTCCAAAAACGTCCGAATTGCTTCCTTTTCCAGATTTCTCTCCCAAAGTACCTAAAATCACAAAAGGAACGATTTAGGGTAATACTTGATCAAATAAATTCAATTCCGGGCTTAAATGACCCCCTAAAAGTGGTTCATTTTTCGCCTCATCATATACCCTTACACTTGAGATTTGCTTGTCCTCAAGCAAATGCGCTTTTATTCTACTCAAAATACAAGTTAGGGGTCATTTACCACTAATATAAAAGTAATTACAACAAATAATCGTTTCACTGAAGACCAAAGACAAGCACGGAGGTCATACACTAGCACCTCACAAATAGTGTTTAGATACTCACATCTCTCGGGTGTAATAAAGTAATATCACAATATGGAAATGGAAAACATATCTCACTACCTGTCATAGCAAAATAGATTACCATAGGCTTGGGAAAGGATCAAACCTCCACTACATGGCGTAAGCACCTAGGATAAACTATCAAAGAGGTCTTTTAAAGGGTTGTAACGTTAGGTGTAGGGATATGAAATACACGGTTTTGTTGGATAAAGGAAGTTTTACTGGTGGCGAGCTAACAATCTTGGTTAATTACATGTACAATATGGCGTTGCTAAGCCAAGACTAGACTCGACTTAAGCTAATAAATGAAAAATAACAAAAAACATAAAATAAACATAGAATAAAAGGGTTGGTAGTCCGTATGTTGTTTTATTTTTATTTTTTTTTTGCATACACTCTTACCCTACCATCCAAAATAATACATCATAGGGGATGAATATTCCCCTTACACTTGAATTTTTACATACTTTACAATAAATTAATCTAATGACTCGAATTAAGAAAATCAAAACACTTGGAGCACTTTTAAGATTAACGCACATATGGCGGTAATAAATGATGTTCTTCCCCATTACTCCATAAAATAAGTACTTACCCATGAGTCCCAATCGTCCCAAAATAATATGTACAAGGATATGACTCGACTTAGCAACCATGTAATCAATTAGATAGTTAACTTAGGGTTTAACAAATAACAATAATGCACTAAAGATGAGTGCATACACGGAAGGCTAAGGCGATTTGGGTGTACATTTAAGTGGGGTGTAACAAATTCTTCCTTTAAGTAAAATGCTTAAAGTTAGAAACGAAAAGATAGGCTCGGAGGGGTGTACTAGGGGTTTCGTGTACTAAAAATGAGTACAACGCTAAGGGTCTGGGAAAATTAGTTGACTTTAATAGCCAAGTAATATGAGTTAAATGGTCATGTAATTATGATACGGGTTTAACACAAGGGTGATCCTAATGCCTCTTATCATGTAGTAAATCCTACTACACGAATGTAGTCTCACTAGCGGTCTCGGGATGCATCACTAACGCAAGTTCTAGAATCTAAATGCTACCGGTACACTCATAAGCACTAATAGTAAATGCTTTTCCTATCAAATCTAAAGGCGAACCTCACATATTTGGGTGGAAAATTTTTCTGAAAGTACGGTTATGTGCTAGTCATACAATCTCCTATCCATGAGACGCTTGCTATGGCTAAAGTTTCACTCCTAAATGTTGTAAAAAATTTTAAATTTGGCGTTAAAATTGCACTAACAAGTGTTTCTCATAGTTTTATTACACATCTACCATTAAACAAAACAAACTCAAGCGAAAGTGTACATGTAAGGTATCATCATTTTACCCTCCCCTTACACTTAGGATGAACATTGTCCCCAATGTTCAAGTAAAGAATGTAAAAGTGAAAAAGTAAAAAGAATGAAATCAAATACTCCCCTGATTCGCTCGGTATGGATAATAAGGTGGCCAGGTTAAATCTTCCTCCAAGAAAATGAACAATCAAAGCTTCCCTTCCAGAATATAAATCATCTTCTTGTCATACATAACCTGTAAATCCTGAGAAAACAAACAAGGCAACCTTGCATAAAATCGGCGGCAACCTACATAAGTTACTAAGTCCTAGAAAAAAAAGTAAGATATAATGCTTGTGGAATGAAGTTTGCAGATTTCCTGGAGATTATAAAACTTAATAATTCACAAAAACCATAAGACTCCGTTAGAAAAACAAAACCGGTAAAATTTCCAGATTTTTACACGTGACGCCGTCAAGAGTTAACTCGTGACGCCGTCAGAAGTGACCTACAGAAATTCTTATGTTAAGTTTCCGGAAAATTTCTGGAAAAACTTGGTCCTACTTCCTGGAAAATCCTGCAAAACTTCATTATGACTCGATACAAGCATTTGACTCTAACAAATACGAATATACATGTTCATTTAATATTGTGGAGAATCATGATCGATTTGTTTCTTGAAAACATATTTGGGGTTTCCCCTTACACTTATCTTTTGCAAAAATACTTTTAGATGGAGTTAAGACTAGGCCAAAACAACAAAGTAAAGTATTTCCACTACTTAATTTAGAAACATGATCTACCAACAATAAAAATAAAGCATGCATACGGAAGCAAATAACAAACAAACAAAATAAAATCACACAAAGCATGGGTTGCCTCCCAAGAAGCGCTTTTCTTTATTTACGAGTCTTGTAGCTAGACTCAAGGTTATGGGTTACTACGTGACCTCATCCCTTGAAATGATATACCCCATGTAGTTGTGATCATTACTGTTATGGTGGTAGTGCCTTAACCTATCGATACTTGCGATCACCACTCCACCTACTTCACTTCTCAGGTTAGCCATCCCATCTTGGTTCATGCTCTCAAGTGTGAAAGGCCCATACCACCAGCGACTTGGTTTATCGGGTGGTATTGTAGTTTCCTAGTGTCTCAAGAGTACCAAGTTCCCTTCCTCAAATGGTACATGATTTTCTGCGGGTGGAGTATGTTCGAATTCGACCTGAACCTTATTGCTTTTGCTTCTCTCATATTTAGCCTCCTTATAGCTTTTGATTCTTGCCTCCCATGCAAGAATTTCATTCTGAACACGAATGGGTGTCGTGTCCATGTTGTTTTTGATCTTTCTCCAACTCAAATTCTCATGCCCACTTCGCGGAGTCATGGGGAAGCTAATCTTTCTTTTTCCAGATTTAAGCTCAATTTTCCTGCCTTCATACTTAATGACAGCCCTAGCGGTGGCGAGGAATGGTGCCCCAAGGATTATTGGCATGCATCCATCTCCTTTATCATCGATGATCATAAAATCAACAGGGTACATGAATCCTGCGACATTAACTAATACATCTTCTGCGATTCCTAAGGGGTATACGTAAGAGTGTCCAGCGAGGGACAACCTAACACGAGTAGGGGCTGGCATTTTTGACGTTAGTTGGATGTAAATAGTTAGGGGCATAAGATTTACTTCCGATCCTTGGTCGGCGAAAGCACTAAGATATTTCAAATCCCCGATGCTAGTTGGTATCTCAAAATTCCCACACGCTATCTGCTTAGTAGCCACTTTTTGTACCAATAGCCTCTCGAATATTAACCCCCAGGTAACGTATCATACTCATCTTTTCCCTTTTCCTCTTTTTCAGTACCTTGTTTGGAAGGTTGGTTACGCCCGTCACCCTTAATCCAATTTGTTATGGTGTTTTCGTTTATATCATGTTTCAAGTAGTGACTTAAGGGTTGGGATTTTGGTGGCTTTTCTAAGGTCTGTTTAGTAGGGGCTTCTATCTTTTCGTTATCCTTGTGGACAATTGTGATGGAATTAACAAATTGGGTAGTGGGGGTGATGCTTTCCTTCCTTAGTAGCATTCTCTCGGGGGTTCTCTGGTTGGCATACTCCTCTAATAGACTCATCATCTCATTCATTTTCTCTTGCATCTCCTCTTTTTGCTTATAAA
Source organism: Artemisia argyi (assembly GCA_030686995.1). Taxonomy (NCBI): domain Eukaryota; kingdom Viridiplantae; phylum Streptophyta; class Magnoliopsida; order Asterales; family Asteraceae; genus Artemisia; species Artemisia argyi. The sequence goes on along the minus strand of CM060679.1, from coordinate 40,021,956 downwards.
CTGCTTCCTCGAATCTAGCAAGCCGATCTGAATGAGTTGCCATATATTCTCTCATCCTAGCTTCAAACTCCGAGCTAAGCTCCTCGGGAGGGGAACAAGGTGGGGCATAGTTTTGAAAAGTCCCGATATTTTCTCTAGAGGGTGACTCTGATAATGGTGTTGAAGTCGGTTTTGAGACAGAATTGACAGTAGCCCGCATAGGACTTAAAGGTATCCTTTGCCTTTCCTCAAAATAAGCAACTTTTGCCTCGAGTTTGCATAGGAGTTCATCGGGGATTTCGGTGGTTCCTCCCGATGTTGAGACTGCATTGATGGCCGCTTTTATTGTATGATTAAACTCCAACATCTCTTGATTATCGTCGGCGAGCTCCTCAATAATTTCCCAGGACTCCTCGGCGTTCTTATCACGCAGTTTACCTCCCGCGGCCCTATCGATTGTATGTTTAGTGTGATAGTCAACATGGTCGTAGAAAATCTGAACTAATAACCAAAGGTTTATACCATGATGAGGGACCTTATGCAGGAGATCCTTAAAACGAGCCCATGCTTCGTAGAAGGTTTCACCCTGATGTTGTTCAAACATCAAAATGTCATTTCTAAGCATTGCAGTCTTCCCCGGTGGGAAGAATTGAGTAAGGAAACGATTGGTGAGATTATCCCATGTGGTGATGGATCCCGCGGGTAAACGCTCAAGCCATTGACTAGCTTGATCCCGTAGAGAGAATTGGAACAGGCGTAATCGGGTTGTCTCTCTAGTTTCAACATCTAGGTCTATGGAATCTACGATTTTAAGGAAGTCCTTTAGATGTTGGTTTGGATCTTCGGAACGAAGTCCATGGAATGCACATCCGCTTTGCACCAACCGGATGGTGTCGGATCGCAAGGGGGTCACATTGGCTCCGGTGAGCTCAATGGTGTTTCGGTAGCCTTGGCGGCTAGGTCGGGAATACTCTCCTAAGGTTCGGGGCCTAAGAGGTTCTAGTGGTGGGTTTTGTTGTGGTAGGATGACGGGTTCAAAGATGTTCCCATCGTCCATGATGTCGGGTGGTGAAGAGTTACGAACAAAAACACAAAGAAATAAGATAGACTAAAGAAAACCTAAAAATAAAAATAAAATCTTACTAGAAAGGAATCTAGCAAGTAGACCTAATAAAAAGAGATTCTAACCTAGACAATAACTATTCCCCGGGCTGCGGCGCCAAAAACTTGATGGCGCCACACTCTTTTGCGAAAATTTAAGAATAAATGTAATGATAGACAATCCCCGGCAACGGCGCCAAAAACTTGATACGTGGGAATCGCACCAGGCTTTACCTCTCAAGGGATCTTGAGAAGCTTACAACCCCCACCAGGCAGTGTACCTGATCGTTGTAGTGTAGTATAGTGACAAGTGCCGGGGGATTGATCGTTCAGCTAGGAATAGTGTCGCTAGGATTAGAAAACCTAAATACTAGTTCTAGAGATGAAGGATGATTATTTTTGTATTTTTATATTTTTTAGAAAGCAAGTAAAAATCTCGGGTTTTAAGGATTTGGGCAGAATTAGTTGCTAGTCAACTAACCCAATACTAAAGATGCAATCAAAATAAAATACTAGAAATGAAAATAAACTATATTAAACTAAGGTTGTGAGCAATAAGTGGAGAAGTTGTGTTTACTTAGATTTCACTACTCGCTAGATATCTTTTACACGTTAATTACTTGTTATAGTTGCGTGGATGATGGATTGTATTCCTTAATACCATTCATGGGGTGGCGCACTTAATTCCCCGATCCTATGAGTGCCTACTTCACTCCTATGTCGAGCCAGCTAAGAAGCTCCTAACATGGGATCATTAGAATTTACTCATGCATTAAATACAACCAATAAAACCTAGTGCACGTCAGTTCATGTTTCCTAAGACGTTCAAGCATGTTACCATTTGGAGATCTGCCAGTTATCTTAAGCCTAACATCGAAATCATTCATCCAATACAACCATAAACAAGTAATCAACACATAATTAACATCTAGGTTTCATTAGATCTAAGCAAACACAAGATAGATCTAGCCTAGCATGATGGAATTAAGACAAGAACAAGATATAGACAACCAACACATAGACATATTGATTGAATTAAAAGAACACTTATCTCAATTACACATGAAGGGGTTCAAGGGCTGAAAACCCTTGAAAAACCTGTAAAGTTCGTACTAAGTTCGGCCTTAGGGTTTCTCCAAAACTTCTCTTTTTTTTTTGAATGAAAATTAGAAAACTATATATAGGAAATTGAGGCTGACGGCGTCAAGACCAAATTGGTGACGCCATCATCTCGCCGCCAAAATACTTCTCGGACTGCCTTGATCTACTTCTGACGCCGTCACGTTATAACATTTTCCAGGCCATCACATATTTTACTCTTGACGCTCTTCCTTGTGACGCCTTCATTTCTGTACTGGGTCGTCATGAAAATTACTCTTGACGCCGTCAGGATTTCCTTCTTGACGCCGTCACCTACTGTTCTCAGCAAGGAAAATTAAGACTTTGGCGTTTTCTTCACTTTTATGCTCCAAAAACGTCCGAATTGCTTCCTTTTCCATATTTCTCTCCTAAAGTACCTAAAATCACAAAAGGAACGATTTAGGGTAATATTTGATCAAATAAATTCAATTCCGGGCTTAAATGACCCCCTAAAAGTGGTTCATTTTTCGCCTCATCAGGGCTGCTATTAAAACAAGATTTGGAGGTAATGATGCTTCCAAGAAGATGCACAGGAACCTATTGAAGCAGCAGTTTGAAACCTTCACTGTTGGTGAAAGAGAAAGTCTTGACTCTGCCTATGATAGATATCAAAATCTACTCAGCATGCTAGAGTTATATGGAGCTGAGGCAACAGTTGAAGATGTTAACTTGAAGTTCTTGAGGAGTTTGCCATTTGCATGGAATGTGGTTGCTACCATGATTAGAGGACAACCTGGTTTGGACACTATGGACTTTGATGATCTTTACAACAATCTAAAGGTGTATGAGCATGAGATGAAGGGTAACAAAGGTTCAAGTTCTCACAACATTGCTTTTGTCTCTTCTGAAAACAGAAGCAGTACTTCCACTAAAAGTACTGCTCATCCTGTCCAAAGTACTTTTGCAAAAACACAGAATCCATGTACAACTTTGATCACTACCACTTCATCACATACCCCCAATTCAGATGATGTTCTATGTTCATTCTTTGCACAACAAGCTACTCTACCTATTACTTATCAAGAAAATCTCCTGTAAATTGATGATGATGCTATGGAAGAAATTGACATAAGATGGCAGGTTGCGATGATCGCTGCAAGGATCAAGAAGTTTATGAACAAGACAGGGAGAGGTATTGATTTCAAGGCTAAGCAGGGTATAGCATTTGACAAATCCAAGATTGAATGCTTTAATTGTCAAAGAACTGGTCACTTTGCAAGGGAATGCAAGTTTGCAAAGTATCAAGAAAATAGGATGATTGAACAACCTAAACCCAAAGTTGAAAGAAAAGAAGTCCCTATTGCTAAGCCAAAGTCACAAGCTTTGGTTGCTCAAGAAAACTTGTTAGAAGTTGATTGGAGTAAAGAATTTGATGATGAACCAGTAACCTATTCTATGGTTGCATTGGAAGAGGTTGATTGGAGCACAACTTTTGATGAGGAACCAGGATATGAAGCTTTGGAGTCAAGAGATGGTCTAGGAAGCTTTGATTGGAGCATGGAAAGTGAAGAAGAACCTGTTCAGCTTGCTATGATGGCTACTTCACCAAGTTCATCCACTATCTCTAAGGTATGTTCCAAATGTAGTAACTCTTATCAAAAGATGCTTAAAGAATATGAAACAGAAAGAGATAACTATAGAAGGGCTAGGTCTGAGATAGCTGGTTACCAATTGACTTTAGAATCCATGGAAGCTAAGATAATCACTCATGAGAATAATGAAGTAGCTTGGGCTGAAAAATATGAGCAACAAGATTATCAATTAAAGTTAAGTGAGTGGAAGTTAGGATGTAAAGTTTCAGAATTAGAAAAGGTCACTAAAGAAAGAGATAAGCTGCTAAAAAAACTTGCTGTTTGGAAAGAATCAGGTTTGTTACATGTTAGTTTTGTTGAAAAACAGAGAACAACAAACGTTAAAACTGGCCTAGGTTATGATAATAATTCATAAGTACTTTCATCTAAGAACCAAGAATTAAATCTTTCTCAGGAGACCTCAACTAGTGATGAAGAATTCATAAGTTTAGAAGGAAACACATCTAGTGATGAGGAATCACCTTGTTCAACACCTCCTGAGTTTAAGAAAAACAAAGGATATAATGAAGTTCCTCCACCCCCAGGTAGTTTTCAACCACCTAGGACAGATGTTTCTTGTTTTGGAGTAGACAACCAAGAATTCAGGAAAAAGCTTAAAGGTCAATGTAATTCAAGTCAATCTAGTCTCGAGTCTTAAAAAAAATCTGTTGAGACACCTAGGGATAATAATAAGGTTTCTGAATGTGAAAAAGATTTTTCAAAACAAGCAGTACTTCCAAAAACTTCTCAAAGTACTGCTGATCATTCAGCAGTACCTACAAGAAACTCTTTTCAAAATACTGCTTATTACAGAAAACCTTTTGGGAATGGATTTGGGATGATGGGTCCAAAGTTATGTTTTGCATGTTATAGTCCTCATCATTTGATCAAGGACTGTGATTATCATTCAGAATACTTCAACAAATATCCAAAGACCACATCTGCAAACCATAAGCACAAAGAGAATAAACCAAGGGAGAATAAACCAGTTTGGAATTACACAAATAGGGTTAACCATAGTAATTTCTCAAAAGACTATAGGTACCCTCATCAGAAAAGACCATTCTCCAAACCCAAAGTACCTTCAAGAAACACTTCTCAAAGCACTGGTTAAGCAGTACTTTCTCAAAGTACTGTTAGGAAGTTTCCCAATCAAGGTACTGCTAGTAAAGACTCAAGTGTAAGACCTAGGAGATTCAATTCCTACAACCCTAGAAGGTCTTACAATCCAAGGAAAGCTGCTAGAACACAGAACCCAACACTAAAAGTTACAACTAAATGGGTTAAGAAAGAAAGTACTGCTGAGGGTGACAAAGTACTTTCAGAAAATAAGGGTGAAAAAGGGAGTGTTGATAACAATTCAACACAGGTCTTGGAATAAAAAACAGTAATTCTTGATAGTGCTTTCAAAAACAGTGGTGATTACATACTCAAAGAATTTGAGTATGTTACTCTACAAGGGGAACACAAGTCAGTAATGGCTTGGGTTCCTAAAAGAAACTAACCCTTTTCATTTTTATGCAAGGAAACCCAACAGAGGAGCTTAAAGATCATCTTATTGTGGATAGTGGGAGCTCTGGAAGTATGACAGGAGAAAAGGAGCTCTTGTCAGATTTTCAGGCTTATTTTGGAGGAAGAGTTGCATTTGGGAATGATCCTGATGGAGGAAGAATCACTGGAAAAGGAACCATTAAGGCAGGATCTATTGATTTTGAGAATGTCAGATATGTGAAGGAGCTTAAATTTAACCTTTTGTCAGTCTCTCAGATCTGTGACAAGAAGTACTGATGAGTGCTCAAACACTCATCATTTTTATCGTATTTAAACTGCCAAAACATACAAAAACAATCAAAAAGTCATCAAAATACTGAAATTATCCCAGGGATTGTGTTTTATGTGTTTTAAATGCAAAATGAGCAAAAACAAATGAAAAATGATCAAAGTTTGCAATATTGGCAGTTTCAGTCCCCCAAGTTTCAAAACTTTTCAAAAATAGTCCCTATGCATTTATTTTTGAAAGAAAAGTCAACCCAAGCATTTTGAAAGTCAAATATCACAAAATAAAGTACTTGGGTCTTAAGTTTCAAAAATTACATCTTTAGTCCCTCAAATTTCAAATCTGACAAATTTGGTCCCTGGGAATTTTGGAAAATGGAAAAAAAATAAAGTTTGGTCCTTGGAATGAGAAAACTTGGCAAATATGGTCCTTGGTGATACTTTGGAATAATTACAACTTGGGTCCCTCATTTTCAGAAAATTGCAAAATTAGTCCTTGTGATTACTATAAACACCAAACGGACCCTTGAAGTTATTATAACCCAACAAACAAACCCCAAACACATCCTCAGCCCACCCTTATCACTCCAATATCCCACTCCACCCTTCCTTGGCCCTATCACCAAAACCAGCCCACCTCCCATCAAAATATAACACTCCCCCGTTTTTCTCACTCGGTCAACAAAGGTCAAACCTTGACCTTTCCTCCCCTCCCAACCTGTAAAACCAAACTAACACACAACCTCCCCCCTCCTCCACCTCAGCATCCCATTCCCTGCTTCCCCCAACTCCCACAAACATCCAAAATATTTTAATTGTTTCAATCCCTCCCCAAGTTACCTTAACTGCTCCTTTGACAAAAATGGCGCCAAAACACCATTCAAAGGTCAAGATTGCATAAAAGGATCCAACGGATGAGAATTCAAGTGGGAAAAGTCAAGAGGGTCAAACAAACCCTAGAAGTGATGATAAAAAGAGGAGGGAAGCAGCAGAGAGCACCAGTGTAGTTTTTAAGCTTATTTTGTAATTTTCTACTTATTGTAAACTTTAATTTCCAATTAGTATTTTAGCTTTTCAGTGTATCCTAAGTGTCATCAAGTGTAATTCTCAACTTTTCAATTAATGAAATCCAAGTTTGCTATTTAAATTCCACTCTCTCATATTTTAGTTAAATTCTTGTGTTTGTACGAATTAGTATTAAAACTTGTTTCTAAAGTTCCACAAGTTCATATTAGGTCTTAGTTAAGCTTTTATAAGCTCTTTTGAGCATCAAACCTGTTTCTAGTTCAACTCTCAAAAAATTACAAGAAATTAGAATTAAATAAAAAAAATAAAAAAAAGAGGAAGAACAGAAAAAATGGAGCAATAAGCTATGGAGAATGGGTTTAGAGCTTATGGTAAGCATTAGGGTATGAAAAGTTGACTGGTTCATCAGATTTAAGCATTGGATAAATTGTGAGTTCCAAATCCCATTTTATACCATTTACTGTACAAGTGCTTATTGCACTGCTTGTTGTTTCTTTTATGCTTATTTGATGTTATTTAGTTGTAATATAACTTAAAATCTTATTGTTGTTTACCAAAATCAATAGTTGCTGAGTATTTCAAATTTCAGTCCATTTTAGTACATGGGTGATTTCTGAGTTGTTATTGTTGTTAGTGACATGTTTGTGCCTAAATAGGTTTACATAATCATAATATATGGTTTTGTATTAGTTGTATGGATTAAATCTTTTGTTTACTTTGAAAATCTCAATTACAAGTTTATAAAGGAGTGTTTGGATGATCTGGTTTAAGGGACTCAGAGTTTGATTTGTTTGTTGATTGTTGTCGAAACAGGTCATCTTAGGTCATATTAGGATTGAGAAGTCATAAAGGAGTGTTTGGATTAAATCTTTTGTTTACTTTGAAAATCTCAATTACAAGTTTATAAAGGAGTGTTTGGATGATCTGGTTTAAGGGACTCAAAGTTGGATTTGTTTGTTGATTGTTGTTGAAACAGGTCATCTTAGGTCATATTAGGATTGAGAAGTCATAAAAACAAGTATCCTTTTGAGAAAAAAGTCAAATGATTGTGAAATGTACCTACACAGTTGACTGTGTAGGTTTTTGAGCACCACAACCACTCAAATCTTTGCAAAAGAGTTCAAGTTAACATGTTTTAGTTTCATTATAGTTAATAACATCATAACTAATCAGTAAACCTATATCAAATCTCAAAAAAGTCAATTTGCTTAGTTTTCACAAAAAGTCAAAAAGTGCTTGAGTCAGAAATCCTCAAAATGGCAAGATTTTTGTAGATTTTTGTACTTAGTTTTAGGATTTGAAACTTCTTGGGTGGTTAGTATACCAGTAGAACTTGAGATTTACATAATTGTTATATTTTTTTGAATTTATTTTGTGGACCAAAGTACCCTTCAAACTGACCTGCAGGGCAAGCCCTCTGCCCTGCATCAGTAGACCCTCAGCAACACCACCACCTTTGGTGGTTGATTGTTGCCACCCAAGTGGGTCCCACAGTCCGACTTTGTTTTTTTCCAACCCCCCTCCTGGCAAGCTTCAAGTATTGACCATTGGTTTGACCTTTGACCTTGTGGACCCCACTTGGAATTGCCCTCAAACTCTGTCTCATTTCTGTCTCAGAATCCAAATAAGCAAGTGCTTATTGTGGATTCTTGGCTTATTCTGCTTACTTATTTGAGTTAATTTAGCTCAAACTTGTTCATATAACTTAGTTGAACCTAGATTAACCAATGTGGACCCCACAGAAGCCATTTTAGCTTAATTCCTTGTTTAGTCAAACAAAGTCAACTGTTGGGGTAATAAGCACTCAAAGTTCTTATTTTCTGAGCTATATAAAAAGTGTTTTAGTAAAAGTTGTTAGTTTTTAGTGTAAAATTAGTTTGGAAAAAAAAAAAAACTCAAAAAACCAATTTTAATTATAGTGATAGCTTCTATTTAATAGAAATTATCATTTTAATTTTCTTTTTAGCTTATTTATACGCACTTTATCATTTTTATATTTTTATTAAATCTCTTTTATATTAAAGTAATTTTAGAAAATTTTCCAGATTTTTCTTTTGTCTTTTAGTGGTTTTTAGAATTAATTTTAGTTTAATTAATTATTAATTAACAATTAAGAATTAAATAGCATAATTAGATTTTATAAAGTAACACCTAGTTTTTATAATTTTTCTAGCTTTTATATAAGTTAAAACATTTTTATAAATTTTTCTAGAATTTCTACTGTTCATTTTCTATTTTTTATAATATATTTAGTTTAATTGGTAATTAATAAATAATTAGAATAATAATTAGTAAATTAGTTTAAAAATACATAAAATTAACTTTTTATAATTTTTAGGATTCCTGTGATGGTTACGTAGATTTATAAAAATCTTCTTAATTATCTAAGTCTATTTAGTAATTTTTAGTAATTTAAATCAATTTAATTAGTTAATAAATAAGTAATTAGTAATTAATTAATAATAAATAATTAAATAGTGTAAAAATAATTTTTCTTTTTCTTAAAATTTTCTTTGTTCATTAGGATTGTAAAAATAATAATTTCACGCTCGTAGCCTTTTAAGTTCATCAGTTGTACTTTCTTTCTCGTACGTCAGTGTACGTTTTTAATTAAAACGTACGTTTTTAGGTTTTAAATCAATTCTTCTTAATCCAAATTCTAGTAATCAATCACATAGCTTTCCTAAGCTATTTCTGTTAATAATTTCTAAATAATTGTCATTACAACCTTTTTCTGTGAATAATCACCCGATCACAAGCACGCTAAAGCACAATTCACACCTCGTCGGGACATAACGACCTGGTGATACCCTTTATTACCCGGAAGCATTGGTCTAGGTAGTTTGACCTTGTTGACCATATATTTGGTTAATTTAGGTTGACTGTTCTGAGCCAATCAATTTTTGGCGCCGCTGCCGGGGAGGTGTGTGCGTTTCTATAGCGTCATTTGAGATTAGTGTTATTTCACTACAATTACTGTACAAAAACCACCACTTTTGTAAATGTTAAATCAAAACATAAAAAAGTCATTAACTCTTTTCCTAAAGTGTTAAAACACCAAAAAAAAAAAAAAAAAAAAAAAAAAAAAAACAAAACAGATCGTTGCGTTTTCTATATTGTGTTTCTTTTAAGGTGATTCTTAAAGAAATACGATTTTGGTAAACGAAACGATACCAAAAATATTGTCCAAAAGTTTTTAAACCCATACACAAAACCCAAAAACATCCGTCTTTTCTTGTGAATAATAATAAATACATAAAAATCAACCGTCGCAAACCAAGACAGAACACCTACCAACTGGGGGTGTGAACATAATAAGTTCCCAAACCAAAGATATAAAACTTGCCTTTGTATCCCTGTGAGTGGTGTAGCTTTATTAAAGAAGCCACTTGCTTGTGATTATTGGTTTAAGTTCACTGTGTATTTGCCTCGATTTTGTTTTGATTGGTTTTTATCTCTAGTGCATGCGCACTCGTTCTTCAATGTCCACGAGCCCATTACGTGAGCTTGTTCGGAAACCTCGAAGACGTTCAGCACCAACAGTCGGATCTGAGATCCGTACTGTTGCCACACCCACTGTCACCATGGCGGAAGACCGCCCCATGTGTGAGCTTCTCCAAGCACCCATCGAGGGTTATGGAGATGCCATTGTTATTCTAGCCATCGTGGCTGATAATTTTGAGCTCAAAACCGGGTTACTCAATCTTGTAACCTCAAGTCAATTCTACGGTTTTGAGAGGGACGATCCTCATGCTCACATTCGATGGTTCAATAAAATCACATCGACCATCAAGTACAAGAATGTCCCTTGTGAAGCAATAAAACTTCTTCTCTTCCCATTCTCACTGGAGGGACAAGCCCGGATTTGGCTTGAAAAACAACCTCCTCGATCTATTGAGACATGAGAAGATCTTGTCAAAAAATTTGTGAATGAATTCTTCCCACCTTCCAAGACCACGAGTCTTAAGAACGAAATCACTAAGTTCACTCAGAAATACGATGAATCTTTTGGTGAGGCGTGGGATCATTTCAAAGAATTACTTCGCAAGTGTCCACATCATGGTTTCTCAGAGTTGATGCAACTCGATACTTTTTACAATGGCGTGAGCCAAGCTGATCAGGATTCTCTCAATGCCTCCGCGAGAGGTAATTTCTTGAATAGAACCACAAAAGAAGCTTTACAGATCATAGAAAACAAGTCCAAGGTCCGCTCTACACGAAGCAAACCGATTGTTTCTCAAATCAATGCGGGTCCTTCCACTTCATCTTCTGTGAGTCAATCTAGCACGGATGCTAAGATTGACAAGCTCACTGAAGCTATCCAAGCTTTGGTTCTCGCCCAAACAAAGAAAGTTTCATTTCCACAACATCCTCCACCTGCTGAGGTTAAAAAAGTGGAAGTCTGTGTAACTTGTGGTGGGCCGCATGCCTACTACAATTGCACAGCTACTGATGGTACTCCATATGAAGCTCATGCTGTAGCCGGGTCCCAAAATCAAGGAGGCAATCAATATCGCCCTCCTATGGACCCTAACTATCGTCCTCATCATTATTATCCTGGACCTCCCGGTTTTAATCAAAACCAAAATGTCCAAAACCGTGGCCAAAATCAAAATAGAGCGAACCAAGGTTTTCAAAACCAAGGTAACTTCAATCAGGGTCATGGTTTTCACAATCAAAACCAAGGTTTCCCAAATCAAGGTTTCCAACATCAAGGAAACTTTAATCGAAACCAAGGTCAGGGTAATTTCAATCCGGGATATTTTCATGGAAACAACAACCCTAATCAGGGTAATTTTCAAAATCAAGGTCCCAATCCGAACAATCGAGCTCCAAATATTCCTAATCCGAATCAAGCCATTGTTCCAACCGGGCCTTCATCTGACGAGTTGTTAAAGCAATTCATGAAGTCCCAAGAAGAGTTGAACAAGTTGCTGGTCAGCCAGATTTCTGATATCAAGAAGTCTTTAAATGATCGACCCTCAGGCTCAGGTACTACTTTACCGAGCAACACGATCGCTAACCCGAGGGGCGATGCTAAGGCGATCACAACACGAAGTGGTGCTTCATATGATGAACCCGCGATTCCTACTACCCCTTCTTCCTTTCCTCTAAAGGTAGTGAAACGTGAACCTGAGGTGACAAAGGACAAGGTGCAAACTCCTAGCCCACGAAGTACAGCACACGTCCAACCTCAGGTTATTCCTGAAACCAGATGTAAGCCTGGAGTTGTCTTTGAACCACCAAAAACTCCAGTGGACAACCCAAAATCCAAAACTTCTATTCTTTACCCATCACGTCTCAGTGAACAAAAGCTCCTCAAAAAGGCTAATCACCAAATGGATAAATTTTTCCAAATCTTCCAAGATTTGCACTTTGACATTAGCTTCGCGAACGCTATTCTCTTGATGCCCAAGTTTGCATCAATAATAAAAAATCTGTTAAGTAATAAAGAAAAACTCTTTGAGATGGCAAGAACTCCTTTGAATGAGAACTGCTCAGCAGTTCTTTTGAAAAAGCTTCCTGAAAAGCTTGGAGACCCCGGGAAATTTCTCATTCCTTGTACTTTTCCGGGTATGGTTGAATGCTTCGCCTTGGCCGATCTAGGTGCTAGCATTAACCTGATGCCATATTCTGTGTGGAAGAAACTCTCTCTTCCAGAACTTACTCCCACGTGCATGACTTTAGAGCTTGCCGATCGTTCGATTTCTCGTCCTCTTGGCATTGCCGAGGACATATTCTTTAAAGTGGGAAAGATCCATTTTCCGGCAGATTTTGTGATTGTTGACTTTGATGCCGATTCTAGGGTCCCTCTTATTCTTGGAAGGGGATTTCTTAGAACTGGGCGTGCTCTTATCGATGTATTTGAGCATGAGATCACATTACGTGTTGGAACGGAAGCCATCACCTTCAACCTAAATCAAACTTCGAGATACTCCTCCAATTATGACTGTGAATCGATGAATCAAATAGATGTCATCGATGTTGCTGCTGAGGAGTATGCTCAATAGATTTTAGGTTTCATTGATGATTCTTCGAGTGAAAACCTCACTCAATCTTCTCATCCCATCATAGCCAATTCTTCTCCTTCCCTCACTCCTTTTGAGGGAAGTGACTTCATCTTAGAAGAAATTGAGGCCTTTCTCAAAAGTGACTCGATTCCCGATGGAATCGATAACCAAGAGATTGACCCAGAGAGGGATATTCTCCTACTTGAGAAATTATTAAACGAAGATCCCTCTCCTCTTCCTGTTCTACCACAAACACTTCATAAAGAGGAAGTAAAAAATGTTGAGAAAACTGATGACTTCCCTGAGGTTGAACTTAAGGACTTGCCGCCTCATCTTGAATATGCATTTCTGGAGGGTGATGATAAATTACCCGTCATAATTGCTAAAGACTTAAGTGATGAGGAAAAGGCTGCTCTCATAAAGGTTTTGAAGTCTCATAAACAAGCAATTGCTTGGCGACTCTCCGACATCATGGGCATTGACCCTGAATTTTGTACTCACAAGATTTTAATGGAGGACGACTTCAAACCTGCAGTCCAACAACAAAGAAGGGTGAATCCAAAAATTCATGAGGTAATCAAATAAGAGGTTTTAAAACTTCTTGATGCCGGATTGATTTACCCTATCTCAGACAGTCCTTGGGTTAGCCCAATTCATTGTGTTCCAAAAAAGGGTGGCATTACTGTTGTCACAAATGAGGAGAATGAGTTGATTCCAACTCGATTGGTTATGGGTTGGTGTGTCTGTATTGATTATCGCAAGTTAAATGACGCCACCCGCAAGGATCATTTTCCTCTGCCCTTTATGGATCAGATGCTCGAGAGATTAGCGGGGAATGAGTACTATTGCTTCCTCGATGGTTTCTCGGGTTACTTTCAGATTCCCATTGATCCGCAAGATCAGGAAAAGACCACTTTCACGTGCCTCTATGGAACTTTTGCGTATAAACGTATGCCATTTGGCTTATGTAATGCTCCGGGCATGTTTCAAAGATGTATGATGTCCATATTTTCCGACATGATCGGGAAAACTATGGAGGTCTTTATGGACGATTTTTTGGTCATTAGGGATTCGTTTCAATCATGTCTCTCCCATTTAGACAGCATGCTAAAACGTTGTGAGGACACAAAGTTATGTCTAAATTAGGAAAAGAGTCACTTTATGGTCAAAGAGGGCATTGTCCTCGGCCATAAAATTTCAAAGAACGGGATTGAGGTTGACAAAGCCAAAGTGGATGTCATTGCAAAATTACCTCATCCCACAACCGTAAAAGGTGTTAGGAGCTTTTTGGGTCATGCCGGTTTCTATCGTAGGTTTATTCAAGATTTTTCTAAAATCGCCCGGCCTATGACCCATCTCCTCGAAAAGGATGCTCCTTTTATCTTCTCCCCCGAGTGCATCGAAGCTTTTGAAACATTAAAGAAAAAGCTTACTGAGGCACCGATTCTTGTTGCCCCCGATTGGGACTTGCCCTTCGAGCTCATGTGTGATGCTAGTGATTATGCGATAGGGGCAGTCTTGGGGTAACGAAAAACAAAACATTTTCAGCCTATACATTATGCGAGCAAAACTATGACCGAGGCTCAAAGCCATTACACCACCACCGAAAAAGAATTATTAGCTGTGGTGTATGCTTTTGAAAAATTCCGGCCATATTTGATACTGACCAAAAGCATAGTGTATACGGATCACTCGGATTTAAAGTACCTCTTTGCAAAACAAGATGCAAAGCCGAGACTACTCCGTTGGGTTCTCCTCCTACAGGAATTTGATATCATTATTCGTGATAAAAAAGGAGCTGAGAACCTAGCTGCTGATCATCTCTCCCGATTGGAAAACCCCCACCAAGATGTCTTCGAGAGGAAAGAAATTAATGAAACATTCCCTCTCGAGACACTCACACTCTGTTCGCGAGTATAAATCGGAAAGAAGAGAAATGAAGAGAGGAAACAAGAAAGAAAAGAAGAGGAGAGGCGAAAAAAATGATTTTTAATTTTGTGTTCCTTAGTTGGAGAGAAAAGAAAGGGCATGTAAGAAAAAATGGCTTTAAAACCTCTTTCTCTCCAAATCATCCCAATTTGGGAAGAAGATTAGGAGAGAAGTTTTGGCATAATTTTCTCTCCTCTTCTCTTCTCTTCTCTCAAAAAAAAAAAAAAACTCGGGAACATGCTTTTTTTCGATTTCCTCTTCACTTCTCTTCTTTTCTCTCCAAATAAAAACTCGGGAACAGAGAGTCAATGCGGTTACCTTTCGTGGAGACTCTATTACCCCATGGTTGCCGACTTTGCAAACTACCTTGCGGGTAACTTTATGGTGAAAGGGATGTCGTCCCAACAGAAAAATAAATTCTTCAAAGATGTAAAACATTATTTCTGGGACGACCCCTATCTTTTCAAAATCTGTGCGGATTAAGTCATCCGGCGGTGTGTTTATGGCCAAGAAGCCACTGAAATTCTTAAGGCTTGCCATGCTGGTCCCACGGGGGGCCACCACAATCCCAACTACACCGCCAAAAAGGTGTTTGATTCCGGCTTTTATTGGCCCACAATCTACAAGGATGCATAAGAATTGGTCAAGTCCTGTGACGCTTGTCAACGTCACAGGAATATTTCACAAAAGAATGAAATGCCTCAAAATGCAATTCAAGTTTGTGAAATTTTTGACATCTGGGGCATCGACTTTATGGGGCCATTTCCATCTTCTCATGGCAACAAATACATACTCGTGGCTGTTGACTACTTGTCAAAATGGGTTGAAGCGAAAGCTTTACCCACAAATGATGCCCGAGTAGTTGTGAAATTTTTGAAAGCTCTTTTTGCCCGATTCGGAACTCCACGTGCTATTATCAGTGATCGTGGTACGCATTTTTGCAATGACAAATTCGACAAAGTCATGCAAAAGTACGGTGTAACTCACCGTCTTTCTACTGCGTACCACCCACAAACAAGTGGACAAGTAGAAGTTTCGAATCGAGGAATTAAGAGAATTTTGGAAAGAACTGTACGTGAAAATCGTGCATCATGGTCGGATAAATTAGATGATGCACTTTGGGCTTTCCTTACAGCTTACAAAACACCCATTGGGTGTATGCCTTACAAACCTGTGTACGGGAAAGCGTGCCATCTTCCGATCGAGCTTGAGCATAAAGCCTATTGGGCCCTCAAGCATGCCAATTTTGACCTCAAAACTGCGGGTGATCATAGGAAAGTTCAACTGAATGAATTAAATGAACTTCGTGATCAAGCTTACAAGAACTCTTTGATCTACAAAGAAAAGAAAAAGAAGATTCATGACTCAAAAATCAAGAACCGCGTTTTTAACGTTGGTGATCGAGTCCTTCTTTTCAACTCTAGACTCAAGATCTTCTCGGGAAAGCTTAAGACCCGATGGACTGGCCCATTCACTATCGCTAAGGTTTATCCTTATGGCACCGTCAAATTATCTCAGAATGACGGTCCAAATTTCAAAGTGATGGGGCATCGTTTGAAACATTACTTTGGAGAGGACATACCATCCATGGTTGTCCCGGATCTCCAAACTTTCCCCAAGGACAATTGAATTCGGGGATCGAGTCAAGCTAGCGAATCAATGAACAAAAACAATAGCACAATACGGGTTTTCACCCGTATCTCTGATTTCTTTCTACTTTCTACCACCCTAGTGTGGGGGAATGGCCAACCCCCCGCTGTTTGAAAATGTATATATGTATATAAGTTCCAAAAAAAAAAAAAATTGTATATATATAGAAATAAAGTGAAATATGGTATTTCCACAGTTAGATTCGAATATTGGCTTTTACGTTCAAAGAGTCGGCATAATAGCCGGGACTTTGAATATTGAGGACAATATTCATTTCTAAGTGGGGGGGGGGGGGGGAGAATTCTAGCGAATTTTATCAAAATATATCTTCTAGTACCCCCGTTTTTTGCCAAAATTTTCAAAATTTTTTCACTTTATTTCAAAATTTTTGTGGTTATCAGTCCGCCATGTCTATACGACAAAAGGATTGGCTAATCCAGGAGCAAACGGCTCTTGGTAAAGATAACTCAAATCCGTTGACGGCTTGCAATTTGCCCAAAATTGTATGGTACATCAACTTGCCATATCCTAAAAAGTGAATGAGTTGGCTAGCCCGCATGATTATGGCTTGTGGTAAAGGCAGTGGAAAAACCATAATTGGTAATAAGCTCACCAAGATGTTGACTGTGTCCATCAAGAGTTGGCTAGTCCAGGAGCAAACGGCTCTTGGTAAAGACAAATCAAAACCGTTGAAAGCTGGTGGTTTGCTAAAAATCACATGGTTATCAAGTGGACCATAGTTCTTATTTGAATCGAAACATTTGGCTACTCCAGAAGTGATGGCTTTTGGTAAAGAGTTTTCAAATCCATCAACATTTCCAAAAAAATTGCTAGGGACTAGCAATAGTTTAGTGTGGGGGATTGATGAGTGCTCAAACATTCATCATTTTTATCGTATTTAAACTGCCAAAACATACAAAAACAATCGAAAAGTCATCAAAATACTGAAATTATCCCAGTGATTGTGTTTTATGTGTTTTAAATGCAAAATGAGCAAAAACAAATGAAAAATGATCAAAGTTTGCAATATTGGCAGTTTCAGTCCCCCAAGTTTCAAAACTTTTCAAAAATAGTCCCTATGCATTTATTTTTGAAAGAAAAGTCAACCCAAGCATTTTTAAAGTCAAATATCACAAAATAAAGTACTTGGGTCTTAAGTTTCAAAAATTACATCTTTAGTCCCTCAAATTTCAAATCTGACAAATTTGGTCCCTGGGAATTTTGGAAAATGAAAAAAAAATAAAGTTTGGTCCTTGGAATGAGAAAACTTGGCAAATATGGTCCTTGGTGATACTTTGGAATAATTACAACTTGGGTCCCTCATTTTCATAAAATTACAAAATTAGTCCTTGTGATTACTATAAACACCAGACGGACCCTTGAAGTTATTATAACCCAACAAACAAACCCCAAACACATCCTCAGCCCACCCTTATCACTCCAAAAGCCCACTCCACCCTTCCTTGGCCCAATCACCAACACCAGCCCACCTCCCATCAAAATATAACACTCCCCCGTTTTTCCCACTCGGTCAACAAAGGTCAAATCTTGACCTTTCCTCCCCTCCCAACCTGTAAAACCAAAATAACACACAAACTCCCCCTCCTCCACCTCAGCATCCCATTTCCTGCTTCCCCCAACTCCCACAAACATCCAAAATGTTTTAATTGTTTCAATCCCTCCCCAAGTTACCCCAACTGCTCCTTTGACAAAAATGGCGCCAAAACACCATTCAAAGGTCAAGATTTCATAAAAAGATCCAACGGATGAGAATTCAAGTGGGAAAAGTCAAGAGGGTCAAACAAACCCTAGAAGTGATGATAAAAAGAGGAGGGAAGCAGCAGAGAGCACCAGTGTAGTTTTTAAGCTTATTTTGTAATTTTCTACTTATTGTAAACTTTAATTTCCAAGTAGTATTTTAGCTTTTCAGTGTATCCTAAGTGTCATCAAGTGTAATTCTCAACTTTTCAATTAATGAAATCCAAGTTTGCTATTTAAATTCCACTTTCTCATATTTTAGTTAAATTCTTGTGTTTGTATTAATTAGTATTAAAACTTGTTTCTAAAGTTCCACAAGTTCATATTAGGTCTTAGTTAAGGTTTTATAAGCTCTTTTGAGCATTAAACCTGTTTCTAGTTCAACTCTCAAAAAATTACAAGAAATTAGAATTAAAAAAAAAAAAGGAGGAACAGAAGAAATGGAGCAGTAAGCTATGGAGATTGGGTTTAGAGCTTATGGTAAGCATTAGGGTGTGAAAAGTTGACTGGTTCATCAGATTTAAGCATTGGATAAATTGTGAGTTCCAAATCCCATTTTATACCATTTACTGTACAAGTGCTTATTGCACTGCTTGTTGTTTCTTTTATGCTTATTTGATGTTATTTAGTTGTAATATAACTTAAAATCTTATTGTTGTTTACCAAAATCAATAGTTGATGAGTATTTCAAATTTCAGTCCATTTTAGTACATGGGTGATTTCTGAGTTGTTATTGTTGTTAGTGACATGTTTGTGCCTAAATAGGTTTACATAATCATAATATATGGTTTTGTGTTAGTTGTATGGATTAAATCTTTTGTTTACTTTGAAAATGTCAATTACAAGTTTATAAAGGAGTGTTTGGATGATCTGGTTTAAGGGACTCAGAGTTGGATTTGTTTGTAGATTGTTGTTGAAACAGGTCATCTTAGGTCATATTAGGATTGAGAAGTCATAAAAACAAGTATCCTTTTGAGAAAAAAGTCAAATGATTGTGAAATGTACCTACACAGTTGACTGTGTAGGTTTTTGAGCACCACAACCACTCAAATCTTTGCAAAAGAGTTCAAGTTAACTTGTTTTAGTTTCATTATAGTTAATAACAACATAACTAATCAGTAAACCTAGATCAAATCTCAAAAAAGTCAATTTGCTTAGTTTTCACAAAAAGTCAAAAAGTGCTTGAGTCAGAAATCCTCAAAATGGCAAGATTTTTGTAGATTTTTGTACTTAGTTTTAGGATTTGAAACTTCTTGGGTGGTTAGTCTACCAGTAGAACTTGAGATTTACATAATTGTTATATTTTTGTGAATTTATTTTGTGGACCAAAGTACCGTTCAAACCGACCTGCAGGGCAAGCCCTCTGCCCTGCATCAGCACACCCTCAGCAACTCCACCACTTTTGGTGGTTGATTGTGGCCACCCCAGTGGGTCCCACAATCCAACTTTGGGGTTTTCCTACCCCTCTCCTGGCAAGCTTCAAGTATTGACCATTGGTTTGACCTTTGACCTTGTGGACCCCACTTGGAATTGCCCTCAAACTCTGTCCCATTTCTGTCTTAGATTCCAAATAAGCAAGTGCTTATTGTG
Source organism: Artemisia argyi (assembly GCA_030686995.1). Lineage (NCBI taxonomy): Eukaryota > Viridiplantae > Streptophyta > Magnoliopsida > Asterales > Asteraceae > Artemisia > Artemisia argyi. The sequence goes on along the minus strand of CM060679.1, from coordinate 40,002,425 downwards.
GATTCTTGGCTTATTCTGCTTACTTATTTGAGTTAATTTAGCTCAAACTTGTTCATATAACTCAGTTGAACCTAGATTAACCAATGTGGACCCCACATAAGCCATTTTAGCTTAATTCCTTGTTCAGTCAAACAAAGTCAACTGTTGGGGTAATAAGCACTCAAAGTGCTTATTTTCTGAGCTATATAAAAAGTGTTTTAGTAAAAGTTGTTAGTTTTTAGTGTAAAATTAGTTTGGAAAAAGAAAAAACTTAAAAAACCAATTTTAATTATAGTGATAGCTTCTATTTAATAGAAATTATCATTTTAATTTTCTTTTTAGCTTATTTATAAGCACTTTATCATTTTTATATTTTTATTAAATCTCTTTTATATTAAAGTAATTTTAGAAATTTTTCCAGATTTTTATTTTGTCTTTTAGTGGTTTTTAGAATTAATTTTAGTTTAATTAATTATTAATTAATAATTAAGAATTAAATAGGATAATTAGATTTTATAAAGTAACACCTAGTTTTTATAATGTTTCTAGCTTTTATATAAGTTAAAACATTTTTGTAAATTTTTCTAGAATTTCTACTGTTCATTTTCTATTTTTTATAATATATTTAGTTTAATTGGCAATTAATAAATAATTAGAATAATAATTAGTAAATTAGTTTAAAAATACATAAAATTAACTTTTTATAATTTTTAGGATTCCTGTGATGGTTAAGTAGATTTATAAAAATCTTCTTAATTATCTAAGTCTTTTTAGTAATTTTTAGTAATTTAAATCAATTTAACTAGTTAATAAATAAGTAATTAGTAATTAATTAATAATAAATAATTAAATAGTGTAAAAATAATTTTTCTTTTTCTTAAAATTTTCTTTGTTCATTAGGATTGTAAAAATAATAATTTTACGCTCGTAGCCTTTTCAGTTCATCAGTTGTACTTTCTTTCTCGTACGTCAGTGTACGTTTTTAATTAAAACGTACTTTTTTAGGTTTTAAATCAATTCTTCTTAATCCAAATTCCAGTAATCAATCACATAGCTTTTCTAAGCTATTTTTGTTCATAATTTCTAAATAATTCTCATTACAACCCTTTTCTGTGAATAATCACCCGATCACAAGCACGCTAAAGCACAATCCACACCTCGTCGGGACATAACGACCTGGTGATACCCTTTATTACCCGGAAGCATTGGTCTAGGTAGTTTGACCTTGTTGACCATATATTTGGTTAATTTAGGTTGACTGTTCTGAGCCAATCAAGTACCCTGTGTTGTTTCTTGACACAGAATGTCTTATTCTCTCCCCTGAGTTTAGATTAGAAGATGAAAACTTAGTGATGCTGAGAGCACCAAGAACCAATGATGTGTATAGTATAGACTTGAAGAACATAAATTTTGCTAAAAGAGCAACATGCTTGATTGGAAGGGCAACAATGGAGGAAGCACATCAATGGCACAGAAGACTAGAGCATGGTATGAAAGACTCTCCACTTTTCTATTGCAACATGGTTACAGGAGAGGTGCTATTGACAAGACTTTGTTTATCAAAAGAGATAAAAAGGATATCATGCTTGTCCAAGTTTATGTAGATGATATTATTTTTGGTGCTACTAAGCAATCTATGGTGAAGGAATTTGAAGATCTTATGCAAAAAGAATTTCAGATGAGTTCAATGGGAGAATTAACATTCTTCTTGGGACTTCAAGTGCAACAATCAAACAGTGGAATCTTTATAAGTCAAGATAAGTATGTTGCAGACATTCTTAAGAGATTCAACTTCACAACTGTCAAGTCAGCATCTACACCTGTTGATGCTAACAAGCCTTTGGGAAAAGATGAAGATGGAGAAGATGTTGATGTCAAACTATACAGGTCTATGATTGGATGTCTAATGTACTTAACTGCATCTAGGCCTGACATTACTTTTGCTGTTTGTTTGTGTGCAAGACATCAAGTTCAACCCAAGGTTTCACATTCGAATGCTGTTAAGAGAGTCTTTAGGTACCTTAGGCAACAACCTAAGCTAGGATTGTGGTATCCTAGAGAGTCCCCTTTTCATCTACAAGCTTTTTCAGATAGTGATTATGCTAGTGACAACTATGACAGAAGATCAACAAATGGAGGGTGTCAGTATCTTGGAAGTAGATTAGTCTCATGGCAATGCAAAAAGCAAACAATTGCAGCAACATCTTCCACAGAAGCCGAATATGTAGCTGCTGCAAGTTGTTGTGCACAAGTACTTTTTTTGCAAAATCAGCTTTTGGATTATGGATTCAACTTCAAAAACACTCCTATCAACATTGATAATGAGAGTACCATTTGCATTGTGAAGAATCCAATTTATCACTCCAAAACAAAGCACATTCAGATTCGGCATCATTTTATCAGATATTGCTATGAGCATAGGCTTATTAATGTGGTTAAAGTCCATACAGATGATAATGTAGCAGATTTACTCACAAAGGGCTTTGATGTTTCAAGATTTACCTTCTTAGTTATGAGTATTGGTATGATTAATAATTAAGCTATTTTTGAGGGGAGGCATTAGTAGTTAGTCATTATTTGAGGGGAGGCTACATATATCATTAAAAAGAAAAGGAGTTCTTATTCATTATTACACTAAAGAGGTTACATTCATCAGTTCAAGAGATACAGACACAACCATGACACAGATATCCAACCAAGACAAACAGAGAACTACTCCAAACACCCTACACCAAACCTACCTAACCTACCCAACACACCCTACTCCATTGTCCTTTTTCTTTTTCCTTGATAGCTCTGCTTTCCCTTCTGAGCAGTCTTTCTTTTGTCATCAAAAGAAGCTTGCTTTCTTGGGCAAGCCAGGCCAAGTATTTGCTTGGGAGGTCTCTCTGGTCTTGCAGATTTCCTTTGAGCAGGCCACTTCATGTTCTTTATGGCTGACTCAAGAGCCTGTGTCAAGGCCTATGGGAGTTCATTTGCTAAAGAAGAAGCTGGAGCAGGGACAAACACCTTTTTCTTAGGTTTTGGATTGGTAGAGCTTGCTGCATCAGTGATGGTAGAGCTTGCTACATCAGGAGGAAAGTAACCACTCCATCCTGCATCAGTGTCAAAGTCAGAATCAGAGTAATAACTGATTTCTGAATCAGTGGAGCCATCAGAATCAGAAGGGATGTACACCAAAGGTAAGTGGCTCATGTTGTTGATTAGGGTTTTTGTGATGTGTATTACAAGTGTTGATGAAGAGATGTATTGGTGGCAAGTTTCTTTTATAGGCAAGAAAGTTATAAGGGAAATTAATGATGCTCATTCAATTCTACTCGCCTTGGTAGCTTTGGGGAATTAATTTGGAAAGTATTAATTATCTCGGGTTGACTTTCAACAGATATTTTCGTCAAACAGTCAACGTTATAGATATTTTGATGGAAAGTACTTTGTCAACGTACTGCTTTGTTCAACTAATGAAAGTACTGCTCCATGTTATATGGAAAGTACTGCTTGGTGTTTTGAAGGATATGCTGACGTGTCAGAATACTATTCCAACGGTTAAAAATACGGGTAACAAACTTTCAAAAGATATGGGGAAGATAACTTCCAAAAATAACGGTAAAGTAATTAATTCACCATGATTCTTTGTATATTATCCCTCATTACACATATCTTTTTCATCTTTACATACTCGTATTCATTCATCAATTCCACCAAGTTCATCTTTGTAGTTGGACTGTTTTGTTGCCTCAGTATCTGTTTGCAAAGTAGTTTGGTTCCACATCAAAAACAGATACTTGTTGTTTGATGATCAGGGAGGCACTGTTTTGTTTGCTAAGCAAGTGGTTTGGGATGCACTGAGAGATATTGGGTATGAAGGACCTTTGAACAAGATTACTTTTCAGAAAGCATTGGTAAGTCCTCATTGGAAATATCTCATTCATGTTTTACTTCATTGCTTGAGTCCCAAAAGTACTGCTTGGGATCAATTTGGTCATGCCATAACATCTGCCTTAGTTGGCCTTGTTACCAATCAACCATTCAATTTTTCTTACATGATCCTTGATGGTATGATTGCACACATTAAGGCTGGATCCCCTTTCTTGATGTACCCTAGATTTGCTCAGCTTTGCTTAGAGAAACCACTTGAAGGGATACCAAAACCTCAGTATTATATACCTACTATTATGCTTCAACCTAAGGTGTTTACCTTTATGTCTAACAAGGGAATTAAGTTTTCGGGCAACAATACACCTCTTAATGCTTATATGTTAGAAGTAGCACAAGCTGTTAGGGATGAGGTTGCTGAAGCTAGTGGTTCTGCTAATTCTGAACATGCTGACCAATCTGATCATTCTGAGCATTCTGCATCAGTACATACTCCTACACCACCTCTTGCTTCACCACATCCTGTTGATTTAAGTGAAAGAACTGCCTCAGTATCTGTTTCTAGGGAAAAGACTATTTCTGCTGAAGGTACTTCTCCAAAAGGTACTTCTCTGCAAGGTACTGCTTCAGAGCATGATACTTCAGTACCTTCTCCCAATGATTATACTTCCACAGGTGGGTTTCAAACACCTGGAGGAGATGAGGGAGTTCAGGGTCATTTGGATAATTATACTTTGAATAGGGAGTTCTGGAGAATGAAGAAAGTAATGGATAATCAGGCTGCAGAGATTAAAAGATTGAGAAATAAGTTCAGAAGATTGAAGAGGTTTATGTGGCCACTTGTGCAAAACTTTAGACTTTATGTGAAAGAAAAGAAACAATCCAAGAAGAAAAAGTCTAAGTCAGTTAAGAAGGCCTCTAAGTCTAAGAGGAGTAACAGGAAGTCATCATCTTTCAAATTGGGGAGGAATCAAGAAGATAATTTGAATGAAGATGATGTTGGAGTTCAATATTCAGAAGATGTTCATCTTTGGCATTATCCAGAAGACCTTTGAACTTTGTGCCAGAGAAAAAGATTGATGGGGATGAGAATATTGTTCAAGAAGAAGTTGATGAGCAAGAAGCTGGAGAACAAGTTGAAAATATTCAAAGTACTCACATTTAAAGTACTGGTATGCAAGGTACTGGTGTGCAAGGTACTGTTTCAATGGATATTGATGGAATTGGAACTTCTACAGCTGGATCTTCTACAAAAGCCTTTGAAGATGAAGCTGGTCCTTCTAATCCTATTCAGCAAGAAGAAGTCAAAGAGCATACAACTAGTGATGATGAGACAATAGCTCAGATAATGCTCAATTTGGATAGACCAACAGGTATACATATTTCTGAGCATGCACAACAAGTTTCTGAGTCTTCTTCTGAACATGAAGCTTTAGATCCAAAAGACAAAGGAAAAGGGATCATGAAGGAGACCAAGAAGAAAAAGAAGAAGTTTACTCTTGCACAACTGAGGGAAATAGAGATAGCAAAGAATGAAGAGATTGCTAGACAGCAACAAGCTGTGTATGATGCAGAGTACTTAGAAGAGATAAGGAAGCCAGTTGCTGTAACAAGAAAACCTATGACTATTGCTCAAGAAAGAAATTGGATGATTAGTTTCTTGAAAAGAAGAGGATACAAGAATCTACAAAGGCTAAGATATCCAGATGTAAAAGCACTGTGGGATAGTGTACAAGAGTCTATTAAGAGAGAGCTGGAAAGTTTTGTGCCTATGGATGCTGATAAGGAATAGAAATTAGAAGATGTAATGAAGGAACAAGCTGAGAAAAGAAAGTTAAAAAGGAAGAAAGCTATTCAGGATGATCAATTATCAAAGAGGCTTAAAATGATAAGATCAGATACAATTGATGAACTGAAGAATTATTTCAGAGTTGTTGATTTTGAGAACAAGAAAACAGAAGACTCTGGAAAGAAGTCAAAGATTATCTCATTTTCTGTGGTTGAATCAACTGAAGGAAACTATCTCATGTTCAACAGAGAAGATGAAAGCTTCACTGTGTTTAATATGCTATGGGATGTTCTGCACATAATAGACAGAGAAGATCTATACAACTTATATTTACAAGTGCAGACTTACTATGAGAATATTGAAGCAACAGGAGTGGGATTAATCTTACTTGGAGATTTGATAACTATCTGGGAAACAGAAGAAACAAGTAATGATACTCTGTGGAATGATCAAGAAAACTGGGAGATAACAAGATGGAGATTCTTTGAGTCATCAGGAGTTCATTCACATGAGATGGAAGATGGTACCATGATTCACATGTTAGCTGAAAGAAGATATCCTTTGATAAGAGAACTTATGCTTAGAATGTTGGATCATAGAATGGAGGTTGAGGATGAAACTGAAGTAGCATTCATGGTGATCAAGCTATTTATCAGGTGGACTAAATCAGAAGAATAATATTGCATAAGTACTGGTATGATTTGTTTTGAATAATAAGTATTTTTCTCAAAGTACTGCAAGACAAATAGTACTTTATCAAAGTACTGCTTGCTGCATAAAACCAGTAAAAGTCCTTTGTAAAATAAAATAAAAGTTTTTGAAGCTTAAGATGATATAAATAAAAGGATTTGAAGAGTAAAACATGGTGTTAGTACTTGTACTGCACAACAAATGGTAATCAACTCACCATGTTTAACAGACAAGAAAGAGTTTGACTCATCATGAGGGTACGGCTCTGATGTGATAATCAAATCCGTTTTTAGTTGACAATTTACTAAAAATTGTATGGTGTTCAACTCACCATATCTGTAAAAGTGAAGAGTTGACTAGCCCACAAGAAAATGTCTTGTGGTAAAGGCTGTGGAAAATCCATTTATGGTAATTAGTTCACCATGGTTGAATTCAAAGAACTAACTAGTCCAAAAGCAAACGGCTATTGGTAAAGACTACTCAAATCCGTTGATAGCTGATGATTTGCTAAAAATCATATGGTTATTAATGTACCATGGTTGTTCTAACCTAAACATTGGCTACTCCAGAGTTAATGGCTTTGGTAAAGAGACATCAAAATCCATTAAAAGTTCAATGATTCACCTCTCACAGAAGTTTACACATCTGGAAGTGATGAGAACAGTATGAAACTTTAAAAGATTTGATGTACACTTTGTCAAAATTTTGCTGAGTTGCTGTAAAGATATCATCTGAAGCTGATCAAGAGCACTTTGACATACAAGATTGAAAAGAGATAAAGATACAATCTTCCTGAATGATAAAGATATTGAAGATCAAAGAAAGCAAAGAAACTTGAAATCAAGCAAGTGGAGTTCAAGTTAGGGGAGGATTGTTGGGATATGAAGATCTAAGTACTGCTGGAAAGATCAAAGTACTGCTATGTCAAAGTACTGCTCAAAGTCAACATGCTGTTCAAGGTCAAAGTACTGCTCGTGATTGAAGATTATGCAAAGTACTTCTAATAACAAGGACTTATGTGCAATATTGTTTAAAGGATTACTATGTAATATTATATGAATATTCTAGAATTAGTTAGGGATAATTACTTGTCGTTCAAGTAAATATTGTAAACCAAATTAAGGTTATCCTTATGCCTATAAAAGGAGCCTTATGATGGTATTAAATGTACGAAGTTTTTCTAAGAGTCTTAGAGTTTCACAAAACGATTTTTAGTGAAGTTAGGGATTGTTAGTGAATCTGTATTTAGAGAAGCAGGTTCAAGAGTTGTTTTAATATAAACAAAGTTCTTCTTAGCTTTGTGTTAGTAGATTCCGCATACTTTACAAAGTAATATCAGTGTTTCAATATTAACTGTTTTGAGTTATTCAAGATTGTTAAAACCTTACAAGCTACAAAGTAGTTTGGTCAGAGTATATCGATCCAACAATTTTCTATTTTCTTTTTGTTTAAAGTTATGTACAAAGGATATGTGAAGCCAATCCTTCAATCATCATTCTCTTCCTGGAGTGACTTAAGAGTTTCTGGAGTGAGGCTCTTCATCCTAAGTCGTGGAAGAATGAACTGGAATCTTTCTCGAGAAAGAGCCTTAGTAAATATAGCAGCCAGCTGAAACTCTGCCCTCACAAAGTAGAGTTCCACTATCCCTTTCTCCACTTGTTCTCTGATGAAGTGATGACAAATGTCAATATGCTTGGCTCTGGAGTGTTGGACATTATTGCAACACAGGGCAATGACACTTTTGTTATCACAATACGTTGGGATTTTGTTGAAGTCATACCCATAATCTGATAGCTACGATCTCATCTACAAAATTTGAGCACAGCACGAGGACATGGCAATGTATTCAGCTTCTATGGATGATATCGAAGTGCACATCTGCTTTTTGGATAACCAGCTGACAAGTTTCTCACCCAAGAATTGAGCACCTCCTGAAGTACTTCTGCGAGTATCTTGACACCCCGCATGATCAGCATCCGAGTAGGCCGTAAGAGCCATTGCATTGTCCTTAGGGTACTAGAGAACCATGTGAATTGTCCCTTGGAGATACCTGAATATTCTCTTGACTGCTTCCAAGTGCATACTGGGAAAAGAAGGTCTGGCCTACTTGCTGTGAGGTACATGAGAGATCCAATCATGCTTCTGTATTTGGTCTGATCAACGGATACTCCTGCAGAGTCATCATCAAGTTTAGATCTTTCAACCATGGGTGTATCAACCGTGTCACTTGAATCAAAACCAAACTTCTTAAGGATGTCACTAGCATACTTGGCTTGATTAATAAAGATGCCGCTCGGGTTTTGTGAGATCTGTAACCCCAAGAAGAAAGGCATTTGTCCCATCATAGACATTTGAAACTTGGAACTCATTTCCTTGGCAAAGCGATCACATTCATTGGAGTCTGACGACGCAAAGATAATATCATCAACATAGATTTGAACATGAAATAGGTTGTTTCCAGTCTTCCTAGTGAACAAGGTAGGATTAACTACACCTTTGGTAAATTGATTTGCAAGGAGAAACTTGGATAGTGTGTCATACCAAGCTCTAGGAGCCTGTTTGAGACCATAGAGTGCCTTCTTTAAACGATATACATGATTTGGTCTTTCAGGGTCCACGAAACCTTCAGGCTGAGTAACATAGACCACCTCTTTTAATTCCCCATTCAGGAAGGCAGTCTTAACATCCATTTGATAAACAATCATGTTACTGCTGGCAACATTGGCAAGAAAGATTCTAATGGCCTCGATACGAGCGACAGGTGCAAACGATTCTTCAAAGTCAATACCCTCTTGTTGACTGTATCCCTTAGCAGCTAGTCGAGCCTTGTTTTTCAACACATCACCATGCTCATCAAGCTTAACTTTGAAAATCCATTTGAGAGCAATGATCATTGCGCATTCAGGTGGTGGTACTAATTCCCATACATCAAGACGATCAAAGTCATGGATTTCTTCTTGCATTGAAGTGAACCAAGATACTTTGGTCAGAGCATCCTTGAAGTCTTTGGGTTCGATTTTGGACAAGACGGAGTTAAAGAAGCACCACAAGGCATCAGTGGCAAGTTGTTTTCTAGTGGACACAGGTCGTGAGGGATTTCCTATGATGTTGTCAATGGGGTGATCAGTTGTCCATTTTCTGAGATGTTCATGAGGTTGAGGATAGTGAACTGATATAGCATTGTTTGACTCTCCTGAGGATGATGTTTCGTTGGAGGATTCGGGTGCAAAAACATTTTCAAATGGTTCTTCCTCAGATGGTGCAAAAGGATTAACTTCCCATGAGTTTTCAGATGTCACTCCTTGGTGTTCAGAAGACGATTGTACATTAGATTCATTTTGAGAGTTGCTACATTCTGGTGCATCCAGATCAAGAGAGATGGAGATAGATGGACCATTTGTGTCATGAGGTGCATTTACAGCCATGATATTAGGTTCAGCAGCCGGCTGTACCGGTTCATGAGGTGACTGTGACTCGAAGTACTCGTCAAACATAGGGTCAAATAACATCTTCAATTCTTCACACGTGGGAGGAACAAAGGGAGTGACATTGTTGGAGTTCTGTACAAGTCCTGAACTTATTGGTCTAGGAGATAAAATATTATGTGAGGGTCCAGAAATGGTGTGTCCTGAAGCCGTATGCTCTGTCAGCTCATCAAACGTGACATGGATTGTTTCCATGATTTGTCGGGTTCTTTTGTTGTAGATTCGGTACCCCTTTCGATCTGGCGCATAGCCCATGAATACCCCAATATCTGCCTTAGCTTTGAGCTTACCTAAGTCTTCACTGTCATTAGTTGGATATCACAGGGCTCCAAACACTCGAAGGAAGGAGAGATCGGGCTTTTTGAGATGCACCAGCTCATAAGGTGTTTTATTGTGAAGAGGATGAATTAATGACCGATTTTGAGTATAGCATGCAGTAGCGATGGCTTCAGCCCATAGAAACATTGGTGTCTTAGAAACTATCAGCATAGTGCGAGCAGCTTCAACTAATGTGCGATTCCGTCTTTCAACGACTCCATTTTACTGAGGAGTTCAAGGGATAGTCTTTTGATGACTGATGCCGATACTTTCATAAAATTGAGTGAGTTGTTGGTTGACAAACTCAGTTCCATTGTCAGTGCGAATGATTCTTACGGTTTTGTTAAGCCTTACTTGCAGCTGCTTGATGATTTTGATTATGATATCGGGAGTTTCATCCTTGGATCTTAAAAACTTCACCCATGTAAATCTTGAGTAATCATCCACAATAACAAGGATATATCTTTTCCCATTGATACTTTGCACTCTCATGGGTCCGCACAGATCCATGTGAAGGGTATGGAGCACTTCTGTGATAGAGTTGGTGGGTTTTGGTTTGTGAGTTTGCTTCTTGCTTTTACCCAATTGACCTGATGAGCAAAGATGGTCTTTTTCATACTTCAATCTGGGCATGCCTCGAACAAGATCTTTGCGAGACAGTTCATTAATGGTGCCGAAGTTCAAGTGGTTCAAACGATGGTGCCATAACCATGATTTGCTCTTTGAGGCCTTAGAGAGCAAGTAAATAGGAGAGGACCGCATCATGTCTTCGATAGAGATGGTATACAAATTAGTGCCTCGACTTCCCATGAGAAGATCAACTCCATCCAATTCTCTAACAAAACATGTGTGCTTTTTGAAGGCCACTTCGAGATCGGAATCACAAAATTGTCCAACAGAGAATAGGTTGTGCCCAAGTCCTTCCATATAGTAAACTCTAGAAATCACGCTGTCACCAAACACATAATCACCATACCCCATAATAGCTCCAAAGTGGTCGTTTCCGAATCTAACTATCCCGATAAACTTTTTCACGAAATTTCTGAGCCGAGAGCAATCCTCAGTCATATGTTTTGAGCAGCCTGAGTCCAAATACCACAGGACGATTTGTACGACCTGCATTTGAAACTAGACAAATATGGATAACTGAAAAACATGGATCCCCAAGTGTAATTGGGATCTAATAGGTTAGCACACACATACTTAAGAGATGCAGGATTAGTATTTTCATTGGCTCTCACAGATGAACCGATACTAGTGGATGCTACTGACTTAATATCAAGGCATTGAGTCACTAAAGGGAATTTTCTACCAGTTTCCTTCCATTTCTTAACCGCTAAAGACTTAGGATCGGGCATGTTTGTCAATGGGCACTGGCTTCCTAGAGTGAACTTTCTTCTAGTAGGTTTCCACTGATATCCTACATTGGTAAAAACTTTTCCTGTTGCTTTCCAAGTATGGTTTTCCAGTTTGTGTGTCTTAGCAAACTTAACTGAGGATTTATAAAAAGAATTCAAAAATGACACAACACATTCATCATGATTACCAGAAATTAAACAACCATTACAAGTCTTACAAGTAGCATTAGAATTTGAATTAATTACAGTACGATTAATGCAAATACTAGAATCAACACGATTCTTTTCACTCAAATCAATCTTATTGTTCCTAAGGTGGTCTTCTACTTTCTTCCCTTGATCACTCTTAGCAGGCGAAGTCCTATCATTCCTTGTATTGCCTTTAGGCTTTGACCCGCTAGCTTTAGTGATATTGATTACTCCTGTAGAATTGACGATGGGAACATTAGATTGTGGCATAGTTGTTAGGTTTCTAGGTGGTGATGTGCTATGATCAGAACTAGCCAAAGGTATATCAAAGGTAACATGCTTTTTCAAATTCCTAGATGAGGATGTGCCATTTCTATTACGCATGTTGAGAATCTTGGGACATGTACCTATGGCATATTCTAACAACTCTTGTTACCGTTTGTTGAGAAAGCAAATATCAGATAGGGTGTTATTAGATGGTCTCACCATTCTATCTTCTTCAATGGTCTCACGGGTCATGTCAAGGCAGTTCTTAAGATGTCTAAGATAATCACTATGGACTAGCTCATTGTTCTTAAGGGGAAGAGGAATAAGAACAGCCTCACATGTGATGAGGCGAAAAATGAACCACTTTTAGGGGGTCATTTAAGCCCGGAATTGAATTTATTTGATCAAATATTGCCCTAAATCGTTCCTTTTGTGATTTTAGGAACTTTGGGAGAGAAATCTGGAAAAGGAAGCAATTCGGATGTTTTTGGAGCATAAAAGTGAAGAAAACGCCAAATTCTTAATTTTCCTTGCTGGGAACAGTAGGTGACGGCGTCAAGAAGGAATTTCTGACGGCGTCAAGAGTAATTTCCATGACGACCCAGTACAGAATTGAAGGCGTCACGAAGTAGGGCGTCAAGAGTAAAATGCATGACGGCCTGGAAAATGCTATAACGTGACGGCGTCAAAAGTAGATCAAGGCAGTCCGAGAAGTATTTTGGCGGCGAGATGACGGCGTCACCGATTTTGTCTTGACGCTGTCAGACCCTATTTCCTATATATAGTTTTCTAATTTTTACACATAAAAGAGAGAAGTTTTGGAGAAACCCTAAGGACGAACTTAGTACGAATTTTACAGGTTTTTCAAGGGTTCTCAGGCCTTGAACCCTTTCATGTGTAATTGAGATAAGTGTTCTTTTAATTCAATCAATATGTCTATGTGTTGGTTGTCTATATCTTGTTCTTGTCTTAATTCCATCATGCTAGGCTAGATCTATCTTGTGTTTGCTTGGATCTAATGAAACCTAGATGTTAATTATGTGTTGATTACTTGTTTATGGTTGTATTGGATGAATGATTTCGATGTTAGGCTTAAGAAAACTGGCAGATCTCCAAATGGTAACATGCTTGAACGTCTTAGGAAACATGAACTGACGTGCACTAGGTTTTATTGGTTGTATTTAATGCATGAGTAAATTCTAATGATCCCATGTTAGGAGCTTCTTAGCCGGCTTGACATAGGAGTGAAGTAGGCACTCATAGGATTGGGGAATTAAGTACGCCACCCCATGAATGGTATTAAGGAATACAATCCGTCATCCACGCAACTATAACAAGTAATTAACGTGTAAAAGATATCTAGGGAGTAATGAAATCTAAGTAAACACAACTTCTCCACTTATTGCTCACAACCTTAGTTTAATTTAGTTTATTTTCATTTCTAGTATTTTATTTTAATTGCATCTTTAGTATTGGGTTAGTTGACTAGCAACTAATTCCGCCCAAATCCTTCAAACCCCGAGATTTTTACTTGCTTTCTAAAAAATATAAAAATACAAAAATAATCATCCCTCATCTTTAGAACTAGTATTTAGGTTTTCTAATCCTAGCGACACTATTGCTAGCTAAACGATCAATCCCCCGGTACTTGTCACTATACTATACTACAACGATCAGGTACACTGCCTGGTGGGGGTTGTAAGCTTCTCAAGATCCCTTGAGAGGTAAAGCCTGGTGCGATTCCCACGTATCAACATGCATATTTTTTACATTCACAGACCATTGAATTGATATTGTCTCTTGCAATGACCGGCATCTTCCCTTTCACCTTGGTCTTTAGATTCTCAATTTCATTTAGCAAAGAAGTTATTTTTTCGTTGGTTTTATCACGAGTGATCTTAATTGAATCATATAACTCTTTGTAATGTTGTTTTACTTTAGAATTTTCAGCTTGAAAACAATCATTATCATGTTTGAGTTTGTTGATCATGTTTTGAAGTTGAAAACTCTGAGAATCTACAGACTGAGGTTTATGGGTGTCGATCACATCATACATGGGAGATTTCATTTGGGCAACTTGAGTCCTCAATTTCCTAATCGTGTTTATGTGAGCTTGAATTTTTTCATCCCCTTTTACCAATTCAAAATATGTATCAAATTCCGAAACATCAAAAGATGTTTTTGCCTTTGATAGTTTAATCCTTTCTTCTAAATGTTGATATTTTAATTGTAGATTAAGATTATCAACTTGTAGTTTAGAAAAGTGTTTGACCATGTTGTCATGATCATCATTTTGAATTTTTTCATGAAGTTTCAAATTCTCCCCCTCAAGCTCATCAACACGATTTTGAAGATCATTCAAAGCAATGGACATTTCATGAAATTGACAAGCATTTATCGTAGAATCAGACGCAGTATAAAACACATCTTGAGCAATACATTTAGCAATCAAATTTTCATTCATGATAAGAATATTTTTCCTTGCTATCTCACTATGTTGAAGATCTATTGCAATTTGTTTACCCTTATTCTCCTTAATTTTAAACACCTCTTTCATTTCTTTTAATTCAACATCAAGGGACTGTCGTAAACCCTCAAAGTGTTCTTTGATTAGTTTAAAAAATGGGATGACCTCAGTTAAGTAACACTCTTTAGTAAGCTCAAATCCCCTTTCACCCTCAGTAATTCCTGTTGGCGTGATTCTCTTTTCGCATGTTTTATCAAAATCATTGAACATTTGGCAAAGGACATAAATGCTAATAAGAGTTTTACATTGTGTGGGAAGTGACAACTGAACTAAGTGCATCGGTGTGTTGGGGGGATACACCGTTGGGGCAGCTAGCTTTTGAGGAAACTTGGCCTTGAGTTCCTCAGCTTTCATTTTCTCAACATCTAATGGCCAAAATACTTGTTCTGGTGTTAACTTAGTTTGAGGTGCAAAAACAGTCACTCGGTTTTGTTCATAATAATCATGGGGCTTAACAATGACACGGTGTTTAATGCACTTGGGATCCTTCATTTTATTATCAAATTTCTCTCTATTGGCAGACTCAAGATCATCCAATTCTTTATTAGACCAACTATTTGGAGGGGCATGATTGGGTGTAAACATAACCTTGGCATCATACAGTGCAGGTTGTGAGGCACTAACGCTCTTAAGGAAATTCGTTTTAGGCATACCTAAATCCTTATCACTATACTTATCCCGCAACTTAAGGTGCTTTTCCATCATTTGAGCTATTTGACAGGTTTGGCCTTGGATGTACAACTTGTTTTCAAGTTTGTTTTTCAATTGCTTAAGGTTTGAAAATTCATTGAACATTTTAGTTTCCTTTTCCTGAAATTCACATTTAGAACATTTAAACTATCCTGAATTTCCAGTTTTTCCTTAACAGCATGATCAAGTTGATTTTGAACAGATTTTATCTCTTACTTAAGGGCCTCTACCTTTAAGTTTTGCTCAGTTATGTATGCTTGCATTTGCCAATCCATTTCTAGTTCACGTTCGGTTAGCTCAAATTTTGCACGTTGTTCATAACACCTAACTTGATCCTTAAGAATATTAATCCTAGTGGTCAGAGTGTCATCGGGTGCAACAGCAGTGTATTCATCAAGTTCACACACATAGTCATCAACAATAGATATATCACTAGAAACAATAGAGTCGATGTTGTGCTTTACATATTGTTCATATGGGACGAAATTGCTACTTCCCATATTAGCAATATCTAATTCAACAACGTTTGTTTGTTGTTCTTCGTTATATATCTTTTGTTCATGAATCACATCATTATCACAAATGACAGAAGACATTCCACAAGATACGTCAGAATCACTGTTATGATCCGAATGATGTTCATTTGGAGAAACATTAATGTTTTCCAATTATGTCACATTTGGTTCATCAACATTATTTTGTCATATATTGTTGAAGGTATTTTGTTCATGATTAACATCACATTCATCATATAACTTCAGTACCTCAGATATGATGGATGATTTGGAGGGACCAGAATGTTGTGATGGTGAGGCAACAGATGATAAATTGGCTATGAAGATTGTCTGAGCAGTGGGTTCGTCATCAACGTCTAAGTCAAACGCATCACAATCTTCATCTTGGAAGATGTTTAGATCATTAAAAGCTAAGTCCTGAACAGGTTGCTCATCCACATCATCATCAAACGTCTTTCCATCATCCCCAGCAACAAACGCCAATTCTTCCTCATTTAGAATAACTCCATTCTCTTAGGCTTGCATGAGCAACATTTTATCTTTGAAGTAGTCAGAGTTCTGAGGACGCTTTGGCAGAGTGCAGTTCCTGGCGATGTGACCTAAACCACCACAGTTGTAACATTTTGGTTGCCTTCCTTGTCCCTGATTCACATTTCCAACCCTGTTCTGCAAGTTACCCCGTGCAGCATTCCTCTGATTCACATTTTGTCTGCCCTGAACATTCTGCACCATCACTCTTCCATCTTCCACAACAGCCTGATTACGTGGATTTGAGGAAGCTCTGAGTTGATTGTTGGTTGATGGAAGAGTAGCTCTGAAGTGTTGAACGAGTAGAGACATTTGGTTGGAAAGGTTATCAATCATCTTGTCAGTATGAGAATACCCTGAGTCAAGATGGGTATTCACGGCAGCAGGTGACTGTAGACATGAATGATCCACTGAAGACCCAGGTTGAGTATTTGGCAACATACTAATCAAGAATGCAGGTGAGTCATTGGTAGCAGTTGGATTGAGCTTCTCTCTTAATTGTCGATCAAACGCTGCATGCTTCTCATGTTGTTGTAAGTATGCAAACAACTATTCATAGTTTGTATTTCTCAATCCTTTGTTGAGCTTTACTACAGTCACAAAAAGATCCCACACAGGTGACATGTTGTTAACAAACTTAGAATTGAGTTGGATGTTTGGCATTGTCATTCGGATCATTCTCATGTCATTAACCAACTTGTGAAATCTGACATAGTAGTCGGTAATGTTTTCACCAGGATTCATTTTGAAGTGCTCAAACTCATCATACAGCTGAGACTCATGGTCTTCTTTGGTCAACTCTGATCCAGACAGAAGCATTTTGACATTGTCCCAAACAACTTTAGCATCGGTATTGAAGTTGATTAGCTTGTACACATCTTTGGGTAACCCTTGTATCACAATGTTAGAGGCTCGAATATCTGCATCATAACGCTTCTTTTCCACATCACTGAGGTCATGGTAAGTATGTGGCCTGTCAATTCCATGGGTGACAGATCCATCCTCTGCTATGGAGATAACATCGCTGGTAGTACCCATCTGCATAGGACCTTCATCAATTGATCGCAAAATGTTCTCACCACTTTTTTTACCCAAGCAATACAATCTGATTCTTTGTGCCCATGATTCATAATCTGTCCTGTCTAGCATAGGAGGTCGGGTATCGGACCCAGCAGCTTGAATGTCATCCGAAACAGTTGCCATCTCAAATTCTTCAAACGGGATTTTACAACTTTTGTGACTTAAACTGAGAAATGATTCTTTCTAGGGATTTTACTAAAGTCAACAAAAGAAACCGGAAGATATACTCAGTAAGTTAAACTAAGAGAGAGATACTGGATGAGTCACAGTTTGCACCAAGTGTCGAGTTGTGACAAGTCAAGTTACAATATATCCAATTGAGATTAGTCAAGTCGTAAGAATTAACTCACAACGTTAGATCACAATTGGATTAATCAAAACGACTTAAGTTATAACAATTCACGAATTGCAAAATGATTAACATATCACACGAATCTCACCACTTAGTCAATTGCCAACAAATTAGATACTCGCTAAAAAGAAGCAAACCGCAAGGTGAGTTAAACGCTGGGTGAGTTAAACGCTAGGAGCAAACCGCAATGAGGAGTAAACCGCAGGATGAGTTAAACGCTAGTGGGGTAAACGCAGAAAACGCAAACCACAGGAGCAAACCACAAACACTTAACCGCTAACTACCAAACCTCTAACGCAAGTCGCAGTTCACAAAAGTCCAAAACAGTCACTGTCCTTGCGTTTTGTCCTTATACCGAAAATAGTAATCGCTATCTAGCAAACCACAGAATCCAGTAGCAAACCGCAACCACGAAAGGAAGCAGTAGAGCAAACCGCAATCAAGAACAATGACCCAAACTCAATCCAATCTTCAAATAAACGTTTGATGTAGCAAAACCAACTGAAAAACTATAACGTACTAACACCAACGATCACGAAAGTACACCCATAACATATCAAATAACACTAGAATGATCAAACTAAGATGTTTACAATAAAAACACTTCTAACTCACAAAAACCACACAAAACCTCACCAAATATGATTCACCAAGGCCCTAAGATGAAACCTTGGCTCTTGATACCAATTGTAGGATACTAATTAAGTCACAAACATGAAGGTCATGGTGGTGTGTGTGGCGTTAAGCTAGAAAGAGGAAGAAGAAGAAAGAAAGTTGGAACCTTGAGAGAAACTAGAGAATATTATATTAAGAATAATGAGAATGTCCAACCCTCTCTCTTGGTGGGAAAGGGGTATTTATACAACAAATAAAAACGCCCATAGGAATATTTGTATTCCTAACAAGGGTTCATCACGTGAATAGTAATTTCTGGGCTGGGTAAGATTTGGGGGGCGGGAGTTGGGTAATATTTTTTTTATTATGTTTGACTTTAGTGTAGTGGTATTGACCGAGGGTAAGATCGGCCAGGTTGGATGGGAAATGGGCTTTGATGGTTGGATTTGGACTTGGACCAAGTTTTATGAATTTGTATTTTCAGGTTTTAATGTTTAGAATTTACAAGGACCAATTGAGTAGATTGCTGAAACTTCAAGGGCTGATGTTGCCAAAATTCATAAAATGCTTCAAGGGCTTCTTCTGCCATTCTTGAATTGTTGAAGAGCTCTTGTTGACTTACTTCAAAAATTATCATCAAGGGACTAAATTTGCCAACTTTTAAAATTGAAGGGCCATTCTTGTAATTTCATCAATCTTCACAACAAAGGTCAATCTCGTAAATCTTTCAAACTCCAAGGATCTCTTCTAAACTACTTTATAATGCATTTATGACTTGCTATAAGAGGAAGTCTTAAAAAGTTTAAGACCAAAAACATTTCTTTATTAAGAAATAACAAGCCATTTAGTAAATATTGTTCACAATATTGGTCAATACTTTTTTTATTGTGACGGTCAATACGTTTTGTGATAAAATGCTGTGTAATAAAAGCCATGTAATAAAAGTTACTACGTATTACATTGTTGTACGTTTGTAACAGTCCCAACTTTCATACAACACATTTAAGATTTATTAAGAGCCCACTTGAAAACGTTACCAGCATTATAGTAAATTAGTAACAGTCCTACAACCCATTTAAAACAAAAATTAAGACTCACATGATCATATATAAAAATCTCTTCTATCTCTTTCATTACTTCCACTCCAAACACACACAAAAAAAAAAAAGAATTTTAACATCCACATCATAACTCTCTTTTCTCTCGCTCTCGACCACCCTCACTATAAACCTCCATCAACCGGCGCCACCAACAACATCCACCACCTACTGCCGCCATCTACCGAAATAGCCACCATATCTCCGTGGTTTTGGTTGTTTAGGTAGGTTGGGTGGCCTCGGTTGTTTGGCTTGGTTGTTAGTGTCAGTGGGTTGTTGGTGCTTTGGATGGTTTATGGGTTTTGTCTTTAAAAATGATTTTGGTGTTTCGTGCTAGATCCATCATCATTTTTATATCTAATAATAGATTTAAAGGTTTGGTTCTAGATTCATAATTATCTTTTAGAATTAATGGTAGATCTATAATTTTCGTGATCGTGTGGTGTTTTGGTGTTATGTACGGTAGTGGCGGTGGTAAATCGGCTTCTAGCTGTGAACCCCGCAGGTACATTTTATGTGATGTTTTATGGTGTATTGTGATTTGTGAGGCTTGATTCTAACTAATGTTTGTACGTGACGTTTTGTGGTAGATTGACTAGCATGGAACTATTTTTATTGGTACCTTTTGTTGTCACTTTTTCTCAATATGATTTATTCATTAGATTAGTCATAATTGGCAAGGCCATAAACGGATTGTATTTTATTATGCTACCGATTGTTGGAAGCTATGGACGCATCCGAGCAAAAAAAAATTTTAATAGAGGAGCAAATTGTTGAGATTGGATTGAGAGTTTTACGGGTAAGCATAATCTTGAAATACTAAAATGACATAATTTGAAAAGTTGGTTGAAAGAGTTTACTAGCAAAAATGCAAAATACATCTTTTTCAATGTTCGCTTTCCTTGTATCTAACAAGGCATCGAATCGCTTTCTTTGACTTGATGGACATTTACAAAATAAGATTTACATGGATGTAGTTTCTTTCTTATTTTGACGCTAGCCACAGCAAAACAAACGTACAAATAATTACGGAGTAATAACAAGTTATATATAGAAACTGAATCAAAATCTATATTTAACCCTTGATTGACTTGAAATGTGACTATTAAATAGTCAAAGGCATATAATGGTTTTTCTCAAATCAAATAGGGCACACATAACTACTATAATCGTCAAACTACACCCAAGGATACACATAACAAAAACACAAAAATATCAACGCAACAGTAATTTGTCAAATACAATGCACCGCTGCTGCTAAGGTTTTTTGTTTTATATAAAGACATGATATTTTACAGAATAAATTGTTTGTTTTGCTAAAGTTTGAGGGCGATGATGAACTTTGAGGTTGACCTTATGATTCTTTGATTGTTTGAAGGAAAATGATTCTATTTTCAGGAGTTACGTTTGAAGAAGATGTTTAATGGTGATTAATCAGTTTATGATTTTCATTTGGTATTGAACTAAATGAGTGGAAAATTTGAAAAAAAATTAATTTAAAATTTTGAACTTAAAAGGGCTAGGCCTTTCATTTATTCTTTGCGTCTGAATAGTGAATACATTGTCTTGCTTTGTTCAACAAAATACTGAATAGCTAAGAAATTAAAAAAAGAAAAAGCAAATAACTTTTAACCTTGCCACAAACTTACTAGCTAAGAAATTAACAAATGGATCGTTAACCTCAAAAATCGACTAAGACTTAAATTATTTAAGCTAACTTTAAAGTCCATAACCTTTAATTGCCTTTTGAAACCAAAAATCTATAATTAGTAGAATCATAAGTCATTTTTCTTCTTTTCTACAATAAGCGCAATATGTCGAAAATATCTTGCTATCATCTTTAAAGCTAATTTTTTGGAATTCTCTTTCTAGATATAATTGAATCTATCATTAATTCAATCTCAACTAATTATGCAACAGAAAACTATGCGATTGAAAAAAAAAGTACATCTAAAATGATTTTCGCTTGAAAATAAAATTATACGGGTACCCGCTGCCGCAACGCGCGGGTACCCGGCTAGTTTGACTTTATAAGCTCAACTTTGACTTTCTTTGACTCATTCCTCTCTCGTGCTCGTTTTTACCAGTTTCCGTTTGAATTTTGTCTTTTATTGAAATATCCGTACCTGCACATTCACAATCACAAAAACACACTTTCTTTGGCAATTTGGGTTAGTTTTTGGATTATTTAGTCTTATTTTGGTAAAGAAAAGGTGAGTGAATAAGCACTCACCAAAGAAGCATCAGAAGACACGCCCCAAACGAAGATCTTAGAGCCGTAAGAAGGTCATGCATGTGTATAATTCATTAAGTAGTTTTGTTTATTATATTAGTAAGCTTTAATCCATCAGGATTGATGGGCTTGTGGCCACCATACTGCTCCCCTTAAAATTGCTTTCCCATCGGTTAAAGTTTATATGATTGATGTTTTTGGTGACTTTATTTGTGCATTGGTAACCTATATGTTTAGTTGAGTCTTCTGGGCTACCATACATGTTCCTCGCCTGCTTATCTAGTGTCTAGAAAGTAGGATAAACATAAGTAATCATTAGGAGTTTACTCGCCGATATTAGGATTCAACGAGAAAGATTAGATTACGATACTCATCATATAAAACTAGCAATAAAACAAGTGGCAAGCTACTTAACTATAAGGACAGGTCTTCTTACGTGTTTCTATTATATATATGTGTACGTGATTGTTATTCACTGATTCGTTCTCATTAGTTTTACTTTTATTGTTTATTAAATCCGTGTTAGTCTCTCAGGCTAAAACCCGTTTTATTAGATTAGATTGTAAAACTCACTTAGATATTAAAATACTGATTAAATCAACTGGATATTACGTTTCATTCTTAGTGTTCGGCACTCCACTTACGACTATATACATATTGATCGGGTACACTGCTCGTTAAGTGTGTGTTAGTAATAAGACGACTAAATATAAATGTAAAACTTGAAAAGGCTTAAACACCCTATGCTACACTGACATATCACACGCATCAAGTTTTGGCACCGTTGCCGGGGAATGAATTGTTAATATCTGTTTATTTGATTAGTAATTTAATAAGATTCTAACCACTAACTTTGTTGTATATTAGTATAGATTGCATTCATTGTATACTTTGCATATTTATTTTCTTGTTTGTTTGTTTGTTTTGTTTGTTTTATTTTCTGTTATTTATTTTTTATTTTATTTTCTTTTTATTTTTTTGTATTACTGCTCTCTGCTGTATTTTGCTGATCTAAACAATGTGACGCATCTGATTTATTAGATACGGCGCATTGCGTGTGTAAACTTAAAATTCGAAGTACGGCGCATCTATCCCCTAGATACGAAGTATTCTGTTTTCAATAAGAAAATCTTCAAAACCTTAACGAGATACAACGCATCAGTTTTGACAATTGCGGCACATCTACTTATTTATTAAAAACATTTTTTCGAATTTATTAAACTGAGATACGTCGCATCTATTTTTACAGATATGACGCATCATTTTTCTGAATAAAAGTCTGATTTAATTTTTAACATAATAAGATATGGTGTATCCTATTTTTAGGATACGGCGCATTGTCTGCAGATATTAGCAACTTTTATTTGTATCGAACGGAGAAAATAGTAATCAATCTTCCTATATTAGAAATTTTTTACTTCGAAGCCTATTTGTTTTGTGTTTCAAGAATCATGATTTATATTCTCCCAAGCTGGTTCGGAGGACCAAGGATCAAACTTACAATCGATGAGATTGTATCTAAGTTCGCCCACGAATGTGATAAGGAGCATCATGAGGTGGAAACTTTCATCAATGAACTGTTGCTAGAAGAACAAAACAATATGATTAGAGAATTGATGATTGAAGTGCACCAATTGTCAAAGGTGATTAAAGGAGTTTTGTTCCGAAGGCACGACTTGAATGGAATAACTACTAGAGGCGGATTAGTGTCAAAGATGTTCCAATTAGTGGACATAATGTTTGGTTACTTGACAATGGAACTAAGAAAGAGATGGAGATTGAAGATCCCCTGGATGCAAGATAGGAGCCGAACGTGTATAATTGGTGGTATTTATATTTATTGCTCGCAAATGCATAATGGAGGATCAAACCGAGCAAATCTCAGGGGAGTTTTTCGTTCTAATTCTTTTTAATTTCCTGTTTTTAATTTTAATAAACAACGAGGACGTTGTTTAGCTTAAGTGGGGGGATGGAGAATTAGAACTTTTACTTAACTCTACTTGTCCTTATTTTTCAAGAATATGCTTTAAGTTGCGCTTAATATATAAAAATTAAATTTTTTTAGCATGTTTTTGTTTAATATAAGTTGCATAGCTGCACACAAAGCTTTATTTTCTAAAATTGTGATTTCAAAATTCACAAATCTATGAGTGTGCCGGTGACTTGTAAACTTTAGAACTTGACTTGTATACTATTCGAGACCACCATAATAAGTATTATTTTTATAATTGGAGTGATTTGTCTAAATTGGTAAAATTCTAAGATTACACCAAAAAGCCTTTATATGTTATGTTATATTAACTAACTACACTGGTTAGTTACCCCCCGTATAAACCCTTTGTTTACTCTCATTTTTAGAGTAAGATACCCCTAGAAAAATACGTAGAGCCATTCCTTTAGGATTTTTACACCTTGTTATTATGTTTCGTTACACCTTACACCTTAGCCTACCCTGTAGATTTAAGTATGTGGTTAGTTGCTTAGGCAAAGTGTGTTTCCTTGCTTACCTGTGTTCGTGTGCGTACATTCATTATCTTTGGTTAGGTCCGAAAATTGCACAATGAAATTGGAGTGAAAGTACATATTGTATATTTTTAGTCAGTTTTTCGCATGTTTACTACTTTCACTATTACATTATGTCTGAAAGTCTGTAAAGAAAAAAAATATATATTATCCAGAATTATTGTGGTGAAATTTTACACCTTTAGTTAAAAAAAAATAAAAAATCAAAATAAAAAAAATCAAAAAAATGAGAATAGAAAAAGAAAGAGGAAGTTGGTAGTTTATTTAAACCAATGATGTAAAGTTTTGTATTAAAGTGGTTGATATCGCCACTATTGTTATATTATATTTATGGATTGAAAGGGAGTTGGATGTTATGGGAACGCCAACTAAGGATTGTTTATTCTTTGTCTAAGATTTTATTGAGTGTAATTCGTGTCTACCTAAAGCGTGAGTTACAAAAGAGTCAAAGCGTGAGTTATTCAATAATATGACTTATTCATGAGATGGTAGGGAAGTATTCTAACCACACTTAGGAAGTTAATCTATTTGTTCTTGTTTTGTATTTTTATTTTACACCAATTTATATCCTAAATGTTATCCATACCCAACCGTATTGTTATACTCGTTGTTAGCTTTCGAGCATCCGAATATGATGATTGCCAAGTAAGAATATTAAATGTATGAATAAGGTAGTGACCATCATAGTATTAGATTAATTAGCTAACGCGCTAGCGATCTTGTGTGGGAATTGGTGACCATCCGAGTTTAAGATTGATTAAATGATGCGCCAGCGATCTGGTGTGTAACTTGGTGCCCATCCGTTATGAAAATAATGCGCCAGCGATCCAAGGAATACATTAGTGACCATCCATCATTTAAAAGATCAAGGACTCGCGCCAGCGATCCATGAAGCATATTAGTGACCATCCGTTAGTTAAAGCGTCAAGGACTCGCGCCAGTGATCTGCTAAGTTTATGCAGGAAATGTTCAAACAAAGCTAGGTTTAACCCATGAACCAAACAATCCTTTTTACCGCTTTAGACTTTTTACTCCTTAGCTTTAGTGGGGGAGATGTGTACCCTTGTCAAGCATATGATAGAATATTCGTCATGTTCGGATAGTTAAACGGTTAGATTTGCTTTTATTAATAATATATTTTGTTTCTAATTGGTTAAGTGTTTGGCTGTGCAATTATGATAAAACAAATAAGTGCTTAAATGTAAAAATATCCTATCAAGGATACATTTTCATTATGTTTATTCTTAAGGTTTACTTGAGGACTAGTAAAGTTCAAGTGGGGGGATATTTGATGAGATCAAATAAGTACATTTTATTAGCATCATTTATCCTATTTAATTGACTTGTTTTATATTATTTTGTATGGGAATTAGTGCCTTAATGTTTACTTTAGTGATTCTCAGGTAAAAACAGGCAATTAGGTGAAAGTTAATGATATTGGACGAATTATGGAGATAAATGATCAAGATTTGAAAAGTCTACTGAAATTCAAGAGATGAGCCGTATCACTCTCAACAGATACGCCACAACATCATACTTAGATGAATTCGAAGACGATTGCCTAACTTTGAAGAATGCGTCGCATCCAATTACAACATGGGCCGCATATGAAACTTTGGTCAACGAAGAATAATCAACTTGTTCTACTCCAAAATACGCCGCATCTCATTTACAAAATGCGGCGTATCAGCTAAAGACTTCACCAGATTCTATCCAAGACGTTAGAGAACATGCGCCGCATAGAGAAACAAGTTACGCCGCATCTAAAAGCAGTGTACGAATATTTCAGAATATAATAATCTTGGGCCCCATGCGAAATTAAGTAGATGCGCCGCATCTGTCATCAACATGCGCCGCATCGACCCCTCAGACAGAACCTAAAAATACCCCAAGACAGATACGAGTTTTGTGTACAGAAAAACCCTAAGGAGACGAATTCAGTCGAAGAAGCATCAATAGACATGCCCCAAAGGAAGATCTTAGAGCCGTAAGAAGGTCCTGCATGTGTATTGTTAATACAAATATCGTCTAAAAACGTTATTTATATTTTAAGATATTTGCTAAGTTTTGTTAACGACAAAGTATAAACTTTAGTTTTTAGTAGAACATGATTCTAGTTTTAATCTTGTATAAACTAGACTTTACATTTCATATTAAGTATAAACATTGTTATATTTCCTAATATAGAAAATGTAACATGACATCATGGCATGCATCATAAGAACTTATGGTAAGGTTAATATTCTTGGATGTGACTTTCCATAAGACTTCTTACACACTACTTCTTACACATTATAGAAGGTCTCTTACTCTATCTATTGTGTGTTGACTTGAAGAAGCTTGATGTAACATTACTAGATATGGAAAGATTTCTAGAAAGCTTTGACTGTCAGACACTGGCGGAACCCTGGGGTTACAAGGGCGGAACCCGCTGGATCCGCCAGTGGTCTGGTTTGTTTGGCTATAAATACCAAGCCACTTGCAAGAAATCTCTCATCACTTTAAGCTATAAACTAGATACATACTCTCATTTATCTTATCTATCTCAGTAGCAACTCACTTGTGTGATTCTCTTATGTAGAAAGGAAGTTCACAAGTTCATCCGAGAAGTTACAAGTATTCAACACGAAGTTGCAAGACTTGTTAGCTTTGCATTGTGTAAACTCTTAGAGTTTATACTTCATTTGTATCTTGTATTGAAGTGACCAGTTTGTATTTTAGGCCTTAAAATACATAGTGTGACGGGAGTGGTTGTACCCTTGTAAAAGAACTCGACATCTAGCTTAGTGTCGGAAATAGTGGATAGGCGACGTTAGGTTGGTTCTACCTTGAACTAGGACCCGGTATTTAGCTTTGTACCGGATAAAGTGTAATCGACGGTTGTAGAGGGTTCTCCACCCGTGAAAGGAGCTTGTTGACTAGTGCTTGAAACTCTCGAGTTGGGAACTCGAGGCATGGAGTAGGGCAAGGAAAAAGAATCCTTGTAGCCAAACCACGACAAACAATCGTGTTGTGGTTTGATCGTTTCTTTCTTTATACTTGCATATTATATATTGTCTTGTAGTTTAGATCTTTGATTAAACGTAAAGTTTCAAAAGGTAATTAACTAAAAAGCGGTAAACTATTCAACCCCCCTTCTAGTTTTCCACATGTATAATTCATTAAGTAGTTTTGTTTATTGTATTAGTAAGCTTTAATCCATTAGGATTGATGGGCTTGTGGCCACCATACTGCTCCCCTTAAAATTGCTTTCCCATCGGTTAAAGTTTATATGATTGATGTTTTTGGTGACTTTATTTGTGCATTGATAACCTCTGTGTTTAGTTTAGTCTTCTGGGCTACCATACCTGTTCCTCGCCTGCTTATCTAGTGTCTAGAAAGTAGGATAAACATAAGTAATCATTAGGAGTTTACTCGCTGATATTAGGATCCAACGAGACAGATTATATTACGATACTAATCATATAAAACTAGCAATAAAACAAGTGACAAGCTATTTAACTATAAGGACAGGTCTTCTTATGTGTTTCTATTATCTATCTGTGTACGTGATTGCTATTCATTGATTCGTTCTCATTAGTTTTACTTTTGTTGTTTATTAAATCCGTGTTAGTCTCTCAGGCTAAACCCCCGTTTTATTATATTAGATTGTAAAACTAACTTAGATATAAAAATACTGATTAAATCAACTAGATATTATGTTCCATTCTTAGTGTTCGGTACTCTACTTACCACTATATACATATTGATCAGGTACACTGCTCGTTAAGTGTGTGTGTTAGTAATAAGTCGGCTAAATATAAATGTAAAACTTGAAAAGGCTTAAACACCCTATGCTACACTGACATATCACACACATCAATAAGTGATAAAGATACATTATATACCTGGCTTTTAAGAGTTTGGTCACCATGTTGTTAAACTTATATTGTGGTATATGCACATGTAGTGTTAGAAAATAGGAGTGCAAGACTGCAAATCCTTGTTAAAGCTTTATAAACGGGAGACATAAGGTGCCGCATCTTACTTAACCCTCGGGCATAGAAAGTTGGAACTCTTGAGTGAGTCTCACTTAATGCTTGTTTATAAGTGAGGCAACTAAGAATCACCTAAGTGATAAGATGACCAACACTTTTAAGATGCTTGCAAATTCAATAAGTAAAATACTCCAAATTAATTTATGAGATAATATCATCTAAACTCAAAGACTTGAATTGTCAATCATATCCTAAAACTCGTGTTTAATAAATCTTCACATGAAGAATACAAAATGAAATAGAGTACATCAAAACATTTTTGGAGATAACATTGTACTCTAGAACACCAAGGTTTTGCACATAAAGATTCAACTCTAAGTTTTATGGAGACATACCTTGTGAATGGTCTTTTAATATCAAAGGTTATATTATTTTAAATAAAGAAACCTAATGATTCGAGAAATCGTTGACATTCAACTGATGATCATCTTTCTTTAAAACATCACTTTCAGTAGGAGATAACTTAGTGAAAAATCTAATAATGGTAAGATAAAAGAGCTTAGGAAATGACAAGGAAGATGAACTATTAAATAGAGAATTTGCTAAAAGGTTTAAGAGTCATTTAGTAAACTTGTGTCATCAGGAATATTAATAAAAGGAACCATCAAACTTGAGCTGAAACAAAAATTAACATATGTCTTCTCATAACAAACATTGGTTTAAAGAAAGCATCTTGGGTATAAATAAGCATATTTGATTGAAATGAAGTTTTGACCTTAGCATCTAAATTGAAAAAGTAAAATCATAATTGGATCTTATGGAATAAATAAAGATGTTGAAAAGAAAATAAACAAAGTCAAATATACTTTGAAAGACTTTTCGCAAGCTCTAAAAAGTAAGAAACAATCACTTAGAAGACATTCCTATTTCCTCACATATACACAATGAATTACGTGTTCTTTGTCTCACCAAGGATGAGAAAATTGAATCCGTAGATAACACTAAATAAAGTAGTATGATTGAAAATCTACTTTACCTCACGACTAGTAGACCAGAAGGTATGTTTAGTATTTGTCTATATGATCATTTTCGAGAAGATCCTAATCAACCTTGAAGTCGTTTAATGAACCTTTAAATTACTGCACATTTAGAGTTATGGTATCCCAAAGGAACGGGAGTAGACACCATAGTGCATGCCTACTTGGATTATGTCGGGGACTATGATAATAAGAAAAAAGCACAAATGGTATTTGTACTTTTGTTTTGACATTATCTCACCTCATAGTTCTCTAAGTAACAAACGGCTTATGATACCTCAACATACTAAAGCCACGACGGGATGAAAAGCATGTCAACAAGTTCCTTAAGATCAAGAAGACTCTCGTCAACATCATATTCTTACTTGATGTCATCTTCGCCATTTAAGCGA
The DNA here is from genome assembly GCA_030686995.1 of Artemisia argyi. NCBI lineage: Eukaryota > Viridiplantae > Streptophyta > Magnoliopsida > Asterales > Asteraceae > Artemisia > Artemisia argyi. The sequence goes on along the minus strand of CM060679.1, from coordinate 39,972,911 downwards.
CAACAAAGGAAGCATCGACCTCAGTGATAATCCAATCTAATATGCTCTCACTAAACATATTGGAATTCATCATCATCGCCTTGGTAAAAATGTTCATTCAGGGACATCTCAACCAAGAAAGTTTCATACGAAAACCACATTGTCAACACTTTCACAAAACCTCTTAAACGAGAACCATTCAACCTTCTTAGGCTTAGCTTAGGACTTGTGGAACCTAATTCCAAAAGGATTGTTTGGAAAGATTAAAAGGTACTACACACTTAGGATTATGGTATTCTAAAGGAACGAAAATAGAAACCATAGTGTATACCAACTCGGATCATGCCAATGACTATGTGGATAGAAAAAGCACAAGTGGTACTTGCTCTTTTGCTAAACACCTTTTCACCTCATGGTTCACTGAGAAACAAATAGCTCTCGCTACCTCCACAACTGAAGCAGAAAGCATGTTGGCGTGAGAAACTGGTTAACAAGCTCCGGTGGATCAAGCATACTCGTATCATCAACGAAATTCTAATTGACGACATCCTTTCCAATAATGAAACCATCGACATAAATTAGAATCCAATTCAAACTCTCTCGTGATTGTTGTCACATAATCCGTCATCACTTCGTGCGTAAATAATGTTCATAAAGGGAAACATCTCTATCGAGAAAATATCCTTTCTAAACAACATTGTCAATATCCTTACGTATCTTTCCAAACTACAATCATTTAACCTTCCTAGACTTGAACTAGATCTTATGGAACCTACTTTGTAGTTTTGAACGTTAGGATTAAAACAAAAAATAAAAACAAATCATTAAAAATTTTCTACTAATAAACCGGTGGATCTCTTCGTCATAACGGGCGGAACCCTCTTTTTGGTTCCGCCTGGTCTGCCAGCTCTGTAGATTGTTTTTCTTTTGAATCATAAACCAAACACTCCCTAAATCATAACTATAACCCACAAACAGCCACCATTCACTCACAAACACTCACACTCTCTAAAATTAGGGCTCTTTATCAAGTACTCTCCTTGTTAATCATCATTGTAAGTTTTCTTTATATTAATTACATTTTTAATCCATATCTAGGATTTCCACTAAATCACATAAACTAAAATCTTAGGGTTTATGCACAAACTTGTCCATTCACGTAAAACCTTGGTCAAGAACTAATCATATTTTCCTTTAGATAGGAATTGCATCCTTTTAATTACTATCATGATTTGCCAAACACCCCAAGTAAACTTTTTAAAAATAATTTTTCACAATTAGAACACAACTCTTTGTCACATTGCTAATACAAATGAAAAACGTCACAAAAACATCATTTGCATAATATCTCTTGAATGCTAAAGGGAATACATAACTAATATGTATTTCCGAGTACATTCAAACGAAGCCACATTAAACTAGGAGCGTTTGGGTTATCTTTTGTTTATAATAAAAACTCGCATTATGAAACGTTTTGAGTATTAAAATGAGTCAAGATAACCAAGTCTCTACATCGTTTTCATATAGGCACACACTAGAAAACCCACATTGCAATAATCATCAACTTAAACTAAAAGGTGAAATTTTGTGTTTTCTAGGAATCAACATGCCTCCCACAACATTCTCCGATCACAAAGACACTCTTAAGTATCTACCCAAACATCACATGACCAAAGGTCTTACTACAACCCAAGTCAAAATCTTTAAGGGCTTAGAAAAATGATACGTCCATGAGGGGAGAACCATTGATCCATCATTCCTAGAAGGAAACTCCATTCGCCAAGACTTAGCTACCATCAACTTTGATTGTCTCATAGATATTGATGAGCAAATTTTTCCTAGGTTCATTCTAGAGTTCTATGCTACCGTGGTTCTCTCTAGTAATGAATACGGTCAAATATCCCTAAACTTCACTACCAACCACCATCTTCTCTCTAGTAATGAATACGGTCAAATATCCCTAAACTTCACTACCAACCACCATCAAAACACCATTCCTTTGGAACTATTTGCTCAAATTCTTGGTATCCCAAGTAATGGAACGTATCTCTACACGAATAAGTGGCACCTTACTAGTCTGGACTCCATTAATTGCAATCCCATTTATGCCTCTCTTCTTATTAGTAAAGAAGCACTTCGTGACCATCTCTTCATAAGAACCTCCAACACTAGGAAAAATCTCTCGGGAAGTGAAGTGAACAAAGACCCATTTGGAATGGAACTTAATGAACTTAAACCTCAATTTAGGAAGTGGGAAGAAGTTCTTAGAGCTAATGTCATATGTTCTATAGGAAATAGAGATCATGTGAACACATGTCTTTGTTACATGCTCTATAGTATCTCCATTAGACAACCCTTCAACTTGGCTTATTACATGGCTAGAAGAATGGCCGACATACCTTTGGATGGAAAAACCACTCTTCCTTATGGAATGTTTCTCAACCGTCTCTTTAGAGCCATCTCACTAATTCCACCCAATGACAAAGGAATTCACCTTGACTACTCTCTAGTTCCTCACATCTTTGTCCCTCTTAGTGGTAAGAGAGTATCTAAGACCAAAGGAAAACGTCTTCGCTCTCCCTCACCTTCATCTTCATCTTCATCAATGAGTGATGACGATGGTCTTCCTAACTCTAAACTAGCTCCTCTCGAATATCTTCAACAACTTCCCACCATCAAAAATGAGTCCGAAGAATTTAAGCAAACAAAAGGAATGTGGAAATGCATTGGAAGGTACATTGGAAAGATGAAGAAGAAGTTGGACCACTTGTGAGATGAGTCTTAAGGGGCGTTTGGGATAATTAAGTCTTAGAACTTTGTAGTCGTTAAACTATATGGTTTATGTTATTTTATACTTCTATGCTCTATTAGTATTGTTGTACAAATGTATTGGTTTAACTATTTATGCAGGATGACGACATTTGAAATGTTGTCAAATTGTCTAGTTTATGAAATTTTCAATAAGTATAGTGAGATTCGCTAGCCTCTGGTCAAAGTCTAATTGTAAGAGTGTTTCTACATTCATTTTTTGCATTTCCTAATCAGTTATACATTAAATTTTAAGTTCCAAGATTTTTCAGAAAATTTGGATTTCATCTCGAGCTCGTAAAACCTGTTCTGCCTCATTTTTGTGCTTTGGCGGAACTGGCGGAACCAAATTCTGGGTTCCGCTAGTCAATTTTCTGGGTAAACCCAGTTTGGCCCAACGGAACAGATGGAACCCAAAACAGGGTTCCGCCCGTGTTTTCGCTGGGTTCCGCTGATCACCTGCAAAAAAAAATTTTATTTCCTTAAATTAAAACTTTCTATAAGACCAAATCATTTTCTTTAGTGAGAAACATCTTCCCTAACTTCCAATAAACATACTAGGATCAGTTTCATCCATTAAAACAAATAGGAAGCCACTTCCCGCCAAAATTCAAATTCAAACACACTTTACCCAAGGCACCCTCCTACACAAAGAAAGGAACACTTTTAAAGGTTCCTTGAAATCCGTGGAATATCTAAACCAAATCATTTGACATCACCACATAGCATTTAGTGTATATCTTGGTCATCTCACTCCATCAAACCTCATTGGCCTGACTTCTAGTGAAGTGACAACATTCATAGCCCTTCCAAATTATTACAAACCTCCATCTTTGAATGGAAGAACATCAAATCCAAACACACTTTTTGACACTCTCCAACTCTATAAATTAGTTCATCTTGGATGGTTTGTACTCACATCTCACCATCTATCTCTTACATCTTTGTCATCTCCTTAACATCCTTGTTTCACCATGACTAAGTCAAACCACTCATCACCACCATCTCGACCCATTAGAAGAACCGCTAGGATTAGTGTTAAATCGTGTTGCTTCAACACCAAAATCAACTTAAGTTCATCATCGTCGGATGAAACACCCCTCATCATCTCATCACCAATTCATAGCGAAAATTTTCTTGACCTTGTAACTCCTACATCATCTCATAGGTCACAAAGTGCCACAATCACTTCACCACCAACAAAATCAACATCTGATCCAACATCACCATCGGCACCAACTCAACCATCAAAATAACCATCATCTCCAAAACCACCCAAGAGTGAACCCATGGAACTTTTTGGTACGACACCATCATCAACACTTTTACTTCTTGAAGGTTTGGAAAATCTTCCTCCAAGATCACTTAATCCACCAACAGTAGAACCACAACCACTTGAATCTCCATCATCTCAACCATTCAAAACTCAATCACCACCTCAACCACAACCAATGTTGGTACATCCCATTCAGAACAACACCCATGGTCCTCCATATGAAGAACCTAATTTCTAAAGAAACAATCAACCTCAAACTCAACCACCACCTCAAGAACCTCAATGTAAATCACAACACCTTGAATCCTTGTTTTCTTCATTTGAGGAAATAAAGGAATCCTTATGGAATGATTCACCTAACACAAACCAACAACCAACTAGTATTCCACCACCACCACAATCAACCACAAATCCAATCTTACCTAATCCTCATCATGGTTATATGCAATGTGAGCGAACAATCCAAATTTGTGAAAGCATAAAATCCATGCTTCAACAAGTTCAAGATGAAACCCGCTTTGTCATCCAACACATTATCAATAGTCTAAACACTCTTTCTCATCCTTATCAACCATAGACCTTAACTTAGGGGGATGTTTCTTATCAAGGACAATGTTGGTCCTTTTATAGATATAGAACTTTTTCTCTTCTAAGTTACCTTTTCATCTTTATATTTCTAAAAGTAGGATGGAAGCTTTCATCTCTTGTCTTTGACTTTTACAAAGCCAAATTTTACTTGGAATGACATCCTTTCTACTATCTTGTTTGCATTGTTGGATGATCATATATAAGTTGAGAGTGTGATTGCTTATATTCTCATTTTATGGCTACATGAGTTATCATGTATCATTATCGTCAACAAATTTTTTTGTAGGTTCAAAATCCATGTATCCTTTCTTGGCACTCCATTTAGGGGGAGTATTGTCCAAGGGGGAGCATTTGCATCATTCTGCTACGCAACTCTTCTTTTTGTTTTGACAAAAAGAGGGAGAAAATATATTTAAACTTACAAACTTAAAATGATTTTCATCACTTAAGTAAAACAAGTTTAAATACAAACTTTCATAGACATAACACTAGAATTAGTGAATTACTTAAAAATAAAGTTTATGTTTTGTCATCAACCAAAAGGGGGAGATTGTTAATAATATCGCCTAAAAACGTTATTTATATTTTACGATATTTGTTAAGTTTTATTAACGACAAAGTATAAACTTTAGTTTTTAGTAGAGCATGATTCTAGTTTTAATACTGTATAAACTAGACTTTACATTTCATATTAAACATAAACATTGTTATATTTCCTAATATAGAAAATGTAACATGACATCATGGCATGCATCATAAGCTCTTATGGTAAGGTTACTATTCTTGGATGTGACTTTCCATAAAATTTCTTACACACTACTTCTTACACATTATAGAAGGTCTCTTACGCCAGTGGTCTGGTTTGTTTGGCTATAAATACCAAGCCACTTGCAAGAAATCTCTCATCACTTTAAGCTATAGAATAGATACATACTCTCATTTATCTTATCTATCTCAATAGCAACTCACTTGTGTGATTCTATTATGTAGAAAGGAAGTTCACAAGTTCATCCGAGATGTTACATGTATTTAACACGAAGTTGCAAGACTTGTTAGCTTTGCATTGTGTAAACTCTTAGAGTTTATAATTCATTTGTATCTTGTATTGAAGTGATCGGTTTGTATTTTAGGCCTTAAAATACATAGTGTGACGGGAGTGGTTGTACCCTTGTAAAAGAACTCGACATCTAGCTTAGTGTCAGAAATAGTGGATAGGCGACGTTAGGTTGGTTCTACCTTGAACTAGGACCCGGTATTTAGCTTTGTACCGGATAAAGTGTAAGCGACGATTGTAGAGGTTTCTCCACCCGTGAAAAGAGCTTGTTGACTAGTGCTTGAAACTGTCGAGTTGGAAACTCGAGGCGTGGAGTAGGGCAAGGAAAAAGAGTCCTTGTAGCCGAACCACGATAAACAATCGTGTTGTAGTTTGATTGTTTCTTTCTTTATACTTTCATATTATATATATTGTCTTGTAGTTTAGATCTTTGATTAAACGTAAAGTTTCAAAAGGTAATTAACTAAAAAGCGGTAAACTATTCAACCCCCTTCTAGTTTTCCACATGTATAATTCATTAACTAGTTTTGTTTATTGTATTAGTAAGCTTTAATCCATCAGGATTGATGGGCTTGTGGCCACCATACTGCTCCCCTTAAAATGCTTTCCCATCGGTTAAAGTTTATATGATTGATGTTTTTGGTGACTTTATTTGTGCATTGATAACCTCTGTTTTTAGTTTAGTCTTCTGGGCTACCATACCTGTTCCTTGCCTGCTTATCTAATGTCTAGAAAGTAGGATAAACATAAGTAATCATTATGAGTTTACTCTCCAATATTAGGATCCAACGAGACATATTAGATTACGATACTAATCATATAAAACTAGCAAAAAAAAAACAAGTGACAAGTTACTTAACTATAAGGACAGGTCTTCTTATGTGTTTCTATTATCTATCTGTGTACGTGATTGCTATTCACTGATTCGTTCTCATTAGTTTTACTTTTATTGTTTATTAAATCCGTGTTAGTCTCTCAGGCTAAACCCCCATTTTATTAGATTAGATTGTAAAACTAACTTAGATATAAAAATACTGATTAAATCAACTAGATATTACGTTCCATTCTTAGTGTTCGGTACTCTACTTACCACTATATACATATTGATCGGGTACACTGCTCGTTAAGTGTGTGTGTTAGTAATAAGTCGGCTAAATATAAATGTAAAAATTGAAAAGGCTTAAACACCTTATGCTACTGATGAGTGCTCAAACACTCATCATTTTTGTCGTATTTAAACTGCCAAAACATCCGAAAACACTCAGAAATGCATCAAAATACTAAAAATATCCCAGGGATTGTGTTTTATATGTTTTAGATGCAAAATGTTTAAAAACAAATAAAAAACGAACAAAGTTTGCATAAGTGGCAGTTTCAGTCCCTCAAGTTTCATAAATTGACAAAACTAGTCCCTGAAGTTTTAAAATGAAAGAAAAGTCAACCCAAGGTTTTTAAAAGTAAAAAATTATCAAATTTAGTCCTTGGGTGAAAAGTTTGAGAAAATTACACTTTTGGTCCCCAAGTTTCAAAAAATGGCAAAACAAGTCCTCGGTAATTTAAAAATTGGAATTTATCAAATATTTTCCTTGTACTAATGTTATATGGCAGGTTTGGCCCCTTGAAGTTACTTTGGAACATTAGCAACATTGGTCCCCCTAAAGTTCAGCATGTGCAATTTTGGTCCTTGGGCTCAAAATTACTACAAACCAAGTGGACCTTTTCTAATTAAATAAACCTACCCAATCCAATAAATTAACCAAATCCACTACCCTTCGGCTCATTACCCTTTTCCAAGCCCAAACAGAAATAATAAAAATCCCAACCCTCCCCGTTTTTATTTATTCAACCCCTTTCCTTCTCCCCCCGCCAAAACACCACACCCTACCCCTACCCTCTGCCATCTCCCAACATCCTTGTCCCCCTCCACCATCCTACCTCAGCCACCCTACACCACTCCCATAAGTCAACCCCAACACCTCACTCACTCCTTTTCTCCATGTCTGCTATCCACAAACACCATATGGGCATAAAATGGAATCAAGGGCTATGATGATTCAAAAATGGATCCAACGATTGGGATTGGTGCACAAGAAGCACAAGTGAGGGCCTTTGCTCTTTTTCTCTCACAAGAAAAGCAAAAACACAGGGAGACAAAGAAATTCAGAAGACCTTTTTAATTATTTCTAGTGGTATAAATAGTTTATGATTTGTAACCTTAGAGAGTAGTAGGTAAATTAGTGTTAAAAGTAGTTTAGTGTAATTTTTATTTTAGTTCCTAATCTCAGTTGTAATCCTTTTTTTTAATTCAATAAAAGTTTCAAACTTGGTTCATGTATATATGCTTTTCCATATATGTTTATTTAAATCTGCTTATTATTGTGAAGTTCATGCTTATTTGTTCATGATTAAGGTTTATATATGCTTATATGTTTACTTAAGAATGCTAGGATTTGTTGCAATTATCAGTTGAGGAAAGCTTAAGAACCTAGGCAGTCATGCCCTAATGGGGTGTTTGGCACAAGCTTTATTTGTATAAAAAAAAATAATAATAAAAAAAAAACAGTTTTCTAGCATTCAAGCAGCCCTACTTATCTATTTTTATTAGTTTAAAATCCAAATTTTGCATTTCCATTTAAGTTCTAAGTATCCAAAGTTGTTTCCTAAGTATCTCATTTTAACTGTTTTCCTGTACTAGCTTAGGTGAATTCTTAGTTTTAGCTTCTTTATTGTTGCAATTGGCTCACACTAATCACCATTAGGATAGTGCAAGTAGTTAGTATATGATAGTTTACTTTCACAGGTCAAAATACTCATTTTTGACCCATTTGGTCATAACTGTTGCAGTCCCAAATCACCATCAAACATCCATTTTTAATTTACTCATCTCTATGTGTTTAGGCATAGAAATTGGTTTGTGGCTTGTTTCACGGCTTATTTACATGAACATATTTTTAATTAATTTTTGTGAATTTTTATTATAGCTTATTTTGCACCCCAAAGTGACCCATTTGAGCTTCTGTCTCCCATGCCCCAAGCCTTTGCCCCACTGACTCACTTTCACATGACCACTGCTTGCTCATCTGTGGTCCCCATTCCAAGCTTATTAGCTCTTTGTGAAGCTCTCCTATATGGCTTGCTAGTTCAAAGTCCATATTGGACCTCTTAGCTTATTTGTGGGCCCCAACAAGGTCTGCAGTTAGCCCATTAGGACTGCTTCAAGGGTATTTGTTTGTTTAGTTGCTGATTTTTCAAGTGCTTTTTAGCTTCTGTAACTGCCTTATTTATGTTCCCTTTAGCTTTTTAGGATTACCCCTAGATCCCTTAACTTAGTTTTCCTTAGGTTAGCTTGTTTCCCTTAATAGCTTTTTATGTTTAGCTTATTCCAAAAATCTGCCTCATATTCTCTTTTCCATTTTATGTTTTAGCTTAAATGAATTTTAGTGCTTAATATTTTTAAGTTAGATGGCATTCATGTGTTTTAGCTTGTTTTGAACCCTAGGACTTAGTTGGTAGCTAGTCAGAAGGCTGCAGGTTAAGTGTTCAGGCCTGCATTTTCAAACCTATTCAAGCATCTCAATCTTGCCTAGCTGAATTGTACCCTTAAGACATCCCCTGCACCACAGTGTTCTGTTTCACAAGCCATTTTCATCAGCTCACCTTTTGCTTATTTGTGGCCATCAAGACATGAGCTTTGGCTTTTTGGAAAACCTCCCAGGTCACCTTATTGGTTCCAGTCTTGTTTTGAATCTCCAAGCACACCTGTGGGCCCCACAGTGGGCTGAAGTTGGCATGTTGAGGCCTGTGTGGACTGTTGGAATTGTGGAATTGGTTTAGTTTGTTTTTGCTTATTCTGGATGCTTATTTGGTTGCAATAAGTTACTTTAAGCTTATGTAAGTTAGTTGGAGTGTTCCTGAGCTGTTGGTAGTTTTTTTTGTGCCATTTGCTTATTTATTAGAGCTTATTTGAAACTGTTTATTGTCATTTCTGCTTATTTTTTAAGTTTCAACAAGTTTGCTTTCATTAAAGTCACTCAAAATCAGTAGATAAATAGTTTGTAAAAGAAAAAATAAAAAAATAAAAAAAATAAAAAAAAACAAGAAAATCCAAATTTAAGGTTAGTGATAGCTTCTATTTAATAGAATTTATCTTTTTAAATTTTCTTTCAGCTTATTATTAAGCACTTTTGCATTTTTATATTTTTCTTAGATTTATTTTATATTAAAGTATTTTTAGGAAATTTTTCATAATTTTCACTGTTCATTTTCTATTTTTCTTAATTTAGTTTAGTTTTAATTAATTAATAATTAGTTTATAATTAATAATAATTAGATATAAAGTAAGAAAAATATAATTTTAATTTTAAAATTAGTTTTATAATATTTTAGATTTTTCCAAATTTAATTTTCACATTTTTAGTGTAATCTCATAATTAGTTATAATTTAGATTAATTTAAATAATTAATAAGTAATTAGAAAATAGTAATTAATTAATAATAAATAATTAAGTAGTGTAAAAATTAATTTTAATTTTCTAAAAATTTTCTTTTATCATTAGGATTGTAAAAATGTAATTTTCATGTTCGTAGGTATTTTATTTCACAAAACTCGCGTTTTATTTCGTACGTCTACGTAGAATTAAATCAAACGATAGCGTTTTTAGACTTAGCTCACGTTTTTAGTGTATCTGATCATCAGCAATTATTCACATAGTGTTTATAAGTTATTTTCATTCCTAATCTCGTAGTGTAATCATACAAACCAAATTCCTTACCTCTCTATCCAAATTCACCCGATCACAAACCCGTTTTTATACCATCACACCTCGTCGGGACATAACGACCCGGGGAAATCCTATACTTCCACGGAGCATTGAGCCTAAGGAGTTTGACTATATTGACCACATCCGTGGTTGACTTTAGTTGACTGCTTTTGCCTCAATCAATTTTTTTATTATTATTATTATTATTATTATTATTATTATTTTTTAGTCTTCTGGGCTACCATACCTGTTCCTTGCCTGCTTATCTAGTGTGTAGAAAGTAGGATAAACATAAGTAATCATTATGAGTTTACTCTCCGATATTAGGATCCAACGAGACATATTAGATTACGATACTAATCATATAAAACTAGCAAAAAAACAAGTGACAAGCTACTTAACTATAAGGACAGGTCTTCTTATGTGTTTCTATTATCTATCTGTGTACGTGATTGCTATTCACTGATTCGTTCTCATTAGTTTTACTTTTATTGTTTATTAAATCCGTGTTAGTCTCTCAGGCTAAACCCCCGTTTTATTAGATTAGATTGTAAAACTAACTTAGATATAAAAATACTGATTAAATCAACTAGATATTACGTTTCATTCTTAGTGTTCGGTACTCTACTTACCACTATATACATATTGATCGGGTACACTGCTCGTTAAGTATGTGTGTTAGTAATAAGTCGGCTAAATATAAATGTAAAAATTGAAAATGCTTAAACACCTTATGCTACACTGACATATCACACACATCAATAAGTGATAAAGATACATCATAAACCTGGCTTTTAAGAGTTTGGTCACCATGTTGTTAAACTTATATTGTGGGATATGCACATGTAGTGTTAGAAAATAGGAGTGCAAGACTGCAAGTGTGGTAGTGGATTCTAGGCTCATTGAAGTTTATTGTTATTTATAATGTGGTTTGTACATAGTGTTCAATAGTGAAGAAATTTATGTGGTTTTACGGGTTTGATCTTCACATCTACGTGGCTAAATTAAGCCGTCTCCTTCATGGCACTCTATCAAACCTTAGCCGCCACTATTTACTCCTGCTTGTTTTTTTTTTTTTTTTTTTTTTTTTTTTTTTTTTTTTTTTTTTTTTTTTTGCTTCTATTGTTGTTTGAAGATTGCTTCCGCTTGCTGTGGGATATCTTCATTAAAGAAAAAATTAAGATGTTGTGCTGTCGGACAATGACTATCTTTGCTTTTGCTGCTCGTATTTGAAGATTTTTTGTTGTTTGTTTTCAAATGTCTACACAACAAAATAATTACGAGTATATCTTTAATGTTCTAAAGTTTTTCTCTCACAATTTCGCCGTTCGAATTGCGAGGAATGTTAGACAATAAATTAGATGGCTCGTGCCTTGTTGTAGACTTTAGGCTCATTAAGGTTTAGGGTGCGTTTGTTTGAGGGGGTTGGATTGGGTTAAGGGATTCCTAGATAAAAATAAACGTTTTGTTCTTTTTACTTTTGGAATTAGGTGTTGGACCCACTAAACTACCACTACTAAATCTAAATAAAATGGTGGGTTTTAAACAGATGTGAGGTCAAATATTTTGTATGTCTATCTCTTTTCAACTTTTTTGTTTTTATAAAATTAATATATTTTATTTTAAACTTTTATAAATTAATAATTTATTAATTTTATAATATATTTTCTCTCCTTTATTACAAATCGAAATGCAAATCTTAAACCAAATTCAAATCAAAATCCAAATCCAAATCATAAACTCACCCACAAACTAAACGGGTCCTTATTGTTATGTCTAATGTAGTCAATAAATATTGATCAAAAATAAAAAGCAACCTACGAGGTTTTATCAATCTAACAGTTAAACTAAATGATAAAATCTTCTTTCTTTTTCGAAAAGAAAATCACACAAAGAAGAAAGGTAAAAAAATTTAAGCATTGATCGAGATATGAGATTTATACATGTGCGAATTGCGATATATTGTGTGATACAAGTAGTAGGCGTGTACACCGGGGGATTCAGTTCGGTTCCTTTTGAAAGATTTAAACTATCTATCGCGGCCGGATGGTTAATTCATTTTACTATCCGAAATCGAACCGTACTTGGCGGCTAACCGGGCATGCGGGTACCTGAAATGAGTGGTTATCCGCAGTTTGGGTCACAGTTAATCATTTTAAACATTTAATCGAGTTTAACCATATGAATAATAACATGATCTTGAACCAAAAGCGTCATTTTTGTAAAGTTATATAACATTAAATAGATTTAAATCATATTAAAGTTATTCCGTCACAACAATTACATTCAAATAAACATGTATAACATATTAATAAAAAAAAAAAATTATTCAACGTTTATATGTTACGATCAAATTAATCAATTTTCACATATAAATGTTTATGTTAGGAGCAAAAAAGTTGTAGTAGTGCAATAATATATTCAATACTCTTACAATTAATTGGATATTTAGTCAAACACGTTCCTGTATGTTATACACGGTTCGGTTCAGTTAAACGTTGATATCTAAATATAAAACCCGAAACTGAACCGTGATAAGTGAGATTTTTTGATTTTGGTTTCTTCGGTTTCGGATTAAGCAGTTTGGCTCAGTTTGTCGGTTTTTGAGAATACCCCTCACAAGAAATGTCCAAATTTTTTATTTTCAAAATGAGTTTGAAACAATATCACGAACTATATAAATTGAAAGAAGACTATTTCTTACTAAGCTGTGCAATAGTGCAACACTGCAACCCTACTAAACCTTGCAAAACCAAAACCAAAAACAAAAACATACTAGTATGATTTAACACTAAACTGAGTTGTGAACCTCACTTAAAATTCATGCTTCTGCTATAATTACATAACTAGACCAGGTATATCTGGTTCTACACGTACGGCGAGTCTGCGACTTAATTTTGGCTTTTATACTCCGTACGTATATGGTTTGTCTTAAGTTTTAGACAATATTCATAAATAATCCAGACATTATGAATCTTTTTATATTTCATTTTCTCATGCACAAACCATCATCATCATTCTTACAAAAACTAAAACTTTCTATTAATATATATATATATATATATATATATATATATATATATATATATATATATATATATATATATATATATATATATAGAAAACTCTACAAAGTTTGAAAACTATCTTTGATATTAATAAATGCATTCTCCTGTTCTCTATACTCTTTCAAGCTATAAATGCATCTTCTCTTCTTCCTTTTAATGCAAATCCATTCACTCACATTTCCTCTACGTTTTTCCCACCTCCACCGTCCCCCTTTGTTTTCTCCCGCAATACGTACACATGGTTCATTTCGAATTACGGTCTTTCCTATATGTCGTAAACCGAGTCTTCATGGCTTCTATCACTTGTGCATTTGCTTGTGGTTCGTTTCTGATCGTTTCTTTTCTTCTGTGTACAAGTTTATATTATTACCAACACGTTTAGTAGTACGAGACCACAAACGTGTGTGTCAATATTGAAGTTACAAAAGTTTTTTTATTTTTTATTTTTTAAAAACAAATATATATTTACCAACATGCATTTGGCCTACCAGTTGTCCAGACCACCAACCATAGGTTGTTCGTTATGGTTGGTGATCAGGTGGTGTCTGTGTTAGCATTTGAAGATTAAAAAAAAAAAAAAAAACAAAAAAAAAAAAAAAAAAAGGACTAATTTGTTTGAATTTTGGGATGCAGGAGGAGCGCTAGTTGGGATAATCATGGGTGCGATTAATGGACAAACCACGGAAACAGGGTTAGTTCGTGGATCGTATGTGGGTGCGATTACTGGTGCAATCACGGGTTTGCAAGTCATGGATATGATGGCTAATGGCGAACCATTCTCTAAGGTCTTCACCCATACTTCTTTGTCTTTTCTTAATTAAATTTGTTAGATAATCAGATTAGCAGTTTGGATAAACAATCTTCTTTTGTTTGAGATTGCTTATTAAAACTGCTTATCTGTTTAACGTGTATTTACACACACACACACACACACACACACACACACACACAAAATGTTTTGAGACTATTTGAGATTGCTTATTCCAAATTAGAGTTATCCGTAATACCAATAAAACTATCTATATTTGTTGTAGTAAAAGCAATAACAACTTTTATATATGATAGGGTAGCATTTTGGCCATTAACATGTGGTTGTTAAACAATTTCCAGGTAGCACTGTTACATAGTCTTCTTAATGGGAAAGTGTTCTTTGAGTGGGTCAGTCCTGCTGTTCTTAAAGCTTATCAATGGCAGGCAAGTTTGAGAATATGTACATTTATAGAAATACTTCCAAAACATGGTGGGGTTTGTTTTGTTATAATTTGTTACAAAGTAGTCAATTGCATCTTTTCTTACAGATTCATGAATCTTTTCTATTAATGAGGTAATCAATTGCATCTAACCAACTCATATATATGGGTAACTTTTATCATATACGCGTTGTTCATTTCATATCTACATTTTCATACAGTTATAATATGTAAAAATGCGACTTTCTTGTATTAGATGAAAAAAAGTATCAAAGTGTGATGGTTTTATATTACGACGTCGTGAACAATTTTACATGTTGTGACGTTTTTACACGTGCAATACAATTTGATACAAGTTCAAGAGTTCAAAACACTTGCATTTAGTAATTTACTTGATTATGTGTGTTAGCGTGTTTAGCACTTTAGAATTTACCAAATTTAAGTGGTCTTTTCACTGATTTTGCAGGCGAGTGCTATGGAAATGAGTTTAAGTTTTACAGACATATTTGACACAGACAACAATGGGTCAAGAGGATTATCTGAAGATACAATAAACAAACTTCCAATGCGCATATTTGAAAATTTATCTATGATGAATCAAAGAGATGAGGAATTTAATGAGACAAATTGTGTGATCTGCTTACAAGATTTCAAGAACAAAGAAGAAGGAAGAGAGCTACCAGGTTGTAGACACATATTTCACTTAAAATGCATAGACGAATGGCTTATTAGGCAAGGTTCTTGCCCTATTTGTAGAAGGGATGTTTAGCCCTTTCATGAAATAACAACGAAAGGGACAAGTTTTCCAAATCTAGCAAATTTCATTGCAAACGAAACTCTTGTACTCAAAATTAGCTTGTCAAGTGGTTTGGTTCAATCGTTCATAAGATAGTTTGTTACAATCTTACTAAACTCTTTCTGATGTTATGTTGTTTATTGATCTTCGTATACTATTTATTTACTAGCTTGATGGTCTATGTTTGAGAATGACACACACGCACCCTTGATTCTTTTTCTTTTCGTGACGAATTCTAAGAAAATTTTGTTTGCCCACGAACAACTAATTAGGCAGGATTCTTAACCTATTTTTAGAAAAAAGATTGTTTTACCTTTAGGTGATCTAGCTGTTGGAAAATATCAAATGGTTTGAATGACAATCGATAATGTCATCATGTAAACTAAATGTGAATTGTGAATAAAATTAATTTATGGTCTATGTTAAATTATAGGACATTAGTAAAATTGATTTTGTTAATTAATTATGACCGTTTTCTTCCATCACAATTCCTTATAAATTGAGAGTTACTCTCTCATTTCATACACACCAAGAAATATTAGAACGACAACTAACTAGCTCATGACACAAACCCTTTGGTAACTCACTCGTCTCCTTTTGCTTACCATTCATATTGACATTGTGTGTATCCGATTCGTAATAGAGGGAAGGCACGTATTGGTTCGCCTTGATAACCAGTTTGTGCTAACGGATTTATCTGTTGTTGTTGTATCATGGGAAAAACACGTTCATGATTCTCAAGCACTGTGGAGATGAAGAATCTGTCTTAAGGAAACTGTGAGCTTCACATGCCTCAACATCTTCTTTATTTGTGTTCTTTGAGTCTAAAGAATCAAAAGGTTTACAGGATGTTTATCTACACTTTATATTTTCTTGTTATGATCAACATATTCCGTGTTTGTAGTAATTCAAATATTATCTACCAATCTTAAGGCATACTCTTTGCTGTTAGAGGCGATAGTTGACTGGAAAATGAATGAGACACAGTTGCTTGAAAAGTTTTGATATTGTTTCTTAGAGGAATATAAAATTTAAACCGGTTTTCTTCCTTGGCCAAAGCATCTAATGAAACTTAATAATAATTACCTGTAACATAAATGTGAGTTATTGGATGATGAATAATATAAAAGTAGCAGGGTCCTCGCACGATGCAGCTGCGGGCACCATGTAATTTAATTTTTTCGATTAATAATTTATTTTATTTATACGTATTTTGGCAATAGCTTTACTGATTAGTTTTTATGGCAAAAGTTTGATGAAATTTTGCTTTGTTTGTATTATTTTATTTATTATTTATTTTATGTTTTTGTTTAGTAGTTTGCTTGGTTTGTACAATATGTGAACATATTTTAGTTTATTATGTTCTTTCTGAAAATAAATTTGCGGATATCAAAAATTTCGTTTAGCTCGTGTCCGTTCGGGCTCGAGCCCATTTGGCCCATTGCCCGTTCGGGCTTAAAATTTTGTATAATATGCTTTATTATTTGTATTAGTGACATTTAAGGCAGGAATTGTGTTTAAGTTGATTGTACAATATGCTTGATAATTTGTATTTCTTATGTAAGGGTTGTTTTAATAAGTGTATTAATTGTATTTATTGACTATTTAATTAATTGTATTTAATATAGATAATGATCAAATTTAAGTCATTAATTTTCAATTTTAAGTCACTAATTTTAAACTTTAATGGCAAAAACTGATGACGTATAGTCTATATTTGGGCCACAATCCCAAATGATAAACATTACTTGGCCCAAACCCACCACGAGTGGGCTATCATAACGAATAACAGGCCATAATAAACACGGCTTGGGCTCACGAAGCCCAAAGCCCAACCAAACTTAACCGGGTATGCGATAAGGATCATCTATTCATGGAATAGATATCCTTACCCCGATAAGCACCACGAGTGCGAAGAGTAAGGAGCAAGAAACCTACGCGGTTTCAGCCCCTATATAAGGAATGACGTCTCTCATTCAAAGGTACGATATACAAACCCTAACTCTTAACGAGAACCCTAAATCGATTACTTACTCTCACGCCGGAGTCTAATCGGGGGAGACAATCCCTCGATAAGCCTAACGGTGTTGTTTATTTTCTTAGTGCGCAGGTAACAAGTACTAAGAAGCGAATTGATACGAGAGCAAGAGCCCATAACCAGGAACGCCCAACTTTTGTATCAACAAGTGGCGCCATCCGTGGGACCCTACTAAGAATTAAAGACTAGAATGACAAAGAATAAGAATTCAAGCCAGCGGACTCCGCAATCGAAAAAACGTGACCATCAGAGGAGGAATCAACAAGATCCAACCTCTAGACAGGTTGCTGGGACAACCAGCGCACCTGGCCACCAAGAGGCGGGAACAATCCAACCTCTTCCAGAGGTAGAACTACCAGTAAGGACTACCCAAATCAACCCAGTGGTCCCAAGCGCTGAGGAACTTCAGCGCACTCTTTTCACCACTCCTCACCAAACCATTCCCGCAGTGAACAACACTGTACCACCAGATGCGCCTAACCGAGATAGGGTGCTGAATACGGAGACAGACACCCTTGCAACAGCTGAGGACGCACCCAATCTCACTTTGGGAAACTTTGTATCCCAAAACTATGAAACCTTGACCGCCCTCATGCAGGAAGAAGCTAGAAGAAGGGCAAGTACGGGTCTACAGGCTCGATTGAATTTCGGTCCTGAACGCGAACCATCACCACTGCGCCAACCACGAAGAAGACGCGCAGAACGTACCACTATCCATGATAGGCTAGGTACGACATCTGAGTCACAATACTCGGAAGACAGTGAGAGGCGCACTAATGTTCACTCCAGACTTGGCAGTCACGGGATACAAGACCGATTGGGACCTCAACATTCACCAAGCCAAGGATCCTCCAAACCTGGAAGTAAGAGGATCCAAGACAGACTGGGAAGAAGAAGATCCCCAAGCAGAGATCCCTCAAGCTCTTCCTCTGAAAGAAGTCGGCGCAAGCGCCGAAGAAGAGACTACCCTTCTTCCAGTGACTCCTCCGATAACGAGGATAGAGAAACAGGACACTGGAAGTCAAGAGGAAGGCGTCGCGAGGAAGAGAATGAAGATATGTCTCTCCCATGGCGTCGTCAGAAAGTTGACGCGTTTACACGGCGCATCAGCGATTACTCAGATCGCAAACGTAGGCGCATGCCTGCTAACGTAAAAACATATGATGGAACAGGTGATCCGGATGATCACCTAAAAATTTTCGAATCAGCCGCCACCATTGAAAACTGGCCACAGCCAGTGTGGTGCCACATGTTCAATTCTACGTTAGTAGGGAATGTGCGCACATGGTTTAGCAAACTCCCACGTAGGAGCATCGGTGGATTCGAGGAATTACGGAAAGCATTCCGCCTCAACTTCACCCAGAGAAAGAAGTGCGCTAAAAACCCTGTTGAGCTAGCAAGAGTGAAACAGCGCCAAGGAGAATCAACCAGCGCTTTCATGGAACGCTTCAAGGATGAGTGCATACACGTTAAAGCGTGTCCTGAAATCCTAAAAATTTCAGGGTTCATGAATGGGATTAATAACCCAGAACTCATCCGAAAGCTAAACGACAAAGTTCCACAAACTTTTGATGAGCTAACAAAGCGCACTAGATCCTTTATACAAGGAGAAGCAGCCGCTGCGGACAGTAAAAAGAGTTATTCGAACTATAGGCAGCAAGAGCAGCCTCGGAGACAATCCAATGATTAGAATAACAACCGTAGCAGGAATTACCGCAATGGAAGGGACAATGACAAATATACCCCTCTTACAAAAACCCCAAGGGAAATATTTGTAACAGAGGGCGCAAACTTCCCAAAACCGCCACCAATGCGCACTGCAGAAGAAAAGGGCATAGGAAGTGGATCCTGCGAGTACCATGGTCAAAAAGGCCATACAACTAATGAGTGCGTCAGGCTAAAACAACTAATTGAAAAGTTAGTAAGAGAAGGCAGAATGGACCACCTTGTAAAAAATATCAAAGAAGGGAAAGACAAACAAAGGGGCGGAGGTAAGAAAGAGCCCCCCAAAGAAAAAGCTTATACCATATACATGATACAATCATGGCAGCGCAAGATAAAACAAAAAGTCAGCAAAAAATTCTCTCCAGAAAAAGAGATATCTTTCCCTACTCTAGCTGCGGACAATGCAGTCGTAGAGCCTCTAACTATTGAAATACATACAGGAGGACATGATATCCACCGCATGTACATTGACGGAGGAGCATCCGCAGATATCCTGTACGAGCACTGCTTCAAAAGACTGCGACCTAAAATCCAAAGTCAATTGCTACCAACAACAACGTCCTTAACAGGATTCACAGGAGAAAAGATCTGGCCCATGGGGCAGTTACGCTTGTTGGTGGTCGTGGGAGATGAACAACACTCAACCGCAACATGGATAAACTTTATGGTAATAAAATTCCCTTCACCATATAACGGTATCATTGGGAGACCGGGAATATCATCCATGCGCGCTGTACCATCCACAGCGCACGGAATGCTGAAATTTCCAGTGGAAGGAGGAGTCGTTACTCTCTATAACACAACAGTACCACCAAGAGAATGCAATGCGGTAACAACCGAAGCAGAGACAATTCTAGAACAGCGCACAGAGAAAACGCCAAACCTAAAAGTCGCTATTCATCCCGATTACCCGGAACAACAAGTTTCGATTGGGGGATCTTTATCTGACAAAGGTAAGGCAGCCGTATGCGCACTCTTGCAAAAGAACCTAGACATCTTTGCATGGGAACCAAAACATATGACAGGAGTACCGCGCTCTATCATAGAGCATAAGCTACAAATCCGACAAGGATATCCTCCAATACGACAAAAGAAGCGCGGCCAGGCCCCAGATCGTGCAAAAGCTATTCTGGAAGAAGTACATTAGCTCGTAGACGCAGGCATCATGCGCGAAGTATACTACCATGACTGGCTTTCTAACCCAGTTATGGTAAAGAAGAGCGATGGCAGTTGGAGAATGTGCGTGGACTTCACGGATCTCAACAAAGCATGTCCACAGGACTGCTATCCACTGCCAGAGATAGACTGGAAGATAGAATCCCTGTGCGGATACCCTTTCAAATGCTTCCTAGATGCGTATAAAGGGTATCATCAAATCCAGATGGCAGTTGAAGATGAAGAAAAAACAGCTTTCCACACCAGTCAGGGAGTGTACTGCTACACAAAAATGCCTTTTGGCCTGAAGAACGCAGGCGCGACATACCAACGACTGGTGGACACAGCTTTCGAAAAACAAGTAGGCCGCAACTTGGAGGTCTACGTTGACGACCTTGTCATCAAAAGCCACACAGAGGATGAATTGGTGCGCGACATCAAGGAGACATTCAGAACATTGGGGCGAATAAACATGAAGTTAAACCCCAAGAAGTGCACCTTTGGCGCAACCGAAGGCATGTTCCTTGGATACTTGATAGAACCTGATGGAATCAGTCCTTGTCCAGAAAAAACAAAGGCTGTTATTGATCTCCCCTCACCGCGCACACTAAAAGAAGTCCAGTCATTGAATGGAAAATTAGCAGGGCTAAACCGTTTCTTATCTAAGTCAGCAGACAAATCCCTTCCTCTCTTTAAAACACTCACGAAGTGCACCAAAAAGGGAGACTTTCGCTGGACTAAAGAAGCAGAGGAAGCTTTCCAACAACTCAAACACCATCTGGCATCTATCCCCAAACTTGTCGCACCGCGACCGGGGGAAGAACTAATCATGTACTTATCGGCGACTCACGGAGAAGTTAGCGCAGTACTATTGACAGATAGGAACTCCGTCCAGACACCCATATACTTTGTAAGAAAAGCCCTGAAGAAAACAGAGACTAACTATAGTGCGATGGAAAAGCTGGTCTTAGCTCTAGTATTCGCAGCCAAAAGGCTGCGCAGATACTTTAAAGCGCACCCAATAGCTGTAATCACTGATCAGCCAATCAAACAAGTTATCTCTAAGCCTGACGCATCAGGACGCTTACAAAAGTGGAGTGTACTGTTAAGTGAGTATAACATCTCATACAGACTGCGCACTGCAATCAAAGGACAAGTATTAGCCGATTTCATCGTAGAGAAGCCAGATAGTGACAGCCCAACATCTCCAACTAAAACAGATCTACAGGAACCCTGGATCCTGTTCACAGATGGGTCCTCATGTGTAGATGGATCAGGCGCGGGCCTCATTCTTACAAATCCAGAAGGTATGAAATTCACCTATGCGCTACGCTTTGAATTCACAGCCACAAACAATGAGGCAGAATACGAAGCCTTGCTAGCCGGACTACGCATCGCAATCCAAATGGGTGTACGCAACCTGGAAGCAAACGTAGATTTGCGGCTAGTCGCTAACCACGTGCTAGGCGAATATGAAGCCAAGGATGAACACATGGTCCAATACCTAGAAAAGACCAAAGCTTTAATTAAAAACTTTGACAAGTTCACAATAAAACAGGTGCCTAGAGGAGATAACAGGAAGGCGGATGCACTCAGCAAGATCGCATCCACAAGCTTTGCGCACCTATCAAAACAGGTATTGGTAGAAACCCTAAAAAACAAGTCAATCTTGGAAATGGAGATATCCACAGTGATAAACGAACAAGACCCTACATGGATGACTCCTATCATTGAATTCATCAGCAAGGGAATCTTACCACAAGATCATAAGGAAGCTCGAAGAGTGCGGCGCACAGCGCAACGGTTTGAACTACGAGATAACATACTCTACCGACGCTCTTTCTTACAACCCTGGCTCAGATGTGTTGGACCTCTTCAAGCAGACTACGTACTCAGAGAAATCCACGCGGGATCATGTAGTATGCACTCAGGGCCGCGATCTGTGGTTGCCAGCGCTCTACAATCAGGGTATTATTGGCCAACTATGCATCGCGACGCACGCAATCTGATAAAGAAATGCAGCA
Organism: Artemisia argyi; assembly: GCA_030686995.1. Taxonomy (NCBI): domain Eukaryota; kingdom Viridiplantae; phylum Streptophyta; class Magnoliopsida; order Asterales; family Asteraceae; genus Artemisia; species Artemisia argyi. Next base: position 39,950,450 of record CM060679.1, on the reverse strand, counting down.
ATTGTCAAGTACATAGGCCAATCCCGCGCCGACCACAACAAGAGCTAACACCTATTACCTCACCATGGCCATTTTATAAATGGGGCTTTGACATCGCAGGTCCCTTCCCTGTAGCAGCAGGAGGAGTAAAGTTCCTCATTGTAGCCATAGACTACTTTACGAAGTGGATTGAGGCGAAAGCGGTGGTGAGCATCACGGGAAACCAAGTTAAACGCTTTGTCTGGGACAAAATTGTCTGTCGCTTCGGACTACCAGGAGAGATCATATCAGACAACGGAAAACAATTCTGTGATAACCCATTCAAAGATTGGTGCGCGCAATTGAACATCACGCAACACTTCGCTTCAGTGAAACACCCACAAACCAATGGCCTAGTTGAGCGCGCAAACCGCAGCCTAGGCGAAGGAATAAAAGCACACCTCGACAGACATAAAGGAAGGTGGGTGGATGAGCTCTCGCATGTCTTATGGGCACATCGCACAATAATCAAAACCAGTACTGGCGACACGCCATTCTCCCTAGTCTATGGAACAGAAGCCGTCATACCAGCTGAGATAGGAATGTCAACTATACGCACAGCAGAGGTCAACGTCACAACAAACGACGAGGAACAGCACATAGATTTAGATTTACTAGAAGAAAGGCGTGAGCGCGCAGCTATACGCGAAGCAAAGGCTAAGGCAAAAATGAAGAAGTATTATGATGCAAAGGTCAAACACACTTCATTCAGACCAGGGGACTTTGTTTTTTCCGCGCCAATGACACGAGCCACGCAGAAGACACCGGCAAGCTCAGACCAAAATGGGAAGGACCTTACGAGGTCACAGATGCGCTTGGCAATGCCGCATACAGACTGCGCGACATGGAAGGTCACGACCTAGCGCGCACTTGGAACATCTGCAATCTAAAAAGATGCTACTTTTAAGCTACGGCCATTACACAAACACATTTGCACCCTACGAGGTGCCCAATAAGTGTTTGTTTTTTCTTTTCTTTCCTAGTAATTGTATTTTTATTTCTTTTTCAAAAAACTTGCAAGTATCAATAAAATGTTATGGTTTCTAGCTAACTCCATAGCGTACTTTACTTTATTGCATACATACTAATATATGTCAATATTGTTATCTTATATTCTTACTGCCTACATGGCGTGCATGTACCAATTAAAGACCCACAAAGGCATAAAGGATGAGTTAACCTACTAATTTACTCGTTGAGTAAGAGGGTTGCAAACCTATCAACATTGGATCACGCATCCTTGCTAAGCGCCTTACTTTTGAGACGTCGAAGTAAGTTTCACATGCACACCCCACGATGGGTGCGCACATATTAAGTACACCGTACAAGCTTAGCGAATAACGAGCCAAAACACTTGGTCAAATACCAAAACTTCGCAAACAATGCAAGTATCTCTTAAAGTCACGCACTTAAAACACTTGGATAAAAAAACTTCGCAAACAATGCAAGTATAAAGTCATGCACTTAAAACACTTGGCTAAATAATTTCTGGCAAACAATGCAAGTATATTTTAAGTCACGAACTTAAAAAAGTATCTTATTTATAATTTACTCACAAAAATTACAAGGAAAGGTACATTATACAACAAAGCCTATATGCTATGGCGATGCTCAGGGCTCTCCTCCGGGGCAGCAGAACTCCCCGCCTCCTGCAGCTTCCTCAAAGTTAAAGCATCCTGCATAGATACGGTAGAAACACTTACAGGCACACCATCCGACCTGGAGATGTGTGCAGCGCCAATGCCACACATCACTGCCTTACCCTTAATGCCCTTCTTCACAGCAGCCCTCTGCTCGTGACGCTCTAGAACCTCCTTCAAGGGAATCTCCCTTTCAAGAGCAAAGGGTTTGAGGATGTCGCGTGGCTGTGCGAACACAGGAATCTGCAGCTGCGTCACATCAGGCTTCAGATAGTGTGGAAAACTAGAAGGGGGGTTGAATAGTTTTACGTCTTTTTAATTTTATTATGAAAACTTAGTTTAGTTTTAAAACCTTGTTTGCTTTTAAAACTTTGATTCAATCTTTTGTGAACTCAAATCTTGAACAATATGAACAAGTATAATTAAGTATGAACAATAATAACAATGTAAGCTAAGTATGTGAAATCAACACATACATAATATAAACAATTATAACTATATATATAAGAGATAAGTATGTAATCGTTTATTTTATAAATCTTAGTTATATTTTGTATGAAAACTATACTTGATCGAAATGATCAATTATATGTATATAATCTTTTTAGTTTGATTGTAAAAACTTTGTTTTGTAAATGAAATTTTCGTTTGATCTTTAAGTAAAATCAATACTAGCACTATATGAGCAACTATATATATACGTCTACGTCTACAAAAGTAATAACGATATAAGCAAGATAATAAGTAAGATATGGAAAGATCTAACCGCGAGACAAAGGATTTATAGTGGTTCGGCTACAAGGACACCTTCCTTGCCCTACTCCACTCCTCGAGTCACCTACTCGAGAGTTTTCTTCACTATGTCAACAAGCTCCTTATGGCGGAGAAACCTTACACACCAATATACACACCACAACTTCGTCACAACTTATTCACACCTTCTACACAACTTCTTCACACCTAGTCACTACTTAATCACAACACTACTTCTTCACACCTTATCTATCTTCACAACTATCTACTTCAAGCCTATCTTCTTCACACCAATTTGCTTCACAACTAATAACTTCACACCTAGCTTCTTCACTATAATTTAATTCCTAACTTTTCTTCTTCACACCAAACAACTAACTAATCACACAATCAATATACCTAGCACAACTATCTACAATCACATATACACAACAATCTTCACAAAGAGTAATGTAAATGATCTTGATGATGCACCAACAACTTGTATGTGGAGGTCACAACAAGTTGTAATACTTCTTGTCTTGGGGGATAGAAGTATTCTTCTCTTGCACTTGAGAGGATGAAGTTTAAATCACTTAGAAACAAAGAATTATACACTTATGATCAAAGGATTAAGAGAATAGAAATGTGGATCTAGAACAGAAAGTTTAGGAGTGCAAAAGGTGGGGAAAAAATCCAGGTTTAAGGTGGTATTTATAGGCAAAAGTTTCTGACAGAGGAGCGTGGCCGGTCCCCTTAAATCATGGCCGGTCCCCTTAATTTTAAGGGGACCGCCCTTTATAATTAAGGGGGCCGCCTAGCTGAAACGGCCAGAAACTTTGTCTTTTAGTGGGGAAAGTTTATTTGGTGAAAAACTAACTGATTTTGGTTAAATATTTGAAATAATATATTTAGTATGATTAAAACATTTTTTCTTATTACCAAAAGTGTTTTTCAAAAATATATAATAAGATTATATAATTAAATAAACTTTGTATTAGTTAATTAAATACCCCTTTGATCATAAATTGCACTAAACACTTTGTTTATTCATACCTTAAGTGATTTGGATGTAAAGAGAATGTTAATCACTAAATACATGTTTATGTCACAAGTTTTAGTTCTATAAGTTTATATTTTGTGATAATCAAAACATAGAGATATTAATAATATGTTAATAATGTTTTTAGGCATTATTTATGTCAACAATCTCCCCCTTTTTGATTATTACAAAACCTTAAACTCAATATATCTAAAACTTGTTTTTAGACAAGTATTATAGAGATTACATTTCTCTTCTCCCCCTTTTTGTAAAATCAAAAAGGTTAAGCCGAGTAAGCTTCGCGAAGGAAGTTTAAACGGGTAGAATGCTCCCCCTTGATGTATGCTCCCCCTCATTTGAGAGCACCAAGGGAACGAGATATGAAATGCTCGCAAGAAAAATATTAGAAGCACAAGCATATATAGAAGAATATGCAATATACAAATAACAAGCACATCAAACAAATAATAAGGATACATAACAATTAATTTAAAGTGATTATGTAAAAAAAAATCCTAATTTGCCAAAGAGAGCCATCGGACTTGCTTGTAACAAAAGGTTGGTTGATTCGTATTTGAGAGTGAAAATCTTAAGCATATAGTATGCTTAGATGGTTGATGATGGAGTGTTTGGAATGAAGATGGTTGAGTTAGGGTAAGGTTGTTGGATTAATGGAGGTATGTTTGGGTCATGAATGTTGGAGATTTTGGTGGTGGAGAGTTTGTAGCGGAAGAGGTTGATTAAGGTTTTGGATGTTGTTCAAGTGAGGGTATTGGATGTGATCTAGTGAGAAGACATTCAATCCAAGTGAGGTGTTCATTGAATGCAATGGTTTTTAGGAGAAAGATGCAACAAGGTCAATTGTTGACATGTTTTTCAACTTGATTTATGTTGTGTGGTGATGAGGGTGAGCTTAGATGAAAGTGGATCCAAATTGTGTTGAGCAAGATGTAAGGTTAAGAGAGCATTAAGCTCACAGGCTTCTTGTAGCTCCTCAACGAACTTCAAGTGTTCGAAGGAAGGTGATGGTGGTGGAGCATGATAGTTGTCTTGGGTGAGGGTTTAAACATGCAACATAGGAATGGCATGTGAAGTTGTAGGATGTGGTGGTGATACTCTTGGTGGTGGAGACATGTTTTAGCTTGGGTAATCATGAAAACATGATATGGGTGGAAGAGATGCTTCATGAGTGGATGGTGTTTTTTGTTGAGTGAGCAACATGTAAAGTGTTGGTAATGAGGTTGGGATTATTGTTTTGGGATTGTGCATGCTCATCATAAGAAAGAGCATTAGTGAAAGCACGAATGGATGATTTGTTGTTAAATGGATCATTTGTGTGAGAGTGAGGTTTAGGTGTTGGTTGATTATGAACAACATCGCTTGAGTTGTGAAAGGGTTCATTTGAGTGAACATGAGGTTTGTGTATCATGAAATATGGTTTGACCATCATGGGTTAAGTTGTAGTGGTGATGACACACTTTGTAGAGTTTAGGAAACGGTTATATGGTTGAATCTTTTTGTGAGGATGACTAGGTGGAGTTATTGGTGAAGATGGAAAATGAGTATCAAGTGATGTGATTGGTGAGAGTGAAAGAGTGATGTTCATGGAAGGGATTTCTTGGTAGGAGAGTCTTATAGATGGTGCATTAGGTGCACTAGGAGATGAAATTTGAGGTTGAGATGAGTAAAGGTTATGAGGTTTAAGTGTGTAAAGGTTTTGGTTTAATGGGAGAGGACATGATGAGATGAGTGGAGATTGAGAGGAATGAGAGTGTTTATAATGTAGGATTGGTGGGATCAAGGATGGATAAACTTTGATGGAAGGTTTAGGATAGAATAGGTTTGTGTATTATGAGAAGTGTAGGATGAAATGGGCTAAAAAGTAGAAAAAGGAAACAACACTTTCGACCATCAGATGGCCGGTCCCCTTAATTGGAGGCCGGTCCCCTTAATAATTAAGGGGGCCGCCTTATGATTTAAGGGGGCCGCCCATCTGGTGATTCCCAGATTGCCAGAAAAGGGTTTTTGGTAGTGAATTGCAGAAAGGTTGTGTTTTTTGTTTCAAACAAGTCCAACTATTTGAGGCAATTAATCATATACTAATTATGTAGGCAATAATGTAGTCAAAGCATGTTAACCAAAGAGATTAAGTAAACAAGCAATTTCATCTAGCATGCAAACATACTCATCAAGCAAGTAAAATATAAGTGCTAGGAAACAATAAAGCAACATCAAGTATTTCATAACTACATAACTAGGAGATTTAATCCTAATGTGTATCAATGTGCAGTAAGTGGGTAGTTATGATAGCATGGATTTCTAGACTTGTTACAAACAAAGTCTTAATAGACAAACCATGGTCCTCTTGATTTGATTTAGTTCACTTATAAGTGTCATTTATATAAATATAGATGACAAATATGAGATCACCATGCATGATTTAACAGAGACGTTTTTAGCATTATTCAACAATGCTTGAAAGTAGGTTTTCACTTAGATGTGAGAGTTATTTGAATAAAATAGGTTGGATTTTACTTCAAAATGTGTGAATAAACGGTAAAGAATATTTTCCCAATCTTTAGTTTTGATCAAAACAAAATTGTGGATATTGATAGTGAAAACATGTTATTTAAAAGTGGGATAGTTATTTGAAAAACCATTTTCCAAAATGTGAGGTTTTTGCATATTTTTAAAGATATTAGATTTTTTACAACAAATATCATTAATCATATATTTTAAAAGATGTTTATTAAAGATCTCATGCTCAAGAGGATTGGTTAAGCCTACTATTATCTCATGCTATCGTATCTACATATCCTATGATCCTAAAGGAAGTATGCGAGAGTGTTGAATGGGGTATAACCTAACATCTATAGTTCCTTTGTTTTCGCATGCTTATCTAACTTAATGCCATAGTCTACGAGAGCTTGTTTCATCCATAGTTTTCTTACGCGAGGGATCTAATCCTACTTCTATATTAACGATTAATCCACTTAACTCATTTCACTTCATCACCATAAGTTTGCTAATAGTGGATATAGAAGATTTCCATTTTCTATTATGTTCGGCAATGAACAATTTCATCTTATTCCTAGGAAAGTCAACTAATGATGTTTCTAGGTTATAAGTATATAAGCTATTATGTACGTATATATGTTTAAGAGTTACAAACAATATATATGTATAGCTAAGCATGCAAATTATAGCGATGAACTTAACAGAAACGCGTACCTTTCAGTCTTCAATGGATTTTCTTCAAGCACTTCAAGTGACTATGTTGACTTATAGAAGTCATTAGTAGATGAGATTCCAACTTCTTCGAAGAATGACAACTTAGCCACTTGCTCCCCATTGTCTCATTGGTCCAAAGTTATTTGGTCCAAACATATTCAACATTTGGCTAGGATGCATGTATAGTGGTAATATTCCCCAAGGATTGTAACTTGGTTGATAATTCCACATTTGATGACTAGTATTATTGTAGTATTGTCTATTTTGGTTTCTTCTAGGTTGAGGTGTTTTAGATCGAGTATGAAAATTATTTGGTTTTCTTGGTGGTGGAGTTTTAGATCTTAATTTTGGTTTAGAAAATCCTACTTCGGTCTTTAAGGATGGTTTATAAGAAGTTTTTACTTTTTCATCTTTCGCAATGGGTATTTTTCTATCTTTTGTAAGTATATACTTAGGATTTGATTCTAATGATTTTTGTTTACTAGATTCACATTCAAACTTTATACTTTTATTTTCACTAGTTGAAACATTAGTTGAGGTTAATCCTAGACCGGTTTTATCTCCCAAAGTTTCTTGAACACTTATTATTTTCTTAAGTGGGTTACTACTATTTTTAAACTTGTCAAGTTTGAAAATTTCATCTTTAAGTTTTTCATTTTCATTATTAACTTCTATGCATGTTTTACATTCTATAAAAACTTCTTTTCCTTTTTCCAAATGTTGTAGTCTAATTTTTAATTCGAGTACTTCATTTTCTAATAGATTATTAATATGTTTTAGTGACTTATTTTTAGCTATAATCTTTTGACCTAATTTGCATAACCTATTATATTCACTATCTAGGTCCTTTTCGTCACTAAAGTATTTGGTTTCGGAACGTACCTCGCTTGATGTCTTAGCCATAAGACATTTCTCCTCATTTGTGATTTCTTTCTCATCGTCATCGCTATCACTCCAAGCTCCTCCAACAAACGCCTTTTGATTTCTTGACATCATTGGACATTTTCCGATGAGATGATTTGGATCACCACATTTGAAGCACTTCCTATCACTTTTGCCATTTTTGTCATCTTTATTTCTTTGGTTTGCTTTCCTTTCATCATGCGGTTGTCTAACGAATCTTCCTCTCCTTTTGAAGAATTTCTTGAAGTCTCTTACGGCCATCGCATATTCTTCGTCATCACTTTCGGAGGTTGAGCTATCCTCGTTACTAGATTCCTTCCTAGCTTTCAACGCAATTGACTTGCTTTGCTTTCTTTTTCCATTGACCATCTCGGAGTCTTTCTTTATTATTGCTTCGTAGACTTTCAGGTTGCCAATCAACTCATCAAGTTGAAGAGTTGACAAGTTCTTCGATTCTTCAATCGCCGTAACTTTAGCTCGCCATTTTGGATGAAGAGCCCTAAGAAATTTCCTAACAAAATTCTTACTAGAAAAATTCTCATCAAGTGCTTTTAAACTTGTGATGATGGTGTTAAACCTAGCAAAAGCATTATCTATTGATTCCTCCTCCGGAATTGTAAATTGTTCATATTGTTGAACAAGAAGATCTATTTTGTTCTCTTTAACTTGACTATTACCTTGGTGAGTGATTAGTAAAGAATCCCAAATTTCTTTTGCGGTTTTACACATAAAAATTCTTTCATATTCTTTGCGTGGTAAGGCATTATAAATAACCATTTTAGCCTTATTATTTTTTGCTAGTTTCTTTTTCAAATCATCATTTTGTTTTTCAAAAGATACAATTTCATCCATTTTAGTTTCAAAATTATATTGAATAGGGGGAAAATCACCAAAGGTAATGACATGCCAAAGATCAAGATCTTTTGATTTCACATAAGTTTCGAATCTATTTTTCCAATATAAAAATCCATCACTTTCAAATAGTGGTGGTCTTTGCATAGATTGCCCTTCTAAATATTTTTCAGATTCCATAGATCGTTACAAGTTTTAAAATACAATATATTTTAAAAATCTTGCTAGACGTGGCTCTGGTACCAATTGTGGAAAACTAGAAGGGGGGTTGAATAGTTTTACGTCTTTTTAATTTTATTATGAAAACTTAGTTTAGTTTTAAACCTTGTTTGCTTTTAAAACTTTGATTCAATCTTTTGTGAACTCAAATCTTGAACAATATGAACAAGTATAATTAAGTATGAACAATAATAACAATGTAAGCTAAGTATGTGAAATCAACACATGCATAATATAAACAATTATAACTATATATATAAGAGATAAGTATGTAATCGTTTATTTTATAAATCTTAGTTATATTTTGTATGAAAACTATACTTGATCGAAATGATCAATTATATGTATATAATCTTTTTAGTTTGATTGTAAAAACTTTGTTTTGTAAATGAAATTTTCGTTTGATCTTTAAGTAAAATCAATACTAGCACTATATGAGCAACTATATATATACGTCTACGTCTACAAAAGTAATAACGATATAAGAAAGATAATAAGTAAGATATGGAAAGATCTAACCGCGAGACAAAGGATTTATAGTGGTTCGGCTACAAGGACACCTTCCTTGCCCTACTCCACTCCTCGAGTCACCTACTCGAGAGTTTTCTTCACTATGTCAACAAGCTCCTTATGGCGGAGAAACCTTACACACCAATATACACACCACAACTTCGTCACAACTTATTCACACCTTCTACACAACTTCTTCACACCTAGTCACTACTTAATCACAACACTACTTCTTCACACCTTATCTATCTTCACAACTATCTACTTCAAGCCTATCTTCTTCACACCAATTTGCTTCACAACTAATAACTTCACACCTAGCTTCTTCACTATAATTTAATTCCTAACTTTTCTTCTTCACACCAAACAACTAACTAATCACACAATCAATATACCTAGCACAACTATCTACAATCACATATACACAACAATCTTCACAAAGAGTAATGTAAATGATCTTGATGATGCACCAACAACTTGTATGTGGAGGTCACAACAAGTTGTAATACTTCTTGTCTTGGGGGATAGAAGTATTCTTCTCTTGCACTTGAGAGGATGAAGTTTGAATCACTTTGAAACAAAGAATTATACACTTATGATCAAAGGATTAAGAGAATAGAAATGTGGATCTAGAACAGAAAGTTTAGGAGTGCAAAAGGTGGGGAAAAAATCCAGGTTTAAGGTGGTATTTATAGGCAAAAGTTTCTGACAGAGGAGCGTGGCCGGTCCCCTTAAATCATGGCCGGTCCCCTTAATTTTAAGGGGACCGCCCTTTATAATTAAGGGGGCCGCCCAGCTAAAACGGCCAGAAACTTTGTCTTTTAGTGGGGAAAGTTTATTTGGTGAAAAACTAACTGATTTTGGTTAAATATTTGAAATCATATATTTAGTATGATTAAAACATTTTTCCTTATTACCAAAAGTGTTTTTCAAAAATATATAATAAGATTATATAATTAAATAAACTTTGTATTAGTTAATTAAATACCCCTTTGATCATAAATTGCACTAAACACTTTGTTTATTCATACCTTAAGTGATTTGGATGTAAAGAGAATGTTAATCACTAAATACATGTTTATGTCACAAGTTTTAGTTCTATAAGTTTATATTTTGTGATAATCAAAACATAGAGATATTGATAATATGTTAATAATGTTTTTAGGCATTATTTATGTCAACAGATAGTAATCTGATTGACCTTCTCCATTCTCTCCAAGGTGGCGCTGTAATGTCAACCCCGCCATAAGTACATCTATAGGGTCGTCTTGGTCGCGCTCCAACCTCCCAATGTGCGGCAGCTCGAGCACCTTCAACCCCGCCATAGCCTGCATCAACTCATCATAAGCAGTAGCACTATACCCAGGGAGGTCCGCCAAGTCCTTCTTCAGCAGCTTGGCCTCATGAAGATCCTCCATAGCCTGCGACCTCCCACGCGCCATCGCACAGTGCACCACCTTCCCAAAAGCATCCAATACCTCTTGGGACTCCAGCACGCTCATAGCTGCCAGGCGCAGCCCATGGCTAATCAACCACCTACATTCACAAAAACAATTTGTGTAAGTAAAAAGCATGGCAACAAATTTATTAAGAAGAAGAGTACAAAAGGAATACCTGCGCTCAGCAATAGTCGACATCAAATGAGGATATAATTCCTCGTCGTACTCAATGCTCAGGCCACGCAGCTTATCTTCCTGTGTCTGGATGATCTTCAGCATGTCCTCCCTAAACTTGGCAATGCTAGCAAAGTACTGCACCTTCTTCTCTTCCAAGAAGCGCACGACCCAAGTTAGGTCGGACTTATAATGATGCAGTTCCCCACGTGCCTTCTCCACCTCGGCCATGGCAGACAATTTCTCGTGGGTGATCTTCTCAGCATACACCCGCGAGGCCTCCAACTCTACCTGCGCATCAGCCAGCTGCGCACGAAGCTTCGCCAGCTTCTCATCCTTCTGGGCGAGAGTGCTGCTCTCCCCAACATACTTCTCCCTCAACTGAGCCACCAGCTCAGCCTGGCGCGCAGCAGTCGCAGCCAGCTCATCTATCAATGGCTGCGCCTCTCCACTCTCATACACCTTGGCTTTCCCCTCCTTGTTTTCATTCTGCGGAGAGGAAACCACATCCACGAAGACTCCATCATTCTTCGCGGCATCATCCCTACAAGATATATAATAAAGCAGTTAGCATCACGACAAGTAATATACAATCAATTAGATATGGACGCAGACACTTATAGAAAGGGAGAAGCCTCTGCAACCTTCTTATCCGCGCCAGAAGCGGATGCCTCCTCTGCAGACGACTCCGCATCCCCAATGAGGTAGCGACGTCTCTTCTTGGGGCCGCTGGTTCCAGCTTCTCCCTTGCGCTTGCTACTGCTCGCCACCTCCTCCTTCAGCACCTCCTCGGGCTTAAGGATCTCAATGCTGTCGGAGGACTCAGCACGCGCCTCCTCTTGCGCCACCTCCACAACGGGCGGCACGCTCTGCACGGGCGTCACCTGGAGCGGCGGCGTGTTCTCAGGGACAACCTCGGGTAACACAGCCAAGTGACCCTCAGTTGCCTCCAGCAGGGGCTGTTCACCCTCCCTCAGAGGTCGCACCCCTATCGTCACTTGCTTCGGCTTATCCAGCTTGACCGTGGCGAGTAGATCCATCTCTGCGCACATAAACAAAAACAACAGACAAAATGGTTAGATATTAAAAGTACGCGTATGAAAAAACTTACTAAACTTGAAGAAGAAGGGACGAACACCCACCCCGGCCATCCTCACTTAGGAAAGTGGGCACCTCGTCAGCAGCGCCGAAATAATTGCGACTCAACCCCATATACACCAAAAACTCCTCCGGATAAGGGTTAATGGCTAGGCGGTTGGCATCAAGAGTCTGCGCATCAGCTAGCCTATAGGAACCGGGTGCGGGGCGCCCATCCCTTGGCAACGTATCCTGAGTATAAAACTCGTAGGGCGATGGAAAGACTACATCATCAACCCAGAAAAAATGCTCCTTCCAATGTCTGAGGGAGTCCACCTTTTCAGTGTAACACTGAAGCGCCCCCGGACGCTTCGCAAAAGATACCCACCCATTTGACCACGTCGTGTGGTAAAATGAGTGGAAGAGGGATATGGTGGGTTCTATCGCAAGTAAACGGCAGTTTATTTCAAAATTCGACACCTTAGCCGCACCTATACAGTGCAGCTGTGAGATGTGAAGGCGATAATGGTTGAGCAAATCACTCAGAAAGATAGAAATGGGCATACGATAATTCGCGTACTCAAACAATTTCGTGTATAAACCTATTTTCCCTTCGGGGAAATCAGCTATACACGCGTCTACGTCGGGAGCTTCTGGACGCACGTCCAAAGGAATAAAATAATCGGACGAAAACTCGGTGACATCGTCAACCGTCATCGCAGAGCGAAAGTCCCCTAGTTGAGCAACCATTTTCATATATTTACTAGTATAACGCACCTACATAAATGTTTATTTGCGAAAAGATAGCTTTTGCGAGAAAGAAAATGGTGAAGTGTGTGTTTTACTGTGTGTAATCGAAAAAGTGGGGCGGTAACTATTAAATAGGGAAGAAGAAAACCCTAGATTACCCCCACGTGGATCCCACTCACAAAAACGAGTGGCTAGAAATGAACGGGTACATGCACTTTTTCCTGACTTACGAGGGCTACGTGGACACCACCCCCATTTTTCGAGGTATACGTTTGAAATACCTATGACTAGGTGCATTGCACCTTAAATGGGCGGCAATATTTCAATGTTTTCCCGCTACGCTTACCGCTGTTAATATTAGTCTAGTATCCGCGGCTACGAGCCGCGCACACTAGACTGGGGGGACATGATGACGTATAGTCTATATTTGGGCCACAATCCCAAATGATAAACATTACTTGGCCCAAACCCACCACGAGTGGGCTATCATAATGAATAACAGGCCATAATAAACACGGCTTAGGCTCACGAAGCCCAAAGCCCAACCAAACTTAACCGGGTATGCGATAAGGATCATCTATTCATGGAATAGATATCCTTACCCCGATAAGCACCACGAGTGCGAAGAGTAAGGAGCAAGAAACCTACGCGGTTTCAGCCCCTATATAAGGAATGACGTCTCTCATTCAAAGGTACGATATACAAACCCTAACTCTTAACGAGAACCCTAAATCGATTACTTACTCTCACGCCGGAGTCTAATCGGGGGAGACAATCCCTCGATAAGCCTAACAGTGTTGTTTATTTTCTTAGTGCGCAGGTAACAATGGTGTGTACTTTAAGCTTCTAAACTTGTAAATGTCTAATTATATTTCATTTATGGTATTAATTGTCTAATTGTGTTTGAATCACTTGTTCTTTAAGCTTCTAAACTTGTAAGACTTAATTTTAACTATTCTAATTATAGTAGTTCTTTATGCATTATAAGATAGTTAGATGTTATGGTTTTTCTAAAATAATTTTGAAAAACCAGTATATATTGTTTGGTCTTCTGTATAGGTCACTCGTTACTATATATCTTAAGAAAATTTGGAACTGGATTCCTTTAACTCTTTGGTAAAAAAATTTGGTAGTTGCATTTGGCTAAATAAAGATTAAAAACTTTTGGTTGCAACTTATTCTACCGAGGGTATAATAAAAGATAATATGTATACATGCTTATAGTTGGGCCACGAGCCCAAATGATAGACATTACTGAGCCCAAACCCACCACGAGTAGGCTATCATGACAAATGACTTGGGCCATAAATACCAACGGCTTTGGCTCATGAAACCCAAAGCCCAACCAAAATGCACGGTTAGAGGATAAGGATCTTCTATTTACGGAATAGATATCCTTTTTCACCCCGGATAAGCACCACGAGTGCGAAGAGTAAGGAGCAAGATACCTACACGGTTTCTGCGCCCTATATATAGAATGATATATTCTCATTAAAAGGTACGATTTACACAATCCCTAACTCTTCAACTAAACCCTAAACCGATTACTTACTCTCACGCCGGAGTCTAATCTTGGGAGACAATCCCACGATAAGCCTAACGGTATCGTTTGCTTTCTTACTGCGCAGGTTTCACAAGCACTAAAGTTCTAATTGGTACGAGAGCAGGAGTCCAAACAAGGTAAGCCCAACTTTTGTATCAGCAAGTGGCGCCTTCCATGAGACCCTACACTAAGAACTCAAGACCAGAATGCCAAAAAACAAGAACTCAGGCCAGCGGACTCCGCAGCCGGAGAAAACACGTGATGATTCACATAGGAAGAAACATCAAGATTCGACTCAAAGGCCAGTCTCTGTAATAACCAGTACGCCTAGTCAACGCGAGTCGAATGTAACTCCAATTCCTACCACAGTAGACCTGCCTTCTGGGACAACCCGAGCCGCTACCGTAGTCCTAAGCACTGAGGACATTCAGCGCACCCTCTTTACCACTCCCCACCAAGTGGCATCCATAGTGGACAACACTGTGCCACCAGGAGCACCTAATAGAGAGAGGGAACCCCATGCGGAGACGGACATCCTCGCGGTAGAAGAGGATGCACCTGAGGTGACGTTAAACGATTTTGTGTCCCAACATTACGAGACCTTAACTAGTCTCATGCAAGAGGAGGCAAGAAGAAGGTCAAGCCGCAACCTGCAAAACTGGCTAGACTTTAGCCAAGAAAAATCTCCACCGCGCCACCATGAGCGCAGAAACAATGAAAGGCGCACCAATGTTCATGATAGACTTGGTACAACATCTAACTCTCAATACTCGGAGGATTACGAAGACAACGTGAGGCACACCAATGTCCACGCTAGGCTTGGTAGCTGCAGGATACAAGATAGACTTGGACGACAATGCTCACCAAGTGTAAGCACCTCAAAGTCAGGGAGCAGAAGAATCCAAGATAGGTTGGGGAAACACTACTCCCCAAGTACTAGCCCTTCAGATTCGGACTCTGAAGAAAAACGGCGCAAGCGCCATAGGAGGAACAATTCCTCCTCAAGCAACTCCTCGGACAACGAGGATAGAGAAACGGGACATTGGAAATCTAAGAACCGACGTCGGTACGATGAGGATGAGGATATTTCCCTTCCCTGGCGTCGCCAAAAGGTTGATGCGTTCACTCGACGCATAAGCGATTTCTCAGATGACAAGAAAAGGCGCATGCCCACCAATGTTAAAACATATGATGGCACGGGTGATCCTGATGATCACCTAAAAATTTTCGAGTCAGCAGCTGCTATCGAAAACTGGCTACAACCTGTGTGGTGCCATATGTTCAACTCTACCTTAGTAGGGAATGCGCGAACATGGTTCAGCAAGCTTCCACGACGAAGCATAAATGGGTTTGAAGAGTTGCGGAAGACATGCCGCCTAAATTTCACGCAACAAAAAAAGTGTGCAAAGAACCCTGTGGAACTAGCCAGAGTGAAACAGCGCCAAAGGGAATCCACAAGCGCTTATATGGAGCGCTTCAAGGATGAATGCATGCAAGTCAAAGCATGTCCCGAAGTCCTAAAAATCTCAGGGTTCATGAGCGGGACCAATAACCCAGAGCTGATACATAAGCTAAACGATAAAGTACCCCAAAGCTTTGATGAGCTAACAAAGCGCACTAGATCCTTCATCCAAGGGGAAGCAGTGGCGGCAGACAGCAAAAAGGTTACTCAACCTTTAAACCACAAGAACAGTCTAGGAGACAATCCAATGACCAAGGTGGCAACCGTAACAGGAATTACCACAACCAAGGAAGGGGAAGGGATAACGACAAGTATGTCCCACTCACAAAAACCCCTAAGGAAATATTCGCGACAGAAGGAGCAAATTTTCCAAAACCTCCACCCATGAGCACTCCAGAAGAGAAGCGCATAGGAGGAGGGTACTGCGAATACCATGGCCAGAAGGGCCACACTACTAACGAGTGCGTTCAACTATGTCAACTTATTGATAAATTAGTAAGAGAAGGGAAGATGGACCACCTTGTTAAAAACATCAAAGAGGGGAAGGATAGACAAAAGAATGGGGCCAAAAAGGAGATACAAAAAAATAAGGCTGATACGATATACATGATACAATCATGGCAGCGAAATACGAAACAAAAAGTCAGCCAAAGATTTTCCAAGGGAAACCAAATCTCTTTCCCCACTCTCATTGCGGACAACGCAGTGGTAGAACCACTCACCATCGAGATACAAGCGGGAGGTCACGATATCCACCGCATGTATGTCAATGGAGGAGCGTCTGCGGACATCATGTACGAACACTGCTTCAAAAGGCTAAAACCTGAAATACAAAACCAGTTAATTCCAGCCACGACGTCGCTAACTGGATTCACAGGCGAAAAGATTTGGCCCATGGGACAATTACGCATACTTGTGGTAATCGGTAATGAATACCATTCCACAACAGCCTGGATGAACTTCATGGTAATCAGGTCCCCCTCGTCGTACAATGGCATCATAGGGAGACCAGGGATATCAGCCATGCGCGCAGTTCCATCCACAACACATGGGATGCTTAAGTTCCCAGTGGAAGGAGGAATCGTTACCCTCTACAACACTACCGCATCTCCACGAGAATGCAACATAGTGACAGATGAAGTTCCGCGCGCTCCAGAACAGCACACGACCAAGGTGACAAACCTGAAAGTTGCAATCCACCCAGATTATCCTGACCAAGAGATATCAGTTGGGGGATCGTTATCCGACAAGGGCAGAGCAGCTGTGTGCGCATTATTGCAAAAGAACCTAAACATCTTTGCATGGGAACCCAAACATATGACCAGAGTGCCAAGAGCCATCACGAAACACAAGTTAGAAATCCGACAAGGATATCCTATAATACGACAGAAAAAATGGGGTCAGGCTCCAGAACGCGCAAAAGCTATCCTAGAGGAAGTACACAAGCTCGTGGACGCAGGTATCATGCGAGAAGTTTATTACCACGATTGGCTTTCCAACCCAGTGATGGTAAAGAAAAGTGATGGTAGCTGGAGAATGTGCGTGGACTTCACCGATCTAAACAAAGCATGTCCACAAGACTGCTATCCGCTACCAGAAATTGATTGGAAAGTAGAATCCTTGTGCGGATATCCTTTCAAATGCTTCCAAGACGCATACAAAGGATACCATCAAATTCAAATGGCCAAGGAGGATGAAGAAAAAACAGCCTTCCACACGAGTCAAGGGGTGTATTGCTACACAAAAATGCCCTTTGGCTTAAAAAATGCATGAGCCACATACCAACGGTTAGTGGATAACGCATTTGAGAAGCAAGTGGGCCATACCGAAGAGGAATTGGTGCGTGACATAGAGGAGACGTTTAAGACATTGGGAAGAATAAACATGAAGTTGAATGCCAAGAAATGCACTTTTGGAGCAATAGAAGGCATGTTTTTTGGATACCTAATAGAACCCGATGGTATTAAACCATGCCCAGAAAAAACAAGAGTGGTCATCGAACTACCTTCACCGCGCACACTAAAAGAAGTCCAGTCACTCAACGGCAAATTAGCCGGACTAAATCGATTCTTGTCCAAATCAGTGGACAAATCACTTCCTCTCTTTAAAACACTCACGAAGTGTACAAAAAAGGGAGATTTTCGATGGACCCCAGAAGCGGAAGAAGCCTTCAAGCAGCTCAAACAAAACCTAGTAGAGCTACCAAAGCTTGTCGCACCCCGACAAGGGGAAGAACTTATCATGTATCTTCCAGCGACCCATGGAGCAGTCAGCACGGTACTACTGACAGACAGAAACTCTGTTCAAACACCTATATACTTTGTAAGCAAAGCCCTCAAGAAAACAGAGACTAACTACACCGCTATGGAAAAACTGGTCCTGACCTTAGTATTTGCGGCTAAGAGACTGCGCAGGTACTTCCAAGCGCATCCAATAGCTGTAATTACGGACCAACCCATCAAGCAGGTTATCTCTAAACCTAATGCATCAGGGCGGCTACAAAAGTGGAGCGTGTTATTGAGCGAGCATAACATCTCTTATAGACCGCGCACCGCGATTAAAGGACAAATATTGGCTGATTTCATTATCGAGAAGCCAGATGCTGATACTCCATCCCCAACGGTTGACGCACCACTACAAGAGCCGTGGGTTCTATTTACTGACAGATCCTCATGCGCATAAGGGTCAGGCGCGGGCCTTATCCTTACCAGCCCAGATTGAACAGAACACACTTACGCACTGCGTTTCAAATTTATAGCCACAAATAATGAGGCGGAATATGAAGCATTACTGGCTGGACTCTGCATAGCAAATCAAATGGGTATACGCAACCTAGAAGCTAATGTGGATTCACGATTAGTAGCTAACCACGTGTTAGGCGAGTATGTGGCCCAAGAGGAACACATGATCCAATACCTCGATAAGGCCAAGTCCTTGATCAAGAATTTTGACAAGTTTTCCATCAAACAAATCCCACGAGGAGAAAACAAAAAAGCAGATGCGCTAAGTAAGATCGCATCCACAAGCTTCGCACACCTGTCAAAACAGGTATTGGTGGAAACCTTGAAGAACAAATCCATCTCTGAGATGGAAGTATCCACAGTGATAGAAGAAGAACATCCTACATGGATGACACCCATCATGGAGTTTATTAGCAAGGGAACACTTCCCCAGGAACAAAAGGACGCTTGACGGATACGGCGCACAACGCAGAGATTCGAACTTCGAGATGATATCCTATATCGGCGTTCATTCCTACAACCATGGCTTAGGTGTGTCGGACCTCTTCAGGCAGACTACGTACTCTGAGAAATCCACTCCGGATCTTGTAGCATGCACTCAGGACCACGGTCTGTTGTAGCACGTGCTTTACGATCCAGGTACTATTGGCCCACCATGCACCGCGACGCGCGGGACATGATCAGAAGATGCAACGACTGCCAAATCCACAGACCCATTTCGCGTCGACCACAACATGAGTTAACACCCATCACCTCACCATGGCCATTCTATAAATGGGGAATTGACATTGCGGGACCCTTTCCAGTCGCGGCAGGAGGGCTTAAGTTCCTCATTGTCGCCATTGACTACTTCACCAAATGGATCGAGGCAAAAGCAGTAGCGAGTATCACAGGCAAAAAGGTCAAACGATTCGTTAGGGACAATATTTTATGCCGCTTTGGCCTACCTGGGGAGATTATTTCGGACAATGGAAAACAATTCTATGATAACCCATTCAAAGACTGGTGCGCGCAGTTAAACATCCACAAACAAACGGATTAGTAGAACACGCGAATCGTAGTCTGGGTGAGGGAATTAAGGCGCGCTTGGATAGACATAAAGGAATATGGGTGGACGAATTATCGCATGTTGTGTGGGCCCACCGCACAGAAATCAAAGTCAGCAATGGTGATACACCTTTTTCTCTTGTCTACGGGACAGAAGCTGTTATACCAGCAGAAATTGGAATGCCAACAATCCGTACATCGGAAGTTAACGTCACAACAAACGATGATGAACGACGCATTGACTTAGATCTGTTGGAGGAACAACGCGAAAGGGCAGCTATCCGCGAAGCAAAAGCTAAATCAAAGATGAAGAAGTATTATGATGCAAGAGTCAGAAACACTTCTTTCAAACCAGGGGACTTTGTATACCGCGCCAATGATGCAAGCCACGCAGAAGACACGGGCAAGCTCGAACCTAAGTGGGAAGGACCTTACGAGGTCACAAAAGCATTAGGCGACGGTGCGTACAAAGTACGCGACATGAAAGGCCACGAGCTACCACGCACCTGGAACATTTGCAATCTCAAGAGATGCTACCTTTAGGCCATGGCCCACACACTGACACCTCTGCACTTTAGTAAGCGCTCAATAAATGTCGGTGTATTTATTTTCTTTTTTTTAGGAAATTGTCTTTTTTCACTTGCAAGAAGTAATAAAACATTGTGGTTTCTAGCTAACTCCACAACACATTTCAACATTATTGCTTACATCATTCATTTATGTTTCAATTCTGTTTATATTATTGCCTACATGGCGTGCATGCACATATTAAGACCACACAAGGGTAGACAGGATGAGTAAACCTACTAAAGTACTCGTTGAGTAAGAGGGTTGCAAACCCATCAACATTGGATCACGTATCCCTGTTAAACACCTTACTATCAAGACGTTGGAGTAAGTTAACAGTCCAT
Organism: Artemisia argyi; assembly: GCA_030686995.1. Classification (NCBI taxonomy): domain Eukaryota; kingdom Viridiplantae; phylum Streptophyta; class Magnoliopsida; order Asterales; family Asteraceae; genus Artemisia; species Artemisia argyi. The sequence goes on along the minus strand of CM060679.1, from coordinate 39,930,159 downwards.
CCCACGATGGATGCACTTTATCGCACATTGTGCGCGTTTAACAAAATATGGATTCAAAACAATTAACTCCCAAAAGAGTGGAATTCGCAGTATGTTGCACTCCACCACACGGACTCAAAACAATTGACTCCTAAATTCATAAACAAACTCACTAACTTCATACAAGACTATGACTTTAGTACGTATCCCATAATGAATATGCAACAATAAGTTTAGATAAACTAAGTAACCAAGACACTTGGTCCTTAAAAATTATAAAATGTAGCACGCTATATATCTACTTGTACGTATTGCTAACACAACCGCTTATTAAGTTATGGACTTAATGCGTAAGTTATGGGCTCAATACAAGATATTATATGCACATCGTACCTCTGGAAAAGTCTTTCACATACTAAAGACAAAAAATCTAAGTACAAAACGATATACGCGTGCAAAAAGTTCCGTACTTTTATTTACCAAAAACCACGAGTTTTTACAACAAATAACTACAAGTTATACATAAATATCTACAAACTACGGCAGCGCTGAGGGTTGTGTCCTTGATCAGTAGAACTCCCAGCCTCTTGGAGTTTCTTCAAAATCAACGCATCTTTTGGGGACACGGTTGCCACACTGACCGCAACCCCATCTGATCTAGGGATGTGCGCAGCGCCTACACCGCAGAGAGTGGCTTTTCCCTTAACACCCTTCTTCTTGGCCGCCCTCTCTGCATGACGCTCCAAAACTTCCTTCAAAAGGGACCTCCGTCTCAAGGGCGAAGGGGTTAAGGATGTCACGCGGCTGCGCGAACACTGGAACCTGCAATTGAGACTCATCAGGCTTCAGGAAAAAGTCAGCTTCAGCCTCTACGTTCTCTACTATGTGCCTCCCAAGAGTTAATCCCTGCATGATCAATCTGATAGGATAATCTTGGTCGCGCTCCAGCTTTGCAATGTGCGGAAGCTCGAAGAGCCTCATTCCCTCCATCGCCTTTACAAGTTCATCAAAGGCACTAGCATTATAGTCAGGAACCTCAGCGGGGGGAACCTTCAGCAGTTGACCCTCAGCAAGCTCTTCCACAGCCTGTGCCTTGCCATGAGCAACGACGCACTCCACCACCTTCCCAAAGGCACCCACGACCTCTGGGGTCTCCAATGTGCCCATGGCAGCCAGGCGCAAGCCATGGCTGATCAACCACCTGCACAAACAGTAACAAATGCATTAGAAAAACAAAAAAGATACAAGAATTAACGAGGAATGTACAACAAGTACCTGCGCTCCGCAATCGTAGACATAGATGAGGATACAACTCCTCATCATACTCTATGCTCAGCCTACGCAGCTTTTCCTCCTGCGCCTCCATAGAACTCTCCACCTTCTTGCCAAATTCAGCAAACTGGCCGCAGAGCTCATTCTTCCTCTCCTCCAAGTGCTTTACCCCCTAGGCAAGGTCAGCCTTGTACTGTTGCGACTCTCCACGTTCGCGCTGCAGCTTAGCCATTACCATCAGCTTTTCCTCAGTGACCTTCTTGGCGCGCTCATCGGCAGCCAACACCTCTGCCTGCGCCTCAGCCAACTGGACCTTGAGCTGAGCGATTTGCTCATCCTTCTGAGAAAGGCTGCGTCCCTCCACAACGGTCCACTCCTTTAGCTTAGTGACCAACTCAGCTTGACGAGCAGCAACACCAGCTATCTCCTCCACCAACTCCTGCGCAGACATCTGCGCCGCTACCTTCATAGGCTCCTCCACATTAGCAGTCTGTGGCGATGCGGCACGATCAGCAAATGCCGCATCACCATCTGCAGCATGGTCCATACAAAATGAAGAAGGTAAAATTAGTACGCGGATACAACAAATAAAGAAAGCTCATTGTTATAGACACTTACACAAGAGGTGGAGACTTGGCCTGATTCTTCTCAGCGCAAGTAGCGGACATATCATCTGGTGCAGCAGACTCCTCATCATCAATCAAATGGCACCTCCTTTTGGAAGTACCAGCAACATAACCACTAGAAGATGCTTCCTTGCGCTTCTCTCTACGAACCTCTGCAACAGGATCCAAGATCTCTACGCTGTTGGATGATTCAACATGCGTTTCTTCCTCCACGGGAGGCTGCTCCCCAGTAGGTGGAACAACCTGCACCAGCGCAACAAACACGGCTGCAGGAGGAGAATCTTCACGCGCAGCAGGCCCAAACACCGTTAGGTGCCCCTCCGTGGCCTGTAAAATGGGCTGCTCACCCTCCCTCAGGGGACGCACCCCCACTGTCACACGCTTGGGCTCCTTCAGCTTTACAACCGCAAACAGATCCATCTCTGCGACAGACAAAAGACAAATAACAAAAACAACTTAGTGATTCAAGCAAAATAAACAAAAGACTTACATTATTGAGGCAATAAAGGATGAGCACCCACCCTGGCTGTTCTCATCAATGAAGGTTGGAACCTTGTCCGCACCATCAAAATAATTGCGACTCAGCCCCATATGCACCAAGAACTCCTCAGGATAGGAGTTAATGAGAATGCGGTTACTATCAATTATGTCCGCATCCGCAGCGCTGTATGAACCAGGGATAGGACGCTCATCCCTCGACAGCGACCCTTGAGTATAGAACTCAAAGCGCGATGGAAATACAACATCGTCCGCCCAGAAAAAGTACTCTCTCCAATGCCTCAATGAATCTACTTTCTCCGTATAACATTGAAGGCGCCCTGCGCGTTTCGCAAATGAAACCCATCCATGCGACCACGTTGTGTGGTAAAACGCACGAAACAGGTCAACTGTCAAATTGATAGCAAGTAACCGACAATTTATTTCAAAATTTGCTATCTTTGCCGCACCTATACAGTACAGCTGTGAGATATGGAGTTGGTAGTGATTGAGCACGTTGCTCAAAAATACATAAATAGGTACGCGATACTTCGCGTAATCAAAAAAGCGTGTATACAAACCGATCTTCCCATCGGGGAAATCGGCAATACACGCATCCACATCTGGTGCTTCAGGATGGACGTCGAGAGGAATGAAGTAGTCAGAAGAAAACTGACGTACGTCATCCTCATCCAACCTAGAGCGGAATTCGTGCAACTGAGCAACCATTTTCAAGATATAAATACGGTGTACTAAAAATTGCGCACGCGCAGTTACCTAATAAAAACAGAAGATCGAAGAGAGAAAAGCTTGGAAAGGTTTGCAAATGGTGAAAATACTTTTGACTGTGTGAACCACAGTGAAATGGGGGCGGTGATTTATATAGGCTACAAAGAAACCCTAAATGGGACGCCACGTGGATCCCTCTTCCTAAACGTGTGGCTGGGAGACGAAGGGTACAACACTTTTTTCCTTTTCTCGAGGCACAGGTGGACAACCTCCCCGTTTTTCGAAGCCCTCTTTGTAATATTTTGGGACTAGATACATTGTTCCCATTTTTTGGGTGGGAGGTATTTAATTTCTTCCCGCCACGCTTACCGCTAGTCTCACTAGTCTAGTATCCGTGGCTACGGGCCGCGTACACTAGACTGGGGGGACATGATGACGTATAGCCTATAGTTGGGCCACGAGCCCAAATTATAGACATTACTGAGCCTAAACCCACCACGAGTGGGCTATCATGACAAATGACTTGGGCCATAAATACCAACGGCTTGGGCTCATAAGCCCAAAGCCCAACCAAAATGCACGGTTAGAGGATAAGGATATTCTATTTGCGGAATAGATATCCTTTTTCACCCCGGATAAGCACCACGAGTGCGAAGAGTAAGGAGTAAGATACCTACACGGTTTCTGCACCCTATATATAGAATGATATATTCTCATTAAAAGGTACGATTTACACAATCCCTAACTCTTAAACTAAACCCTAAACCGATTACTTACTCTCACGCCGGAGTCTAATCGTGAGAGACAATCCCATGATAAGCCTAACGGTGTCGTTTGCTTTCTTAGTGCGCAGGTTTCACAAGCACTAAAGTTCTAATTGGTACGAGAGCAGGAGTCCAAACAAGGTAAGCCCAACTTTTGTATCAACACATGCAATTTTAAGAGTTTATACTTATGTGATCTCGAAGGAAATATGAGAATCATATTTGGTTGCTAAAAATAAATACGTGACCCATGTACAAATGAAGGACCGAACGAGTATAAGTGATTGCATAATTTGTTTGATTTATGTAAAAAAAATGTATTGAAGCTGCTAAGATGCATGGTATTGATTTTACTGTTGTAATGTTTGTATTAAAGTTTTTGCAATCTTGTTGAAACGTAAACCACAAGCTGGTTGTAATGTTTGTTTTCCAAAGTTTCCGAAATATTATTTTATGGTGAACAATACTGTCTGAAGCATATGCATGCTTTTTAAAATCTTGTTGTGCCACCGGTTTGAGTAACTAATACTTATTTCATGATTGGATATTGAGATAAAACTCATTCATCTGGAATGCTTTTTTTGGTTTTATTTGGACTCCAAAAGGCTTGATGTCCCAAGTGTATATAGTCGTTGGAAAACACGTTGTTTGCATAGTAAACGAATGCATTTGAGACCAATTCTTTATAGTGCTTACTAAGGCATTAAACTTATTTCTGGAAAGTTTGAGCTTAAATGGGTGAATCGTTTGGTCTCAGTTTTTAGTTTGGTTCAACCGCCTTTCTTGCGAATCTATCACAACTGCATAGTTGTGGAAAAATGCATAATTTACATAGTAAACGAAATAGTTTTCGACCCGATTTTTTATAGTGTGTAGCTAAGACACCAAACTTGATTTCTGGAATGTTTGAGTTTAAATAGGTATCCCGTTTGATCATAATTATTATTTTGGTACAACGGTTCATTTTGGATAGGTTTGTTCTCCCAGTTTACGTTGTCGTGAGAAAATGTGTTGTTTTCATAGTAAATGAATGAGTTTTGAACCCAACTTTTTACAGTGGGTAACTAACACACTAAAATTAAGGGTAAATTGCAAAAATGGTCCTTAACGTTCCACAAAATTGCAAAAACGGGACCGAGACAAAAAGTAGCGCAAAAAAGAGACCCACGTTCCACATTTTCGCAAAATCGCCACCGAGAGGCCTTTTCCGTTAATTTTCCTGTTAAGTGCCACGTAGTTGAGGGTAGTGTCATCATTTTACTGTTCACTGGGTACTAAGCTAGTGACACTGTAGCTTGAGGGACTAAATTTGCAAGCGATTGTTTTCCTTTTTTACAAACGGTACACTATCCAGTCCCAGTTAAATATGAACGTTGCAGCACATTAAAGTTTCACACTTTCCAAAATCCGGCAAAAAATATGGTCTTGATCTGTGACTGTGGGAAACAAGCAACAATCAAAACAAGTTGGACAAACAGGAACCCAGGACGACGATTCTACTGTTGTCCTTCATGTGGGTTTATTGGATGGACGAATCCTCCAATGTGTTGCCGAGAAGTTGCTGTGATTCCTGGCCTGTTGAGGGCGAGGAACGAGCTTGAAGAAGAGTTGGAGGAGCAGGTGAGGTTGATGAGGGAGAAGGATCAGCGGATTAAGAAGCTCAACAAGTTTCTTATTTTTAGTTGGCTCTTTTTTTCCATTGCCATTAAGTTGCTTTAGGTTGGTCGTTGGTATGTAGGTGTGTTGACATCTTTCTGGGTTGTGTCATCACAGAGTATAAGGTCATCCCTGGTTTGTATTGACATTCATGTTAATAAAAAGTGTTTGATTTTAGCAGTATAGTGGGATCATCGTTGTTTTGGTTGTCCTTGTTATTATAAGAAGACAAATGTAGTCAATATTAGAGAATCAATATGCAGTAAATTTGGTTTATGGTTCCTTATCAACTTTGACTTACAAAAAGTCAAAACAAGTTTGGGTCATTCGGTATACTTATGTAGTGGGCATGTTGGGTCATTCAATATACGTAAGTATATGATGATGGCAAACCACAAATTGTGCACAACATTATACAACAAATAAGTATATGATGATGGCAAACCACAAATTGTGCACAGCATTATGCAGCAAATAATGATGGTAAACCAAAATGAAAACAAATACCATTCCTAATTAATCAAGTCTAAAAAACAAATCACGTACAAATTATTGTCTAGAAGACAGAAACTCAGTTACACAATCCATACACTCATTGTGTTAAAACACTTAAACAAATAACCAACCCATGGTTATTGCACCATCACAATTGTGTTGACTCACTTGGCGATTTTGGCTTTTCTCTTGATCCTATTCTTCCTTTGACCTCCACCATTCCCAGTAGATTGTTACACATACCTTTATACCTAAATATCAGACCAAAACAACCAAAAACCTGACTATGAATGCCAAATTTGTATTGTTTTTGTGTTTGTGATGTGCAGGTAAGGATATTGTAAAAATGAACAAAACAAAGCAACACGAGCACGAGATTTGAAAGAAGGTTCAAAAGCCGAAGCCGGAAAGGATTTCTCAAGATTTGATCAATATTTGAGCTCAATTTGTCATAATCTACCCTTGAAGAATCATCAATTGGCAAGAAAAGTCCTTAGACAATATTTTTGAAGATTGGCAGAATCAGTCCTTGGAGTTTTACAAATTACACAATTGGTCCTTGCTATCAAAAATCTGAAAATATTACTAGTTTTATAAGATTGGTCCAATATTTAGTGTGTAATGTCTAGCCCAATTATTAACATCAAAAGTCCAATACCAAAACAATACCAAAAGCCCAAACCAATACCCATTTCCCTTAACCCGGTCCACACATCCCACGGTCAAACCCCACAACCCACGGTCAAACCATATCAAAACAATATAATAAAATTACCCAAGTTACCCGCCCCCCAATTACCTCTAAACCCAGAAAATACTATTCACTAATGAACCCTAATCCCCCAAATCAAATTATTACCGTAATTAAGGGTATAGTGGTCAAATCAAGCATGATTCTAGAAGATTGGGAGGTGTTAGAGTGTCAGAGGATCTAAAGAAGCACACGCGTGTCCACTTGGCATTCCCTAATTGGTTGCTACACGTCACAAGGACTGATCTGACGGATTATATAATGAAGCAATGATTGATTATTGATCAAGCGGCTTAGATTGCATTCCAAGAAGCACACCACACGGATTGCCAAGCTGGCAATCCGTGGCTACCTCACCTTTATCCCTTTTCTTTCATTTAGTATAAATAGAGGTGTAAGATCAGTGTATTAGGTGTGAAGTTTGGAATAGCCAAACTCTGCCAAAATTTCTTTAGAATTGTAGTTCTCTTTAAATTCAGTTGTAATATTTAGTTTTTAATGAGAATTCAGTTTTATGCTTAAATCAATTCTGCTTATTACTTCTTTCTTGTTATTATAGATTGTAATCTCTTTACTTTCAAAAGTCTTTTAGTTTTATAAACAAATTGTTCACTCTTTCATTTAAATTCAGTTTACCTTATCCATAGTTTTTATGAAATTCAGAAATTAGAAAAGTATAAAAATAGTTCTTGATTTGTGAAATCAGTTTTCAATTGAGCTAAATTGTTGTTTGTTAAATCTCATATAAGCTTCTGATATAGTCATTTTCAGTTTCATTGATTCATAAGCTCCTTGGTCAATTTTAGTCAACTGTTTTGGAAAATTGGTTTTCTGTGGTGATTGGGACAAGCCAAGGAGGGAATTGGAAGCTTTTGGCCTGTCTAGAGACAGGCTTGCTAAGTGAATCACCTCTATTTAGAGCTGAGGTGAATTGATTTGTAAGTTTCGTTCTCATCTTATTTCATAATTTTGCATAAATCTGTGTTGTTGTGCTTCTTTTGGATTTGGTTGTTTTTGATTGTTGGTACTGCTTCATTTCATGATATTTTAGTTAGATAGATTAGTAGTTTAGTGATTTGTAGTATAGATCATAGATTTAGAGTTCAATTGTCATCATAAGGTAATACTTGGATCTGTGGAACTGAGAGTTGGTTGTTTTCAGTTGCATTTGGTTGATAAATTTGTTCTGTTTTTGTTATTTTAGTTGTTTAGATCAGTGGATTGAGGTTGTGTGGATGATTACATTGATTTTTAGTTTTAGTAGTTAGATTAAGGAGTGTTTGGTTTAGATAAGTCTACTGTGGATTTGGTGTTTTCTATTAATAATTCTTATTACAGTAAGTCACAACAGGTTTATTTAGTTTAGATTGAGCATAAAATTGGTAGGTTACTTTAGAAAAAGTCAAAACTTACTCTTGATCTTAATTCTGTTAGCATTAGCAGAGATTAGAAGCTTGGAATTTGCACACTGTTAAATAGTAGGTATTCTTAGGTCAGTATAATCACAAAACAGCTTTATATTAAATCTAGGTTCATTTATAATCAGTAGAAATCCAAATAAGTCAAAGCTAATGTAGCATAATAAGTCAAATAGTTGCAGCATATTAGGTTCACTGGTTCATATTCTCAGTTCAATTTAGGTCATCAATTGGGATCTTCTCATAGGGACTTTTGGTAGTTTTTAGATCTCAGTAGTGTAGAGTAGAATTTGCCCCCATATTATTCTGAGTTTGAGCTTATTTGGTACAGCTTTTTGAGGCCTGCAATTAGGGGTTTGAGCTTAATTTCTGTTTTGAGCTAAAGGCCTGCTAATGAGAATTTGAGCTTGTGATTGAGTATTTTTGATATATCTGTGTTCCTTTAAGTGTATAATTGTGCTCTACATTGTTCTTTGCTTCTAGTTTCAACTGTTGCTTATCAGCTTATTGTATTTGCTTATAGCTTAACTGCTTTTTACTTGCATTTGTTACCTCTGTGCTTTATCTTTTCATAACTGAGCTTGTCTGAGTCCATTATTGCTTATTACATCTGTATTATAAGTTTGGTTAAGATTTTGTGGCAAGTACTTAAAAATAAGCACTTCCCATAAGCTGTTTTGCTAGAAATAAGCACTTCTGCTTTTCAATTTTATTTCTAAATTTTTCTGCAACATTTCCAAATTATTTTCAATTTTCTGGAATTTTTTCAGATTTTTCTGAGCGTTTTTACTATTTTTCTTTATTTCTTTTTTATTTTATTCAATTTAAATTAGTTTTTAAATACCAAAAATCCATAAAAATTCAGAAAAGGTTGTGAAAAATTCAAAAATATTTTTAAAAATTCTTTTATAATATTCTAGAATTTTAGAATAGATTTTATAATTTTCCCATTATTTTTCACATTTTCCTTAATTTTTAATTACTTTTTTAATTCCAAAAAATAGAAAATAAATGATAGAAAATAAATAAAAACTCAAAAAAATATTTTTCTTTTTCTGGAAATTCATTTTATTAGTTTAATATTTTTAGAAAATATTTTCAAGTTTGTAGGATCATTTTTTAATAAACGTTACGTTTTAAATTTCGCGATTGCATTTCCGTTTTCACGTTTTTAACTTTGGTGCATAATTAGCTTGTACTCTTTGCATATTTCATAATTGTTTGTGATTACTTGAATATCTTGATTGCTATTTTTTCTTTTTCACTTTTCAATTCACGGTTTCACGAATCAATATTCTTGATTTCATTCGCCTTCACTGGGATACGACTCGGGTGATCCGTATTTTACGCGGATCACTTCGATATACTACTATATAATATATAAGTTGGTTTTAACACGAATCAAGGTACATGACTTGCTTGTGTTCCAACTTGATGACTTGGCCCTCCTGCTACCTCACTTGCTTGTGTTCCAACTGGCTGACTTGGCCCTGCTCCTAACTCTTTTGCATAAGATCCCACTGGCTGAGTTGATCTTTCTAGTACCTCATCTGGTACTCCTTCCCTTCTTCTTGTCCCTTGGTTTCCTCTTCGTCCCGTACAAGCTCTCTTATTATGACCCTGCCCACCACATGCACCACATTTGACAGTCTTGCCTCTTTTTTACAGCTTCCCATTCTTCACCATTGATTTTTTCATAACCTGTTCAGCAATCTCATCCCTTGACACTCTTCTCTTCTTCCGTGGTCTCCCAATTGGAACATGGTAGTGAGGTGGCTTTAGTTCACTAGGGATAGGGCATTTGGGCCAAAAGTGTCGACCAGCAATTCCTTCAATCTTGTGTTGATAAATCGCCCCCCATGTGGTTAACCAATAACATTGGTGCACATAATCTTCTAGGATCACAACCATATTATCAGTTGATTGCTTGCTGTGTTTAGCCATGTCGTTGATAGCCGCAACCGCATGCTTACATGAAATACTAGTGAGTTCCCATCTCCTACATGTGCATTCCATTTTCGGCATATTCACAACACATTGGTCACCCCAACCTCCCGCACACTGGTATGTATCCCCCCCCCCACTCCATAAAACCTTATACTCATTTGCTTCCTCCTTGATGGTTTCTAAAATTTTAGTTGCTGTTGGGGTTAAGAGACCTTCACATCTGTCTATTACATGCTACACACTAACACTTCTCTTCACAAGATACTGCCTGATGTACTCTAAACAACCAATGATTTGTTGATCTCTGCCGCCCACCAACTTGCTATTGAACGATTCACATAAGTTGTTAAGAAGGATGTCACATTTAGCTCTCCCTGTAACCAATATATCAATATCAACATCACTTTTAATTTTATTAATATTATAGATGACAGTCATAATATCAACATCACTTTTAACCTTATTAATATTACAGATGACAGTCATAATATCAAAATCATTTTCAATATTATTAATACTACAGATGAAAGTCATAATATGTGTATAGTGTACCTGAAAAATGTGACCTTGACCATGATGATGCTGGTATCTTCCTTAACTAGTCATAAGCTTTAGAGTCGATTGATTTTAGCTCTTCCATTCCTCTATTAAACTCAGGGATTGTTGATGCTCTAGCACACCTCCAAACAAGCTCCTTGATACTCTCCCCCTTAAATAACTGCTTCATGTTGTTATATATGTGTCGCACACAGAAGCGATGTTCAGCAGCAGGAAACAGTTCTGCAATGGCTGGTAATATTCCCTGTATATTGGTACAAAACTTAATATGTTAATGAGGATTGAATTGGATTGGAAATCAACTAATTGAATTTACACAATGTTTATACCTTTTGTCTGTCGGATATAAAGGTGAAGTTTGAATTTGGTTGCAAATCAAGGTCATCTCCAAGATTGCTAAGGAACCATAACCATGAACTCTTGGACTCAGCTTCAACCACTGCGTAAGCAACTGGATAGAGGCCATTATTGCTATCGACACCAACAGCAGTTAAGACTTGACCAGTGTGATGTCCTTTGATAAACGCCCCATCTAGCCCTAGTATGTCCCTTCTGCCTGCTTTGTAACCTTTTTTCAATTCACCAATACAAACATAGATCCGTCTGAAAACCCTTGAAGAAACACTTGAATCAGGGTTTGCTTCAACTTGAATCTTCACAGTTGTATCAGGGTTTCTATTCTTCAATTCCAAAGCGTAATCCCTAAGATTGGCATACTGTTCTTCATGGTCGCCGTCAATTTGTTTATGAGCAAATTCCCTTGCTCTTGATATCTTTGTGGTAGGGACATCAAGCTGCAATTTTTCATTTATTTCCATTGCTATTGCAGCTGTTGGGGCTGTCCGGTCCCTAACAAGAATTTTAGCAACCTCGGATGAAAGGAATCGTGCAGTCAACAATTTAATTTTTCTTGTTTGCAGGCATTTATGTTCATCATTTAATGTTTTGACACTCCAACTCCTTTCATCACCCACTTTTGACACATGTAGGGACCATTCGCACGTGGCCTTGCTATTTTTTTTGTAGGTTTTGGAACTTGCAAATTTGCCCTTTGACTGCGAAGAAGAAGCTAATGGTTGACAACTTCCTGTATCATTTCTGCCATAACCCACAACAGTCCCTCAACACATCGCTCGAATCCTTTCTTGGTCACACTTTTCAATCCTAATATCTCTTTGGGACTCCAACACATAGATTCTGAGCTTATCTTTGATATCCTTGGGTTGTTTAAATGTTTCTATTACAAAAAACTCTCCCTTCTTGACATTCGCCCTACCCTCATACTCCTTCCTTATTTCTTTTAACCTTATCTTGCGTAGGGTGACAAATTTGTTATTATTGCCTTCTTCATCACTATGAAAATCATCATCAAAGTTATAGCCACTATCATGATCCGTATAATCTGCCATACACTCATCAGCTAACTTTGATACATTCTCAAAGTGGGGATCAAAATAAAACTTAAAGTCCGTCATTTCCACTTGTGGCTCAATAGGGGCTCTCACATCATCCTCTTCATCTTCAAACTCAGACACATGTACAACATGTTCTTCCTCGTTTACCTGCTGTGTTGAGGTGCCCACATCATCCCTTTCAACATCATCGCTTTCAACATCATCCCTTTCCACTACTTCTTCTAAATCAACATAGTTTTTGTTGAGCTCTAAAACCACATCCTCACTCTGGTCAAGTTCTGCAACCATGTTTGTAATCAAGTCGTCTCCCACACCAACATTATCTCTAGGACTGGCAAACTGGTACAAGTCGTCATCTGTAAGTTGAGATTGTTGCTCAACTTGTTCTAGGCCATCAACTTGTTCTGGGCCATCAACGCCACTTACAGGTTGTTGTGCAGCATGAGTGTCTGTGTCACCAACAACTCGGCTTACATGTGGTTACGCAGAAGGAGTGTCTGTAATTAAATCGTCTCCCACACCAACATTATCTTCAGCTTGTTGTTCTTGACCAGCAATCATAGGCACAGGTGATTGACCATTGGTACCATCAATTGAAGTCTCAGCTGGTTCTGGATCGATGGTAGGATCATTTGAAGGCTCCACCCGTACTTCATCCATTATTTTACATTTTCGTCCTCTTTTAGGTCTTCTGCGTTTCAACTCAACATACACCTCAATCTCTCTATGCGTTGGAATCAAATCCAACATATTCATCACATCCTCATCAGACTTCAACGGGTACAACCCAACATCCAACGTCTCGCCTAGTATCCTATAATAATAGCCTGCAACCCCACCTTTTACACCTATGTCATCTACCAACTCTTCAAAGGCGTAAAAGCTAAACAAGTCATAATCCACACAATCATACCACGAAATAACTGGATCAACATACATCCTTCCTGGTGGTGGCGTAAATTTTCCACCGTGGGTTACTTTCAGAGTGAAGTAGGTCGGCTTTGATTTTGTATGCAAACAATAAACATCAACACACACACACTAACAACATGAAAAATCAACTTAATGTATAATCTACATCCTATTCGTACTGTTCATTACAATGACATATCACTGTAGATAAAAAAAATCGATACAATTAACAATGCCCAAAACATACCGTAAAGTTGATGAAGATTAGGGATCGGGGACGATCGTTCGCGGTTTTTCCCAAATAAACTAGCCATCTTCTTCAATTTTTTCCGGTTCGGAAATCGTAATTGGAAACTTTAGGGCAAAAAATGTGATTGACTTTGGGCAAGGGAGTGTTTGGATCAGGGGATTAATGTGCTTGTTTGGTAGGTCTAATAATGTTTTAGGCGGGAACCGTGAAATGACGATACTACCCTCAACTACGTGGCACTTAACGGGAAAATTAACAGAAAATGGCTCTCAGTGGCGATTTTGCGAAAATGTGAAACGTGGGTGTCTTTTTTGCGCTACTTTTTGTCTCGGTCCCGTTTTTGCAATTTTGTCGAACGTTAAGGACCATTTTTGCAATTTACCCTAAAATTAATTTATGACAAAAATTGAGCTTTAATAGGTGAGCTTATCAATCAAAGTTTTTATTTTGGTACAAGATTGGTCTTTGGACATATGATCACCTTCTTATCAAACGGGTCACTGCTTTTAATGAAATTTTTAGACGTGTGCTACTGCATTCGTGTTTGATTGCTATAAGCAATGAAAGTATGATTTAAAAAAAAAAAAAAAAAAAAAAAAAAAAAAAAAAAACCTTGTGGTTCATGGTTAGATCAAAGTTTGTTATGTTTCACCAAATACTTTGTATTGTTTGAATGTGTTGGTGAATCTTGTGAATTTCATCAAAGGCAGATGTGTCTAAAGACACAATGTCGTTAATGAAGAATTAGTCCTTTATACATTGACTTTACTTGATTAATACACATTGTGGTGTATTTAGTGTCAAGAAAACGACGATGAAATTGTTGGCATCCTTTGAGGCCAACATTCTGAATGGCTAAATGCCATGGTATAGGTGATCAATGTGGTTGACACTATTACAATAATATAGTGGCTTGACATTTGTGTAACTCATTACATTTGAGTGATGAATATTCTTTATCAATCTTTGTTTGAGACTGAGAAGAAGCTTTATATGAGAAAATTGTCGCTGCCCGGACTTAAACTCAGGACCTTCACTACCACAGCGCAACCAATTTCATATATCAAAGGTGTAAACATTATGATATTGAACATCTTTATATCTTGAAAGGAATTGAAAATGGATAAAGTGATGTATGTGCGTGACACAAATAAAACTTTCTTGGGACACTCGTTAGTGTTCATTGTTTAATGATGATGTTGAGTCCCATGAAAGATTTGGTCAAAAGGGAGCATGTGTTTTGGGCAAAAGATTTGACATCTCTTATTGAAAATTAAATGAAACTATTAAGTTTGTTAGTCTATAGCATGCTAGACTTTGGGGTGTTTCTTCTTTTTTGTTAGCTAAGAGAGTGTGTGGGGTCTACATCTATATGAGTCACTTATTGAGGAAGTACTACAATTCATGTCTTGTGAATATAAACCAACTAAGTGAAATAGTGGGTCTCATTAAAAAAATAATATTAAATGGGTTTGTGAACCCATTCTCTTAGCTAATATAAAAAGAAACACTCCCACGGTTAATCATAAAATGAGCATTGTAATTAACATAAGTATATTCCCCGTTGAGGTGAGATCCCCATACTAATATCTAAAGAACAAAATAGATGATCTCAACCATCTATCATACTTTCATCAAATGGCTAAGATTGAAGCAGAAAGTAACAAAAGAAGGGCAAAAATGTCATTTGCATCTTCAATAAAGGATATATATCTTGGATCCATCTTATTTTATTGAGATACTTTCTCTCTCCTTAAAAAAAACACACAAACAAATTTCTCTCTCATCTCCTTACTCCATCGTCTACCTTCACCTATAACTGTCGTTGGAATCACCATGAAACCACCATCGGATTCATCAGAATCACATCAAGATCGTCGGAATCACACGAATCAAAATAAAACCACCAAAAATCAACATAAACCGCCGTCGTCTCCACCGTTCCTCTTCTTCCGATTCAAAATAAAACTACCAAAGATCTAGTGATAGTGATAGATCAGTGATTATGACAGATCACATGATTCTAGATGAATCCTTTGTGATTGAGATATAATCCCACATGATTCTGTTATTTATACAGAATCCCATGTGATTCTTTGATGAATCCCTTGTGATTCATACAAATCACGTATGATTCTAGATGAATCCTTTGTGATTGTGACAGAATCCCATGTGATTCTAGATGAATCTCATGTGATTCATCTTGAATCCCAATTGACATTTTCCTAGAATTCTAGTAATTTACTCTCTCTCTCTCTCTCTCTCTCTCTCTCTCTCTTTCTTTTTTCTAAATAATTTTGTAGAAAACGTTGTTTGCCCGTCATTTGAAGATGTATGGTCACAAAAAACATGCTAACATTGGTAAAGTCAAGCAAAAAATCCCAAAGTTGAAGCCGAGTTGGAAGGCCAGTCTGACATGTTGAGGCTATTGATATTGTTACACGAGTTTAATGATCATGTGAAGAAGATGCTTGAATTAGCAAATGAGTTTGATAAACTTGCTTCTCCTGAAAAGATGTGTATAATTGTTGAAGCAGTTAGGAATAGGGAGGAACGTGAATGTATCTAAGCATTCGAGAAGAAAATCGTCTTTTGTGAAGTTGAATGTTTTTCTTTTTAAGTCATCGAAAACATGTGAATGGTAGAACAATTTATAATTGTATAAGATACATCAGTTTTTCCTTATGCTAGATCAGTTTGTCCATGATAGATCATTTTATGTCCATTAGAAAGCAATACCATAACTAATCTTTTATGATTTTTTATCAAGTAACATTAGTGTGGTTTCTTAGAAATCCGTCTTTTTATGATATTTTCTAGTCAAGTATCTTTATGTTTTCATACAGAATCCCATTGGATTCTTTGATGAATCACTTGTGATTCATCCCTAATCACATGTGATTCTATATGATCCCTTGTAATTCATATAGAATCCCATGTGATTCTTACAAATTACCTATGTGATCAAGTTATTGATGGTATATGATATTTTGTCAAGTAACATTAGTGTAGTTTCTTTGATGAATCACATAGGATTCTTTGATGAATAACTTGTGATTCATCCTTTATCCCATGTGATTCATCCTTTATCCCATGTGATTCATAGAGAATCCCATGTGATTCATACAGATTACCCATGTGATCAAGTTATTCCTCAAAGAATCCCATGGGATTCATCAAAGAAACTACTTAACAACAATCGGCGCCTTCACCGTAACAACAGTCGACGACTTCTCATTAGGATTGAACTGAGACAACGGCGTCGAGTTCAAAACTTTATTGGCTGGTTTGTCTGTTGACTGATGCATATCCTTGGTAATCCACTTCTTATTCCCAGACAAACCACTAGAAGTAGCATTAAGAACACCGAACATAAAAAAAATAATAAATAAATAAAAATAAAAATAAGCATTAGTTATACAAGAAAAAAGCATTAAGAATCACATGAGATTCAGTATGAATCTCATGGGATTCAGAATGAATCACATCTGATTCAATATAAATCACATGGATCAAGTTATATGTTACAACAATCTTGTACATCCAAGCTGTCACACCAACATTATGTTTACCTATACGGGGGATATACATTAGGGAAAAATGATAAATGACTCCACATGTATTGTTGCGGCATCTCATTGAAACAGTAACCACTGCAACACCAAAATTTATATCAATCCATGTAACTAATAATGCAGGATACTTACAACAAAATAAAGTACTAAGATTAACCAGATAAATTACACCAAAAATAAAAAAAATTGGTAACTCAACACTAGTGTATTATCATGATCAGTTCACAAAAGCTATTCATATCCTTGAATTCAGAAGGCGCTAATATAAAGTCAAATCTTCTTCTTCTTTTTGATGATGCTCAACAATGATGTCTACGATGGGTGATGCACGTGGAGAGTCCAAGAGAATGTTACATATCTATAGCCTTTCATCCTTAGTAACTTCATTGTTGAGTATTATCCACACCTTCTTCAGCACAGGTTACTTGGTCAATATAAATTTCACAAAATCCAACTCATTCATAAAGTTGATGAAGTTTTGAATCTTCAATTCCTTCAAATTCTGCAATGATGTGTCTCAATAATCATTTTCCAATATAAGTAAGCATAGTGAACCTAGCGCATCTTCATTTGATTCAGGATCCTCACTCATCTATAGGATGTATTGGTATTTCTTCTGTTAGGGTATTTTGGGATGAAATGAAACAAAAAATAATACATTATAGATATTTGCTACTTACATGTATATTAATTTTCTCCAGTCTTGGGGAGCTTTTCACTTAATATTAAATCTAACTGATATCTATTAAGGAACACCAACCTATCTAAACAAAAGTATTTGAGGTGAACTAATGCATTTGGAAACT
Organism: Artemisia argyi; assembly: GCA_030686995.1. Lineage (NCBI taxonomy): Eukaryota > Viridiplantae > Streptophyta > Magnoliopsida > Asterales > Asteraceae > Artemisia > Artemisia argyi. The sequence continues at coordinate 39,912,529 of CM060679.1, read as the reverse complement.
CTAGTTGTACTATGTTGTGACCAAAAGACTTGAAACATGACAATGCAAAACATTAACAGCTAAAGATTTTACCAAGTTCAATCAATTATATACCATGTGGATAATATTACCTCACAGATTTCACTTGAATTAACAACAAAAAACTAGGCATCATCCTCTATCAATAACAATAATTTGAAAGGGATTGCAAACATCTTGTATATAAGGAACTATTAGCATTGATGGCTGCAATAGTAACCAAAAAAAAAGTTTGTACACTAATATTATGTTGTGTGACATGCCAAGACCGTGACACATTTTCATAGTAAAAAAAGTAATATCCGATTATAGGAACCTGCTGTAATACACGAACAAGAGGTAATGCGTCATTTAAATTCAAAACCTATTCAAGTTTATATCCACAACAAATACTTTATAAAAATTAACAACGCAAAATCACTTTTAAGTCAGTCAAGCATTTCATCAAACATTTAGACTACACATACAATCCACAAAACTTTAAAAAGCACACAACTTAATTAAGCGTTTCGTCAAACACTTGGTCTACACATACAATCAACAACACTTTTAACACATTCAAACACCAGATTCAAATTCATAGCCACAACACAAAATCATTTTTAACTCAGTTAAGCATTTTAACACTTCCCCACATGACAATCAACCAACTCCATTCATTTTTAACTCATTCAAGCATTTATCAACACCATGAATAATCTAAAATTAATACTAAAAAAGTTAGAAGAGCTTATTCGAAGTAACAGAAAATGAATCATTATATATATTCTCCGATCATTATATATATTCGCCAATAGCAACCGGACTGTAACAACCGCCTGATTTTAATTGAATGATTTTTCACAATTAGGGTTTCATGGTGGTTTGGGGATCTGAGAGAATTGTGGATCTGAGAGATAGAGAGTGTAGCCTCTCGTAAATTTCCCTATGAATAGTAAATGCTAATTGATGATTTATAAATCATTACGATATTTAATAACCGTTTGTACCAATAACATTTTTTTTCTTTTGTTATTCATGTTAACCACAACGATGACTGTGATTACCAGATGCCTAGGAACGATGCTTACACATGAACCTTGATAGTCTATGTATCGCGGATATATAAAAACCTTTAACATTTATACTTTACATATCGTCAATTTATTTAAACGCATTTTATAATTTTCCGAGCTCACGAAAATTATCCTAATCGCTCACTAATCAAAATGGGCCACGGCCCACTGCTTATCTCAACCCAACGAACCCTTACTTTCATTTTGGGCTTAATCACAATCTAAGCCCACCAATTTAGCCCAAAGTCTTATAATTGTTTTGCGATTTGGCTGTCCCATGCTCGATCACTTTGACCATTTCATTTGCGATTCTCCTTAACAACATGTTAATGTTTTTGCACGACTAGTTAAACCTCCTAGCTGAGAATCAAACGTGACAAACCATATTCCTTAACTCGATCATTTACTAATTCAAAAGTAATCAAAGCTTGGGGCTATTTTCACTATATCAACATAACACAAAAACTATTTTGGCTACCCATATGTCTCGTATGACTCTCAACTCACTCCAAATGACCCACAAGCAATATATAACACGTTTTTAATATCTCCTTGATTACTTGAGTACCTAACGAGCCATCTGTAACACCCCCAAAATACCGCAGCGGAAGACTGTGTCATTGGGATGCTACTTCAGGGCACAAAGTACAAGATATAGAAAACGAACTCTAAATGAGACGTTTTTGAAAAGTTACCATTCGAATAGATAAAAGTCATAGTTTACAAAAACAAGAATCCCAAAGTAGAACAATACATAAGTTTTTAAAGTGTATCGAATGGTAAACGATAAAAGTGAAAGTCTCCAAAAGCATGCCCTAAGACTCTCAGCTCCACACACCTGCTATCGCCTTTCTAACCTGAGATAAACATGCTTAAAAGTGTCAACACAAAGGTTGGTGAGTTCATAGAGTTTGTCTCCATACAGTTGAAAAGCTTATAAAGAATGTTCACACAGCAAAGGCATCGTAAATCCACTCAGTTATAAGTCCCGTCATAAGAGACTTGTAACCTGTGTGTTCACAACCCACTGCTACAAGATAATATGATTAAGATATGTATAAGTTCATAGCAACAGTTCAGCAATTAGTAGTGAGTCTACACTTCATCTCCGAAGACCTCACTTGAGTATGTATATCTCCATGGTTGTGCCCAGAAACTTAATCTGGGGCCATTGGAAGTATATGTGTCTCCATGGTAGTGCCCAGAACTAAATCTGGGGCCATTGGAAGTAGGTATGTTTCCATCACAGCTTAGTATAACACAGTTAAGTATAACACAATCACGTATGTATGACATCAAGTGTAATGTAATCAAGTATAATGTTTCCCAAGTATAAATGTTATGTGAATCTGTAGAAGTAAGCAAGTAGTAGCATGTATCTCCCCCAAAGAGTTGATAAAACAATTAAAAGAGTAGGGGCTATGACTCACCTCGAAGTAATAGTACAATGCAACGGAATGTTAAGGACAACAATGCACGGTTATCTGCCGCAACCTAAAATGAATGATGAATGATCTCATTTAGATCACCAAATGATGTTATGAATGTCCATGCTCATGTTTCTATACCACTCTAGTCTTTGGAAAAACACTTGTGTTATCAAAAATATATAATCCAAGAATTTGGAAAAATATTGCTATTAGAAAATATAATAAGCTAGTTGTAATATATATATACTTATATATATATATCGTATGTTTCCATGTTAGTGTTGAAATACTCGGGTTGTAATTCTTGAAACGATGAAAATATACTCGTAATAACTAATACTACATTAGTTATAAAGCTTGGTACTTAATATTACGTCTAACTCATAAATGTACTTCGTAGTTTTTGTGCCAAATTTAATAAAAGCTGTCAAATATAAAATGGTTTTAGCCGATATTCAAACGTGAATATCTTTGTCGTTACTTGTCCGTTTTACTTGTTCTTTATGTCCATGGTTACGTCTTAGTATATAGTAATATATTTTGGAAAGCTCGGCTCCTCCGGGTTACGTTTAAAGTCTCTTTTTGTCCAATGAAAAACGTCCAACAGCAACTAATTTCCAGAAAATACTTTTCGTCAACAATCTTGCAAAAAATCATAACTTCTTCGTTATTAACTCTTTTTAATCCGTTCTTTCGCCTACGGATTCGTTTTTGAAAGTATTTTCTAAAAATTTTGCCAAAGTTCCCTTGGTGTTTACTGATTTTCCAGATTTTTACAAAACGGGACAGCATGTCTAAATTAGGTTCCAAATCAAGTTTTCAAGGTTAAAAACTAATTTCTACCATCACCAAACCTCTTGTAATCACCACATGGCTAATCTAATCCTACCATACACCTTCTTAGGGTGCCATGGACTCCTAACCAAGTTATTAGAGCAAGGGGATTCATAACTAAAAAGTTAGGGTTTGTATGTTTCTTTTTAGACAAAATAAAGTGTGGTATAGCTCATTGTACATGGTTTTTAGCATGATACTTATGAAATACATGTAAAAATAAGATGATCCATGAAAAAATAAAGTTGATTACTTACTTGACAAAATGAGATGATTATAGGATGATTATGCTTGATGTTCTTGTGTTTTTGTTGATTGATTCTTGATTAGGCAAGTATAATGAACAAGTTTGATGCTTTAGCTTTTGAAAAACAATGGATGGATCTTGGATTGGTTTTTGGGTCGTGGGTTTGCAAAGGAGAGGAAGAAGATGAGAACTTTTTCTATCTTTCTAAAAAGTGTAGTTTTTGATTCTAGGTTTTTGGTTTATGTATATATTTAGAGGTTTAATAGTTTAGTAATAAGTAGTTAATGCATAAGGTTAAAAGGGGTGTCTCATGGCCGGTTTTTCAAGGGTGAAGGGGGGGGGGGTAGGGTGCTTGTGATTTAATTAGAAATCTAGTGTAGCGTTAAGTGTTATTCCGTGTTATTCGTTAAAATCGGGTACCGGGTTTAATAGAAATAAACGTTCACGAAGTTAACCGGGATGAAATAAAGTTATAATAATGTTAAAAACATATTAAAAATGTGTTGGGTACATTTACTGAGTGATCGGGTGATTATTGTTTAGTTTTCACGAAAACCGTCGTTATATTCGTACGCGTACGTTATAAATAAAATAAATTTCCAAAATTCTGGGTAACTGAATGTTATAACTTTTATGATGTTAAAATGGATATAAAAATATGTCGGGACCATTGTGGGAATATTTAGATATATTCGTCGTGTATAAACCGGGTGTTAACGTTTACTATAAATATTTATACGTAAAAACGTTAAATGTACTGAATATAGTAATTTGAAAATCCTGAGAGTGGTATAACATGAAAATGCTGTTATGATGATATGCAGACTATCTCCAGTCCGTATGCAGTGTCCTTAGCACTAATGAAATGAATTCGCACCTAAACCAATCCGGTTACGCAAATTTGAATACCCGTAAACTAAATTTACGATGAAATGAGTAATGCAAGTGAATGATGAAAACTTTTCCGGAAATGAATAGTGTTTAGTGAATAGTAAATTTCCCAAATGTTTCTCAGAATATCCAAATGACCTCGAAAATGATGAATAGTAAAACGATGAATAGTGTTTTGATGAATAGTAATTTATGAATAGTGTTTTCCAAAGTTCCCGTAATGACCTGAAATGACCTGAAATGATGAGTTGTGACAGTCTTCCCCTCTAAAAGGAACTTCGTCCCGAAGTTCAGTTAATGTTAATCAGTTAAATGTGTCAAAGCTTATGTATGTGGGTTTCCTATCCAACTAGGTATGTTCTCGTGGTCAAACTTGATGAGGCAAACCTTCCCAATCCCGAGCATAATCCTCAAAAGACCTCCTTTAGGTTAATCATTTAGGTAACCGATTTTCACTTAAGCCCACAACCCAATCAAACAAGAACAGTCATGAGATTAAGCTAAATCGGTTTGAGTGATGACTTTAACTTTTAGCTTGATTTTCGCAACCCAATCAAACAAGAACAGTCACTAGAACCAAGCTAAAAATCAAGGTCTGGATTCAACATCCTTGAAAAAGATCTTTTGAAAGATTGGCTCGACTTTGGAATTGCTTACACTAATCAAATTACTAATGTTAGGGTGACTAAGGTTAATGCTGCTAGGTCTCAGATTAGTCAATGTTGTGTATAGGTCCTATATTAAGACTTAAGTGCTACAAAAATACGCTAGTTGTTCAAGAGTATGTACCCGTTGTGCTATCACGGACATGTTGGGTGATAGGATTTCCTAAGAAGTAAGCTCTGCCAATTGCGGGTGGAATCTCATTGGCCTCATCTCGTGGCCCTTCAATTGCTGCTGCTAAGTTTGGACGATTGCCTCCTTGGTTAAGATTTCTTTTCAACTTAGGACAGTTGTTCCGAAAGTGATCCGGGCTGTTACACTCATAGCATGTCTTTTGGTTCACTGGTTCTCTACACTGGTTTGCATAATGACCAGACTGTCTGCAATTAGCACACATACGGCAGGGCACAGTCTTTTGGTGATGAAAGTTACATTTCGTACATTTAGGATGCTGGCCTAAATACTCTCTCTGACCCGAATTAGTCGCCGCAAAGGTCCTTGCCCTTTTGTTGTCAGTCTGCTTGTTCGACTCGCTTGTTCCCTTCCTTTTATCACTGTCCCTCAAGCTTCCATTTCTAACCATCTCATCTGTCAGAGTCCCTGCTCTCAATATTGCACTCTGAATTGTAGAAGGCTCAGTTGTTTTCACAATCCCACGAATTTCTGGGACAAGACCATATATGTACCTCTCGATCCTCTTGGACTCAGGGGTAACTAGGTGTGGAACTAGTCTGGCTAATTCATGGAATCGATCTGTGTAGGCTGCATGTCCAGCCCCTATCATAGAGTGATGATAGAGTTCATTCTCCAGCTTCTGCATCTCGTTATCCGGGCAGTATTCCTCCTTCAGTAATGCCTTAAAATCGTCCCATGTCATACCTACAGCTGCCGCTCTACCCCTAGCTTGAATCTGCGTGTTCCACCATGTCAATGCCTTTCCTGATAGTAAGCACATGGAATACTTCACCATTTGATGTGCTGCACAGTTGCTAATGTCGATCACCGACTCCATCTTTTCAACCCATCGAGTATACACCAACGCGCCTCCTACACCATCGAAATCAATTGGCTTACATGACGTAAATTCCTTATACGTGCATCCGGTCCTAAGGTTGTTGTTGCCATTACCATTCTGGCCTATACCGTTGGTGTTGTTAATTCCGCTTTCGTGGTTTGCCAAATTATTCATATGATCGCCAACTTGAGTGACAATAGTGGGGAGAAAGTTTTCAAGTTGTCGAGCGATGATGGCTTCAAAATCAATATTTCCACCGTCGTTGTTATCATTGTTTTCAATGTCGTGACCACCTCCTCTACCTCCACGTCCACCAGTTCTTCCACCATCGTTACTTGGGTTTAGTGAACGTCAGTGATGAGGGAAAACCGTTGATTAACCAAAGTCTATACTTAACATCCTCATATATAATACCGTGCTACCAGTTGTTTCCTAAGTTGTGCCAACACCGATCTACATCTGCATAGTCATATGTCCACGTGTGTCGTGAAGCACTTATAATTATGTTGGCCACCACAATTATAAATGTTTCCTTTCACAAGTGTGCATATCACCAGGCACACATATCTCAGTGGTAGACGTTGCTTAAATGGGCATCTAGGGAATGTCACGCTTAGTACAAAGGAACAAAGGATTCTCCCTTAAGTGTTAAAGTCACCGGGAAGTCTAGTTTCTAACGGTTTCTACAAAGTATCTAATAGCGTAGGTCTAAAAATAAATAAATTACCGGCAAGCGTAAGTGTATGTAAAGTGCAAGGCGATAGGGAGGAGAGTCTACATGTATGTAGTTATAGTCTAGACTCTAAAACAACCTAGTTCTCTATAACCAAGGCTCTGGTACCAATCTGTAACACCCCCAAAATACCGCAGCGGAAGACTGTGTCATTGGGATGCTACTTCAGGGCACAAAGTACAAGATATAGAAAACGAACTCTAAATGAGACGTTTTTGAAAAGTTACCATTCGAATAGATAAAAGTCATAGTTTACAAAAACAAGAATCCCAAAGTAGAACAATACATAAGTTTTTAAAGTGTATCGAATGGTAAACGATAAAAGTGAAAGTCTCCAAAAGCATGCCCTAAGACTCTCAGCTCCACACACCTGCTATCGCCTTTCTAACCTGAGATAAACATGCTTAAAAGTGTCAACACAAAGGTTGGTGAGTTCATAGAGTTTGTCTCCATACAGTTGAAAAGCCTATAAAGAATGTTCACACAGCAAAGGCATCGTAAATCCACTCAGTTATAAGTCCCGTCATAAGAGACTTGTAACCTGTGTGTTCACAACCCACTGCTACAAGATAATATGATTAAGATATGTATAAGTTCATAGCAACAGTTCAGCAATTAGTAGTGAGTCTACACTTCATCTCCGAAGACCTCACTTGAGTATGTATATCTCCATGGTTGTGCCCAGAAACTTAATCTGGGGCCATTGGAAGTATATGTGTCTCCATGGTAGTGCCCAGAACTAAATCTGGGGCCATTGGAAGTAGGTATGTTTCCATCACAGCTTAGTATAACACAGTTAAGTATAACACAATCACGTATGTATGACATCAAGTGTAATGTAATCAAGTATAATGTTTCCCAAGTATAAATGTTATGTGAATCTGTAGAAGTAAGCAAGTAGTAGCATGTATCTCCCCCAAAGAGTTGATAAAACAATTAAAAGAGTATGGGCTATGACTCACCTCGAAGTAATAGTACAATGCAACGGAATGTTAAGGACAACAATGCACGGTTATCTGCCGCAACCTAAAATGAATGATGAATGATCTCATTTAGATCACCAAATGATGTTATGAATGTCCATGCTCATGTTTCTATACCACTCTAGTCTTTGGAAAAACACTTGTGTTATCAAAAATATATAATCCAAGAATTTGGAAAAATATTGCTATTAGAAAATATAATAAGCTAGTTGTAATATATATATACTTATATATATATATCGTATGTTTCCATGTTAGTGTTGAAATACTCGGGTTGTAATTCTTGAAACGATGAAAATATACTCGTAATAACTAATACTACATTAGTTATAAAGCTTGGTACTTAATATTACGTCTAACTCATAAATGTACTTCGTAGTTTTTGTGCCAAATTTAATAAAAGCTGTCAAATATAAAATGGTTTTAGCCGATATTCAAACGTGAATATCTTTGTCGTTACTTGTCCGTTTTACTTGTTCTTTATGTCCATGGTTACGTCTTAGTATATAGTAATATATTTTGGAAAGCTCGGCTCCTCCGGGTTACGTTTAAAGTCTCTTTTTGTCCAATGAAAAACGTCCAACAGCAACTAATTTCCAGAAAATACTTTTCGTCAACAATCTTGCAAAAAATCATAACTTCTTCGTTATTAACTCTTTTTAATCCGTTCTTTCGCCTACGGATTCGTTTTTGAAAGTATTTTCTAAAAATTTTGCCAAAGTTCCCTTGGTGTTTACTGATTTTCCAGATTTTTATAAAACGGGACAGCATGTCTAAATTAGGTTCCAAATCAAGTTTTCAAGGTTAAAAACTAATTTCTACCATCACCAAACCTCTTGTAATCACCACATGGCTAATCTAATCCTACCATACACCTTCTTAGGGTGCCATGGACTCCTAACCAAGTTATTAGAGCAAGGGGATTCATAACTAAAAAGTTAGGGTTTGTATGTTTCTTTTTAGACAAAATAAAGTGTGGTATAGCTCATTGTACATGGTTTTTAGCATGATACTTATGAAATACATGTAAAAATAAGATGATCCATGAAAAAATAAAGTTGATTACTTACTTGACAAAATGAGATGATTATAGGATGATTATGCTTGATGTTCTTGTGTTTTTGTTGATTGATTCTTGATTAGGCAAGTATAATGAACAAGTTTGATGCTTTAGCTTTTGAAAAACAATGGATGGATCTTGGATTGGTTTTTGGGTCGTGGGTTTGCAAAGGAGAGGAAGAAGATGAGAACTTTTTCTATCTTTCTAAAAAGTGTAGTTTTTGATTCTAAGTTTTTGGTTTATGTATATATTTAGAGGTTTAATAGTTTAGTAATAAGTAGTTAATCCATAAGGTTAAAAGGGGTGTCTCATGGCCGGTTTTTCAAGGGTGAAGGGGGGGGGGGGGGGGGGTAGGGTGCTTGTGATTTAATTAGAAATCTAGTGTAGCGTTAAGTGTTATTCCGTGTTATTCGTTAAAATCGGGTACCGGGTTTAATAGAAATAAACGTTCACGAAGTTAACCGGGATGAAATAAAGTTATAATAATGTTAAAAACATATTAAAAATGTGTTGGGTACATTTACTGAGTGATCGGGTGATTATTGTTTAGTTTTCACGAAAACCGTCGTTATATTCGTACGCGTACGTTATAAATAAAATAAATTTCCAAAATACTGGGTAACTGAATGTTATAACTTTTATGATGTTAAAATGGATATAAAAATATGTCGGGACCATTGTGGGAATATTTAGATATATTCGTCGTGTATAAACCGGGTGTTAACGTTTACTATAAATATTTATACGTAAAAACGTTAAATGTACTGAATATAGTAATTTGAAAATCCTGAGAGTGGTATAACATGAAAATGCTGTTATGATGATATACAGACTATCTCCAGTCCGTATGCAGTGTCCTTAGCACTAATGAAATGAATTCGCACCTAAACCAATCCGGTTACGCAAATTTGAATACCCGTAAACTAAATTTACGATGAAATGAGTAATGCAAGTGAATGATGAAAACTTTTCCGGAAATGAATAGTGTTTAGTGAATAGTAAATTTCCCAAATGTTTCTCAGAATATCCAAATGACCTCGAAAATGATGAATAGTAAAACGATGAATAGTGTTTTGATGAATAGTGATTTATGAATAGTGTTTTCCAAAGTTCCCGTAATGACCTGAAATGATGAGTTGTGACACCAACAATGATCAATCCTTACACCTTGTTTCGTCCCTTTTCTCTTGGGATACTAGCAAATGCTTATTTCTCTAATGATCATCATTAGAACGACTTGCAACACCCTATAAGCAAGGAGTAACACGTTTTTAATAATGTTTGACCTTGGAATACATCCAACGAAGCAAAGACGAGCCATCATGATTTCCTTTTTGTTTTCTTCTCTTTTGGTCGAGCTACGCAAGGACGATAGTCTACTAACTTCCCTATTCATCACCTTGGACCTAAACATTAATCACGAAACATTCATTGACCATGTTTTAAAAGGAATTGACCTTCGATTACAAACCAACAATACCAAATGCAAAGCATGGGTCAACTTTGTTAATACAAATATCGGCTAAAAACGTTATTTATATTTTACGAACTTTCTTAGTTTTGTTAACTACAAAAGATAAAGTTTATTTTTGGCGAATCATAAATATAGTTTAAAAGTCTTTTACTTAACTTCACTCAAACTACATTTACATGTTTTCAAAAAGTCATTTCTAAGTAAAGTATACATTAGTTTAAGTACATGTATTGAAAATGTCTAATATGTATATTTAGCAAGTTTACTAATTAGTTTGTCATATTAGGATATAAGCAAGCAAACTCTTTTTAGTAAAACATTCACTTGCTAAACATTTCAAAACAAACATGCTTTGATTCTATACATAAACTATTTTTCACAAGTATACTTTCCTTTTTAGAAATAATATGTTAGTTGCATCATTGCTTGCATCACACATGTCCTTTCAAGGAAACATGTGTGTAAGTGTGTAAGAAACATGTTCTATTATGTAGTGATTCACACTCAAGATCTCAAAGTTTGACTTTGAGAAGATCTTGAGAATATTGTGTTAGATTGTGAAATATTTTATGCAGGATTCTGTCAAACATGCTGGCGGAACCCTCGGGCACAACGGATGGAACCAAAGGAAAGGTTCCGCTGTTTCCGTGGGTTGGTCTGTTTGAAGGCCTATAAATAGCACCTCACTTCTTGAGTTTTGGTTATCACTTTCTATCATATTTCATTGCATATACTTCATTTCTAACTCAGTAAACTTTCATATTGTGAATCTCTCTTTGTAGCAAGAAGATCACGATCTTACAATAGCATTAGTGTAAGCTAGTAAAGTTTATACTTCATTGTATTGTATCCATTTGTAGTGATCGGTTAGTATTTTAGTCCTCAAAATACTTAGAGTATCGGGAGTTGTTGTACCCTTGTAAAAGAACTATCGGGAGTGGTTGTACCCTTGTGAAAGAACTCGACATCTAGCTTAGTGTCGGAAATAGTGTGTAAGCGACGTGTAAGGTTTTCTCCGCCGGATAAAGGAGCTTGTTGACTAGTGCAAGATAACTCTCGAGTTGGATACTCGGGGCGTGGAGTAGGGAAAGGAAAATGAGTCCTTGTAGCAGAACCACGATAAACAATCGTGTTATGGTTTGATCGTTTCTTACTTTATACTTGCATATAATTTATTGTTTGATACGTCTTAATTAGTAATTACACGTAAAAGTATTAGAAGAAAATCAAGTTTAAAACCGGTAAACTATTCAACCCCCCTTCTAGTTTTCCACAATTGGCATCAAGAGCTACGTTACTCAAGATTTTAAAATATATTGTATCTTAAAACTTGAAATGATCCATGGATTTTGAAAATTTCAAAGAAGGGCAATCTCTGCAAAGACCACCACTATTTGAACAAAATGGTTTTATTTATTGGAAAACCCGTTTTGAAACTTATGTCAAATCAAAGGGCATAGATCTATGGTATATTATTATTGAAGGTGATCATAAGGCTACCGGAAGTGGTCGGGATGAGGATAGTTCACTTAGTAAACATAGTGATAATCAAAAGAAACTAATTGCCAAAAATAATGAAGCAAAAATGATGTTTTATAATGCTTTACCTAAGAAAGAGTATGAAAGAGTTTTTATGTGCAAAACCACTAAAGTAATTTGGCAATCTTTAATCACTACTCATCAAGGAAATTCACAAGTTAAGGATAACAAAATTGATCTTCTTGTCCAACAATATGAACAATTTTCTATTCCCGAAGATGAAACTATTGATTGTGCATTTGCTAGATTTAACACTATTATTACTTCACTTAAAGCAGTCGATGAATCTTTTTGTAGCAAGAATTTTGTCAGGAAATTCCTTAGAGCACTTCATCCTAAGTGGAGAGCAAAAGTAACGCCTATTGAAGAATCTAAAGATCTTTCAAGCATGGCACTTGACGAGCTTATTGGAAACTTCAAAGTTCACGAAATGGTGATGGAAAAAGATTCGGAGATAGTTAGAGGCAAGAAGAAAAAAGTTAAATCTATTGCCTTAAAAGCTAGAATAGAATCAAGTGACGATGAGGAATCAAGTTCTGATAGTGATGATGAAGAATATGCCATGCCGGTTAGAGACTTCAAGAAGTTCATTAGGAGACGAGGAAAGTTTGTAAGGCAACCTAAAGATGAAAAGAAGTCTCTACGTAAGGATCGGGATGCTAAGAAAGTAAAGAATGAAAGAAAGTGTTTTAAATGTGGAGATACAAGTCACCTAATAGGAGAATGTCCAAAACCACCCAAAAGCAAAACTCAAAGTGCTTTTGTGAGTGGTGCTTGGACCGATAGTGAGAATGATGATGACGAGCCAAAAAATGACGAAATAACTCTTATGGCTCAAAGCTCAAATAGCGGTTGTTCAAGACACATGACGAAGGACAAAAGCCTTTTCTCTACCTATCAAGTCTATGACAGAGGTAACGTCACTTTTGGTAGCAAGCTTAAAAGTAAAATCATCAGAAAAGGTACTATCTCTCATGACTCTCTATCTATTGATGATGTTGCTCATGTTGATAACTTAGGATTTAATCTTCTTAGCATTAGCCAACTTTGCCGCAAAAAGTATAAAGTACTCTTTAGTGAAAACGAAAGTAAAATACTTAAAAATGGTATAACTATAGTTAAAGGAGTTCTTAAAAATAACGTATACGTCATGAAAATTGATAAAACATCTAGAGATAAACTTTGTCTTACCTCATTAGATGAGTCCTCGACTCTTTGGCATAGACGCTTAGGTCACGCTAATATGAGACTTATTCAATCCCTATCCTCTAAGGAATTAGTTAGAAACCTACCCAAGTTGAAATACGACCAACACTTTTGTGATGCTTGCAAAATTGATAAACAAGTTCATAGTAGCCATATAGCTAAAAATATGGTATCCACAACTAGATGTTTAGAACTTTTGCATATGGATTTGTTCGATCCTTCCGCTATTCAAAGTTATGGAGGCAACTTCTATACTTTGGTCATAGTAGATGATTTTTCACGATTTACATGGACAAGATTTTTGAAAAGTAAAAATGAAGCTTTTGAAAAATTTGAAATCCTTGGAAAGAAAATTCAAAATCAAGTTGGAAATTGCATTGTGTCTATTAGAACGGATCATGGTCAGGAATTTGATAACGAAATACAATTTGGTGAATTTTGTGACAAAAATGGTATAACACATAATTTCTCGGCTCCTCGCACTCCTCAATCTAATGGTGTAGTAGAACGTAAAAACCGGACACTTCAATAGATGAGTAGAACAATGCTTAACGAACAAAATATTCAACAAAAGTTTTGGTGTAATGTCGTTGACACATCAACTTATATCTTAAACCGAGTCCTAATTAGACCATTTTTAGATAAAACTCCATATGAAATATATATAGAGGTAAAGAGTCAACATTAGGATACATTAAAGTATTTGGGAGTAAATGCTTTATACTAAACACAAAGGATTATATCACTAAATTTGACCCAAAGTCTTATGAAGGTGTGTTCCTTAGATATTCACAAAATAGCAAAGCTTACATTATTCTAAATAAGGAAACTTTAAGAGTCGAGGAATCATTGAATGTAACATTCGACGAAAGTCCACCTCCCTCTAAGACATCACCTTTGGTAGATGATGACTTAGTTGAAAGTCAAGTTGTTAATCAAATTAATTTAGAAAATGACAAGGAAGATGAACTATTAAATAGAGAAATAATCAATGTCAAAGAATCTAAAAGTCATCCATTAGATAGTGTCATAGGTAAACTTAATGAAATAACCTTAAGATCAAAAGCTCAAAATGAACGTAACTATTTTTGTTTTATATCAACCATTGAACCCAAAAATATAAAAGAAGCTATAAGTGATGAATCTTGGATAATAGCTATGCAAGAAGAATTGAACCAATTTATTAGAAATGATGTATGGGCACTAGTTCCTCAACCAAAGAATCAAACTATAATTGGAACAAAATGGGTCTTTCGAAATAAAATGGATGAAAATGGAGTTGTGTCTAGAAACAAAGCTAGGCTAGTAGCACAAGGTTATAATCAACAAGAAGGCATTGAATACGATGAAACTTTTGCTCCGGTTGCTAGGCTCGAGTCAATTAGAATCTTACTTGCATATGCATGCGCACATGACTTTAAACTTTTTCAAATGGACGTCAAAAGTGCATTCTTAAATGGTTTTATTAATGAAGAACTTTATGCTCCTCAACCTCCGGGCTTTACCGATTTTGAAAAACCTAATCATGATTACAAACTTAAAAAAGCTTTATACGGACTTAATCAAGCTCCAAAAGCACGGTATGATCAACTTAAAACCTTCCTAGTTGACCATAAGTATATCATGGGCCTAGTTAACAACACTCTCTTCAGTAAGAAGAAAGAATCACACATTATCATAGTTCAAATTTATGTTGATGACATAATATTCGGATCAACTTGTCAAGAGCTTTGCAATGATTTCTCTAAAATCATGCATGACGAGTTTGAGATGACTATGATGGGAGAACTCAACTTTTTCTTAGGACTTCAAATTAAACAATTAGAAGATGGGATATTCTTTAATCAATCTAAATACATAAAAGACATGCTTAAGAAATTTGGTTTAGAAGATTCAAAACCTATCAAAGTGCTTATGTCCTCCGAAACCAAACTCACAAAGGACGAGGAAAGTGAATCCGTAGATAACACTAAATATAGGGGTATGATAGGTAGTCTACTTTATCTCACGGCTAGTAGACCCGACATTATGTTTATCGTTTGTCTATGTGCTCGTTTTCAAGAAGATCCAAAATCAATCCATCTTGAAGCCGTTAAAAGGATTTTTAGGTACATCAAAGGTACTACACATTTGGGATTATGGTATCCCAAAGGAACGGGTGTAGAAACCATAGTGTATGCCGACTCGGATCATGTCGGTGACTATGTTGATATAAAAAGTACAACTGGTATTTGTACTTTTGTTGGACATTGTCTCACCTCATGGTTCTCAAAGAAGCAAACGGCACTCGCAATATCACAACGGAAGCCGAATACGTGTCGGCCGGAAAAGCATGTCAACAAGCTCTTTGGATGAAGCAAGCGCTCGTGGACTACGGAATTGTGACTAAAGACATATCTATCCTTTGCGACAACAAAGGAGCCATCGACCTAAGTAAAAATCCAGTCCAACATGCTCGTACTAAACATACAGAAATTCGTCATCATTTCTTTCGTGACAATGTTCAAAAAGGAAACATCTCCATCGAGAAAGTATCCTCTGAAGATAACATTGCCGACATCCTTACAAAACCTCTTAAACGTGAGCCATTTAATCTTCTTAGACTAGGAATAGGACTTATGGAACCTACTTCATAGTTCAAACGTTAAATAAAATCGTAGAAATCAAAAACAAAAATTTCACGTCCTTAAATTGCAGGACTGGCGGAACCAATTAACTCAAAGGGCAGATCCCTAATTTTGGTTCCGCCCAGTCCATCAACCACCTGCACAGGTTCTCTTTTTATATAATAAACCATACAAGCCCCATACTTTATACCACTCACCAAAAATAGTTACTATTCACTTCTATATCCATTGACACACGAAAATTAGGGTTCTTGCTCAGCCATTCTTCATTCCTACCATCATTGTAAGTATTCTAAACATAATTACTCTCCTGATCTGTGTCTAGGAAACTCTATTTATGCCCAAAAACTAAAAACTTGGGGTTATGCATCAACTTAGGAATTCATGAAGAAAATTTGTTATAAACAAAACAATTTATGTTTTTCATTAGTTAGGAATTGCATCTTGTAATACATTATCAAATTATACCAAACACCCCATGTCAAAATTTTGAAAACTCTTCTCACATTTAGGAAAAATAGATTTTCATTGATATTACAAAATAAAAACGTTATGTTTAAAAACATCACTTGCATTATGTCTCTTGAAAGCTAAAGGGGATATATAACTAATATGTATTTTCGGGTACTTTCAACCGTAGCTACATTGAACTAGGAGCATTTGGATTATCTCAAAATTTATACAAAAGTTGCATAAGTAAAACCATTTTAACATTAAAATGAGTCGAGATAATCACAACTCCATATTGTTTTCATATAGGCACGGATTTAGAGGAACCAAAGGAAAGGTTCCTTCCTTGTATCAGAAAGGTTCCTTGGGTTAGTTTAGCCAAATTTGAAATTTTGGCGGGAATGATGATCCTATTGTTTAATGTGTGCTAAGAGAGCACTAGAATTATTGACAAATACTAACTAGCATGTAGGAAGAAAGTTTGGAACCTAAGGATTACTAGAAAAATTTTAAAAATTCAAAGATGAAAATTTGCTGTAGGACTGGAGGAACCAAACGACAACATGGGAGGAACCAAGTTTTGGGTTCCGCCGTATCCGTTGGAAAAACTTGGCGGAACCAAGTTTCTGAACGGACGAAACCAAAAAATGGGTTCCGCCGTTTTCGTGGAAGCTCAGAATCGAGATAGAGTAGTTTTTACGGCTACGTGGTATTTCCGAATTCCAAAACTTTTCCTAAAACTTAAGTGATCAATTTTTTGTAGTTAGAAGATACAAAAATTATAGGTAGAAACATGCTTACCTATAGAGTTTGCGAGAGCGACTCTAGCATTCAAATTTTTAGCCAAAAAGTGAAAATAGCATAGTACTAAAGAGTTATCCCCTGCAAATGTTGTTAGTACACTCATAATCCATAGACATAATATCATCCTAAAACATCATAAAAACATAAAATAACATTGTTTTAACGACCAAATTGTTCAAATGCACCCTTGTGCAAAACACCCTCTTAACATCCTCACTTCTTGTTCACCTTCTTGTAGATCTTCCCAAGGTATCTCCCAAAGCATTTCCGCATCCCTTTGGTTTGCTTGAACTCCTCTGACTCATTCGGTATAGATGGAAGTTGTGAGAGGTACTCAAGAGGTGGGAGCCTAGAGTTGGGTAAATTGTCGTCTTCACTCATGGATGATGATGATGATGAGGTAGGAGGGTGAGGATGTTTACCTTTGGCTTTATAAACTCTCTCATCACTTAATGGCACAAAGGTGTGTGGAATGATAGGATAATCTAGGCGACGACCTCTAGGACTTGGAGGAATGGGTTCAAAATACCTTAAGAGATGAGTAAGAAGCATCCCGTATGGAAGAGTGGTGGTACCTTGGACCGAGATGTTTGCCATCCTTTTGGAAATGTAGTAAGCTAAGTTGAAAGTTTGGCGGTTGGATACACTATAGATCATGTAGGAGAGACAAGTGTTGATATGGTCCCTATTGCCTAAAGTACTAATCACATTGGCCCTAATGATCTTCTCCCATTTCAAGAATTGTGGTTTCAACTTATTAAGCTCCATTCCAAATGGATCTTTTGCAACTTCCTCTCCTCCTCGGGTTCTCCTAGTATGAGATGTCCTAACAAAAAGGTGGTCATGAATTTCTTCTTTGCTCATTAGAGGGGTATCATACGGATGAATACGGTCATGAATTAAGTCAAGAGTTGAAAGTGGCCATTTGTCGGTGTAGAGACATGTGCCCCTATTTGGAACACGGAGCACTTGAGCAAATTGATCGACGGTGATTTCAAAGTCATTTTGGTTGATTTAAAAGTTTAATGACATGAGACCTTCATCATCCGTGCTAAGGGTCACGGAAGCATAGAATTCTAGGATGAAACGAGGACAAATTGGCTCATCTATCTCTAAGAGGCAATCGAAGTTGATAAAAGAGAGTTCTTCCCTAATGTTGGTTCCGGCAAGGAAAGTAGGGTCACAGGTTCTACCCTCATGGACATAACGCTTCTCAAGGTTCTTAAAGATTTCTACTTGTGTCGTGGTTAGCCCTTTGGTTTATGGTGTTTGGGTAGGTATTTAGTGGTGTCTTTGTGGTCATAGAAAGTTGCGGGAGGCATGATGAACCTAGAAACAAAATTTTCACATTTTAGTTTATGTAAATAATGGTTTAAGTGTCAAAATTCTAGTGTGTGCCTATATGAAAACAATATGGAGTTGTGATTATCTCGACTCATTTTAATGCTTAAAATGGTTTTACTTACGAAAATTTTGTGTAAATTTTGAGATAATCCAAATACTCCTAGTTCAATGTAGCTACTGTTGAATGTACCCAAAATACATATTAGTTATGTATTCCCTTTAGCATTCAAGAGACATAATGCAAGTGATGTTTTAAACATAATGTTTTTATTTTGTATTATCAATGAAAAGATATTTTCCCTAAATGTGAGAAGATTTTTCAAAATTTTGACATGGGGTGTTTGGTATAATATGATATTGTCTTACAAGATGCAATTCCTAACTAATGGAAAACATAATTAGTTTTGTTTATGACAAATGAACTCCATGATTTCCTAAGTTGATGCATAACCCCATTTTTTTTAATTTTTGTTCATAAATAGAATTTCCTAGACATAGATCAGGAGAGTAATTGTGTTTAGAATACTTACAATGATGATAGGAGTGAAGAGTGGCTGAACAAGAACCCTAATTTTCGTGTGAGAATGGATATGGAAGTGAATAGTAACTGTTTTTGGTGAGTGGTATAGAGTATGGGACTTTATGGTTTGATAGATAAAAAGGGAACCTGTGCAGGCGTCTGACGGAATAGACAAAACCAAATAGAGGGATCCGCCCTTTATTTTTCTTGGTTCCGCCAGTCCTACAGGTATATGAACAAGGATTTTTGTTTTGAATTTCTACGATTTTATTTAACGTTTAAACTATGAAGTAGGTTCCATAAGTCCTAGTCCTAGTCTAAGAAGATTAAATGGTTCACATTTAACGGGTTTTGTAAGAATGTCGGCAATGTTGTCTTTGGAGGATACTTTCTCGATGGAGATGTTTCCTTTTTGAACATTGTCACGAAGGAAATGATGACGGATTTCTATATGTTTAGTACGAGCATGTTGGACTAGATTTTTACTCGGGTCGATGGACTAGATTTTTACCCACTCAGTTTTAAACAGAGCGTAACTTCGTTTGATCCACTCATACTAGATGAAAAAATCTAGATGTCTCGTAACTAGTGGATCAAGTTGTACGAGTTCGGTCTGCTCAAGGACCCAACAACAGCAAAAATAACAATAGTAACAACAACAGTAACAAATGGTAATGAGATGTGGAGAGTGAGGACATTTCAAGAAAAAAATGTCCCTAAAATAAAGGCCAACAATTTAGAGGAGCTCGTGGGAGAGCTTATGTGTAGGTGTCCACGCACCTAATTAGAGTAGGCAACTTATGTACCCAAGTAAGTAAGTGGAATATCGTACTCAGTCTGTTAGTTCAAGATTGAACCAAGTTCGTTAGTTCATGAGTGTAACAAGTCTGTTAACTTAATAAGTAGCTCATGATTGTATAGATTTGTAATAGCAAAAGTGATAACTTAATAATGAACTCAGATAGTTCAAATGAGATCTTAAGATTTTTGCTGAGTGATAGAATATTGGAGATTCCCAAGTTCGAGTTCATACTCGTGTCATATCGGATACAAATAAGTCCACTTATTTATAATCCATTATTTACATAGACAGGCGTCCCAAACTGTTAGGTCACCATTATGTAAACACAAGTATGATTATGTAAGAAATGAGATGAGAATGAGAGTGGGATGATTATGAGAAATTTGAGAAAAATGAAATGCAAGAGTTTCCTTAATGTTTTCAAATAACCAACCAAGTATTACATAGACCTAAGACTTCTATTTATAGGGAAGGAGCTAGGGCAACACTCCCTCTCCTTCCTTACATGAATTCGTATGGGCTTAAAGCCCATGGACCATTATACTTAAGCCTAGTAAACTTGTAACATTACATTAGTGTAAGTAATAAATAACTAAAGCAACCTATTATTACAAATGACCGAGACTTGACAAATATAGTAAAAACTTAGGTTCCAACAATCTCCCCCTAAGGGTCGGTCATCATGGTTGCTTGACGTCTTCATCTTAATCTTTGACTTTCATAGCTTTAGACGTCTTCAGAAATGATTAGAATAATGATGGATATACTTTGCTCTTTGTCTTTGTGCTTTGATGATGTTGTAGTGATTATGTTATGAAGTAATCTGCCGTTCGTCACTCCTGCGTCTGTGGTGGTTGTCCGCCATTCCAACATGCTCATACATCTTTTGAATTCTGACTTATACATGCACGTAGTCCCTTTCCTTCACTTAAGATCTTTGGTCTTTATACTTTGTAGATTCTTCTTTTTGGCGTAGAATCTTACTTTGAACTTTGTGTTGCTTTGATCTTTGAGGGAGCTTTTGATGATTGCAAGATGCATGTATGAGCATGTGGAATCCGTCATCATGGAAGTGAGGTACCTGCGAGTAGACAGTTAGCAATAAATCACCGGTACTTACGGATAAGGAATTAGAGCTCATCAACAGCATATTGTGAAGACTCCTTCTAATCCTTATCCAGGCCGTTCCCATATCAGATACACCCGAAGGAGCTTACGAGACCTACTAGGTAGCTCAATGACTGGGTGAGTCGCTGGGGATCACTCCACGACTGTAGACCGTAATGGAACCACCGCAAACACTAAGCGTAACCCTTGTGGGGTTACCGAAGTGACCTGCTGTCAGGGCTGTTTGATGTTGACCCTGGCAGGATTTCCGTTTAATCATTGAGAAATACTTAAGTAATCCTCTCATAAACGTTCTCGGCAGATTGCTAAGATCTGCGAAGGACTCGATAGTTTACAACTGATGCCCATTGAAGTAGAACACCAGTTGCAGAAATACTAAGTGTTCCTAAGAGATCTTTGATGTATCCCATGGCTCTAGACTCTATAAGTGCACACCTAGGTTTCCTATGCGGAGACTGGGGAGGTGTCTCCTGCTTCAATATCAACCGTCTCTAAGAGATAGGTCGATAGGTTACGCGGGTTCCCCGTGAGAATGAAACAAGTCCTTTTAAGAGAACTTGAGTGGTTAAGAAGGTTTAGTGCATTGCGTCACTGGGTCCATGACGACTTTGTCTTCAATACCGGTGTTGTCTTTTGCAACAACCAGTAGCATACGTATTGAACCCGGTGTCTGCCCTAAGGTTGAACATATGGAGGGCTATTTCTTTTCACCCTTTACTTTGCTTTTCTTTTTAATTCTTCAACTCCTTCTTTCCCTTTCATTCATTTCTCCTTTTTTTCATATCATACCTAAGGACTTCTAATTCTAACTATTGGAGATGTCCTTGGGTAGATCCCTCCGGCTCTGGCGGATCATAGGACTGGTATTCCTATCTTAATCACCTTATAACTCCGACAGTAGCCAAGAAACCTTTGATTGAAAAATCTCTCAAAGTGTTTGTGATAATCAAATATTTTGGTTAACACTTTGAGAGTTTTGTGTACACTTTTGAAGGGCTCCCCCTGCACATGTGCTCATATGTGTTTAATAAATTTGCACATGCGGGAGGAGCAAGCTCTTTTGAATTGATCCACTTTCCGTGAACTAGACCGATTCGAGACACGCTTACATCACTAGATAAACTAGCTTGAAATTATTACCCGGCCTGATCAAGTTCA
Organism: Artemisia argyi; assembly: GCA_030686995.1. Lineage (NCBI taxonomy): Eukaryota > Viridiplantae > Streptophyta > Magnoliopsida > Asterales > Asteraceae > Artemisia > Artemisia argyi. The sequence continues at coordinate 39,890,548 of CM060679.1, read as the reverse complement.
CAGAAAGCTTCTCGAGACGGTACATTTCTACTAAGACATATCCTTTTCGAGACACGCTTACGTGGCTAGTTAAAGAGATACATAGTCAGCTTTTAGGTGACTACTAGCTCTAGTAACTAACTTGATGTTATTACCCGTCGAGGATAAGTCCTTTCAATGTTACTAACTTGTATTATCTCGTCAATTCCTAGGTTAATACTGAGTCTAGCTCGCACATGATACAACTTAAAGCTTTGACTTCGTATATTTTAATCACTTTTTCATTTTCTCCCCCTCAAAAATAGCATATAAAATGGTGTTTTTGACAAACTTTTAGATTAAAATATGCCTTTTGAGTCTTACGGGGAGATTCACCAAGAACTTTTGATTTAGAGCAAAATATTTTGTTTTGACAAGTGCTCCCCCTCAACAAGTGATTAGGTCTTATTGAGGTGAAATACTTGTCCTTTTGAGCAGAATTATGAAAAATCATAAAAGTTTGATTAATTCTACTCAAAAGTAAGAAGCCTTCGCTCCTTATATGAGGATTGAGGCACTGAAGCGTACCTCAGGGTCCTTTCTATACAAGAGCGGGTTGTACACTGTAATGTGTGCACAAACCATAATGGAAAAATGATTCAATCAATGAAACAATTGATAATGAAAAAATATAACCAAATGTACCAATTTATTCTTCGTCCGGAAGTGGAGCATCGAAGTTAGTGAACTTAGGTTCTGGTCTTTCGAAGAGTCGGATAGGAAACGAAGGTCTGACACCAATGTAGCTTTCCAGACGTCTGATTTGTTCCCGTCGAAATAACCTTTCTTCAATCTTTAAGACAAAGTTACGAACTTGTCTTCTGGAGCTGGATTTCCATCTAGGTTGTTCCCCCTTAGCTATCTTACGGCGATCATCATTCAGCCTTTTGACAAGCCCATCACGAACTGATTTGAGTGTAACATCACAGAATTTGTGTACTTCATCGAACCTCATGAAGCTTTGTAGCTTTTTGCTGTTGATGTAGGTGAAACCAAACGGTTCTTGGATGAGAGTAAACTGTGGTGTTTCATAGAGACCATCAAAGTAGAATTGTGGCTTTGTCAAATTGATCTTTTGTTGGTAACTTTCCACTCCAAGCTGAAGATCTTCCACTCTTTCTTGAACAATCAGTCGTCGGATGTAAGGAAGTAGCGATGCCATGAAGTTGTACTGAACGTCTCTATCGAATCCGCGCATTCTACTCTGAACCTTTTCAAGATACATATCTTCTATGTCATTGAGATAAAGGTTGGGAAAGTCGGCTTCGGAGAACTTGTACTTCTTTTCATCTTGTCGTTTAACAACAATTTCACGCATGAAAATGTAGTAAAATCGTTTTGACTGTTGAATCTCCAAGATAGCGATGATCTTGGATTTCTGCTTCACATTTTCCAATGATGTTTCTCCTAATCTGCTGGTATAACCGAGACGACGACGGTCAGGCCAATGTTGAATTCCGTGTAGAGCATCTCTGTCATAAGCTACGACGGAGTTGCTGAAAATACGAGTGGTTTCTTCAATGGCTGGAATTTCGTATCTAGCGGCTGGTACTGAGATTGTGAGTGAGGAAGCATATTTCTTCTTGGATGTCTCCTGAGTGAGCTGGATGTTACGAAGATCTTTGTTGAAGAAGAAGCTGTAAGGTATCTTGGGATTGTCGGGAAAACCTTTCAAAGGTAATGGTTTGGTCCAGTCAGTGAAGTAAGGTTTTTCATGATTCTTGGAACTGAGATCGATATTCACTTCAGGATTTAACCAGTCAAAGTCAGCAGACATTGCACTAGCTATATTCTGCATATGGTACTCGTATTCGACTTTGTTTCCAGATCTTTTCTTGAGGAATTCTTGTGCATCCCTATTGATTCTTCTTAGCTCTTCCTTTGTGAGTTTGTCGATGTGAAGATCCTTCATAATGACCTGGGTAAACTGTAGAGTGTTACCAGGAAGGGGTTCTTCTTCTTCAAGAGGAGGTTGAGCTTGGACCATTTCTGTCAGCCAATCATTCTGAGGATTGTCATCATTGTCGAGCCATGAATGACGTGTTTTCTTCTTGGATTTCTTAGACTTGGATGTAGCATCTTTGTCTTTGGCTTTGGACGGTGATGATGGACCAGCATGAGAATCATGAGTAGGTAGAGCATGGTAATCGGTGTCATGTTGATCTTGGAAGTCATCAGTTTGTTCCATGAAAATTTCTTCATCTTCGGTTTGACCTTTACTAGTAGCTGAGGGTTGTTGTTGAGTTCCAGGAGGAGTGGAGTCCTTTTGTGGTTGTAGAGAGGATGAGGGACCTGTTCCAGACTTAGGTTTCTTGCCTTTGGAGTTTGGGTCAGGATCGTCATCTTTTCTTGTCCGTTTTCGGGTTCCAGCAGCATCTTTGCATGACTCTTTTGACATATAAGCCACCATAGCATCATACAGGGCTTTTTCTTCAGCTGTCTGTGTGGTTTTGGTGGCAAGGTTGTCGAAGAGTTTGACAAGCATGTCATTGAAGGACAATTCTTGGACGGTTGGAGCCACAGTAGAAGATTTTTCGGTGTGAAGCGTGAATGGTGTAGTAGACAACATTTTCCTCGTAACACTTCTAATTCTGTGATCCAAGTTGTCATTGATTGGTTTGAGAAGGTTTGCTACCTCAGGAGTGATCATCTCAACCAGATTTTCAGTGAGAAAATCATGTGTTGCAGTTCTGATAAAACCTTCGTAATCAGATTTCAAGAACTTGTCGATCAGCTGCGTTGACTCCTGGAATTCCTCAACTTGTTTGGTAAGATTGGTAACCATGTTGGTGAGTTTGTTCACTTGCTCATGAAGATCAACTGGTTGTTTTGGTTCATTGATCGAATGTTGTTTAGATGCGGTTTCAGAAGGTGTGGGAGATGAGTGCTCGGGTGATGATTCGGACGATGACTCATTGTGAGAGTCCGAAGAAGAAGCAGGAGGAGTCGGATCCTTTGGTGGAGAGTCTTGAGGAGGTGGAGGTTGTGCTGAGGAAGTCTGCTGAGAAGATGACTTAAGAAATATGTTGGTGTCGAACGCATTCTTCTCTTCGTTTTCCTTTCTGCGACGTTCCTCTGCTTCCTCTGCTTCTCGTGCAAGAAACTCTGGAGTAATAAGATATTCATGTTCCTGATCCGTAGCTAAGTTCTCTTGACCGCCAACATTCTCCTCTAAAGTAGCAGTCTCAGTCATGTGGACATCTTCAGTCTTATCTGTATCCTTAACGTTGTCATCAGGTTGTGGAGCTGATTCTGACGTTGTTGGAGGAACCATACTGCTTGTAGCCCCTACATGTTCTGACTGATCGATAGGTGGTGGTGTTGGAGGGTGTGATAGAAGTCGGCTTTCAAGACTTGCTTTCCTCTGTTCTTTCCTAAGCCGCTTTTCTTCAGCTCTAGTGTCGACAACTATACTCTTCAGTTTGCGTTTATCGACTAATGGTTCAACGATTGGTTCGTCTTCATCATCATTCGGTTCATTGATAGTGACTCCTTTTCTTTTCCTTGTCTCTTCTTCATAAGTTACAAGACTTTGTTGAACGGCAATCTCTGTTGCAGGAAATGCTTCATCAGGTGCTCGGTATCTCAGTTCATAGTCCGGTTCTTCTTCTTCAGATTCTGTATCAAACTCAGACTCGGTGTCAGAAGGTGGAGGAGTAGGTTCATCCCGAATAAAGTACTCAGGAGTTGCCTTCTTCTTTGGCTTGGTAGCAGGTTTAGGTTTGGATGTAGGTATAGGTTTGGTGGAAGTCTTGGGTTTAGACTTAGGAGCACCCTTAGATCTAGTATGTGGTGAGGCAGTGGTGCTTGTGGTACTCCCAGACTTTACACCTCCTTTGCTACGAGTCTTTATTGTGGCTTCTTCCTGTTCCCCTTTGTAAGCCAGATCATACAACTTGAAGTTCGCCCTTTTCTTAATATTGTCATTCAGAAGGTATTCGGGAATCCTCATTCCTTTGATCTTGGTTGAGGAAGTGGTCGATTTGATGAATGAGGTGGTGAAGTCGTCCTCGAAGAGGTGCTTCGGCTCATTAGGATCAGCCATCCTCTTGATGAATTCTGGAGAACTTTTGCAGAGATGTTCTATGAGAAGCTTGGTGAATCTTGTGAATGGTATCATAGTCTTCACACGTTCTGTCTGAATACTGTGGACGATATCATTCATGATAGGAACTGCAAAGTCAATCGGTGTCAGAGTCACCATTCCCCAGAATGTTTGCAGGTGTTCAAGCCTTGGATGTTCATGACCACTTTTCCTTCCAGATATAGATCTCACCACCAACAGACAGAATGTTCTCCAAGGCTGAGGGATATACTTGGCATTAAATTGGGAAAGCTTGACTAGAGGTACATCATCATCAACCTCATATCCTAATTCAATGAAGAAGTCAAGAAGTTCCAGGTCAGGTAGTATTGGAGCAAATTCGTTGTCAGTTTGTGGCATGAGAAGGGCTGTACGAAGAATGTCATGATCTACAGAGTAATCTTGGCTATCTAAGGTAACAGTGAAAGACTCATCATCCAAGTTGGCCCGAGCAGTAAGCCAGAACTGATGAAGGTAGAACAGTGGAACTGAAGTAGAACAGGTGAGCAGTGGCTTGCATGGATGCGCAAGTAGGATATCTTTCACGATCATGCATGATTTCTCTGTGATATTCAACTTGTTGAAATCAACTCGGGGATTGTTGTTGCCAATCGTGACATTGTAGTTCTTGGGAGTGATGTCATCCAAGGTGAGTAATGGAAGAGGTTGTTCTGCGACGTTCTCATTGTGTTCAGCCATGTTTATCTGAAAAGTATCACCATAAACCAAACATCCAAATTTGTTACGTGTTAGCACAGTTTAAAGTTTGGATACAGATATCTACTTGAGACAGTTAAGCACAAATGCGTCATTTTGTTATGAGCCAAATAATGCATATTGCAAATAAGCACAACATGACAATCACAATTCACAATAATCATCACATTACACAACAATAATGAATCACAACATAGATATAACATGACAATGCCAAACATGTATTCGGAAAAACATATAACATGGACCTTTTATCGCAAACTTGAGTAAAGGAACAGATTTCGAAAAATGTTATAGAGAAACTTTATCGAGAAAGTGACTTCTCGAAAAAATTCCTCATAATTGACTTTTATCGAGATTTCTTTCTATTTCGAAAAATTGCTGTTATCGAGAAAAACATCTTTTTCAATTTATCGAGAAACTTTATCGAGAACTTTTCTTCGGAAAAATTGAGTTATCGAGAAACATTATTTTTCGATAAAATTTTCGAGAATCATATGATTTCGAAAAGTTTTAGCTCAAATAATGAATTTCGAAAAAACTAATTTCGAAAAGATAGAGTTGACCAACTTTTATCGAGAACATGAGTTTCTCGATAATTTTTCGAAAGTTTTCGATATTACACAGATTTCTCGAAAACATTCTTATACAAGAATCTAATCGAATTTTCATGAAGTACACGTACATTTCCTTCACACAAAAACTTTTCCAATGATTAGGCCTGTCACCAAGATAGACAAACACTACTTAGACAAAATCACAAAGATTTCGATAACTTTCAAGAACATGTTTTCGATAACTTAACAAATTTGATCCTAAAGTGAATCAAGGGTACTACCATATCTCAAACATATGTAACAAGCACATTATGATAGCATTCAACATTTTAGGACTCAAATAGATGAAGACAATCAAAGAACGAGGCATACATGTCTTATCGAGAACTAAGCATCCATGGTGTAATTCAACAAAACTAAATCAAACATGCATATAAGAGAGCAAAGAAACATATCCCACCAATAAAATCAAACAAATAGGCACTGAACCATATAAACCCAATACGACCCAATATTCCGATTTCGAGAAGCAAGGTAAACATGATGGAATGTGTAAATAAATGATAAGGATGTGTTAGAAACAAGCATAGTAACTAAACCCCATCAAGAATTAAACATCACAACATGTTAAGAGCAATTTCGAAATCCTAAACCCTAGTTCTCGACATCAAGAAATCATGAACTCGAACCGTTGAAAATACAATTAACCAAGATCCTATGTGTGTAATACCCTAGTGATAACATAGGAACTTACAAAAATATGATCAAGATCATGGATGTCGTGAATGAATTAGGACCGTGGGTTTCAAAGGGTTTAAGAGGTTTAGAGGTTTTGTGTTATACGGTTTGTTGGTTTGTTTGTTTTATTCATATATTTTTGAAACTTTAAGTTTTGGTCACTTTAGGTCCTTAGACTTTTAGATAAACAAACTTGTGTCCTAAAGTTTCTTGCAAACATAAGTAAAATTGAGATATGCATTCGTTAAGCTAACTTATGAAGACGTAAAACAAATGAGACAATGTGATGTAAAAGAAATCGTCCACACACTCTGAAGAACCGTAAAATATTAGAAACATGCAAGTATACCAATTAAAATTGGTAAAAGATTTAAGCGTGACTCCCCCTCAACACTTGTCAAGTATGAACAAGGTGTTGAATGGAAGCGATATACTTGCATTTTTTTTTTTTTTTTTTAAATATGAATTGTGAAAAATCTTTTTGTGTTTTGATTAGTTTATAGTAAAGAAAGAAAACAAAATATTATACATAGATAGTTGTGATGTTTGACGATCAGTTGTATTTTAAAAACTTTTCCAGATCTTCTGGTGTCAAACATCTCATACCAATTTGGTGAACTAAACTAGCAAACCTGGATGGTGCCAGGGATTTGGTAAGTAAGTCCGCCAATTGGTACTCAGTTCCAACAAAATAAAGTTCAACTGTACCCCTTCCACATGCTCTTTGATGAAATGATATCGGAGATCGATGTGTTTGGATTTGCAATGATGCACAGTGTTGCAGGAGATAGCAATTGCACTCTTTGAATCACAGTAGATGGGAATCTTGTTGAATAGGTAGCCATAATCTTTAAGTTGTGATCTCATCCAAATGACTTGAGCGCAACAAGCAGACATGGCTACGTATTCAGATTCTGTAGACGACAGTGAAGTGCAGTCCTGCTTCTTAGATTGCCATGACACAAGTTTGTCTCCGAGAAATTGTAATCCACCAGATGTACTTTTGCGTGTGTCTAAACATCCTGCATGGTCAGCATCTGAAAAAGCAATTAGTTCGAAACCAGAATCCTTCGGATACCAGATTCCCAAGTTAATGGTTCCCTTAATGTATCGAAGGATTCTTTTGACCTCACTGAGGTGTTTTTCAGTTGGTCTGGACTGATAGCGAGAGCACATGTAGACAGCAAATACTATATCAGGTCTACTAGATGTGAGATACATGAGGGACCCAATCATACTTCGGTATTTGGTAGGGTCAACAGGAGTCCCATGTAAATCAGCATCTAGTTTTGTGGTATAGCCCATTGGTGTATTAAAAGTATCACAAGACATCATTCCATGTTTCTTAAGAATTTCGAGAGCATATTTGGACTGATTTATAAAAATACCACGGGGTGATTGATGAACTTGTAATCCTAGAAAGAACGTAAGTTCACCCATCATGGACATTTCAAAATTATCTTTCATTAATTTTGCAAAATCATTAGAGTAACTTCGTTTTGTTGAGGCAAAAATGATGTCATCGACATATATTTGAACAACAAGTAAGTCCTCCCCGTAGGTTTTTGTAAACAGTGTTGGATCCACCGATCCTTTATAAAATTTATTGGCCAGCAAGAAAGTGGATAGTTTGTCATACCACGCCCGTGGGGCTTGCTTGAGTCCGTAGAGTGCCTTTTTGAGTCGGTAAACGTGATTAGGACGCTCAGGATCAACGAAGCCTTCAGGTTGACTGACATAAACTTCTTCACGGAGTTCTCCATTAAGAAATGTTGTTTTCACATCCATTTGGTAAACCACCATATTCCTGTGTGCAGCATAAGCCAAAAAGATCCGAACAGCTTCATGTCGAGCCACTGGAGCAAAGGATTCAGCAAAATCAAGTCCTTCCAGTTGGGAGTATCCTTTCGCTACCAGACGTGATTTGTTGCGTATGACAGTCCCTTCAGCATCAAGCTTATTCTTCCAGATCCATTTTAACCCGATGACAAAGACTCCGTCAGGTCTTTCAACTAATTCCCAGACTTCCAATCTTATGAATTGCTGAAATTCCTCTTGCATAGATTCAATCCAGTTGTCATAAGTCATTGCATCTTTAATGTTCTTAGGTTCTTCGTGACAAACTGTGAGTGCATAGATACAAGTTTCTCCATCTGTGTGAAGTCGTTGTCTTGTCATAACAGGTGCATCTGGATGGCCAATAATATGAACTAGTGGATGGTCACGAGTCCATTTGTGTGTTGACGGGTGTAGTTGATAAGTATCTCGCATGTTAGCAGGATCCAAATTACGTGTTGACGACTCAGCTATATCAGGAACTGTAGTAGCTGGTGCAAACGGATTAAAGAACGCATCAGGATCATGCTCTGCGGGTTGTGGAACTGATTGTGGTGTTGGATCTTCAGCTGGATGGAGGGAAGTAGAACCAGTTTGTTCTGCTGTAGATGGTGATATAATTGGAGGACCGTCTCTCTCAACACTTGTAGAAGTTTGTTGAGGTGAGTCTGGTACTGGAATGTGATCAGGTTGAGCAGCGGAATTTGGTGAGACCTCAGTAGGACGGTATTCAATTGTGTCATCAAATAGTGGAGCAAACAAGGTTTCTAATTCTTTGCGGTTAAGTGGCAATGGTTCAGCTGAAGATGCCGGAGAGTTGAGACGGTTGAATTCGGGTCCTAAGCTGTGTTGCTCAGAAGCCATTTGGGTGAGTTCATCGAAATTAGCGTGAATGGTTTCTTGAATTTCTCTTGTACGACGATTCCATATCCGAAAACCTTTGGAATTTTCACAATATCCAACGAACACTCCGATGTCAGCCTTAGCTTTGAGTTTACCTAAATCATCACGATCATTTTTCGGATAGCAAAGTGCTCCAAATACATGAAAGTAGTCGATGTTCGGTTTTCTTTTGTGAACAATTTGATATGGTGTTTTGCGATGGCATTTTGTGATCATGCAACGGTTTTGAGTATAACATGCGGTTGAAACAGCTTCTGCCCACAAGTAATCTGGTAATTGAGCATTAATCAACATAGTTCTAGCAGCTTCCACTAACGTCCTGTTGCGTCTTTCAACCACACCATTCTGTTCTGGGCTTCTAGGAATAGATGTTTGATGTTCAATTCCCACTTTCTCATAATAAGACCTAAGTGTCTGATTTTTGAATTCAGTGCCATTGTCAGTTCTGACGATTCGTACCGTGTTGCGTAACTGAACTTGAATTTTAGTGAGAAAGGTGATGATCATTGAAGGAGCCTGATCTTTACTTCGTAAGAAATAAACCCAAGTCCATCTGGAGAAGTCATCTACAATTACGAGTATGTAGCGTTTACCGTTGATACTTTGAACACGCATCGGTCCACATAAATCCATATGAAGCAGTTGTAAAACATGATTCGTACTTTGCTCAGGTTTAGACGGAAAATGAGCACGAGTACTTTTTCCTTGTTCACAGGCTGGACATAAGTGATCTTTGGTGAAACGGAATCTTGGAAATCCATCGACAAGTTTATAACGAGCAAGGTCAGTCATGGTTCTGAAATTCAAGTGCGAAAGACGTTTGTGCCATAACCAAGATTTAGTTGACTCTGCTTTGGAGAGAAGACATATCGGAGATGTTGCAATCATATCTGACATTGAGATTGTATAAAGATTGGAGCCGCGTGAGCCAGACATTAGATCGTTTCCTTGTAAGTCACGAACAAAGCAAGTTTTCTCACGAAATGCAACTTCTAGATCCCCATCACAGAATTGACCAACAGAGAAAAGGTTGTGTCCAAGGCCTTCCACATAGTAAACACGACTGATTTCAATGTTCCCGCTGATAAAGTCACCATATCCCATGATTAGAGCGTAATGATCATTCCCGAATCTGACAGTACCAATGAACTTTGAGACAAAGTTGTGTAACAGTTTGAGATTGCCTGTCATATGTCGGGTGCATCCGCTATCAACAATCCAGAGAACAATCTGTACCACCTGCATCACCAGAAGAAGACACGGGTGGAACAGAAGTAAGGGTGGAACCCAAAGACAATGCGGGTTCCTGTTGGTTAGTAACACATGTATTCAACAATTTAGGAATCCATTTAAAGTCTGGTTTGTGTTGTAACCAACGTTGCCAATTCCAACTAGTTTTTGCTTTCTTAATGTTAAATGCACTAGTCGTTGGCTCATTCCTAGATTTGTTCTCGGTACCTATGGGGGTAACTTCAGCTTCATTAGAAACCGTAGAAGACGGCTTTCCTAAGTTAGACTTAGAGGCATTAGTGGGCCTAGAAGGAATGCGTGTCCTACGTTTCTTATGACGATTTAGAAGAGAATTAGCTAAACATTTTGTATGATCACCAGATGATACGCTTTTACGACAAAACACACAAGATGCATTAATATTCAAAACATTTAAAGGTTTATCATTCGTTACATTTAGATTTTGATTACAATTTGCCAGATTAGAATCTAAATCTGATGCAACATGAGTTTTATTCAAATTCCTAAGTTGGTCTTCTACTTCTTGAGCTTCTAGGTGTCCTCTCTTACGTTGCAAGATCCTATTCTTCTGTTTACTTTTTCGCTTGGGTCTGCTAACGCTAGAAGTGGAGACTAGTCCTGTAGAAGTGGAGTTATCAACATTAGTGTTTTGAACAGCCTTTCCTTTATCAGTTTTGTTTAATTGATACATTCCTGGTGCTATCACCGTGGTGTCAACCATTTTTCCTTTTTGAAGTAGCTTAACTTTCTCTTTCAAATCAATGATGATGTGATTTTTGTCCTGAATTTCAGACTCAAGTAGACCATTGCAATATTTGATGTCGTCGCGGTTTTGTTGCCATTCGGCGTTTTCAATTTTTAAATCCGCAATTTCTTTCTCGTATTGGAAACATCGACCTTTTAAAGACTCGTTGTTTTTGCAAATCTGACAAGAGTTTGAAACATTTTGACTTTGAAACTTCAATTCCCTTTCAAGACTTTTAGCTTGACACCATTCAAGCCTTTGATTTAGTTAACAAATTTCTTTTAAAAATTGTTTTGTCACATCATCATTTTTAATTCTCAACTTTTCATTTTCCTGTTTAAGTGTCTCAATTTCCTCATTCAACAAGTTATTATCAACACAATGATCATGCTTAAGCATAGAAGTACCAGAATTATAAAGATCATTCATGATAACAGACAATATATCAGCATTGAGAACTTGTTCCAAGAGTCGATCAGCATCATTTTTCAAAACTCTGTTTCTTTGCTTTTGAATCAAAATGTCATTTTCAGTTGCATTGAAAACGTTTATCATATTTTTGACCTCCTTTTGAAGTTCCTGATCCCAACGTGTAGCACAGAGACGGAGGTGTTGAACAATTGGCTTCATTTGTTTTTGAAAAATATCTCTCTTTTCTCGCTCGTAAGCGGATTGAAAAGTTTCAATTTTAATTTCAGAATTACGTTCAATTGTTTCCTCCAAAATTTCGATGTCTTCCATAAAAGTTTTGAAATAATTTAAGACACGACACGTTTTCGGTAAAGGTGTAAGTTCACCGGATGATGGTAAAGGACCATTTATTTGTGCTACAGTTTGGACAGGGGCTGCATTGTGAGATGAAACATATGACTCTTCGATAAACCATGATTTCTCAGGTAAATCCTTTTGAGTAACAAAAGATTTAGAAAGAGGTGGAGCTTTTGAATAGTCATATGGTGTCCAGTGTTGAACATAACTCATTTTTGATCGACTCTCGTCTTCCAGTTCTTCTTCTTCCTCAGTATCAAAAACAACAGCACGCACAATTGTATTATCAAACATGTGATCAATACTGTAAACCTTAGATTTTCTTTGAAAGCTTTGTGAAGAAACATTGATTTAAAATCGCAAAGTGCAAATCCTTTATCGGGTCTCGGTTTTAAAGCAAACTTTTGAATTGTTGTGACAGAGTTCCCGTGTTTGTAAACAATGTGACGAAATTCTTTGAGTTGTTTTTCAAGATCAACAATATCACCAAGTAAATCATCTATATACTTCCTTTTTCGTGTTTTATGTTCACAAAACTCCTTTTTGCAATTTGACAATTCTGTTTCAGTTTTTGAAAGGTCTCTTTGAAGACGTTCAACTTGCATTTTCAATTCACACTTCTCACTTTCAAGTTTCGAAATCAACTTTCCGTTTGACTCAATTAAATCTTGCATTTTTCGTTGAAGATCTTGTTCTTTGTTGTAAGAATCTTGAAAAGCTTTTTCAAAACTTTTTGCATGTTTAATCTTTTCTTCTTGATTTGAAAGCTGAATTTTATAACACTCAATATCTCTTGCAAATGACGCATTTTGTTCTTTTAAAACTTTGTTTTTCTCGTTGCATTTTATTATTTGCAGTTGTAGAGCATCCAGTTGTTTAGATAACAATATGAGGTCAGGGTCTGGATCAAATGATGGTTCATGTTGTTCTAAATTATCATGTTTATCAGTCTCAATTGGATCATCAAATGAAACAACTGTGTCATCATCAAATATGACAACTGTGCTTATTTGTTCATCTTTTTGAGAGGATGAAGATGATATAGATGGAACAACTTGCGCCATATCTGATTCAGAAGCAGAAGGTGAGACTATTTCATTAATAAAGCATGCATTGAGGTCATGTACCTGAGACAAGCCGTCAGTGTCATACACTGGACCTGAATCATTGAGCTTAAGTTCCTGCATGTTGGCCATAAGCATCACAGCAGCATTGGCTTCCAGATCTTCCATGTCATCATCGTTGTGCACATTTGCCATGAAGTTGTTGTCCTGTTCAGGGAAATGTCCATCTTTTTCATCTTGAAGAGCCATGAGTAATGCCTGCTTGTGAAACTTGCTACCCCGAGTTCTCGGTTTGGGACATGCTGTAGCTATATGACCTTGTTCATTGCAATTGTAGCACCAAACTGCATTCCCTGAGTTGGAGTTCCTTGTAGCAACTGAGTCAGACCTTTGTTGAGAAGATCCTGAGTTGTTTCTGAACCCCCCATTGTTACTAAACCTCTGACCATTCCCATAATTTCCTGAAGAACTTCCTGAACCAGATCGACCATAGTTACGATTCTGAATTTCCACTCTTCCATCATTGACAACAGCTTGATTTCTTGTGTTTGAAGATGAACGTTGACGGTTGTTTGTTTTGTTGGAGAATTTGCTGAAAGCGCGAGCAATAAGAGCAAGTCCCTGATTCAACGTATTAAAGTCATCATCGTCATCATCATTGCAGTTGGAGTAGTACACAGCATCATTGTTGTTTGACGGAACAAGTTGAGTAGAGGAATCTTGTGGAGATGAATCATAAGGGATCATTTGGTTCGAGGTGGAAGATTGTGGATAACTGAAGTAGTTCTGCTCTTGAACATATGCATGATTTGACATTGGTGGTGGAGCATAGGGAGATTGAGCTACGAGAGCCAAAGAATTTGGTGTTGAAGTTGGTGTGTATCCTCCTCGTAGAGCTCGATCTTTTTCCACTTCAGGTTCATGGTGTTTCAGAAAATCATACAACAAACCATATGGAGCATCATGAAGATTCTTCGTTTGACGAACAAATGTCACATATTTATGCCAATCAGGGCCAAGACTACCAACAAATTTGGAGTTCACAGCGATCCTTGGTACTGTGATTTTGTGACGTTCCAGATCATTGACCACATTTGTGAAACGATGATAGTAGGATTCAAGTGACTCTCCAGGTTCAATTGTGATGTCAGTGTATTCCATGTAAAGCTTGGATTCCATGTCATCATTGTTCAATTGAGTGCCTTCCATAAGGAGATGAACGTGTTCCCACATAGCTTTGGCTGTTTTCTGAGCATCGACACTTCGATAGATTGGATTTGGTATACCTTGAAGTATATAAGCCATTGCATATTGATCAGCATCACGATGTAGTTTCTGTTCTTCAGTGAGTGAAGTTTCTGGAAGAGGTCTATCACCAGGAGGACGTGGAGGATCAGCAGTTGGATCACCAGCTTCAAATCGTGTTGGCCACTCAAATGGTCCTTCAAGTATCACTTGTTTCAAGAATTTCCCATGAGGTTCCTTAAGTTCAAGAAATCTTAAGAATCGACTTGACCATTGAACATAGTTCCCAGGTGTTAGCATTGGAGGTGTTTCAAGTGATCCTGCCTCATGTCGGGATTGTTGAGTTGTAATAACTTCACACATTCTGTCAAACCAGTGAGGTTGTTTGGAGGAAAACTGAGTGTTTTGTTGTAGCACTTGATTTGGTTGTTGTTGAGGAATGAGGTGTTGTTGCATCATAAGGTAATGATGTAGTGGATTGTATTTAGGAGGTTGTTGATTCATTATGTGCGGAAAGTATTGTTGTTGCTGATACTGCTGATGCTGAGGTTGCTGAGACTGCTGATGTTGAGGTTGCTGAATATGAGGGAAGTAATGATTTGGTGGTTGAGACATCTTAGAACACTTGTGTAGAAATAGATCTTGTAGAAAGTGTAGAATTAACCAAGTATCGAGAAACTTAGCACAACTTCAGATTGCGAAATATGTGATTTCGATAATAGGGTTTGCGAAACTTGGCAGATTTTCGAGAAACAAGGTTTTCGAAAACTTTGTAGATTATCGAGAAAAAAGATTTCGAAACTTTGCAGGTTTATCGAAAAAATAAGATTTCGATATTTTGCAGGTTATCGAAAAAATAATATTTCGAAACTTTTAAATCAGTTTCTCGATAACTTTTGTGATTTCGAAAAATGTAAGTTTTTCTCGAAAAAAAACACAAAATTTGCGAAACTCAGTTTTCGAAATTATACAATTTCGAAAAACTTTCCCAAAAGTCGAAGTACTTAACTTTCTTATACAAGAAAGAAAATACCGAGTCCACACAAACGAAGTCGAGGTAGTGCACTTTGAGAAGATCTCGAAAATAGGCAAATAGCAGGTTCTCGATAACTTGTAAGTTTTGTTTTTCAAAGAAAGCAATCCTAAAACTCGTTTTTATTTCAAGATTCTTGTACTTTTATGTGTAAAATGAAGAGATCTTTAAGAAAGTTGAAAACTTTAAGAACTTTTTTTCAAAAATTTAGAAGATTTCGAAAAAAGTACAAAAAACCCTATTCGAATTTTTAAGAAAAAGATTGGAACTTTTTTGTTTGTTTTGATTTGTAGCACAAGTTTGTAAGCAAATATGTGATAAAAACCAAGAAACAAGCAAGAAAGTACTAATATTTCACAAAAATTCGAATATAAATAACAAGTTTAAGAACAAAATCAATGAAAAAACAAAAGCTACACCTTCATATGGCGAATGATACCACTTGTTAGGTCACCATTATGTAAACACAAGTATGATTATGTAAGAAATGAGATGAGAATGAGAGTGGGATGATTATGAGAAATTTGAGAAAAATGAAATGCAAGAGTTTCCTTAATGTTTTCAAATAACCAACCAAGTATTACATAGACCTAAGACTTCTATTTATAGGGAAGGAGCTAGGGCAACACTCCCTCTCCTTCCTTACATGAATTTGTATGGGCTTAAAGCCCATGGACCATTATACTTAAGCCTAGTAAACTTGTAACATTACATTAGTGTAAGTAATAAATAACTAAAGCAACCTATTATTACAAATGACCGAGACTTGACAAATATAGTAAAAACTTAGGTTCCAACACAAACAATGTAAATAAAGGAACATAAACTTATGGTTCGACGATTCACAATTTCTTTATTTAAATGAAAAGGCGTCCCAATGCATTCAAATAAGAATATTATAAATCATCCTATTTAAGAATTCCTGACACAACACTACTACTTAACCGATGAGTTACAAGGCGATATATTATGAGACAATGTAGGTGTTCCGAAGTACAGGACGAATGTTCACACTCATCCTCAGAGACGAGGTGTACAACAATCGGAGAAAATCGACATAGTGTTTTGGAAACCATGCATAAGTGGTCAAAAATTAAATCAAGTATTTATATAAATAGAATAGTGATGTTCTGAAAATAGCATAGTGATAGAAAAGTGCATCAAGTATGTATATAAATGATGAGGCAAAAAATAAACCACTTTTAGGGGGTCATTTAAGCCCGGAATTGAATTTATTTGATCAAATATTGCCCTAAATCGTTCCTTTTGTGATTTTAGGTACTTTGGGAGTGAAATCTGGAAAAGGAAGCAATTCGGACGTTTTTGGAGCATAAAAGTGAAGAAAACGCCAAAGACTTAATTTACCAAGCTGGGAACAGTGTTTGACGGCGTCAAGAGTACTTTCCTGACAGCGTCAAGAGTAGAGATCATGACGACCATGTAACAACCGTGGTTTTGGCAGGTTAGTTTGACTAATAGTCTTGACTCGGTTGACATTTGTTTGGTGTGTATTAGGTGTTTGAAGTGATATATGAGTGATATAGGTGAGTTTTAGCACTAAATCCCTTTGTGTGAGTGGTTTTATTGTGATTTGGAAAGTTTGAAATTTGGGAAAGTTTATTTTGATCACCTTTGTGGTGTAGAAATGACTTGTGTAGTTTTGGTGTTTTTGTGTTTTTGCGTAACGAGGCTTCGTTCAAGTAATTGAGTGTTAGTAAGTTACGTGGGATTTGTTTTTATGAGTTATGTTTCAAAAGAGTGTGGAATTCTATTTTTGGAAACTTTATTTTTGAAAATGATATTTTTCCGGTTGTCGTAAAAGTTGAGGTTTATCGCGTAAGACGTTAGGATTAGCTATGGGTATTTATAAAATATGAAAAGTATGAGGTTTTGAGTGTAATAAATAAATTTAATAAAAAAATAAAAATATATATTTTATATATGTAAAATTCGAATTTAAGGGATAAGGGGGAAAAAGGAAACCTAATTTGAGTCCAAATATGACTCTTAGGTCCAAGGATTATCTATAATTAATATATATACCAAACCAAACACCCCTAAAACGTTTTTTCTGCAATTATGGGTCGACACATGGAGAATCAAGAGGGGAAAATTAGGGTTTCATAATTGTCTAGCAATAATCAAGAATCAAGGTAAAATCTTTAACCCTTATGTGTAATTAATCAATTATTGTTATGATTCATGTAATAATTAATATGATGGAATCTAGGGTTTGTAAACTTCTATAAATTATTGAAGTAAAACATGTTAGGATGATTAGATGTTAATATTATGGGTAATGGTTAAGGGAATTGAGTGTTAAACGCGTTAGATTATGTGTTAGGGTTTGGACAGATTTGTAAGGCTGTAAAGATGTGAGTGTATATAACAGATGGTGATGAGTTAAGTCACGAATTTTAAGTCTAAATTGAAGTATAATGAAAGAGATTTCCAAAAAGTCCAGCCACGATCAATTTTGAGGTCGGAAAGTCGGTCTTTTAATTTTTCTTTGATAAGGTGTCAAAGCTGTCAAACCGGGACAGATTTTGGGTAAAAGTTTGAGGGTGACATGTGGTTGTAAAAGTGGTATTTTGACTTGGTCTTCTGTAATAGTTAAGTTTTAGGTTATATTAGACTACCACGAAGAGGATTCGTGATAAAAACTTGTGGAAGTAATTATTAAGAATCAAAACTTTTTGGTGTGCGTTCAGATTCGAATTTAAGTAGTTGTAAAGTTTGAATTTCTTGTGAGTACTTGTGTGTGTTATTGGTCCATGGCCTTCTGGGATTAGCTTCTATGCTTATGAGATACCATGTTAAATTTTTGGTGTGAGTTTTTGAGCTTTATTTGTTGTGATTTCATGTGAGTGAATGTACTCAAAAATTCTGCGTTTTCTGAGTTTTAGAGTGCAAGGGATTTAGTGAGTGTTAGGTTATGGTGGTGGTTAGTATGGTGTCTAGGAGATCCATGGTGGGTCATATGAGTCTTAGACATCCATCATATGTGTATTACATGGGTTGTAGCTTTTAGCTTGACCTTGTGTAATGTGGATTATTTTTGTGTGCTATAGATTGTGAGTTGTTTTGTGGAAGCTGCGGAGTTTAAGGTGAGTTCATAGTCCCATATTTTTACTTTGTTTTAAACTTGGAATGGGAATAATGCTTGTCTTAAATGTTTTGGTTTACTGTGATTATGTGTGTGGTATTAAAGAGCTTGGACTTATAATATTATTGTATGTATGCTATGTGTGATTATTTGCTTGCGTGGATGTTTTGGGATTCAATTAGGATAGTGACCTAATTGATGATATATTTTGGGATTCAATTGGGAGGGTGCTTACCCTGTTGCTCGCGCATGCGACCTAATTGATGATTATGGGATCGGGGGACACGAGCCGTCCTGATATTGTAATGATTATGGGATCGGGGGACACGAGCCGTCCTGATGTGGTACTAATTATGGGATTGGAGGACACGAGCCGTCCTAATGGTTGCCTTATGAGTGTTGTTGCCTTTGCGTGTAAAAATTGACTTGCAAATGCACGTAGCTATATGATAACTATAATTTATTTGTCCAGCTATATTTTGTAATCACAGTAAATTCGGTTGCCTGGTGTGTTGAGTCTAAAACCTATGAATCTCACCAACATTATGTTGACGTTTTAAGCATCATTTTCAGGTGAGCTTTCTAAGGATAAGATAGAAGGATGTGGATAGACGAGACCTTAGTTGCATTAGAAGTGGTTTAACATCTATGTTTGAATTTATGTTTTGTTTTGGTTATTTTATTTTGGGGTATTGTTACAACACTTTGTGTTTGTACATTGCTCTAATTATGTGCATGTAGTTGTTCTCTATGTAGACACCAGGTGTTGTGATGATATCCATGAAGTTACACCCGCGCGTTTTCGCCATGGCGGGGTGTGACAGATTGGTATCAGAGCCTTGGTTATAGAGAATTAGGTGGTTTAACCTAGACTATAGCCTAGGAGTCCTTCATATAGTTGCATTTAGGACCTATGTGTAAGTATAGTATTTTATATGTCTATTTTCCTATATTTATGTGATGTTTTATTGAGTTTTGGACGTATATTTTATCCCCTATACGTCGTATTATATATATCGACTTTATTATATCGTCTTCCGCGTGTAAGATGCATCGTTGGACTACCGTTGTCGCTACCGGATGTGAGAGAAGTGGTAGGATGAAGCGGATTAACCGCAGAATCTGAGTTCCCGATAGCATGTATTCATGTTCGGACAAGGAGAGGACGTTTATGGGAAACGTTGGTGGAGAAGAAGTGGAGAGGTTTGGAACCACGACGACTTCTGGAGATGGAGCCATTACCAAATACCATTGGTAATGTCCTCACTTCACCTAGGAAAGAGATGTGGTTTAGTCTAAACCTCCTGATTTGTATGCGCTTGTGAATTATGTAAAATTGGAAGAAAAGAATAGAGATGGTTTTGCATGTTGTCGACTACCTCAACTTGTAGGAAGCATGAATGGGTGGTTGAGTAAAGATGAAAGGGAGTTAGGATGAAATGGTGGGGATTCGGATCTAGAGTCCACAGCGAGTAGTAAGTTGAATTGATCTTAGTGGGGAGATAAGTGCGAGAGTGGAGTTGAGCCATTATGCGACGTCTTTTGTTTTGTGTCATGTTTTGGAATTTGTATATTGTCTTTTGCCGTCTGGAGCCATGTTGGAGCGTGATTACTCTTGGATATTGGATCGACCTTATCCAAGTGATTCTGATTATAGAGTTTACGTTATCGTTGGAATTGTTCCATGTGAGATGATTGTTGCGACGCCTTTTGTTTTTGTTTGCGTGATGGTTTGCATGATGTGTTGTCATAGGAGGGAGTACATTTGTGAAAGGGGGCATAGATAATTATGGTGGCCAACATAATTATACATGCGTCACAACACAAGTGGACTTGCAAGTATGATAGCATGGATTGCATGGTGTACTAGGTGCTATGTGGTATATGTGCGTTATCATTGAGATGTGTGGTTTTGGAAGTAAGAATGCGTGTGGAATAGGCTTAT
This sequence comes from Artemisia argyi, assembly GCA_030686995.1. Classification (NCBI taxonomy): domain Eukaryota; kingdom Viridiplantae; phylum Streptophyta; class Magnoliopsida; order Asterales; family Asteraceae; genus Artemisia; species Artemisia argyi. Next base: position 39,870,538 of record CM060679.1, on the reverse strand, counting down.
AACTATGGTCGCGAACATAATTATAAGGGTATTACACACGTGGACTTGTGACCATTATTGCATTGATTGATGTAATTGTTATATGTTGTTGTAGATGGTATGTGATATCATGTTGGTGATGGCTGTATGGTTAGAGAAGTATTCTCTTAACCGTTTGGGCAGTCGTTATATTTTGGGGTGTGTAGGTGGTAAGATTCCATTCTACCTATCATATGTTGATACCTCAATTATCGGTGGGTACTTATGTTGTGGTATTTAAGTTGATTCGTTTGTTAGACGCTCGTTTGTATATCTAATTCTTGGGTTGGCATTCCTATTCTCTTAACCGTTTGGGCAGTCGTTATATTTTGGGGTGTGTAGGTGGTAAGATTCCATTCTACCTATCATATGTTGATACCTCAATTATCGGTGGGTACTTATGTTGTGGTATTTAAGTTGATTCGTTTGTTAGACGCTCGTTTGTATATCTAATTCTTGGGTTGGCATTCCTATTCGTACCATGATGGTACAGATGCCATATTATTTCTATTCGACGTCGTGATAGGTGTTGGGAAATTGAATTCATTTTGTTGGATATTGGATCGTTTCTTTGGTTATTCCATACATTCATTCCTCGGATGAATGTTATACTATTCCTCAAATATTGTTGGTTTGTGACGAGTTGGTGTGGATATTTAATCCCTCATTTACACATACCAATTGAATTTTGTGACCTGTTAGTATCGGTGTTTTTCTATGATTTTGGTTTGATCGTTGTACGAATGAGTCTGTGTAGGACCTTAGAAATATCAACTTTAACACAAATATAAGCACTAGAAGAAGGAAAGATGGTGACTTGATGTTATATGTGTGGCGTTAGCTTTGTAGAAATAGAGATAAAGATGAAGAGAACTTTTTATTAAAAACACACACAATACACACACAAGCACACCTTACAAATGAGAGGTAAGGTGCCTTTTATAGTTAGAGAGAAAGGCCTCATGGGCTTTCTAATGGACTTGGGCTTGGACTTGGTTTACATGAATTACAAAAGGCTTACTAACATAACTCTTAACATATTAGATTACCAAGTCCAATGCCCAACTATCTTAGGCAATTACATACTTTAACGACACAAAGACAAAGATTCTAATATGAGAATGACCATCACTTTTCTATATAATTCTTTGATGCTAACAATCTCCCCCTAAGGGGTGGTCATTTGAATGATGCTCCACGTGAGTGGGTCTTCCGTGTTCTTTGTCTTCAACTTTGTGTGTCGTTGTAGAATAGTCTTTAGTCTTTGTTCCTTCATGCTTTGTGATCTTTGATAATTGATTATTCATCATTCTTTGTTCCTTTGTGATGTGGAGTTATCTGCCTTTCGTCACTTCTGCGTCTGTGGTGGTTGTTTGCCATTCCAACATGCTCATACATCTTCAGTCTTTGTGATACATGCATTTGTAGTTCCCGTTCTTTCACATAAATCTTTGTCACTTTACTTCTGTAGATTCTTTCACATTGCGTAGAATCTTTCTTTGAACCTTTCTTTGCTTTGATCTTTGTGAGAACTTTCCTTTGACTTCGAGATGCATGTATGAGCATGTGGAATCTGTCGCCATGGAGATGAAGTGTCCCTGCATATAAACAGTTAGCAATAAAACATCCGGTACTTACAGATAAGAATTAGAGATCGTCAACAGCATAGTGTGAAGACTCCTTCTAACCCTTACCAAGGTCGTTCCCATGTCAGATACTCTCGAGAGAGCTTACAAGACCTACTTAGTAGCTCAATGACTGGGTGAGTCGCTGGGGATCACTCCACGACTGTAGACCGCTTGAAACCACCGCGAACACTAAGCGTAACCCATAAAGAATTACCGAAGTGACCTGCTGTCAGGGCTGCTTGATGTTGACCCTGGCAGGAATTTCCATTCAATCATTGAGAATCACGAAAGTGAATCCTCTCATAAATGTTCTGGCAGATTGCTAAGATCTGCGTAGGACTCTATAATTTACAGCTGGCGTCCTTAATGATGAACAACCAGTGTAGAAATATCATGTGTTCCTATGAGATCTTTTGATGAATCTCAGGGCTCTAGACTCGATAAGTGCACATTTGGTTTCCTATGCGGAGATTAGGGAGAGGTCTCCTGCTTCAATATCAACCATCTCTAAGAGACAGGTCGATAGATTACACCGGTTCCCCGTGAGAATGAAACAAGCTCTTTTAAGAGAACTTGAGTGGTTAAGAAGGTTTAGTGTAGTGCGTCACTGGGTCCATGACGTCTTTATCTTCAATACCGGTGTCACCTTAGTAACAACCAGTAGCATATGAATTGTACCCGGTGTCTGCCCTAAGGTTGAACATATGGAGGGCTATTTCTTTTCACCCTTTTTCATAGCTTTTCTTTTTAATTCTTCAACCCCTTCTTTCTCCTTTCTCATTTTCTCCTTTTTTCAATCATACCTAAGGACTTCTAATTCTAATCTATTGGATTTGTCCTTGGGCAGATCCCTCCGGCTCTGGCGGATCATAGGACGGTTTTTCCTATCTTAATCACCTTATAACTCCATGATTAACCGACAGTTGCCATGAAACCTTTGATTGAAAATCTCTCAAAGTGTTTATGATAATAAAACACACTGTTGTTACCACTTTGAGAGTTTTGCAACTTTTGAAGGACTCCCCCTTCACATGTGCTCATGAATTTTTAAGAAATTTTCACATGCGTGAGGAGTTTGCACTTTTTGAATTGATCCACTTTCAGTAAACATGACCGATTCGAGACACGCTTACATCACTAGTTAGACTAGCTTGAAATTATTACCCGTCCTGGTCAAGTCCAAAGAAAGTCTCTCGATACGGTACATTCTACTCAGACAAGTCCTATTCGAGACACGCTTACATCACTAGTTAGACTAGCTTGAAATTATTACCCGTCCAGGACAAGTCTTTTCGATTACTGACATTTTAAGCTTCGTCAATTCATTGGTACTTACTGAGTCGAGCTCTTCTGAGATTCAGCCACAATCTTGAACATCTTTGATCACATTTTAATCATGTCTTCTCCCCCTCAAAAATAGCATAACGTGATTTTTTTATATCAACTGATTAATAAAAGGCTTTTTGGAGAGAAAGACAGATTCATTTTGCATGAATTTGGAACAATTTTGTTTTTGTACTCCCCCTTAATGATAGCACATTTTAAAATCAATTAAGAGTTTTGAGGGAGTTATCTTGAGCACTCATTTTAAAGATTTTGAGAAATCTTTTGAACAATCTTGAAAAAGTGCTCAAGAATTGTATTTTGAAAAACGAGTTTATGTTTGAAATCCTTTTCGTTTGTCTATACTCGAACTTTTGAAAATGATTTCATCTTTGAATGTACGAGTCCTTGATTTGAAAAGAATCAGAAGTCATCATTTAAGCCCGGGTTTCGTACTGAAGTATACGAAAGCCATAGTGAAGAAACATTTGAGAAACGACATGTTTTAGAGAAACATTTTAAAGAACTCCCGCTCAAGCATCTGTACATATCCGTATCATTGTTGAATGACATTTCTAGAAACGTACAGAATATTGATTTATACGAGAGACATGTCGTGAGAAGAATGTTTTTGGATTTTTTGATTTTATATTGTTTTTGTATTTTTTGAAAATTTTATATTTTTGTATTTTGTTTTTGTTGGTTTTTCAAATTTTGTATTTTGTTTTTTTTCAAAAATATTTACAGCGAAGCGATTTTGAAAACATTTTTCAAGAAGATTCGAGAAGACGTTCTAGCTCCTCAGGAGTTAGGCTTCGCATGCCAATTCGTCTAACTAAATAGTCAAACCTTTCTTTTGGAAGGGCTTTAGTAAATAGATCGGCGAGTTGATAATCAGTCTTAATGAAAAATAATTCAACAGTACCCTCTTCCACGTGTTCTTTGATGAAATGGTAGCGGACTTTGATATGCTTCGTCTTAGAGTGATGCACGGGATTGCACGAGATGGCTATGGCACTTTTTGAGTCACAATACATAGGTATTCTATCAAAAGTAAAGCCATAATCTGTGAGCTGTGTCCGCATCCAAAGAACTTGGGCACAACACGCAGATAGAGACACATACTCGGCTTCGGCGGTTGATAGCGCAGTACAATCCTGTTTCTTTGACGACCAGCTTACTAGCTTTTCACCCAAAAATTGTGCTCCACCTGATGTACTCTTTGCTGTAACTTGATCACCAGCATGGTCTGCATCTGAAAATGCTGTTAGATTAAACCCCGAATCCTTCGGATACCAAAGTCCCATGTTAATGGTGCTTCGTAGGTACCGAAAGATCCGTTTAACCTCTTTGAGGTGAAGTTCGGTAGGCTTTGCCTGAAACCGTGCTAACAAACAAACAACAAATTGGATATCGGGTCGGCTAGCAGTTAGGTACATGAGAGAACCGATCATGCTCCGATATTTCTTTGGATCGATTGGTTTCCTAAACAAATCAGCACCTATTTTTGGTGAAGTGACCATTGGTGTTCCAACAGAATCACAATTTTCCATTCCATGTTTTTCAAAATCTCTATTGTATATTTAGCTTGATTGATAAAAATACCACGAGGGGATTGATGTATTTGTAAACCAAGAAAGAATTTTAGTTCCCCCATCATGGACATTTCAAATTTACTTTTCATGAGATTTTCAAAATGTTTTGAATGGTTAGGATTGGTTGATCCAAAAATAATGTCGTCCACATAAATTTGAACGATCAAAATGTCATCTTTGAATTTTTTGATAAACAAGGTGTCATCAACCGTTCCTTTTGTGAAATTGTTTTTAAGCAAGAAAGATGATAGTTCGTCATACCACGCTCTTGGAGCTTGTTTTAAACCATAGATGGCTTTCTTAAGCTTGTAGACGTAGTCTGGATGATCTTTGTCGATGAATCCCTCTGGCTGACTCACATACACTTCTTCTTTCAGAGTTCCATTCAAGAAAGCTGTCTTAATGTCCATCTGATAGACTGTGATGTTTTTGTGAGCTGCATAGGCTAAGAAAATCCGGACTGCTTCAAGTCTAGCTACAGGCGCGAATGATTCCTCGAAATCTATCCCTTCTTCTTGTGGATAACCTTTAGCCACGAGACGAGCTTTGTTGCGAATAACAGTCATTTCCTCATCCAGTTTGTTCTTCCACAACCACTTGAGATCAAGAACACGTTTATCAAGTGGTCGTTCAACAAGTTCCCAACTATCATGTAACAGGTATTGAAGAAATTCCTCCTGCATCGCTTCAATCCAAGGGTTTTCTGCCATTGCTTCTCTAATGTTCTTTGGTTCTTTGAGGCTGATTGAGCAAATGTAAATGCACAATTCGAGATCAGTGGCAAGTTGTCTCCTTGTCTGAACTGGCTTTGAAGGTTCACCAATAACATGTTCTATTGGATGGTCTTTTGTCCATTGAAACGTGGAAGGGTACCTTGGGTGTAACAAATGTGTGTTAGATGGTTCTTGTAACCTTGAAGAAGATTCAGTAGAGTCTGTTGCAAACGGGTTTTCAAATACTTCTTCTCCTTCTTCTAACGCAACATCGTTTGAATTATTTGTTGGTTCTTCTTGAAAATTTGTGTTTTGATTTTGCTCATCAACTCTTGGTAAATCAGTTTCAATAACTGGAGTTGCTGGAGTAGATGTTGATGATCCTGAAGGAGTTGGTGCTTCTGCTTCGATTGTTGAAGATGCATCTTGTGATGGTGGTGGTGGTTGATGGTTTTGAGCGGGTGCAGCGGAGCGTTGTTGAGATGCATTTGTCGAAGTTCCACCATAATATTCATCAAACATTAACTCGAAGAAATTTTCCAGTTCTTGTTCTGAAGGTTTTTCTGTGTTTGTTGACTGAGCTCCTTGAGGCACGAGTCCTGAACTGATGTGTCCAGAAGTCTGCTGGTTTGGTGCGGGTCCTAATCCGTTTTGATTAGAAGCCATCGGATTAAGCGCGGGTTCTAGAGCGTATCTCTCAGAAGCCATTTGTGAAATCTCGTCAAACTTCACATTCATCGTCTCCATTATCTTTTTCGTTCTTCTATTATACACCCTGAATGCCCTCGAGTTTTCTGAATATCCAATGAAGATTCCAATATCACCCTTAGCTTTTAACTTCCCTAGATCTTCTCTGTCATTCGTCGGATAGCACAAAGCGCCAAACACGTGAAGGTAAGAGATGTCAGGTTTACGGTTGTTCACTAGCTCATATGGGGTTTTATTGAATCTCGGATGGACTAGGGATCGGTTTTGAGTAAAGCAAGCAGTGGCTACAGCATCAGCCCATAAGAATAGTGGTGCACTAGAAAAAATTAGCATTGTGCGAGAAGCTTCCACAAGAGTTCGGTTTCTTCTTTCAACTACCCCATACTGCTGTGGAGTTCTAACAACTGATGTTTGATGAGTAATTCCAACATCTTCGAGGTAAGTTCTTAACTCCTGATTTGTGAATTCTGTGCCATTATCTGTTCTTATAATCCTTACTGGAGCTTGAAGTAGAACTTGAATACGCTTCAGAAAGGTGATGATGATGCATGGTGCTTCGTCTTTTGATCTCAAAAACTTTACCCAAGTATATCTTGAATAATCATCAACAATAACAAGAATATACTTCTTCCCATTAATGCTTTCAACTCTCATTGGGCCACATAAGTCCATGTGCAACATATGTAACCTTGCTTCCGAACTAGGTACGGTTTTAGGTTTATATGATGCTCTTTTACTTTTACCTTGTTCGCATGATGGACATAGGTGTTCCTTGGTGTATTTGAATTTAGGAAGTCCGGTGACGATGTTGTCTTTGGCTAACTTGTTGATCGTGTCGAAGTTGAGATGGGATAAACGTCTATGCCACAGCCAGGACTTAGTTTCGGTTGCCCTTGTCATAAGACAAATTGGTGATGTAGAAGCCATTTGGTTGATGTCGATAGCATACAAATTTGTACCACGATTACCAGTTAAGAGATCATCACCAACCAAATTTCTAATAAAAACCGTGTTTCTCCTGAATGCAACTTCTAAATCTGCATCACAAAACTGCCCAACTGAAAACAAATTGTGTCCCAACCCTTCGACGTAGTAAACTCGAGTGATTAAAAAATTCCCAAACTGAAGATCTCCATAACCCTGAATAGCTGCTACATGATCATTTCCAAAGCGTACAGTTCCCATGAATTTCCAGACGAAATTGATCAGCAGCTTTAAATTCCCGGTCATGTGCTTGGAGCAACCCGAGTCGACGATCCAAAGACATATTTCGATAACCTGCCAAGAACAGAAGAGTTTGTATTTGGAAACCGTGTTGAATTGGGTTCCATGGGGTTAGGAGTAAAAGCAGAATCACACTCATGGACAGTTGCTACTTGTTTAGCTTGAGTTATTTCTAATTTGCCGTCCTTAAGAGTGAACTCTCTACCCGTTGGTATCCACATACAAAACTTAAGGTAGTTCCTAGGCATTCGACTACTAGTGGTAGACCTAAAGCGTGCAACTAATCTTTCTATAGATCTTGATCTGGCACTAGTTCCCTTTGGAACATACTTCTGTTTAGGCATAACATTCACATTCTTAGAAACACATTCATCATGAACATCATTAATTAAACATTTCTTGCATATTAAAGAAACTGAGTCATTACATGCATTAGAACCAGTACTTTCGACATTACATTCAAATGAATCATGTTTCTTATTACAAAGCGATAAATTCCTAGGGTGTTCTTCTACTTCTTCAGCTTTATTCTTGCAACTACTCTTAGAAACAGGCGAGACTCTATTGTTCCTTGTATTGCTCCTAGGCTTTAGTCTGCTGCTCCTAGAGGTGCTTTCTAATCATGTAGAAGGTAAGGCACACGCGTTAGGATTTATATTGTTGTCCTTTTTAGGATCACTAGACTCTTTAGAATTATCCTTTTTGCACGCATTTGTCTTAGAAGTTGAGGCAGACGCATTAGTGGGACTAATCCTAAAAAGGCCAGGTGCTATCAATTTTGGTGTTTCGACAACTGCTTTTCCTTTATCAACAATTTTTTCATTTTCACTTTTCTTGGGCAAGGGTGTTGGAGTGACTGGTTTTGTCAAATCCTTTTTCTCATCGACTTTTGGAGCAAACCGTGAAATTGACATTTTTGGTTTTTGAACCGTGTTTGAAACATTTGGTTTCTCCGAAGTCAATGGTTTTGCAAACTTAGTTTCCTCACCCTTTCCTTTTTGACTTTCAAGCTGAGCCCTCAAAAGATCATTTTGCTCTTTCATGTTCTTTAAGGCACGCTCATACGACAATTTGTCATACTTGCATTCTTCCTTTTTTCGATCAAGTTGTTTAAAATATGACACATTTTCTTTTTCAAGCTTTATAAGAGCATTTTCATATTTTGAAACAATTTCGGAGGTCTCAGCTCTCAGTCTTTCATCGTCTTGAACAGAATATGTTTGTAAAATGATGGACATAATGTCAGTGGTCATAACAGCTTCGAAAAGAGAATCATTTAGGTTTTCCAAAAACATTCATGTTTTCACGAGTATCATTAGCTTCGTTTACCAGGGATTTGTGGTCCTTGACAAATTCGGCCGTTTCTTTTAAGAAAGCTTGTTCAAAATGGATTACCCTCGCACTGATGTTATTCAGTGGGATAGTAATTTCGTTTTCAAAAACCTTTTTCTGCTCAATATGAAAACTGGAATGCCAGTTGTTAATATTGATTGTAGTTTTAGAAGCAACGATATTTTGAAGTTCTTGAATTCTCTTTTTAACGTCATCCAGAATGTCTCTAGCCTCACTTGTATTAAAAGTGATGTTAGAAGACATTTGTTCCATTTTTGAAAGAGATTTGGAAGCAATTACTTTCTTAGAAAACATTTTTGAGAATGGTCGTTTTATGGAAAACACAGATGGTTCTTTTTGTGGAACAAAAGTAATTCCCGAAAGTTTGTTCAATTTGTTGTAATCAATGGGTTTCAAATCCTTTTGTTTCATTTTAGTAATGCTCTCTTTGACATGTTCTATCGTTTGCACAGAATCCCGAACGACGGGAGGATCATGTTTGGTGTAAATCATATTACCATTATACAAAACATTCTGTTCTTGCTGAGCTTTCTTGAGATTACTGGGGGTGTTGTTACCAAGAGCCACTTTATGTTTCGTATGGTAAACCGGATTAGTTTGATTTGAAATCATTTTCATTGTTTGACTTGACTGACCCGATTTAACCACTAATTCTTCTAAATGAGCAATCATGTGTTCTGACTCTACGATTTCGGCCAAAAGTTTGTCTTCTTTCTTTGCAAAGTCCTTTTTCAACTCATCCCTTTCTTTTTCAAGATTGGTATAGTCTGTTTTTTGTTTAGAAAGTTGGTTTTGTAAATCAGAAATTTCCGCGTTTAAAGATTTTATCTTTTTGAAAGAATTAACATCAAGTGTATCAAACTTGAGTTGCAATTGTTTTTCCCTTGAAACGGAATTTTGATAACCAGTTTCTAATTCAGACAATCTTTTGTTATGAAATCCAAAAGCTTTAACGTTTTCTTTGTAACTCTCAAGCTCAGCGGTCAATTTAACATTCGCGGCCTTAACATCGCGATTGACCTTTTTCACATTCTCAATTTCAATACGACAATTATTCAATAATGATTCAAACAAAGCACGTGTTTCCTCATCATTCTCAGCATGCTGTGAAACAAAGCCTCCATTATGATTCACATCTGGAGTTGCTGAAGGAGTATTGCTACTACTTGGCGTCTCCAGGTATGTATCATAAGTGGGTGCTAGCTTCTCAGAATGCTGTTCCTCATGAGGAGACATATCAAATATATCATTATTGTGACATGTGTTGAAGTTGGATACCTCAGATGGTGCATTGGTGTCATAAACAGGAAGTGTATCATAATCCGTGTCATACTTAGCTTCCTGGAGATTCGCCATGAAAATGCAGTTCGCATCGATATCCTCTCTATCTTCCATGTCATCCATAAGAGCCATAAAATCATTCTCCTCTGCGTTTAACTGAAACCCTGCCTCATTCTTTTGTGCCAACAGTAATGCTTTCTGCAAGTATGCTGTGTCTTTCTTGTTCGGCTTAGTAGGACAGTTCCTTGCCATATGACCTACACCCTGACAGTTGAAACACTTTACCGGATTAGCTTGATTCACATTTCCCAAATTCCCAACTACTGGAGCTGCAACATTTCTATTCTGATTACCCATTGCCTGATTACCAACATTCTGACCCCTCTGATTTCCAACAAACTGACCCAACTGATTCCCTGCATATTGACCATACTGATTTCCTGCATTCTGAATCCCTATATTCAGCATATTCTGATTCCCCATGTTAATTCCAGTAGCATATCCTTGCTGATTCCCATAAACTCCAACCATTTGGCTTCCGTTGCCCATATTGAAACTCGGCTGAGCGATCTGCCTGTTGCGAGTATTCGATGAAATCCTTTGGTTGTTGTTTGTTGGTGTAGAATAGCGTCCTTGGAATGCCTTTGACAGAAAAGCAAATGCTTGGGTCAATGCTGCAGTAGCTTCATCATTTTCAATGAAATCTGGTTCTTGGAATTGTTGGTATTGCTGTTGTGGAATAACATGTTGTTGTTGCTGTGGGTAGAACTGTTGTTGGTAGACCGGTGTTGTTTGTTGAATGTATGAAGGTTGCATGTAGTTGTGAGTGGAAGATGACGATAGTTGTTGTGTGTTCACTGGTAGTGGTGTTGGTGTAGTAGCAATTAATGCAAGAGGATCATGATTCTTTGCCAATCTTTCTTTCCTTACTTCATTAGCCTCAGCTTGGTTTTGCTTCAAAAAGTCATAGAGTTGATCATAATTCACCTTATGTAAATCCTTTGTTTGATTGACAATTGTAACATAACGACCCCATTCTTCTGGAAGGTTATTGATGAATTTGATGTTTGTTGCAATTGTTCGAGGTGTCAACTTGTTTCTGATTAACTCATTCATCAAAGTGCAAAACCTTGTGTAGTAAGATTCAATCTGTTCACCTTTAATGGATGTGAAATTCTCCCATTCAGTAAGAAGTTTGTTCTCAACGTCTTGTTGTCCAATTTCAGTTCCATGACATATCCTTCTAACGCGTTCCTACATAGCATAAGCAGTTTCAAAACTGTCGACCGCAGCAAAGATCTCCCGTGGTAATCCAAGTTGGATTAAATGCATTGCCATATCATCTGCGGCGATCTGCTTCTTGTCTTCCTCTGTGTAATCTGCTTCTGTTTGTTCACGCACGAATAGTTGAGTAGGAGGTGTTGTATTTGGATTACCTTCAATTTGAACTTGTCGTGGCTTGAATGGACCATTTGTAATGGAGTTGATCATTAATTTACCATCAGGCTTAGTTTTGATGTAACGAAGCATGCGGCTTGTCCATGAGAGATATCCACCTTTTTCAAGCATTGGAGGTCGGTTTTCTGCACCGGCAGCATAAATGTCTTGCTGAGTTGCCATTGATGAAGTGTAGATGGATAAAGTTGATTCTTGGATCGATTCAACGAAGTAGGAGTTGTGTTTAGTGTAAGTTGATGCAAGTTTTTATGGTGAAAAATTTGATCTAAAACCTTAAAACATCAATAACTTCTTCTCGGAGCGTTTTTAGGCCTCGAAACTTCGCCTAAATCGATAAATCATTTAGCGTGTCGTTCTCCTCTGTCTCACGGTCGTTTTGACAGCTGATTCGTCGAAAACGGAGTTACGGTTCAAAAGTTATGGCCGTTTGAAGTTTGGTTGTCAAAAAGTCAAATTCTTATGCATAAACCCTGAACTTATGCGTAAACAGTGATTCTTACGCGTAACTTGGAATCTTATGCGTAAGGTTAAGGTTATGCGTAAAGTGTAAGGTTAAGCGTAAACACTAAGTTTATGCGTAAACTTGAACTTTACGCGTAAGCTGTAACTTATGCGTAAGAAATGTTTATGCGTAAGGTTAAAAACCAAACAAATCTCTCAAACTTGTCCAAGCTTGAAAGATATCCGAAGTCGAAGTATTCCACTAACTTATCCAAGCTAGGGAAGTACTGAGTCACCGATGCACGAAGAGAAGACCTTTGATGAAGTTATGCGTAGAACTCTAAAACTTACTCGTAGAAACTTACTCGTAGAAACTTACTCGTAAGAACTTACTCGTAGAAACTTACTCGTAGAAACTTACTCGCAGAAACTTACTTGTAGAAACTTACTCGTAGAAACTTACTCGTAGAAACTTACTCGTAAGAAAAGGGTTTTGACCAAAAGTTACTCCTAGGAAAAGGGTTTTGACCAAAAGTTACTCGTAAGATGTCCCAAACAGCCAAAAAATCCGATTTTTTCAACCAAAAACACTTTTTCCACTTGATTCTTTTGATCAAATCTTTCCCAAAACACTTAGAATCACTAAAGCTTCAAGAAAAACAACAACTTTAACACTAAAACACTTAAAGATCAAGACTTTTTAAAGAAAAAGTGCACTTTTACAAGAAAAAATGCAACTTTTTAAGAGAAAACTTGAAAAATACGATTACCACACACTCCTAAATCATTGTTAGGCGATTGATACCACTTGTAGGACCTTAGAAATATCAACTTTAACACAAATATAAGCACTAGAAGAAGGAAAGATGGTGACTTGATGTTATATGTATGGCGTTAGCTTTGTAGAAATAGAGATAAAGATGAATAGAACTTTTTATTAAAAACACACACAATACACACACAAGCACACCTTACAAATGAGAGGTAAGGTGCCTTTTATAGTTAGAGAGAAAGGCCTCATGGGCTTTCTAATGGACTTGGGCTTGGACTTGGTTTACATGAATTACAAAAGGCTTACTAACATAACTCTTAACATATTAGATTACCAAGTCCAATGCCCAACTATCTTAGGCAATTACATACTTTAACGACACAAAGACAAAGATTCTAATATGAGAATGACCATCACTTTTCTATATAATTCTTTGATGCTAACAGTCTGTAAGTTCATCGTTTGGTTTGCAATGTTTTTGCGTGAGTGTTCACTGGTATGAGTTCGTTTAAGGATTATTTTGATTACGAAATTCTTCAATGTCTTTTGCGTTTGATTAAGAGGTTGTAATAGAGTCTTTATGGCATTTTACAAATTCGTTTTGGGTATTTGAAGGTTGTTTGATGGAAACTAATATTTTTATGGGAAATGAAGTGTGAAAAAAAATGGTTATGTTGATGTCTTACATAAAATGATTTCTATATATTTTATAAAAAAAATGTATAAGTTTAATACACGTCTTGTAAAAAAAACGGTGTTCATTCGTTTTTGGGAAGGTTGAGTACGGGAATAAGAACTGTCTATAGTTCTCATTTACCAAACTTGTTATGTATTTAGTTCATCGAGTGTTTCTTTTGTTGAGGTACGCCTGTGGATTTACTATGGGTACGTGTATTCTATCGTTTCCTGTGTGGGGTTTTCATGAACATTTTATCCGTGTCTATTTTATTTGGGAAAATTTTCTCATTGTGTTTTTCTAGCTTTGATTTTGATGTTCGCTACTTCGTTAGTCGGTAATTCATACCCCTTTTTAGTTCGTTAACATACGTTTTAGTTCGACCGGTTTCATGGTTCGCGTCGTTTACTTAGGATAGATTGTCGTTTAGAATATCAATTTGTTCGTTGAAGAGGAAGAGGATGTTGCTAAGTGTCCAAGTGAGAAGTTCAGTTTCAAGATGTACGTTCTTCAGGCATCGCGGAGGTAGAAGGACCATATGAGGAACTATGTGATACGTGACTTAGAGTTGGGGAGTAGAACCTGGAGATGATATTGGTATGGAGCAGAAAGTGTTATCTACACAGATCATAAGAATCTTTAGCATATATTTGACAAGAGGATAATATATGTTGAAGAGAAGTTGTATGATGTGGAATTTCTCAGTGACTACGATTGTCTGATTTGCCACCGTCAAGGAAGGGAGGACATCGTGGTAAGAGCGCTGAACGGAAGTGAACGAGTGAAACTTAGATGTTTGTGAGCAAGGATTATGATAATTCAGTTTGTAGTTAAGAGGATGATACTGGCAGCCTAGAGGGAGAGGTTCAAGGATGAGAACATATAAGAAGAATGATTACTTGGTTTAGACCAGTAAATGGAAAGGAACCAAGATGGAGGAATGTACTTTGCGGACCATCTATTGGTTCTATTGAGAGGAAGCGTAAGGACAGCAGTCATGCAAGGTATTTGATACATCCAAGAATGGATAAGACATATCATTACCTTTGCAAGAGATGTATGGAAGAATAGGCGAGACTTTTCGCTTGGAGAGTTGGTAAAGAGCCATGGGGTGTCGCGTTGATCATCAAGAAAAATGATGAAATACTTACTTCGCTATAGTGGTAAACGTGTTATAGAGTCTTGAGAACGCGTATGTAGATGAGTACGACTTATCATTCTCTAATGAGTGGACTAAGTGAGCGTACAAATCAGGCATTGGATGGTGAGCTGAGAGCATGGGTGTGTTTGATTTTGGAGGAAGCTGGGGTATACATTTACCTTTAGCTGAGTTCTCCTATATCAACAATCATCATTCTAGTATTGAGTATGTGTCGTGTGAAAATTTATATGGAAGGTGTCACAACTCACCATTTCAGGTCATTTCCCGAACTTTGGAAAAACACTATTCATCAAACACTATTCATCAAAACACTATTCATCAGTTTACTATTCATCATTTTTAGTGTCAGTTTGACATTCCGAGAAGCATTCAGAAATTTTACTATTCATGGAACACTATTCATTGCGGGAAAAGATTTCATCATTCACGTGCATTACACATTTCATCGTAAATTTAGTTTACGGGTATTCAAATTCGCGTAACCGGGTTGGGTTAGGTGCGAATTCATTTCATTAGTGTTGAGAACACTGCATACGGACTGGAGATAGTCTGCATATCATCATGACAGCATTTTCATGTTATACCACTCTCAGGATTTTCAAATTTCTATATTCAGTACATTTAACGTTTTTACGTATAAGTATTTATAGTAAACGTTAACACCCGGTTTATACACGACGAATATATCTAAATATTCCCACAATGGTCCCGACATATTTTTATATCCATTTTAACATCATAAAAGTTATAACATTCAGTTACCCAGTATTTTGGAAAATTATTTTATTTATAACGTATGCTTACGAATATAACGACGGTTTTCGTTAAAACTAAACAATAATCACCCGATCACTCAGTAAATGTACCCAACATATTTTTAATATGTTTTTAACATTATTATAACTTTATTTCATCCCGGTATACTTCGTGAACATTTATTTCTAATAAAACCGATACCCGATCGTAACTAAAAACACAAACTAGTGCAAAATTCATACAAGGTTTTCTAAATAACTACCAAGTACCCTAACCCCCCCTCCTACCCTTTGAAAACCGGCCATGTGCCCCTAATTTTAACCCATTGCATTAACTTTCCTAAGTTATTTAACTAATAAACACAAAAACCTAACTTTACTAATTTCACATAATCATAATACATACTTTTCACCAAGAACAAAGTTCATCATCTCTTCTTCCTCCTCTTGAAACCCACGACCCAAAACCAAACTCATTGATCAAGTGATCATTTTTCATGAAGTAAAACACAAAAGTTGTTCATTTTACAAGTCTAGTTAAGATACAAGCAACAAAAACACAAGAACATCAAGTATAATCATCCAATAATCATCTCATTTGGTCAAGTAAGTTTTCATCTTTATTTTTCATGGATCATCCTATTTTTACATGTATTTCATAAGAATCATGCTAAAAACCATGTACAAGTAGCTATACTACACTTTATTTTGGCTAAAAAGAAACATACAAACCCTAACTTTTTAGTTATGAATCCCCTAGCTCTAATAACTTGGTTAGGAGTCCATGGCACCCTAAGAAGGTGTATGGTAAGATTAGATTAGCCATGTGGTGATTACAAGAGGTTTGGTGATGGTAGAAATTAGTTTTTAACCTTGGAAACTTGATTTGGAACCTATTTTAGACATGCTGTCCCGTTTTGTAAAAATCTGGAAAATCAGTAAACACCAAGGAAACTTTGGCAAAATTTTTAGAAAATACTTTCAAAAACGAATCCGTAGGCGAAAGAACGGATTAAAAAGAGTCTATAACGAAGGAGTTATGATTTTTGCAAGATTGTAGACGAAAAGTATTTTTCTGAAAATAGTTGCTGTTGGACGTTTTTCATGGTACAAAAAGAGACTTTAGACGTAACCCGGAGGAGCCGAGCTTTCCAAAATATATTACTACATACTAAGACGAAACCGTGGATATAAAGAACAAGTAAAACGGACAAGTAACGACAAAGATATACTCGTTTGAATATCGGCTAAAACCCTTTATAATTGACAGCTTTTAATATAATTTGGCGCAAAAACTACGAAGTGCATTTTTAAGCTAAACATAATGTCAAGTACCGAGCTTTATAACTAACGTAGTATTAGTTATTATGAGTATATTTTCATCATTTCAAGGATTACAACCCGAGTATTTCAACGCTAACAAGGAAACTTACGTTATATATATATAAGTATATATATTATAACTAGCCATTTATATTTTCTAATAGCAATATTTTCCAAATTCTTGGATTATATATTTTTGGCAATACAAGTGTTTTTCCAAAGAGTAGAGTGGTATAGTAAACATGTGCATGGACATTCGAAACATCATTTCATGATCTAAAGTAGATCGTACATCATTCATATTAGGTTGCGGCTAGTATGCGCGCCTTGTTTTTCAGCTCAGTACATGTTCAAGGTACCATCATATTGGGTTGCGACAGCAAATGGTTCATTGGTGTTCATTTCATTTCATCACAGTATCATCAGTTGAGGTGAGTTTTCATAGCCCCGTTTTCAATTCAACATTTTTGATTGTTTTCAAATCCCACGGGGGGGAATACATTGCATCAATTATTTCAGTACGAGCCCAAGTATTCAAACATGTACATAGCTTAAGTTACCTTGCCAAGTGCTAAGTCCCCTGTAACATCATGAACCGTTAATTTCAAGTACTAAGCGAGAGTGAGTGGATAGATCTATCGAGGGTGACGCCTCCATCCGTGGTAGTGGATACCAACAGTAAGCGGATGCATGTCATGTCTTTTACATTTGAATGTTTCGGCAGAACATTTGGGAGGGGCATAGAATTTCATCAGTCATAGCTTCGGTGTCATGAGCTTAAGGCTATTGTACAATTTTTCACGAGATTTTTATCTTGCATTTTTACTTGTGGTGGCCGTACATCAGTACATTTTACAAACCTATGGAATTCACCAACATTCGTGTTGACGTTTTAGCAATGTATTTCAGGTTACTAAGGTAGCTCATGTGACATGCATTTGGACCTTCATGGAGTCGTGGAGTCGACGCGTCTCATCATTATTTCATGCACTTATGTAAACATTTGATCTTGTACGACTTGTTTTTCATAGACATGCAACACATTTTGGGGACCTCATTCTGTAAACTCTGAATTATTTCAATGATCAAATGCAATATTTTCCAAACGACACTTTAGGTCGTTCAATGTAACTGTAACTGTGGTGCTATGACAGACACCCCCAGGTATTCCATTCCGCTGCAAGTCAGGTAAATTGGGGGTGTGACAGATTGGCATCAGAGCTAAGGTTATAGCGAACTAGGATGTATCTTGGACCCTAGACTATAACCACATCAGCATAGCATCTCATCATTTCATCATAAGTGCATAATCATGATACATGTTGTTTCATACATCCCCTGTGCGAGTTATTTATACTCATATCCGTATATGTATATCATTTTATTGACCTGGTTCACAAATGACATGTCTTCAGATACTCACCCTGACAACTTTTTATCGGATTCCGACATTGAAGATGCCTTGTCATCTTCCACTACCATTATACCATCAGTTGCACTTACACCACCATTAGTACTATTGATTTGCCATAGGAACAGAGTCTTCCTATCATTCAGCCCGTACATAGAATGCCTTTTGGTAGTGTATTCAGAATTAATCTTAATGGACTTATTAGGATGCTTATTGCAAGAAAGATAGTGTGTTTTCTTTCCATCACTAGTAGGGCACTTACTACTCAGGTACTATCACCACCATCAGTTACTTATTACACTATTGACCTTCCCACAGTGTGTACTTTAGTTTTACCTTTTGGATGTCGCGAGGTAGCACGAAAGAGGGTAGTATTTCATTCACTGGTACCATCATTGTCATTTCCTTTTCCATTCCCACTTGCCATGAACTAGATGACATCTAGTAGATAATACCAATAACACGGACTCAACAGAAACATCCGCAGATTCTTCAGGAATTAGGTTGATTTCGTTTTTGATGAATTAGTAGACTATTACCATTCGACAAGATTCACCCACGTATCCAATACACCATTCAAGCTATTTTACTATCATATGGGGAAACCGTTTTACAGAAAAATTTTCTGAAGTAAGCTATTTTATTACCATCCTATACATTGATTTTTCTGTCATTACACCAAGTATTTACTATTGTTACGCGAAGCAATTTTCATGTTACTTGAAAGAAAACATCAGGATACCATTTTAATAACAATGCGTTGAACACCATCTAAAACTTTTGAGAAAAGTTATGATATTTTGACAAAATCCAACATCGCATCATTAGTCCTCAATTATACATAGCCTGATCACCTATGTAAAATTTAGGAAGGATTATGCCATGAAGGAAATAATTACCTTTTCAAAGGATTGTTGATAACAATCTTCATCCAAAAGTTTTGTAAACAAAGGAACTCTTTCATAAACATCCCTTTTGCCGAACTATCCCTGGATACTTACCCCACAAGTCACTCACTTAGCCATTAAGTTGGATTTTTCCATTGATTTTCCTAGAAGAGACTTTCCATATCAATTACATGCAGGATTCCTTTATACAATAAAAGCAATGAAAGGATTACAGAACTACTAACCAGGACTAGAAGCATATAGTGAGAGAATTCATAACTCAACAACAAATTCTAAGATACTGCGAGACCATCCGAATTACCATCTTTAACCTAGTTGTCCAATGTTATTATTCAAGGGTACTAGCTAGACTGAACTACAGGATTGAACTCAATATAGATGTCCGCTGGACAACACAATAGAAATACACCAAGCTTCTAATTGAGACTGTAGAGCATTTCATTTAAACATGGCCTCTTCCATACATAAACTTTCCTGCAGTAAGTTTTCACAAAGGACAATTGTTTGAATCAAGTATATCGATGTAATTTCCTCTAAGGCCTTATGTCACTAGAAATTTCAGATAACCTCACCTTCATACCAAGCAAGGGATCAAACCAGAATAGACATTCATCGACACAACATCAAGTGATACATTCGTCTTGCCAATTACAACGATAAACAATTTCAGGACTTAAGTTAGTCTAAATACCTATGCTTGTAGTTATGCCAGATAACCACCAATAGACATTATCCAACTTCAGGAACTAAGTGTTAGACATCTATGCATTTAAGCGAACATTTCCTATTCTACCATTTTATCCTTTTCAGTGTTTTCACTTTTAAATAAAGTTGATGCGTTTACATAAATCACATACCCTGTGGAAAAATGATTTCTGAAATTCCTATTTTGAACAAGTGCGATCTTTTTGGTCAAACTTTAGCAACACTATTGTACAATGAGAAATATACATAAACATCAAACTTTGGTAAGCAGTCTTAATCACAACATGTTTGAAAACAGTTCCTATTTCATAACTACTGGATTTTGAATCATCAAGGAAAATATTACTCAGTAAATCATTTGCTCCATTTTTCTAAATTCGTTTATTCAGAAAAGGATTTCAACAAAAACTCACAATCGCGAGACAAATTTCCAGAACCAATTTCTCTACAACATCGCTTATGCATTTAGGATTTGTGACTGGACAATAGAGAATATTTGGTATATGTGGTGAAGGAATTAGGAGGACATCACAAATTGATCACGAACTTCAGTAGTGGAGACCAAACCCACTAGACAAAGAAGGACATATGTTTTATCATCCGTTGGAACAAAACACAAGGAATCAAATTGTTACCTATATTCTATCCCTTCAGATAACGCCAAGTTCGAAGGACCGAACGTTATGGAATTAGTCACAAAGGTTTATTGTACCCATTTCAGTATTTCCTGTTAAGGAAACCGATTCAACTTGGACTTCAGGTAATCATTTCAGGATTTCCTTCAGAAACCCATTTAAATGTGAACATCACCTATCATCCTCAGACCGATGGTCAAAGCGACAGAACAATTCAAACATAGGAAAGTATGCTCAGAGCATGAGTGATTGACCTTAGAAATGGTTGGACTAATCACTTAACATAAACCAAATTCATCTACAACAATAGTTATCACACCAACGGCGAGAAACTGGCAGAAGTTAGATTGGTACATAACACACATCATTTGGATTGGATATCCTGAACAACAAACCATCCAGATTCAGGTAGGAGAACAAACTAAGTTAAAAGCATTGCCTTGGATTGGCACGATACAAATTGGATAACAAGAAAGGTTGAACCTTTAGCATATTGGACTATTTAAGATTCATTTTAGAATCGACCAACTAGCATACAAACTTGAGCTCTGGCAGAATTCAGCAGTATATATTACCAGTACCACATTTAAAACATTAAGAAGCGCAGACCATCTATTGATGGGCCAAACTCAGAAAAAGCTCAACTCACTAGTTCAGTAGGCATTCATGAGATAACCAGAAATTTTCAACATGTCAAGAATCAGTTACAAGTTCAATAAGTCGTAAACCATTAAAACTTCAAGTTCTGCAGAGTTATGCAGAAAGTTCTACCTAGGAAAGGCATGTTATCGTTCAGAAAACTTGGAAAGTTACACCAATATACGCTGGACCATTTATATTTTGACAGAGTAGGCCTAGTGGCCGTCAGACTTGAACATTGCCAGAGAACAACAGGATAACACGAACATATTTCACATTTTCAGATCCCCAGAAATGACTTTCAGATGAGTCACTCATGATTCCATTGGAAGGGATCCAACCCAAATGACAATCTCAGACCTTGAAAGAGAACCAACAGAAATCATGGACCGTGTGGTCAAACAGTTGAAACAGAGTCGAATTCCTATCGTTAGAGTTCGCTGGAATTCTCGAATATCATCACCTTTTCATCAATACATTCTCAGAGACCAACATAAACTGAACTTCGGGACGAAGTTCCTTTTAGAGGGGAAGACTGTCACAACTCACCATTTCAGGTCATTTCAGGTCATTTCCCGAACTTTGGAAAAACACTATTCATCAAACACTATTCATCAAAACACTATTCATCAGTTTACTATTCATCATTTTTAGTGTCAGTTTGACATTCCGAGAAGCATTCAGAAATTTTACTATTCATGGAACACTATTCATTGCGGGAAAAGATTTCATCATTCACGTGCATTACACATTTCATCGTAAATTTAGTTTACGGGTATTCAAATTCGCGTAACCGGGTTGGGTTAGGTGCGAATTCATTTCATTAGTGTTGAGAACACTGCAAACGGACTGGAGATAGTCTGCATATCATCATGACAGCATTTTCATGTTATACCACTCTCAGGATTTTCAAATTTCTATATTCAGTACATTTAACGTTTTTACGTATAAGTATTTATAGTAAACGTTAACACCCGGTTTATACACGACGAATATATCTAAATATTCCCACAATGGTCCCGACATATTTTTATATCCATTTTAACATCATAAAAGTTATAACATTCAGTTACCCAGTATTTTGGAAAATTATTTTATTTATAACGTATGCTTACGAATATAACGACGGTTTTCGTTAAAACTAAACAATAATCACCCGATCACTCAGTAAATGTACCCAACATATTTTTAATATGTTTTTAACATTATTATAACTTTATTTCATCCCGGTATACTTCGTGAACATTTATTTCTAATAAAACCGATACCCGATCGTAACTAAAAACACAAACTAGTGCAAAATTCATACAAGGTTTTCTAAATAACTACCAAGTACCCTAACCCCCCCTCCTACCCTTTGAAAACCGGCCATGTGCCCCTAATTTTAACCCATTGCATTAACTTTCCTAAGTTATTTAACTAATAAACACAAAAACCTAACTTTACTAATTTCACATAATCATAATACATACTTTTCACCAAGAACAAAGTTCATCATCTCTTCTTCCTCCTCTTGAAACCCACGACCCAAAACCAAACTCATTGATCAAGTGATCATTTTTCATGAAGTAAAACACAAAAGTTGTTCATTTTACAAGTCTAGTTAAGATACAAGCAACAAAAACACAAGAACATCAAGTATAATCATCCAATAATCATCTCATTTGGTCAAGTAAGTTTTCATCTTTATTTTTCATGGATCATCCTATTTTTACATGTATTTCATAAGAATCATGCTAAAAACCATGTACAAGTAGCTATACTACACTTTATTTTGGCTAAAAAGAAACATACAAACCCTAACTTTTTAGTTATGAATCCCCTAGCTCTAATAACTTGGTTAGGAGTCCATGGCACCCTAAGAAGGTGTATGGTAAGATTAGATTAGCCATGTGGTGATTACAAGAGGTTTGGTGATGGTAGAAATTAGTTTTTAACCTTGGAAACTTGATTTGGAACCTATTTTAGACATGCTGTCCCGTTTTGTAAAAATCTGGAAAATCAGTAAACACCAAGGAAACTTTGGCAAAATTTTTAGAAAATACTTTCAAAAACGAATCCGTAGGCGAAAGAACGGATTAAAAAGAGTCTATAACGAAGGAGTTATGATTTTTGCAAGATTGTAGACGAAAAGTATTTTTCTGAAAATAGTTGCTGTTGGACGTTTTTCATGGTACAAAAAGAGACTTTAGACGTAACCCGGAGGAGCCGAGCTTTCCAAAATATATTACTACATACTAAGACGAAACCGTGGATATAAAGAACAAGTAAAACGGACAAGTAACGACAAAGATATACTCGTTTGAATATCGGCTAAAACCCTTTATAATTGACAGCTTTTAATATAATTTGGCGCAAAAACTACGAAGTGCATTTTTAAGCTAAACATAATGTCAAGTACCGAGCTTTATAACTAACGTAGTATTAGTTATTATGAGTATATTTTCATCATTTCAAGGATTACAACCCGAGTATTTCAACGCTAACAAGGAAACTTACGTTATATATATATAAGTATATATATTATAACTAGCCATTTATATTTTCTAATAGCAATATTTTCCAAATTCTTGGATTATATATTTTTGGCAATACAAGTGTTTTTCCAAAGAGTAGAGTGGTATAGTAAACATGTGCATGGACATTCGAAACATCATTTCATGATCTAAAGTAGATCGTACATCATTCATATTAGGTTGCGGCTAGTATGCGCGCCTTGTTTTTCAGCTCAGTACATGTTCAAGGTACCATCATATTGGGTTGCGACAGCAAATGGTTCATTGGTGTTCATTTCATTTCATCACAGTATCATCAGTTGAGGTGAGTTTTCATAGCCCCGTTTTCAATTCAACATTTTTGATTGTTTTCAAATCCCACGGGGGGGAATACATTGCATCAATTATTTCAGTACGAGCCCATGTATTCAAACATGTACATAGCTTAAGTTACCTTGCCACGTGCTAAGTCCCCTGTAACATCATGAACCGTTAATTTCAAGTACTAAGCGAGAGTGAGTGGATAGATCTATCGAGGGTGACGCCTCCATCCGTGGTAGTGGATACCAACAGTAAGCGGATGCATGTCATGTCTTTTACATTTGAATGTTTCGGCAGAACATTCGGGAGGGGCATAGAATTTCATCAGTCATAGCTTCGGTGTCATGAGCTTAAGGCTATTGTACAATTTTTCACGAGATTTTTATCTTGCATTTTTACTTGTGGTGGCCGTACATCAGTACATTTTACAAACCTATGGAATTCACCAACATTCGTGTTGACGTTTTAGCAATGTATTTCAGGTTACTAAGGTAGCTCATGTGACATGCATTTGGACCTTCATGGAGTCGCGGAGTCGACGCGTCTCATCATTATTTCATGCACTTATGTAAACATTTGATCTTGTACGACTTGTTTTTCATAGACATGCAACACATTTTGGGGACCTCATTCTGTAAACTCTGAATTATTTCAATGATCAAATGCAATATTTTCCAAACGACACTTTAGGTCGTTCAATGTAACTGTAACTGTGGTGCTATGACAGACACCCCCAGGTATTCCATTCCGCTGCAAGTCAGGTAAATTGGGGGTGTGACAGAAGGTAATGTAGGTCACATGTTCTTTGGGCAAATGTTGGAACAAGCCAACTAATTGGTCATGAACTAGAAAGAGAGACTACGAATAAGGTTTTCTGACTAAGGAAAGACTTAAGGCAGCAAGAGATCGCCAAAAGGGTTATGCGAATTATTGCTGTAAGCCCTTAGAGTTTTGGTGTTGGTGATATTGTGAGGTTAAAAGTATCTCCTTGGAAGGGTGTTGTGCGTTTCGGTAAGAAAGGCAAGCTAGCACCGAGATACATAGGACCATTTGAGATTTACGGAAAGGATCGGATTTGAGACATATTGGTTGAGTTTGCTTGAGGAGTGAAGTAGAGTGCATGATACGTTTCACGTATCTAATGGAAAGAAGTGGTTGGCGGATGCTAGTCTGCATGTGCCATTAGATGAATGTAAGGTTGACAAGACTCTCCGTTTTGTCAAGAAACCTATTAAGATTATGGATTAAGATGTTAAGGGTTTGAAGTTTGGTGAGATAGCGTTGGTAAGGGTATGGTGCGATTCTAAGCGTGGTCCTGAGTTTACTTGGGAACGTGAGGATCAGATGTAATTAATGTTTGTTTTGTGTATATCCATTATATGCGGTGTTTCCTGCGGTTATCATTTGGTTTTTCATTTGGTTCGAGAGTATCGTACCTACCTGTGAGAAGTCGTTCGGATCTTTGGTGTTATTGATCGATGTAGTGTATCTATTTTCGTGTATTGTTGGAGTATCGATATGTTTTCTATCGTGTGAATTCGGGTATTTAGTCGGTTCACATTTTTGCGATTCTTTCTCTGTGAGTTTATGGTGTGGTAATTATCCACTTAAAAACTCATAAATTTCCTTTTGCTGTTGTGAGTGGTGACTATAGTAGTTGAAATCTCAGGACGCGATTTCCCTAAGTGGGGGATGATGTAACAACCGTAGTTTTGGCAGGTTAGTTTGACTAATAGTCTTGACTCGGTTGACGTTTGTTTGGTGTGTATTAGGTGTTTGAAGTGATATATGAGTGATATAGGTGAGTTTTAGCACTAAATCCCTTTGCGTGAGTGGTTTTATTGTGATTTGAAAAGTTTGAAATTTGGGAAAGTTCATTTTGATCACCTTTGTGGTGTAGAAATGACTTGTGTAGTTTTGGTGTTTTTGTGTTTTTGCGTAACGAGGCTTCGTTCAAGTAATTGAGTGTTAGTAAGTTACGTGGGATTTGTTTTTATGAGTTATGTTTCAAAAGAGTGTGGAATTCTATTTTTGGAAACATTATTTTTGAAAATGATATTTTTCCGGTTGTCGTAAAAGTTGAGGTTTATCGCGTAAGACGTTAGGATTAGCTATGGGTATTTATAAAATATGAAAAGTATGAGGTTTTGAGTGTAATAAATAAATTTAATAAAAAAAATATATATTTTATATATGTAAAATTCGGATTTAAGGGATAAGGGGGAAAAAGGAAACCCAATTTGAGTCCAAATATGACTCTTAGGCCCAAGGATTATCTATAATTAATATATATACCAAACCAAACACCCCTAAAACGTTTTTTCTGCAATTATGGGTCGACACATGGAGAATCAAGAGGGGAAAATTAGGGTTTCATAATTGTCTAGCAATAATCAAGAATCAAGATAAAATCTTTAACCCTTATGTGTAATTAATCAATTATTGTTATGATTCATGTAATAATTAATATGATGGAATCTAGGGTTTGTAAACTTCTGTAAATTATTGAAGTAAAACATGTTAGGATGATTAGATGTTAATATTATGGGTAATGGTTAAGGGAATTGAGTGTTAAACGCGTTAGATTATGTGTTAGGGTTTGGACAGATTTGTAAGGCTGTAAAGATGTGAGTGTATATAACAGATGGTGATGAGTTAAGTCAGGAATTTTAAGTCTAAATTGAATTATAATGAAATAGCTTTCCAAAAAGTCCAGCCACGATCAATTTTGAGGTCGGGAAGTCGGTCTTTGGATTTTTCTTTGATAAGGTGTCAAAGCTGTCAAACCGGGACAGATTTTGGGTAAAAGTTTGAGGGTGACATGTGGTTGTAAAAGTGGTATTTTGACTTGGTCTTCTGTAATAGTTAAGTTTTAGGTTATATTAGACTACCACGAAGAGGATTCGTGATAAAAACTTGTGGAAGTAATTATTAAAAATCAAAACTTTTTGGTGTGCGTTCAGATCCGAATTTGAGTAGTTGTCAAGTTTGAATTTCTTGTGAGTACTTGTGTGTGTTATTGGTCCATGGCCTTCTGGGATTAGCTTCTATGCTTATGAGAGACCATGTTAAATTTTTGGTGTGAGTTTTTGAGCTTTATTTGTTGTGATTTCATGTGAGTGAATGTACTCAAAAATTCTGCGTTTTCTGAGTTTTAGAGTGCAAGGGATTTAGTGAGTGTTAGGTTATGGTGGTGGTTAGTATGGTGTCTAGGAGATCCATGGTGGGTCATATGAGTCTTAGACATCCATAATATGTGTATTACATGGGTTGTAGCTTTTAGCTTGACCTTATGTAATGTGGATTATTTTTGTGTGCTATAGATTGTGAGTTGTTTTGTGGAAGCTGTGGAGTTTAAGGTGAGTTCATAGTCCCATATTTTTACTTTGTTTTAAACTTGGGATGGGAATGATGCTTGTCTTAAATGTTTTGGTTTACTGTGATTATGTGTGTGGTATTAAAGAGCTTGGACTTATAATGTTATTGTATGTATGCTATGTGTGATTATTTGCTTGCGTGGATGTTTTGGGATTCAATTAGGATAGCGACCTAATTGATGATATATTTTGGGATTCAATTGGGAGGGTGCTTACCCTGTTGCTCGCGCATGCGACCTAATTGATGATTATGGGATCGGGGGACACGAGCCGTCCTGATATTGTAATGATTATGGGATCGGGGGACACGAGCCGTCCTGATGTGGTACTAATTATGGGATCGGAGGACACGAGCCGTCCTAATGGTTGCCTTATGAGTGTTGTTGCCTTTGCGTGTAGAAATTGACTTGCAAATGCACGTAGCTATATGATAACTATAATTTATTTGTTCAGCTATATTTTGTAATCACAGTAAATTCGGTTGCCTGGTGTGTTGAGTCTAAACCTATGAATCTCACCAACATTATGTTGATGTTTTAAGCATCATTTTCAGGTGAGCTTTCTAAGGATAAGATAGAAGGATGTGGATAGACGAGACCTTAGTTGCATTGGAAGTGGTTTAACATCTATGTTTGAATTTATGTTTTGTTTTGGTTATTTTATTTTGGGGTATTGTTACAACACTTTGTGTTTGTACATTGCTCTAATTATGTGCATGTAGTTGTTCTCTATGTAGACACCAGGTGTTGTGATGATATCCATGAAGTTACACCCGCGCGTTTCCGCCGTGGCGGGGTGTGACAACCCAGTGCAGAAATGAAGGCGTCACAAAGTAGAGCGTCAAGAGTTAAATATGTGACGGCCTGCAAAAGTGGATAACATGACGGCGTCAGATGTAGATCAAGGCAGTCTGAGAATTCTTTTGGCGGCAAGATGACGGCGTCACAAGGTTGTTCTTGACGCCGTCAGCCTCTTATATCTATATATAGTTTTCTAATTTTCATTCTAAAGAGGAACAAGTTTGGAGAAACCCTAAGGCCGAACCATATACGAATTTTACAGGTTTTTCAAGGGTTTTCAGCCCTTGAACCCTTACATGTGTAATTGAGATAAGTGTTCTTTTAATTCAATTAATATGTCTATGTGTTGGTTGTCTATATCTTGTTCTTTTCTTGATTCCACCATGTTAGGCTAGATTTATCTTATGTTTGCTTAGATCTAATGAAACCTAGAAGTTGATTATGTGTTGATTACTTGTTTGTGGTTGTATTGGATGAATGATTTCAATGTTAGGCTTAAGAAAACTGGCAGATCTCCAATTGGTAACATGCTTGAACGTCTTAGGAAACATGAACCGATGTGTACTAGGTTTTATTGGTTGTATTTAATGCATGAGTAAATTCTAATGATCCCATGTTAGGAGTTTCTTAGCCGGCTCGACATAGGAGTGAAGTAGGCGCTCATAGGATTGGGGAGTTAAGTACGCCAGCCCATGAATAGTATTAAGGAATACAATCCGTTATCCACGCAACTATAACAAGTAATTAACGTGTAAATATATCTAGGGAGTAGTGAAATCTAAGTAAACACATTTCTCCACTTAGTGCTCACAACCTTAGTTTAATTTAGTTTTAATTTCATTTTTTTTATTTTATTTTGATTGCATCCTTAGTATTGGGTTAGTTGACTAGCAACTAATTCCGCCCAAATCCTTCGAACCGGAGATTTTTACTTGCTTTCATAAAAACATAAAAATACAAAAAGAATCATCCCTCATCTCTAGAACTAGTATTTAGGTTTTCTAATCCTAGCGACACTATTCCTAGCTGAACGATCAATCCCCCGGTACTTGTCACTATACTATACTACAACGATCAGGTACACTGCCTGGTGGGGGTTGTAAGCTTCTCGAGATCCCTTGAGAGGTAAAGCCTGGTGCAAACCCCACGCATCAATAAATAGCCATTGAAATGTTTGAGTACGCATGACAGTTTTATGACTTAGTGCGCGGGATGCATCAAAATGTTTATGATAAAAGGTTATGATATAACGGTTATAGTCTAGGTCTAAATGCAACCTAGTTCTCTATAACCAGAGCTCTGATACCAATCTGTAACACCCCCAAAATAGCGCAGCGGAAGCAAGTGTCACAGGGGTGTTACTTCATAGCACAAAGTACAAGTTATAGAAAACGTACTCTAAATGAGATGTTTTGAAAAATTTCCATTCGATAAGTAATATCAGAGTTATAACATGAAGTCCCAAAATATAATATTACATAATTGTTTTACAAAAGTTTTATCGAATGGTGAATAGAATGCATCCCCGTCTTCAAAACAAGTCATGCGACTCTAATGCTCCAATCCAAAGTTATGTCTTACAAAACCTGAGAATAAATATGCTAAAAGTGTCAACACAAAGGTTGAGTGAGTTCATAGGTTTTAGTAAAAGTAACAACAATGTGGACCACAAGATTTCAACGACAACTGTAATTCAAACATGTTCGTGTATTCCTATTGCACTAAGCTCATAAAACCGAAGCCTTGACAGTTAGTTATGTATCACCCCAACCAGGTGCTTTGCCCTACACCTGTACGACATAAAATGAAATGCGTCCGTTTTCTTGTTGGAGCGACCAACACGGACGGGGGAGTTTACCCCCAATAGATCTATTCACGGCATTCGCGCTTACTCTCATAAGAGTAATTAACGGTTCATGATTGTGGGGATTTTATGGCAACTTAGGCAATCAACAAATGTTTAATGTACTTGTGTCCATATGAAACAACGAGTTTAAGTATAAATGAGCATGTATTCTCCCCCAAAGAAATTCAAAACAAGTAAAAGTGGGGCCATGAACTCACCGTAGTGATCAGTAGTGAATTGTAACAATAGATAGTGTATTGCAAGATCACAGTCTTTAACGATGACCTATGAAATTATAGTGATCATGTCTTAGAATACGGTATGATAATATGAAAGTGTACAAGTCTATATGAAGTTAATGACTTGATCATAATGTTGTACATAGGACTTAAGTTGTTATTTTATGAAAACAATGTTTATAAAGTGTTTATGAAGATGTATATTATGTTCATGATTATGGTCTTAAATGTAATACTTAGTTAATAAAGTCCATTTGTCAACAAGAATGGGTTAAAATTGGTTACACATCATGAAAGTGGATAAAAATGGGTCAAAATGATTTTTGGTCATAATAGTCGTCAATATTTAATTTACCATTTCCGAAGTCAAAAGGATTATGTTGCCTTATGAAAAAGACACTTATAAGTTATTTATGAAACCTGGAAATTTTGGTACAATATCAAGTTCGGGAAATAATTCTAATGCGACTAAGTTTACGGAAGACAACTTTGGGTCAAAACAGTTCGAGTTGGTTTCTGTGGTTTCCAGCCCTTGTTTTACACTTTCAGGCTTAAATTCCCGCGCAGTCATATGTAAAACATCTATCTGAAAAACTTTCGTGTTTTATACTTTCGCTGGTTCGGACCATAAAAAGGTCAAAATCGTGATTTATGAATCAGATCAGAAGACTTTGTTCCAGCACCAATTTCCTTCTAGTAGTCTTTACTTAAGCATAACTTTTTAACCACAAGCTCATTTAACATGATTCAAAAGCTCAAGTTCATGTTTTAGCATCCTCTATTTGTTCCTCAACTTGCCAAGGTCCTAGGTTTATTATTCCATGTCAAAGATCAACAAAATTAGTAGTTACATACCAGTTGTACCAAAAAGGTTTCTACAAGTTTTACTCACGTTTTTCTCATTATGTACAACATCAAATCAGGTCATATTACATATAGAACTTGTACACGGTATGGAATATACCAAAAAGGAAGAAGAACATGAAAACTAAATATAATCTTACAAGGTTCTTGGATGGAAACTCAATATCACAAGAACAACTATCCTAATCTTCTAGTCACCAACTTAGTCTTTAATCTTTATCTCCAACCTTCAACCCAACTTGTAATAGCCTTAATAATCCTTGTGTTTGATCTTCTAACTCAGCCTCTAAAATACTTGATCAAAGCCTTGATATGGAAGAGATTGTGGTACCAAAGAATCAAGAAACTAGTAACTACTTTGGCTTTCAATCTTTGGTGTATAACTTTTAACAAGAAAAGTTAGATGACAATGGTGTTTGGTGTTGGATTAGCTACGGCAGAAGAAAGAACCAACAAGAAATATGTGAAGTTTTCTTTTGTAAAAATGAGAATAGAATAATGAGTTATCAGGAGTTAGTAACATGCAAAAGGAGGATACATATGTTACGAGTTAATGTAAGCTTTTGACAACACATATGAGACGTGGCATATGGGGTGATGTAGTGTTAAGTTGTGTTTATCTTAAGTTGCTTCATGGTGAAGCATGGCTCCTACGGAGTATAGTTTGGTCCCAATTACTAATGTTAAGCCTTTAAGTCTCAAAACTTAAACCGAGTAACTTAAAAATGTAATACTTACAAAAATGTTAAAATTTATCAATATACTTCAACTAAGTATATTAATGGTGTGATAAGTTTAACGGAGTGCGTATACGTTGTTAAAACCTAATAACATAGGTTTGAGTACGCAAAATACGTAAAGAGTAAAATGTTTATGTAAAAATAACAAAATGACAATAGTTCATATAAAATATGACCACTGGAGAGATTGGAGTATTTTCAACATATATACTCATCCTAGTCTTGTGTTGGTCGCGGGAAAAGTTTACACGGTTAAACTTTCGTGATTACTTATAAGAATAATTTAAATATTAAAAGTAATATTTTATGTCATAAAAAAAATCAAATCAATTTGCTTGTCTAGTTTATTGTTGTGTCGGTACGCATTGTGTGCGATTTTTACATTTTGCGAGATATTATCTCGTTAAATAGACAAAGGTGAACTAAAATGTTCAGAGAGTAATAATTAAAAGTAGATTGAATTATTTAAATTGGAAAATTTTACCGGTTAACTACCGGTTACAATAGTTGCTTTTACGTTATGATAAAAGTCAAATAGTCGAAAGTCAAAAGTCAAAGTCAAAGGTCAAAATAGTCATTTTGCCTTATGAAAATTTTATGGGTTGCTACAAAAATCCTAGATGTGTAGTGCGTTTGATGTACCTAAAAATCCTTTCTACGGCTTCAAGATGGATTGTTTTGGGATCTTCTTGAAAACGAGCACATAGACAAACGATAAACATAATGTCGGGTCTACTAGCCGTGAGATAAAGTGACTACCAATCATACCCCTATATTTAGTGTTATCTACAGATTCACTTTTATCATCCTTTGTGAGGTTGGTTTCCGAGGACATAGGCGTTTTGATAGTTTTGAATCTTCTAAACCAAATTTCTTAAGCATGTCTTTTATGTATTTAGATTGGTTAAAGAATATCCCATCTTCTAATTGTTTAATTTGAAGTCCTAAGAAAAAGTTGAGTTCACCCATCATACTTATCTCAAACTCGTCATGCATGATTTTAGAGAAATCATCGCATAGCTCTTGGCAAGTTGATCCGAATATTATGTCATCAACATAAATTTGAACTATGATAATGTGTGATTCTTTCTTCTTAATGAAGAGAGTGTTGTCAACTAGGCCCATGGTGTACTTATGGTCAACTAGGAAGGTTTTAAGTCGATCATACCATGCTTTTGGAGATTACTTAAGTCCATATAAAGCCTTTTTAAGTTTGTAAACATGATTAGGTTTTTCAAAGTCGGTAAAGCCCGGTGGTTGAGCAACATAAACTTCTTCATTAATAAAACCATTTAAGAATGCACTTTTGACGTCCATTTGAAAAAGTTTAAAATCATGTGCGCATGCATATGCAAGTAAGATTCTAATTGACTCGAGCCTAGCAACTGGAGCAAAAGTTTCATCGTAGTCAATGCCTTCTTGTTGATTATAACGTTGTGCTACTATCCTAGCTTTGTTTCTAGACACAACTCCGTTTTCATCTATTTTATTTCGAAAGACCCATTTTGTTCTAATTATAGTTTGATTCTTTGGTTGAGGAACTAGTGTCCAAACATCATTTCTAATAAATTGGTTCAATTCTTCTTGCATAGCTATTACCCAAGATTCATCACTTATAGCTTCATTTATATTTTTAGGTTCAATGGTTGATATAAAACCAAAATAGTTACTTTCATTTTGAGCTTTTGATCTTAAAGTTCTTTCATTAAGTTTACCAATAACACTATCTAATGGATGACTTTTAGATTCTTTAACATTGATTATTATTCTATTTAATAGTTCATCTTCCTTGTCGTTTTCTAAATCAATTTGATTAACAACTTGACTTTCAACTAAGTCATCATCTACCAAAGGTGATGTCTTAGAGGGAGGTGGACTTTCGTCGAATGTTACGTTCAACGATTCCTCGACTCTTAATGTTTCTTTATTTAGAACAATATAAGCTTTGCTATTTTGTGAATATTCAAGGAATACACCTTCATAAGACTTTGGATCAAATTTAGTGAGATAATCCTTGGTGTTTAGTATAAAGCATTTACTCCCAAATACTTTAAAGTATCCTAATGTTGGATTTTTACCTCTATATAATTCATATGGAGTTTTATCCAAAAATGGTCTAATTAGAACTCGGTTTAAGATATAAGTTGATGTGTCGACGGCATTAAACCAAAACTTTTGTGGAATATTTTATTCGTAAAGCATTGTTCTACTCATCTCTTGAAGTGTACGGTTTTTACGTTCTACTAAACCATTAGATTGAGGAGTGCGAGGAGCCGAGAAATTATGTATTATACCATTTTTGTCACAAAATTCACCAAATTGTATTCCGTTATCAAATTCCCAACCGTAATCCGTTCTAATAAACACAATGCAATTTCCTACTTGATTTTGAATTTTCTTACTAAGAATTTCAAATTGTTCGAAAGCTTCATTTTTACTTTTCAAAAATCTTGTCCATGTATAACGTGAATAATCATCCACTATGACCAAAGTGTAGAAGTTGCCTCTATAACTTTGAATAGCGGATGGACCGAACAAATCCATATGTAAAAGTTCTAGACACCTAGATGTAGACACCATATTTTTAGCCTTATGGCTACTATGAACGTTTTTTACCAATTTTGCAAGCATCACAAAAGTGTTGGTCGTATTTCAAATTGGGTAGGTTTCTAACTAATTCCTTAGAGGATAGAAATTGAATAAGTCTCATATTAGCGTGACCTAAGCGTCTATGCCAAAGAGTTGAGGACTCATCTAATGAGGTAAGGCAAAGTTTATCTCTAGATGATTTATCAATTTTCATGACGTATACGTTGTTCTTAAGAACTCCTTTAGCTATTGTTATACCATCTTTTAGTATCTTACTTTCGTTTTCACTAAAAAGGACTTTATACTTTTTACAGCAAAGTTGGCTAATACTAAGAAAATTAAATCCTAAGTTGTCAACATGAGCAACATCATCAATAGATAAAGAGTCATGAGAGATAGTACCTTTTCTGATGATTTTACTTTTAAGCTTGCTACCAAAAGTAACGTGTCACAACTCGTAAATTCTGGTCTTTTCCCGAACTTTCACATTTACTATTCATCGGTTACTATTCATCGATCACTATTCATCATTTTACTATTCATCTTTTTCGGAGTCAGTTTGTGATTCTAAGAAGCGTTCAAAAATTTTACTATTCATAAAACACTATTCACCTCCGGAGAAAAATTGTCATTTATGCGTGAGTTGCGTCATTTCTGTATACGTACGGTTATCTACCTAATAAACGTTATCTTATGAGCTATATTTTGAATAATTGATCCGACAATCCCAACTATGGTCCTAACACAATTTTATACTCATAATAATAATATAAAAATTATATTATTAAATTTCCCGGTGTTTTCAAATCAACTGTTACGTTTTCTGGTCGAAGCTTATAACTCCGTCGGTTTGCGATATTTTAACCCGATCATTATTTTAACTTCCGATTCTCATCAGGAATATTATTTTACAATTTTTACAACTTCATTATATTTTATTTTATCTCGTTACCAATTTATTTTTAGTTAACTCGGTACCCGGTATCACCTAAAACTAATAATATCTAGTATAATCAACCCAAAAGTCTTACAAATCTCATCTTTTCTTCCTAACTTTTTGACTTTGCCCCCCCCCCCCCCTCATCCCATACCAATCATCTTACAATTTTGAAATTCATACTAACTATACTTAATGCTTGTCCTTTTTGTCTACACATAATAATACAAGATATACATAGATATTTCCTACATTTCATCTCATTTTCACCAAAACACAACTAGAAACTTTCTCTCTTTTCTTTCCTTTGGGGTGGTGATCGGCCAAGAACACAACAACAACAAGAAACCATAATTTTTCCAAGATCAAGTGTTAATCTAGTTCCTTTAGTGATCCTTGTTAGAGTTTTGAAATAAAAACTCAAGGTTTCCTAGGTTTTACTCATCCAAGCTCTATAATCTTTCTAGGTAAGTTGTCAAACTCTTTTCCATAATTTCTTCATGTTATTTTTGTGATCATATGATTTCCATTCAAGATCTACATGCATATGTTAGTTATACCACTCATTTATATATATATAACTAACTTGAAATAGATTATTGTTAGATCCTTGTTAGATCCACTTGATTTATGATGTTTAGGAACCCATGACACCCTAAGAAGGTGTATGGTAAGATTAGACTAGATTTGTGGTGATTGAAAGTGGTTTGGTTGAAGTTGAAACTAGTTTGAAACAATAGAAATGGATTTTAAACATATATATTTACCTACTGTCCCAAATCGACCAATCCAGAAAACTCAGGGGTTTCCGGGTAACATTGGGCTAGAGATTTAGAAAATACTTTTAAAAACGAAGCTTTTGGCGAAAGAACGGATTAAAACGAGTTAATAACGAAGGAGATATGATTTTCCGAATTTAACGACGAAAACTATTTTCTGAAAAACTGCATGCTGTTTGACAGTTTTCGTTGGACAAATAGAGGCGTTAAACGTAACCTAGAGGAGCCGAGCT
Source organism: Artemisia argyi (assembly GCA_030686995.1). Lineage (NCBI taxonomy): Eukaryota > Viridiplantae > Streptophyta > Magnoliopsida > Asterales > Asteraceae > Artemisia > Artemisia argyi. The sequence continues at coordinate 39,834,590 of CM060679.1, read as the reverse complement.
ATCGAAAATATATTAGTATAGGTTAAGACGATTCCGGGGATATAAAGATCGAGTAAAATGAGCTTAAAACGACCAAGTTATACATGTTTTAAAATCGTCAAAACTATATATATATATATATATATATATATATATATATATATATATATATATATATATATATATATATATATATATATAGTCACTACTAGAAAATAATATAACTACGTACTAAATAATATATTTTCTAGATTTCTTATTCAAGGAGTTTATTTTTAATTAACGAAATACGTACGACTCAAGGTTTATTTATGCGACTACTAGACGATATCTTAAGGTTTTCAAAACGAGGAATATAACACTAACGTTTTTATATACGATATATTACGACAAGTTTTTATTATTCTAGTTGGACTTATTTTTCTTAAGTATGGAAAATACTTTACTTTGACTATAACTAGTATTTTCAAGTTATGAGTGGTATAGGTATCATGTGTATGCATATTCTCTACATCCTTTCATGATTTAAGTAGATCGTATCATTCGTTCATTATAGGTCGCGGTTAGAGACCGAGCCTCATTTCCATCATAACCACTTTTGTCTTCGTAACTATCGTACCAGGTGAGTCATAGCCCCTACTCTTTTAAATTGTTTTGTTAACTTTTTGGGGGAGAATACATGCTCGTTTTTACATGAATTACTACTTGACTCTTTGAACTCATTTGACCTTATAACTTGTTTTTGAACTATTGAACTTGACTTGAACTTTTGAACTTAATGTACTGTACGTGCTATGACCTAAAGTCTCACCTTATTGGTGGAGCGTTCTTAACCCTAAAGTCTCTCCTTATTGGTGGAGCGTGCTAAGTCTCCCATGTTTGGAGCGTTCTTAATCGTATATAATAGTTGTATGATGTACTGTTCGTACATTCGCATTGTTCGACACCTATTAGTAGTATGGATAGCGCTATTAGAGGTCGGCCAACCTCTCGTCCACTATGTTACGGGACGCATATTATTTAATTAGGGGCTTTGCATGGCATACATTATTATATATGTGGTGCTTATATTGTGACTTATTATGACCGCGGGTACTTGACTACTAAACATGCAACTATATTTTAGCAGTGGGTTGTGAACACACAGGTTGCAAGTCTCTTATGGCGGGACTTGTAACTGAGTGGATTTACGATGCCTTTGCTGTGTGATCATTTTCTATATACTTTATTTGTTAAACAAACTCTATGAACTCACCAACCTCGTGTTGACACTTTAGCATGTATTTTCAGGTTTTAACCTATGGCACGCTACAGGAGGTTTTGGCAGGGCATGGCATGGTCATAGAAGACTCTAATTATTTATATGGGGACCGTTTTAAACTATTTTAAGGGCCTACTTCCGCACTACTTTTAACGATGTAAATTCAATATTTTTGGTTAAACGATTTTATTTTAAATAAGCAAAGTGAAAACCATTTTTGAACTTGTGTTGTAATACCAATTGAATTACACCCCAGCTACACGTATGCTTCCGCTGGACCTGATTTTGGGGGTGTGACAGATTGGTATCAGAGCTTTGGCTATAGCGAACTAAGTGTTTTTAAAACCTAGACTATAGCTACTTTTACGAAAAACTTAACCCTATGACCGTCACGTGCCTGCCTGCCAAGCTGAAGCCTCATTGTGGTTTGTTGCTGACTTAGGTGATGAGATTTGTGTCTCATTATCTGGTATATTATATTCACTTATTCTAGTTGATTTCTATCATTGTCTTTTATATAAGCATGCTCACGTATCATATATGTCACCCTGTTATGTTTTTCCCTGCATAGTTTCATCATTTGACCTCGAGTTTGGTCACCTGCCTTAGTCTTTCTAAACGTCTTGGTATTTGTGAAGGACAAAGTATTAGTATAACTGAGCTGAGTATTTCAAAATTCATGGAACTTCGGTGGAATATAGACTAGTCACCTATATTCAACCCGGGATAGTGGGACATAGGCTGACTACCTATATCCGACTCAGAAATGAATTTTGCAACACTGAGAATGGTTATAATAAAATTCTGTCTGGATTGAATCCTCAACTCAATTTCCAAATGCTTCATTTATGTGTGTGTATACCCTCGTTGTCAAAACGCTTATACTTTTCCTCACCTCGTGAACCGACGCCTGAAAACACGTCAACTGGTCATTTCGTCTCATGAATCTTCACCTTTATAACACTTCGGAGACCAACGTTAACTGAACTTCGGGACGAAGTTCCCTTAAGGGGTAGAGACTGTCACAACTCGTAAATTCTGGTCTTTTCCCGAACTTTCACATTACTATTCATCGGTTACTATTCATCGATCACTATTCATCATTTTACTATTCATCTTTTTCGGAGTCAGTTTGTGATTCTAAGAAGCGTTCAAAAATTTTACTATTCATAAAACACTATTCACCTCCGGAGAAAAATTGTCATTTATGCGTGAGTTGCGTCATTTCTGTATACGTACGGTTATCTACCTAATAAACGTTATCTTATGAGCTATTATTTTGGATAATTGATCCGACAATCCCAACTATGGTCCTAACACAATTTTATACTCATAATAATAATATAAAAATTATATTATTAAATTTCCCGGTGTTTTCAAATCAACTGTTACGTTTTCCGGTCGAAGCTTATAACTCCGTCGGTTTGCGATATTTTAACCCGATCATTATTTTAACTTCCGATTCTCATCAGGAATATTATTTTACAATTTTTACAACTTCATTATATTTTATTTTATCTCGTTACCAATTTATTTTTAGTTAACTCGGTACCCGGTATCACCTAAAACTAATAATATCTAGTATAATCAACCCAAAAGTCTTACAAATCTCATCTTTTCTTCCTAACTTTTTGACTTTGCCCCCCCTCATCCCATACCAATCATCTTACAATTTTGAAATTCATACTAACTATACTTAATGCTTGTCCTTTTTGTCTTCACATAATAATACAAGATATACATAGATATTTCCTACATTTCATCTCATTTTCACCAAAACACAACTAGAAACTTTCTCTCTTTTCTTTCCTTTGGGGTGGTGATCGGCCAAGAACACAACAACAACAAGAAACCATAATTTTTCCAAGATCAAGTGTTAATCTAGTTCCTTTAGTGATCCTTGTTTGAGTTTTGAAATAAAAACTCAAGGTTTCCTAGGTTTTACTCATCCAAGCTCTATAATCTTTCTAGGTAAGTTGTCAAACTCTTTTCCCTAATTTCTTCATGTTATTTTTGTGTTCATATGATTTCCATTCAAGATCTACATGCATATGTTAGTTATACCACTCATTTATATATATATATATATAACTAACTTTTGATCCCTAGAAATAGATTATTGTTAGATCCTTGTTAGATCCACTTGATTTATGATGTTTAGGAACCCATGACACCCTAAGAAGGTGTATGGTAAGATTAGACTAGATTTGTGGTGATTGAAAGTGGTTTGGTTGAAGTTGAAACTAGTTTGAAACAATAGAAATGGATTTTAAACATATATATTTACCTACTGTCCCAAATCGACCAATCCAGAAAACTCAGGGGTTTCCGGGTAACATTGGGCTAGAGATTTAGAAAATACTTTTAAAAACGAAGCTTTTGGCGAAAGAACGGATTAAAACGAGTTAATAACGAAGGAGATATGATTTTCCGAATTTAACGACGAAAACTATTTTCTGAAAAACTGCATGCTGTTTGACAGTTTTCGTTGGATAAATAGAGGCGTTAAACGTAACCTAGAGGAGCCGAGCTATCGAAGATATATTAGTATAGGTTAAGACGATTCCGGAGATATAAAGATCGAGTAAAATGAGCTTAAAACGACCAAGTTATACATGTTTTAAAATCGTCAAAACTATATATATATATATATAGTCACTACTAGAAAATAATATAACTACGTACTAAATAATATATTTTCTAGATTTCTTATTCAAGGAGTTTATTTTTAATTAACGAAATACGTACGACTCAAGGTTTATTTATGCGACTACTAGACGATATCTTAAGGTTTTCAAAACGAGGAATATAACACTAACGTTTTTATATACGATATATTACGACAAGTTTTTATTATTCTAGTTGGACTTATTTTTCTTAAGTATGGAAAATACTTTACTTTGACTATAACTAGTATTTTCAAGTTATGAGTGGTATAGGTATCATGTGTATGCATATTCTCTACATCCTTTCATGATTTAAGTAGATCGTATCATTCGTTCATTATAGGTCGCGGTTAGAGACCGAGCCTCATTTCCATCATAACCACTTTTGTCTTCGTAACTATCGTACCAGGTGAGTCATAGCCCCTACTCTTTTAAATTGTTTTGTTAACTTTTTGGGGGAGAATACATGCTCGTTTTTACATGAATTACTACTTGACTCTTTGAACTCATTTGACCTTATAACTTGTTTTTGAACTATTGAACTTGACTTGAACTTTTGAACTTAATGTACTGTACGTGCTATGACCTAAAGTCTCACCTTATTGGTGGAGCGTTCTTAACCCTAAAGTCTCTCCTTATTGGTGGAGCGTGCTAAGTCTCCCATGTTTGGAGCGTTCTTAATCGTATATAATAGTTGTATGATGTACTGTTCGTACATTCGCATTGTTCGACACCTATTAGTAGTATGGATAGCGCTATTAGAGGTCGGCCAACCTCTCGTCCACTATGTTACGGGACGCATATTATTTAATTAGGGGCTTTGCATGGCATACATTATTATATATGTGGTGCTTATATTGTGACTTATTATGACCGCGGGTACTTGACTACTAAACATGCAACTATATTTTAGTAGTGGGTTGTGAACACACAGGTTGCAAGTCTCTTATGGCGGGACTTATAACTGAGTGGATTTACGATGCCTTTGCTGTGTGATCATTTTCTATATACTTTATTTGTTAAACAAACTCTATGAACTCACCAACCTCGTGTTGACACTTTAGTATGTATTTTCAGGTTTTAACCTATGGCACGCTATAGGAGGTTTTGGCAGGGCATGGCATGGTCATAGAAGACTCTGATTATTTATATGGGTACCGTTTTAAACTATTTTAAGGGCCTACTTCCGCACTACTTTTAACGATGTAAATTCAATATTTTTGGTTAAACGATTTTATTTTAAATAAGTAAAGTGAAAACCATTTTTGAACTTGTGTTGTAATACCAATTGAGTTACACCCCAGCTACACGTATGCTTCCGCTGGACCTGATTTTGGGGGTGTGACATAACATTACCTCCGTCCTAGACTTGATAGGTAGAGAAAAGACTTTTGTTCCCCGTCATGTGTCTTGAGCAACCGCTATCTTTGATCCATTCATCCGGTTCCAAACACACTTTTAAGCAAACCTATTTTATAACAAGCATTCAAACATTTGGTCCCCAATATCTCATGGGTCCATTTTGGTTAATCATGTCATTACCTTGATTCATGTAAGGAAATGGTGGATATGGGTTCCAAGACATATAGTTTGGAACTTGATGTTTTCTAGGTATGTTTTGACCCCAGCTATGTTGAAAGTAGGGTTATGTGTTGTAGTTGCTCTTTGGAAAGGGGCGTTTGGATATAGGCGTTTTAGGTCTTGGTTGATTAGTCCTAATTCTAAATTCATTTTTAGCAAGTCCTACTCCTATTTTAATGGCTGGTTTTAGTTTGGTTTCAGTTGAACTACTATTGGACTTCTTTGTAACTTTAACAAATTCATTACGGTTAGTTACTGAAATGTTCTGTTCTGCAGCAGCCTCCATGAAACCAATGGGTTCAACTGGCATAACCAAATTTTTGGTTTCGTCAGTTCTGTGGGTCAATGTTGCAGTTTTGTCATTTTCTTGTCCTTTTTCGCATTGTTTCTTTAAACTACTTATTGATCCTGATTTCATGAATCCTAACCCTGTTCTATCAAAATGTGATTTTTGGAGTTTCATTATTTCATCTGCACAACAAATACTTTTATCAAACTTCTTAAACTTTTAGTTTTGTTTAATAAGATTATCTTGTGTGATTTTAAGCTTCTTAATTTCAAGTTTGAACTCTTGACATGATTTGCAAGTTGTGTCAACATTTTTACTCTTTTCCAAACGTTTATCTTTTTCTTTTAATTCATAAACTTCGTTTTCTAAAAATTCCTTTTTAGTCTTCAAAAATTTGTTTTTGTTTATGATTTTTAAGCTTAACTCACAAAGTTTGTTATATTGTTGTTGTAATGTGTCATCATCAAGTGCTTTAAGTGAAGTAATAATAGTGTTAAATCTAGCAAATGAACAATCAATAGTTTCATCTTCGGGAATAGAAATTTTTCATATTGTTGGACAAGAAGATCAATTTTGTTATCCTTAACTTGTGAATTTCCTTGATGAGTAGTTATTAAAGATTGCCAAATTTCTTTAGCGGTTTTACACATAAAAACTCTTTCATACTCTTTCTTTAGTAAAGCATTATAAAGCATCATTTTTGCTTCACTATTTTTGACAATTAGTTTATTTTGATCATCACTATGTTTAGTGAGTGAACTATCCTCATCACGACCACTTCCAGTAGCCTTATGATCACCTTCAATAATAATATACCATAGATCTATGTCTTTTGATTTTACGTAAGTTTCAAAACGGTTTTTTCCAATATATAATACCATTTGGTTCAAATAGTAGTGGTTTACCTACATTGCCCTTCTTTGAAGTTTTCAAAATCTATGGATCATTCCAAGTTTTAAGATACAATATATTTTAAAATCTTGAGTAACGTAGCTCTTGATGCCAATTGTAGAAAACTAGAAGGAGGGTTGAATAGTTTACCGGTTTTAACTTGATTTTCTTTGAAAACTTTTACGTGTAATTGACAAAAAAACTTACCAAACAATAAATAATATGCAAGAATAAAAGTAAGAAACGATCAAACCATAACACGATTGTTTATCCAGCTACAAGGACTCTTTTTCCTTGCCCTACTCCACGCCCCGAGTATCCAACTCGAGGGTTTCTTGGACTAGTCAACAAGCTTCTTTATCCAGCGGAGAATACCTTACACGTCGCTTACACACTATTTCCGACACTAAGCTAGATTTCAAGTTCTTTCACAAGGGTATAACCACTCCCGATAGTTCTTTTAAAAGGGTACAACAACTCCCGATACTCTAAGTATTTTGAGGACTAAAATACTAACCGATCATTACAAATTGATACAATACAATGATGTATAAACTTTACTAATTTACACTATGCTATGCTTGACAAGTCTTGAAATGTTGTGTTGAAGCTTGTGAGGTCGTGATCTTCTTGCTACAAAGAAAGACTCACAAATATGAAATTTTACTGAGTTAGAAATGAAGTATATGCAGTATGTTATGATAGTAATTGATAAGAAAAACTCAAAGAGTGGGTTGCTATTTATAGGCAAACATCCAGACCAACCCACGGATACGGCGGAACCAATACTTTGGTTCTGTTCGTTATGCCTGAGGGTTCCGCTAGAAGCCCTGACAGAATCCTGCACAAGATATTACAAAATCTAACACAATATTCTCAAGATCTCACAAAGTCAACTTTGAGATCTTGAGTATGAATCTATACAAAATAAAACATGTCTCTTACACACAGGTTTCCTTGAAGGGACATGTGTGATGCAAGTGATGATGTAAGTATACATTTGATTTCTAATTTTAGATATTCTTTAAAAGGAAAGTATACTTGTAAAAGAGTTTATGTATAGACTTAAAAATGTTTGGTTGAGATGTTTTGCAAGTGAATGATTTACCAAAAGGAGTTTACTTGCTTATATCCTAATAAGACATACTATTTAGAAAACTTGCTAAATATACTTATAAGACATTTTTTTAACACATGTACTTAAACTAAAGTATACTTGATTAGAAATCACTTTGTGAAAACATATAAATATAGTTTGGGTGATGTTAAGTAAAAGACTTTTAAAATATATTCACGATTTGCTAAAAATAAACTTTACCTTTTGTAGTTAACAAAACTAAGAAAGATCGTAAATTATAAATAACGTTGTTAGGCGATCAATCAAGTTGTGCTGAGAGAGGATTGAGAGAGGCTATTGAACGGGCTAGATAGAGCCCCCTGCTCCTAATGTAGAGCAAGAACTACTGCTACCGTGGAATCCGCGGTCACACATAAGTATCTCGCCTTCCAAAAAAAGCGGTTGCTAATTAGCACTAATGCTAATGGGGACCATCTATATTAACAAACTTAAATAAGTTATGATTGGGCTTATAAGCCCACTAAGCTGTTTCTAAGCTTTTCATATAAGCTAATCAAATAAGCTCAGTATCAATTCTTTTGTAACCCTTGAACAAGCCCATAGCCAGGCCAAAAACCCTTTGAAACCCATGGGATCACAAACCCTTAACGGGCCCTTGATTTTGGCTCGTTAAAAGCCCAAACGTACAAAAATAAGCTAACAAGCTCAAATATAATGAATAAGCTGTTTTTGCAACCCTTATAAGCTGTTGGAAACTGTTTTGTAAAATGAAAATGTAAAACTTTGATTTTCGTAAAGTTTGGACCTAATTTGCAAAGTTTTACTAACGAGGGACTAAAACTGCCAAATTTACAATTTTGTGGTGAAAATTGTCATTTTGACATTTTATGGTATAAGCTGAATTTATGAAACTTTTGGGCAGAAAGTGTAAAGTTTGGAAAGTTTCGGACTTAAAATGTAATTATAACTTAATTTTGGACTAAAGGTGCAAAAGTTATGCCGTTAGGGTAAAAAGCGTAACTTTATAAAACTTAAGAGACTTTTCAGAAATATTATTTATAATAATGTTTTATGATTATTATGGAAATTGTGAGAATCAAATATAATTGTTACGATCAAATCTTGTCATTAACAAATTTATATATTTATTTATACATATATAAATTCTCTCTCTCTCTCTCTCTCTATATATATATATATATATATATATATATATATATATATATATATATATATATATATATATATATACTTAATCACTTGACCAAAGCACTAGACGTAAACATATTTTATCGTCTATCAACTTCTGTCTGTCTACGACGATCTCTTTGTTAGCTATCGTTACTTCGACAAACGAAAACGTAATCACGATTTATATTTATATATATAACTTTGTTCTTGAACTTCAGGCATTTAAACGCACATGTTTTAATGTTACAAGTTAACTATCACACGATACATCTTAATAACTATTATTCGCGATAAAGCCAAACTTAGACTATCAAACACTAAAACTTGCCATATTTTATCTAGGTCATGTGTTGGAGCCGATTCCCTTACATCGTTTGAATTACGATACTACCACTACTGCTCTATCAAGGTGAGTTCATAGCCTACTCTTAAACTTTTAAACCCTTTTGTGGGGAGATACATGCTACAAAGATGAATACAAGCTTTTTAGTATGTTATGCCTAACGTTATTATTGCTTAAGTAGCTATTGCCAAAAGTCCCTCATATCATAAACCTTAATCACTTGCGAGTGAATTTAAATAATTATGAATGGATCTATTTGGGACTGACAATCTCCGTTTGGGTCTGCTAGGATGAGCAGGGGTGGAGCCATGTAGAAGGTAGTGGTAGGAAGTGCCCCCAATCATGTTCTTGTAGAAAGACTAAACTAGTAAGAAGAAAAAATGCAAATTTGGTGGAAAAACAGTAAGTGCCCTCAACTCAGAATTTCCAGTGCCCTCACTGGTGATTGGAAGCCAACAACAAGTGCTCTTGGATTGAATTTTGCCACTTAACCAGACTTACCAATGGCTTTTTTTTCTTCTCTTTATGGGTTTTGATTTTATTTTATGGGTGAGTGAAATATGAGAAAGACAAGATGGGGAAGAGGATAAGTGGGACCAAGAGTTTACTTTTGAGTTTTGGCCATTTGGATCTATTTACTTTTCAATTTATTATTGTATTTAATACTAATATACACAATACGAGTACTACCTATTGTTTGTTAAGTCTTTAGCAAAAAATACAACCACTAATAGTCACTTTACAATTGCTGACTGGAGATCCCCAAGATCTGGGGGAGTATTAAACTCCACATTTATTTAAACTCCACATTTATTTAAGGGAGTTGGTAAACTTCCAAGTCCATTCCTATAACAGTGACAATATGAGGTTAAGCATATGGCTTTTAATGATTAATCGAGAATCACCTATGTGAGAGAGAAGTGGGGTTGCTTCTAAGGGAATTGTGGGGGCGCAATTCTTAACAGCTCTCGCAGAACCAGGCTAATGTTCTTGACCATAACGAACATAACTATGAGAACCAAAAAGTATCAAGGAGATATTTGTGTGAATATATATTGTCGTCTCCACAAACAGTAGACAGTTCAAAGACATCCAGTTCTACTGGCTGCTAGGAGTCTAAGTATATTTCACAAGGGAAGGTTCAAAGGGTAACACCTACCTATCCTTTGCAAATATCAAATGCAAAACTCTATTACAACTTCATGTTCTTGGAATTTGTTTCTTTTTATCAATTTCATTCATGTGGGGGATTGTTGAAAATATTGGTCAAATGTTTGAATGACAATTGATAATGTCATTATGTATACTAATGTAAATTGAAATCAAAAATAATTATTGGTTTATTTTGATTCATGAGACATTAGTGAATGTCATTATGTATACTAACGTGAATTGAAATCAAAATTAATTTGTGGTTTATTTTGATTCATGAGACATTAGTGAATGTCATTATGTATACTAACGTGAATTGAAATCAAAATTAATTTGTGGTTTATTTTGATTCATGAGACATTAGTGAAATTAATTGTGTGAATTAATTGTGACCATTTTGCTCATATCCCTATTCCTTATAAGTTGAGAGTTATCCTCTCATTCTCATAACACCAAGAAATATACTATTCCTCTCCTTTCTGTTATCATTCATATTTCTTGTATATCCGGTTTGTAATAGAGGGAAGACACGTTTTTGGTTCGTCTTGATAACTCGTTTGTGCTAACGGGGTTATCCGTTGTTGTTGTATCCTGGGAGATAGACGTTCACGATAATCAAGCACCGTGGAGAGGACGAATCTGTCTTAAGGAAACTGTGTTCATCACATGCCTCAACATTTTTCCTTGTGTTTTTTGTGTCTCAACAATCAAAAGAATTACGGTATTGTTTCTACACTTTATTTATTTATTATTTTTATTATCATCATATTGGTTGTTTGTCTCTAGTAGCATACACATATATACAACAATCTTAAGTCAGATTTGTTTTTTGGTTATAAGAGACAAGTGTATATGGAAATAACTGAATGAGGTAATTGTGTATTTGCCCCATGGGCTAGACCATGCTTCAAGCCTAGCTCCATGCGAATTCGAGGAAAGAGTTTTGCCCCAATTCGACTTATGCAGTTTATGCCATTATGTTCATATGCCTATCTTTGCCCCAAAATCAAGTACATGTGTGTAAGTGTGTGTAAGTGTGTGTAAGACCCAAGTACACTTGTGTAAGTGTCCTTTTTCTTACAACTAGTACTATGTGTAAGTGTCCTTTTTCTTGCAAATAAAATATACGTTATTTTTTTATGCAACTTGTACCATTATAGCAAATAAAATATACATTATTTTTTTATGCAACTTGTACAATTTAATTCGATTTGATGTTTGCAATAGTATTTGTACCTTTTATGCGAACTGTACAAACTTTTTTTCGATTTGACCTTTGCAATAGTATTTATACCTTTTATGAAAGTTGTACCATTTTTTGCAAGTAAAGTATTGATTATTTTTCTATGCAACTAGTACAATTTTTGTTCGATTTGACATTTGTAATAGTAATTATACCTTTTATGCGAATTGTACAAAATTTTATTCGATTTGACATGCATGTTTTGTAACTTATACTATTATGCAAATTTGTCATATGTACTTTATATGCTTTGTACTTTTTAAATAAAATTATATTAAGTAGTGTGTTGAGTACTCCTCACTAAATTATTATTAAATTAAGTAATAAATTCTAACTATTTTAAAATCGATTTGACATATGTACTTTGTTATGCACTTTGTACTTTACAAATAATATAATATTAAATAGTGTGTTGAGCACTCTTCCCATTAATATTAAATTAAAAACTAAATTGTAATTAATTTATGTTTTGGTGGTAAAATTTCAAAACAAAAATTCAAAATTTTTAAATTTTGAATTACAAAATATGAAATTTTAAGTCAAATTTGAAAATATTTATTTTTAATAAATAGATATATAGTGTGTTGAGGACACTAGTCCCCCTACTCCCCCTCACTTAATACTGTAGATCTTCTTCTTAGATACGCTTCCCACTTGTAACCTTGCAACTCAAACGACAAAATTCATAATAAACCTTTACACCCGTTTTTGTATTAGTTATTTATATAATCGTTAACTTTTACAAGAACGACTGAAAAGATATGGGTTCCCAAGGTAATTGCTCGACGACCGTCATAATTGTATGTTACTAGTTTGCATGCCTATGGTTTAATATGATCTATCATTTATCCTTTTGCTTAGTTAATTTTTTGTATATGGATTAGGCTGTTCTTAGGGTTATACAATGTATTAGCAAGTTGTATGGTTGGAAGTGTGAAAGCGTATGTTGCATAATGGTATTGTCCTTTTTATCATTTATTTAATTAATTTGGATTGGACATGGGAGTAGTAATTGGTATTGTCCTTTTTATGATCATTACTCTGCAGCTCTGTGAAAGTGTAAGTTGCATGATGTGGGTTTTTATTTACTTTAAATAGTTGCTCTGTTTTTTGTGGTTATTTGGTTAATGTTTATGTTGTACTCGTGTGTCTTGAGTGTCAATGTGTTTGTATATTTAAGGTGGTTTAGATTGGGTATGTAATATGTTGTATGAATATATGTTTCATTTTAATTTTATAGTTTTACAATGAATATATGTTTCATTTTAATTTTATAGTTTTATTGGCACTGTTTGTAGTGGCCGAGTTGAAAATAAGCCCAGTTTGAATACAACTGTACAGCCATCTGATTTAAGTAATTGAAATATGTTTACTTCATTGCAAATGGATATTGGCGAGTTAAATTGTGATTTAACATGTCTCTTACCCTCTCAAAACCCAAAGTGATGCACATTTAAGTTCCCTGTCATTATTAAAAACTTTGATATGACCCAACTGTAGAATATGATTAATAGAATGTTGTATAGCAGTAGTTTATGATTAGTTTTTTACTATATATAGGGTGTCAAAGAGTGTAAGTTGCATATCACAAAAGTAGAAATTTATGGGTTTAATTGTGATTTGACATGGTTGTTAGCCTCTCAAAGCCCAAACTGATGCACATTTAAGTTCACTGTCATTATTAAGAACTTTGATATGACCCCACTGTAGAGTATCATTAATATAAGGGTGTATAGCATTAGTTTATGATTAGTTTTTTACTATACATAGGGTACCAAAGAGTCTAAGTTGCATATCACAAAAGTAGAAAACTTCACTAAGAAGAAATAAGTCTTTATCCAATCCAACACAATGGCAAATGACCCCCAACAAAACCAGCTTCAACCATTTGAAACAACATCCATAACATCTGTGGCACAACAAACTCCAATGCACCCACCTCAAGACCAACCTCAAGTGTTACGACCAGTTCCAATGCACCCACCTGCAACCCAACCTCAAGAGACCAGGCTAGCTGAGCTGGTCCGTGGATCCAACTCCCATTACCTTAGGGATATGATGATTACGCTCTTTGAGCGTGAAAATGCAAGGGACTTTGCTCTTGTGGGTAACCTGCACGCCTTGGCATCTGAGTTGTCTCTCCGTGTTCAGGAAAGGGCTGAATAAATAGGGGAGCTGAATCGCTTGACAGGATCAGTTATTGCATATGAGAGTGCCCAGGTTCTGAGGCAACAACAGGATGCTGATCTCGCCCGGTGCAGGATGCTTATGAGTGCCATGAATGAGATCCAGATTAAGATAATGAGGAAGATTGCCTTTGTGGTGAAGATGTGCAACCAGAACCAGTGAATGGTTCTGCAGTAGTGCTCTCTTGTGCATCTTCTGTCATTCACGGTCCTCTTTTGTGAAGCGTTTGGTCTTTGTTTCTAGGGTGAAGTTTTAAGTTTGGTTTGTGTATGGTTGTATTAGCGTAGGTTTTCAAGTTAGGCTGTGTTATCAGCCCATTTTGTAACATGCTTGTACGTACGTTAATGCAATGTTTCGTATGCTTTGTTAACTATCTATGCTATTTATTGTTAATTTAATCTTTACTACGATGATACATAACACCTTCCAAAGATGATACATAACACCTTAGGTATGTTTGTATGCCAAAAAAGTGACCAGTATCAAGCGCAGCAACATTAATTGATTATATACTGGGTATTGCTGTTGACATTCCACACTCCTTCATCCTTTCTATTGTTAATCTTACGTTACTATACTGGTATACATTTGAACTTTGAACTGTCCCTCGCTAACTCATTCTCATGACAACGTTTGTGCATAGTGGTTGTTTTGTGCAGCCGTTATGCAAATAAAAAAGCCTTGCATGTGAATGAGGTAGTGAGTGATGGTTCAAAGTACAATTGTGTACTAATCACATATAGGACTACTCGTAATCAATTATAGTTGTGTGGTAATTACGTTACGAATGTCCAATACTCTGAATCAATTATATGTGTTATATGGTGTTTGTTTTCCAGTTTTATTAGCTTTTATTAACACGTCATTTATATTTTTATCCGATAGGAATATGAATCAAATGTCCTAATCAGAAGCAAGCTGAAATACTTGTGTTTAGTTAAAGAAAAACTGAATAAAAAGAGAAGGAAAATGTTTATGATGACGTGCTTTGGAAAATGGTCGGATCTCAAGTCTTTTGACCATGAACCGCGTATAATTGATTATATACTGCAAAAACAAGCACATGTAGATGATCATCATTATGATACGCCGCTTGTATACTCTGTTGAAGGTCACATTCTACATTTTGTTTGACCCGATTTTTCACTTATAACAGGTTTCCGTTTTGGAACTGTATCATTTGGGTTATTTACTTCCGGGGAGGTTAAAATTCTATCAAGAGTATTTCCAAACAGGGCAGGTGTAAAAGTTTCCAACTTATATCTTTTAAGTGTCATTGAGGATGAAGAGTTTTTTAGTAAGCTTTCTGATTATGACGC
Organism: Artemisia argyi; assembly: GCA_030686995.1. Taxonomy (NCBI): domain Eukaryota; kingdom Viridiplantae; phylum Streptophyta; class Magnoliopsida; order Asterales; family Asteraceae; genus Artemisia; species Artemisia argyi. The sequence continues at coordinate 39,819,410 of CM060679.1, read as the reverse complement.
AGTTCGTGTATGTCTGCTTTTGTTGTTAGAGGTGGTTTTTATGGGTCGTCTATTGACGGATCATGTTGAAGACACATTGCTGAGGTTGGTTGAAAACCTGGAAGAGTGGAATGCTTTTCCATGGGGTGAGCATATCTAGCGTCATTTGTATGACCAAATGCTAAATGCAGTACAGAAGCAAAAATGGTCTCACCTACGTGGCCTAAACAGTTGTAGGAACTATATTCCCTCGTATATGCTATCTGGTTTTGTTTGGGCTTTCAAGGTTAGTGAATCAATATACATGTAATCAAGGTGAATGTTTGTAACTTTAGTTTACTAACTCTTATGGAACGTCATGTTATGCATAGATATGGATTTTGGAGTCTTTTGAAAACAGCAAACAATGGTGGAATAAGGTTCCAGATGTGACACCAAGGGGATTAGCGTGTTCCCGGAACCACATTTTCAAATGATCAGATTATGGTTTCTTATTCGGAAAGGTATTCACTTTGTATCTTTTGCTTGTATTGTCATATATTTTCATATCTACAAATCTTATTACTGGCTTATATTGTCAAGGACTCGAAGGTTATTTATGATCTCAAACCTACTATATCCGAGCAGCAATCTGATTGGTATATAAATTTTCGGGAATTTTCAATGGAATACGTACCTAGGGCTCCCCCAAATAGAGCGTCACGTCCTTACGATGTGTATCTAAAAAAGTGTGCTGCAGCACGCAAGCGTGGTCGTATCCATTGTAGTGACGTGCCAATTGTTGACAGGACTAAGACTAGTATTAACAACGAGATCAGGCTTAAGGATCATGTGATTAGCCAATTGAATGTCCGTGTCTTCAAACTTGAAGCTATTATTCAGGTAATCTCCGTAAGTAAATAGCATGATACGAATCTTAATCCTCTAGTTTGTGTTAAGTATGTATAACCATTTTACTAATTAATTTGCAGGTTCTTGGACATCAGAAAATTGGGGGTGTTTCGGTAGCAATTAATATAATTTTGCATACACTTTTAATTGCTACCACTACCATTCATTCACATATGGCTTAATTTTGAGTACACTTTAAGTATATTCACTTGCACAGGATACTTTGGAATTTAATGACGTTTTCCGCAACCTAAGTGTTGAGTTATGTGATGAACTAAATCATGACTTCCTTGAATTGATTTCGTCCGCCAATGAAGTTGACCCTGATGACGCTGTTGTTCATGCAATTTAGTCAACCATTCTCTAAACAAATAGCATTCGACTTTCCCATTCTTATTATGCATATATCTACATTGTTGACAGGAATGTTTTCTCCAAGATGAATTAAGGTTGATATTGGATGATGAAGAAAAATGGCGTCTAGAAGAAGAAAAGATATTGGAAGAGGAGAATAGATTGTGCTTTGAGGAGGAAAAAAAATTAGAGCCGAACAAGAAAGGAAGGCGACTCTTGAAGCTGAGAAGAAGAAGAATTCAAGGGAGTTTATGAATTCAGCTCATATGAGAAGGTACAGGCAGCGGTTAGGTCCTACAAAGTGGACGGACGGTTCACGGGACGTATCATCTTATTGTTGGTAAAAGAAATATATTAAGTCTCATAGGAAAAGACCATACGGCATCGTAGATCCAGATATGACGGGTTTACTCAAAGATGTTGAAACTTGGGAAGAGGTATAAAACACTATTTTCATATATTTACATTTAGATTCCAATTTATGTCCTTCAGACGATGCATGTTTTATAAGTTGATGTGTTGTACACTCACATAAACTTTTCTTTTATTCAGGACCTTAGTCGATGTAACTCTACTATGAACACATTTCATTTAAGTGAGGATTATGATTTCTTTCTTGGACAGCCTGGATCGCTTTATTGTAAGTTTCCATGGTGTGAAGATGTTTGCATTGACCGTAGGTTCTGGGAAAGTTTAGTTTGCTTAGATCCACCTAGAAGAGGTTGGATCACGGATGAGGTTATTAAACATACATAAACCCTTTATTTAACTTTATTAATAAGAAACTAAAGTAACATTACTATAATGTATGTCTTTTAGTTCTTTTAACCCACCTAATTGTGTTTGTTTTTTCAACAGCACATAGAACTCTGGGTGAGGTACATGTGGCACATAAGACCTGGAAATGCTAACTGGGCAATGGTTAACAGCTACTTTGTTCAACTACTCCTCCAAAAATCCATGCCACTTTGGTATGCTAACGGGAAAACATACAGTATTCCATGGGCTGATGTTGAGCAGGTGAATGTTTGATGCCTACACCTACATACCATGTGTGATTGTTATAATTTTCATTATACTAACTGTACGATGCTAGTCTGTATATTACAAGAATGATTCCACATATTAACACATCCCCTGGTACTATTTGGGTCGGTGTAGGTTTTAATTCCTATTAACGAACCGTTCACCCACTGGCTTGTCGCACAGTTTCATATTCGCACTGGTGTGGTTACATTTTATGACAGCGGTGAGACACAAAAAACCGAATGGCGTTCATGGTATGTCAACATGCGGGATTGTTTAAAGGTAATACTAACTAGCTTAACTAGTTATATTATGTGTTAGTAAATTAGTTATTATGTGAACAAATAGTTATTTAATGAACTACAAAGTTGGCATAAATAGAAGGGGTAAACTAGGGCTAACCTATGAAGGTGGGTGACTGAAATAAATGATCTCCTATTTTAAAATATTCTTGTTATGCGACTCTTAAGCTTGCCTTTCACTCTTTGTTGTAATAAAACCTGATTCCAAACAATTTGTATTCTCTTTCACAATAAAATTAGGTTCCAAAACCCAACTCTCACATAACTAACCTAAACTCCAAAAATGTCCGACTACATACCTTTCAACATACAAGTTTCCATCATGAACAGACTTCCCGTAAAGGCTTTACTTCAGTTCCAAACCGTCTCTAAAAGCTGGAAGAATTCCATAGACAGTCAAAACTTCGTTATTGGCTACGGAGTTCGTCCGAGTCAAACCTATCGTTTTACTTTAACCTATGACCAAGGTCACCTTGGTTACTTGTATCTGGTTGATGACGATCTTTCCTTCTACCCACTCAATTTAATTGTTCCTTCTTTCCCACGATCTTTTGACTTTATGAACTTCCCTTACATTGACCTTATACCAGTCGGTACAAGTGAAGGAGTTTGGTGTTTTCATTCTTATTATAAAAGCATTGTCATTTGGAACCCATCATTAAGGAAATCTGTTGGGTAAATGGTTCCAAACTGGTTAAGAAATAAAAGTGGTCATAAATCTTTTATTGCCTTTGGTGTTTCTCCCGAAAATCTGGATCCGACCGTTCTACACATTTCTTTACCTAAAATCGGACACGGCAAATGGTTTGTTACCGTGTTTTCATTTGCCACAAAACATTGGAGGCCTATAGAACCGCAAAATACTCCCCGTGAATCGATACGTCTGAAAAGGTCCTCGCAAGCTGTAATCAGTAGACATATTTTCTGGGTCGCTAGCGAAAACGTTGTTCAACATGAATCTGATGGTCCCTCCTACAAACATTTCATGCTTATGTTGTTTGATATGATTACTCAAACATTTCTAGAAGTCCAGATTCCTGAATGTATAAGAGTCCATCTACCAATCCCTTTCACAATACTTGCTCATAGAGGCGCTGTTGTTATTCATGGAAACATCCTCTCAGATGTGGACAACGTGTTTTGTGTTAGGATGTTAGAGTTGGAGGGTGCTTCTCTTACAGGAAGGATTTTATTAAACTTCACCAATGTGACCCATTGTTGCCTAAAGTTAATGGGGTTTACCATTTTTGATGAACCTATAATTGAGGTGGAGACGCCGTTCCAAGCTGAACACACCCTAGAAGTCTACCAACATTGGTCACAACAGTTTCATAACGTTTGTGTTGAAGGAGATGCTGGTAGTTTCTACATGGTGCCCTACAAGGAGTCGTTGATTCTGTTGACTGAACAAGATGGTTCTATATACTAGTCATTACGAGTAGCACGTATGTATGTTATAATTAGAGTTGTATGGTAGTGACTGCGACAATATAAAAGTTGTGTTCACTTCCTAGTTAATGTGTTTTATGATCTTTGTTTTGTTAAAATATATCAGTTATTTTCATTAGTTTATGCTTTAGGGTTGATACATCAGTCATATTTGGTTGTTACATTTTTAAACAGGTTAAACTTCTATATGTGCTTGAAGAGACAAATGTATTCCATAAAAAGGGAATCGATCCCGCAAAATATACGATTTCATTTAAGAACGCTGAGCGATTTCCTAAGCAAGGTGGGGTATTCGGAGATTATGGTATATGGGCCTGTATTTTTTTATACCGGCTGTCGCATTGCAAATCGTTGGATGTGGAAGATCCTATTCAGGCTGCCCTTTCATATCGCGAACAACTGGCTAGGTTTTATCTAAAACATAAAGTCATTACTTGGTAGCTTCTAAAACAGACTTCACAAGCCGTTCACAACCATGGTTAGCTGTCGGTATAGACAAGTAAGTGTTATGTTCTTGACCAACTATCGCATGTTTTAAAACATTATATTCATTGATAACCATAATCGAATACATTTAGTATGCCAGCCCATAAAATGGTTGATATAATAGGTCTAGCATAACAATGGTAAACAATTAATATGCGGTCTAGCTTAACATGAAATACATAGCAAATAACAACCAACTGATTAATAAAAGGTTCTTGAATGTTGTGGCTCTTTTTTCATATGTTGTTGCCATCTGTTGAGCCTGATTGATATTCCTCAGCAGTCCTGGAATAATCTGTACAGATCTTGGGCACATTGGTGGGTCAAAAAACCCATTAAACCCGCAACTGTCTTGACCCTGTTAAAAGTAAACATATCTACATTATAGGTTCATAAAATGCAACTACACATGTCTAAACTGTCAATACTTACTGTTTTTGGACAACAATGGAATCTGCGGCCAGGGTTAGTTGTTGTCCAGGATGTTCGCAATACTGTAGGCAACCCACATTGACAGATCCTTGGTATGTACATACTTAGGGTTTGCAACTGTAGAAGATTGGGGATCAAATAAGGTGTAGATATTTTGTAATGGGGTTGGGGATGGTTGTGTTAGGTCTATTTATTTAATGGTGAAGTACAAAAAAAAGTACACCTTACTTTAACAACACCACATTCAATTTAATGTGTTCACCAATTATTAAATTGATTAAATCTTATTTGTTTATATTGGTTTATTAAATAAAAAATGTTAATAGTTTATTATTATTATTATTTTTTAGCTTTTGGTCAAACTACTTAAGTATATGAAATGATGGGCATTAATTGTTTTTGGATGTATGGGAAGTGTATGTAATCATGGCTTAGTGTTATAAAGTGGTGTCTCAAGGTCTTCTATTTAATTAATTCCCTATCTTTGAGAAAAAAATTACACACATTTCTCTAAACTAAAAAAAAAAAAGGTAAAGAAAAACAAGAAAATGACCACTCGAATGCCTTTCATCGATGAGTTGGCTAGAGCTGCGGGTTCAAGGTTGGTGAAAGACATGATGATCGTTAAATTTAAGAGAGAAGTTGATGTTATCATACTTGAGGAAGCTGATCTAAGCAAAAAAGCCAATGAAATAAGGTCCAAGGTGACCGGTAGGGAGTCCATTATTCAGGAACTAGAACTATTGTTTGCTTTTGATTCCACCCTGCAAAGCCTTGATCATTTGAACCGGCTGCAAACAGAAGACCTAACAGAGATCTCAATGCTGCTTCAGAATGCCTGGAAGAAACGAAATCTGGCGGCTGATCTCTTGAAATTGATTGAAAAGCTACATGCTATGGAGCTCTAAGCCTTTATTTTATTTTGTCTTATGTCATTTTGAATGGGTCTTTTTGGCTTTAGATGTTCAACAATCTTTTTTCATGTTTTAAAGTTGTCTCTTTATGTTGATTATCTGTAAAAAAGGATGTTTAATATCTATTAGATATATATATTTTGTTTATCCTGATATATTGCTAGTTTAGTTTGTTAAAAACCTTTTTATGTAAGGTTGCATTGTTTGGATGTCTTCTAACTAATTTGTAACCATATTCATTGCAGGATTGTTGCAATTTGTTCCGATAAGAGGGTAGTCTGAACCAGGGTAATAGTCAATTTTGGGTGAAACCCAAATGACAATTAAGGTGTTTATGCTTCACCCAATGCATAATGTAATGGATACCAGTAGTCTTTTCTTTGTTTAACCAACTTATGGATAATGTAATGGACAACTTATTTTCACTAATGTAAGGAAATAGTTCTCAATTTAAATACTATGACAATAATAAATCTATAAACATAACATCTTCATAGTGTTAAACATAACATATATTATGTAATATAATATAGTGACAGATTAGTGATCATAACTTTAGATATATTAGTTGTAAGATACAGTCAGTTGATGGTTACAAAATCATTGATATATATCAGTACCAACACCACGCACATCCTAAACGCTTACAAACCCAACAACAGACCATACACAAACAACGAAAATAACCAAATCAAACATGAACTATTCTTCAAATGAGTCATAACTGTCGATTTGCTCATCCTTCTCGTTCAACCCATCACGTACTTCAGACATGATACCAGTTAACGCCTCCAACCTTATTCGTTTCCTGATCTGAACCTTACGCAAGTTTTCATATATAACCCAACCAGCTACTTCATCTTCGTGGTCGATCGACCAGAGTTCTGCCATTCTAGCTGTTCTTATTTTTATCTTGGCTTCCAACTCATTGCGTCATTCACCTAGGTACCTAATAATGGCTTCGTCTTCGAGTTTCTCATGAATAGTCAGTAGCTTGTAGCATTCGTGGAGTTTCTGTGTGCCAAAAATCTGTTTCAGTTGATAGATCATAGGAGTTTCTGAAGCCATTGATTTTATTCTTATTGAGACTTAGGGTTTTTTAGAGGGTGTAGATAAGTTAGAGCATATGGATTAATATATACATGGTGCAAGCGTATATAAAGAAGTACAATGGAAAATGGACAGGTGAATATTCAATGCAGGTCTTTAATTGTAATTAATTCACACCTTATGTATACTTTCCCATGCAGAAATATCATAGATGTGTTTGATAAAATTGTTTTTAAAAAAAAAAAAACACATCAATTAATAAACCAAGTGTGGTACCTAATGTGATTGAACGCTTTGTAGTCAAGTTTATGTATTTCTACTATTTACTGGTGTAAATTTGAGTCATTAACCCAAGAATCAAGGTTTCGTGATTACATTCGTTAGTTATACTATGATAATTTAATTTGACCGGACTATATTGCTCGTTAAAACTAGAATTAATAGAAATATAAGCATAAATTGTTCAACATGCATTACATTGAGTTTTTTGAAGCCAATCCTTGATTGATTATACTACATGGACACATAACCATTAAACCTCAAACTGAGGATAGTAGTAACTATCATCCGACAAATGTTGTGATAACCCCCTGGTGTCACCCATTGACGACTCGTTGTAAGCTACAGGTGAATTATAGTGTTCAAATTCCATCGCATCTTCTACCGAGGCATCATCATCTTGTCCATCTCATCTTCCAACGGGGCATCATCTTTCAACGGGGCATCATCAGCAAATTCTCGATCGTCGTTCGTATTTTGTGTACGCCGCAGCTGTAAATGGACGAGTGCATATGGTATGTTAGGAATATCAGCATACACACAAACTAAGTAGAGATAAATTAATTGAAAAACTTACGTTCTCACTTGGCAATGGTTCAAGACAAGCGTCTCGATAGTGTCCTCCCGCACCACATCTTCCACAATGTACGATCCTAGGCTCCTCCCCTTGTGATCTTATACGGTGATTTGCCTTTGGTCGTCCAGGTTGCCGCTTAACAAGAGCAGGCGGTAAAACAACTTGCAAGTCAACTGGAGTTTCCCACGTGTCTCGAAGAGGATGCACCAAATGTTCTTATGTACGTTTCAGAGTTGTTTGGGAAAACCAACCCTTTGCCCAATGATTACAGTTACTCATGTGACAAAACCTAGCCACAGCACAAACGTGCCTGCAAGGTAACCTGGAAAGTTGCCATTTGCGGCAACTACAATCACCCTCTGTCAATTTAACTATGTGCACGGATTTGTGGTCCCTAACCTAATAAATTTGTGCATGCTGAATACCCCGGACAACCCATGTACTGCTTTTTATCATCATGTCATTAACTTTACCACTAAGTTGTCAACGCGGTAGCAGGCGGTTCACCAATGAAATGGTATTCATATTAATTGTTGTTAAAACATACATGACCAATCACAAATAAATAAATAAAATTTAATATGAAATAAACAGTGGTTAAAACCAATAAAAAAATCCACATGCGTTCCTTTCACAACATTACCTTCACCGTTGTATCTACGCTCACAGAACCACCGTTGAATAAGCTCTCGGTAATACTCTATTAACATTTTATTGGAACATTGCGCACAAACTTGGTTAACGAATTTATTGACTCGGCGCTGTTTGATGTCTTGTAGTTGTATCTTTTTCCTGGACAGTATGCTCTTGACCACCTATCAAAACCAGCGTTTTCTAGTTTTCTGTACGCTTCAGGTCTTAACCTTCTAATCTCAGGGATTGTGTTTTGAAAATCAGACTCCAAGTACGCTTTACATGTCTTCCAAAATAGGCCCTTATGCTTTTTACTTTTCAATCTGCAATTCATCATCAAATGCCGACAGCAGTACCCATGAAAGGCTTGGGGAAAAACAGTTTGACATGCAATGGTAATGGCGTAATGCCTATCAGATATAATAGCAAAACCATCATGTTCACCGATACATTCCTTCAGCTTCGACAGGAACCAGGACCATGATTCAACAGTCTCGCCCTGAGCTACACCTATTGCAAGTGGTATTATCTGATTGTTAGCATCCATTCCGATAGCAAGCAGGTTGGTTCCAAGGTACTTTCCTTTTTGGTGCGCGGCATCTATCTTTATAAGCGGCCGCATATACTTTAAGAAACTCCGGATCTATTTAGTTAAAAACATATAAGTCAGTTTAAAAAATAAATTTAATAAAAATAGTATGATATATAAATTTGTTATAATTCGTTAGTTATGCTTACAGAAACACCAAAGCCTACAAAACACATCTTGAATTGTCCTTCTGCATCTGTCTCAATGTGTGTCACAGTACCCGGATTTGCAAATTTAAGGTTGTAACAATATTTGGGTAAGATGGAAAACGAATCAGCATGGGATCCGTACAGCAATTTTAGTGCATAATTTTTCCCAGTCCATGCCCGAAGGTAAGAAATGTCTATTTTCCATTCTATTTTAAAATCTGTCTTTATGTCCATACCTGTATACACCCGTCTGTTGTTCCTCAATTTTTCCATGATCATGTGACCAATTATAACCTTTGAAGCATTCCTATGGTTAGGGATTAATTGTGTTTTTTCACATGTGTGTGAAGGGTGAAGGTTGGTGACCCTAAAAATATTGGAATCTGAAAACTTTCGTGTGTAAATGTTCCAACTGCATTCTTGAACAGCACATCTAACACTATACCTTTTCGAACAAGATTTAATAATGTAACATTCAAACCCTTCTATTATAGCTTTCTTTGCTATTGCAATTATACACTCTGCCTTATCAATAAATCTATCACCCATTTTAATGCTACATGGAACTCTATTTTCCAAGTTACATCTGAAAGTATCTTTAATAGCAATTTCAGGTGCAATTGGAGGGTCAGGCATATGTGTAAACATTTTGTTGGGATTATCTTGTGATGATGCATCAGGTATGTAAGGCTTATTTAAATCAAAATCAGCAGACTTACAAGAAGAATACGTTTTCGCCTCGTGCAACTTGATAAACAGTTTTGGTATTTGGTCGTTAACATGTGAAGAATCACACACAAAGCTTTCAACGTCTTCATCATCATTAACATCAATGTAGGACAGCGATATCATAACATCTACGCTGATGGAAAACTTTTCTCTGCAATAATTAACTAGATTCAAGTACTTGATGTTGTGTGGGAGTAACACTTTCCGTGTTGATGTCTGACACACGAGAAAACATTTTAATTTGTTGGTGGAAATCTGAGAACTCATTGTGTTGAACCTAGTGTTAGTGTTTGTTAATTTTGAGTATGCTTATGCAGCATATACAGGACGAATAAGAGAAGTACATAGCAATGAATATAGTAGTAAATTGCCTTAACAACCATATGAAGTTAAGTAAATGAAGTTGCATAAACATAGTACAATCTAATAACTTCCCTAACCACCAATCACCAATCATACATTTAATTGGTTCAACTACGCGATCTATAAAATCATAATTACAGCATAATAAGTACATTCGCATAATAATGTAAACAATCCTTAAGACTGGCATCATAGGACTATTAAAGGTCAAGTTTGTGAATTGGCAAATACTTCAAAAGTTTTAATTTGTTGTCTGCATACGCAGTAGTTTGAAAAGATGAACCCAAATGAAGGTGAAGATTGGCAGCTATCGCTTGATGTAGACGATTCTGATCTATTCCTAACCTCCACCAAACGCACCATCAACAACTGATGAGGCGAAAAATGAACCACTTTTAGGGGGTCATTTAAGCCTGGAATTGAATTTATTTGATCAAATATTGCCCTAAATCGTTCCTTTTGTGATTTTAGGTACTTTGGGAGTGAAATCTGGAAAAGGAAGCAATTCGGACGTTTTTGGAGCATAAAAGTGAAGAAAATGCCAAAGACTTAATTTTCCTTGCTGGGAACAGTGTATGACGGTGTCAAGAGGAAATACCTGACGGCGTCAAGAGTAAAAGTGGTGACGATCCAGTACAAACCTGACGGCATCACAACAAGGGCGTCAAGAGTTAATTTTGTGACGGCCTGCATAAGGAGACTACATGACGGCGTCAGACCCGGATCTAGGCAGTCCGAGGAACTATTTGGTGGCGAGATGACGGCGTCAGACATTTGTTCTTGATGCCGTCACCTTCTAAACTCTATATATAGTTTTCTATTTTTCATTCATTAGAGAGGAACTTGTGTGGAGAAACCCTAAGGCCAAATTTTGTGAACCCTAGCTCGTATTTTACAGTATATTCAAGGGTTTTCACTATTAAGATAAGTCTTCTCTTAATTCAATCAATATGTCTATGTGTTGGTTGTCTATATCTTGTGCTTGTCTTGATTTCAACATGCTAGGCTAGTTTTATCTTGTGTTTGCTTAGATCTAATGAAACCTACATGTTAATTATGTGTTGATTACTTGTTTATAGTTGTATTGGATGAATAATTTCAATGTTAGGCTTAAGAAAACTGGCAGATCTCCATTGTGTAACATGCTTGAACGTCTTAGGAAACAAGAACCGATGTGTACTAGGTTTTATTGGTTGTATTTAATGCATGAGTAAATTCTAATGATCCCATGTTAGGAGCTTCTTAGCCGGCTCGACATAGGAGTGAAGTAGGCACTCATAGGATTGGGGAAGTAAGTACGCCACCCCATGAATGGTATTAAGGAATACAACCCGTCATCCACGCAACTATAACAAGTAATTAACGTGTAAAAGATATCTACGGAGTAGTAAAATCTAAGTAAACACATTTCTCCCATATATTGCTCACAACCTTAGTTTAATATAGTTTATTTTCATTTCTAGTATTTTATTTTGATTGCATCTTTAGTATTGGGTTAGTTGACTAGCAACTAATTCCGCCCAAATCCTTCAAACCCGAGATTTTTACTTGCTTTCCTAAAAATATAAAAATACAAAAAGAATCATCCCTCATCTCTAGACCTAATCTTTAGGTTTTCTAATCCTAGCGACACTATTCCTAGTTGAACGACCAATCCCTCGGTACTTGTCATTATACTATACTACATCGATCAGGTACACTGCCTGGTGGGGGTTGTAAGCTTCTCAAGATCCCTTGAGAGGTAAAGCCTGATGCAAACCCCACGCACCAACAACCAGGAAGCACGTGTGGAGAATACAAGCAGCCAAAAAATGTGTCAAATAAAAGCTTTGTTGTTCAAAAAAATGATTCTCAACCGGTTAGGATAATACCGGGCCCTGTGGGTATTGTTCAATCAGCAAAGCTGCTTAAAATACAGCTTATTGAGGATGGAGTCGAGGACTCCCAAACACCTACACAAGCCTTCATCATGAAGGCAGATGAACACTTAGATCCGAATGAGTGTTTTACACGTGGACCGTGGGTTGGAGCGGTTGATTATGTTCATAATAATGGGGGGATTGTCAACGGCTGTCTCGGAAACATCGATAAATTTATGAAGAGATGTAAACTTGAGCAAGTTATTGCAATAGTCATGTCTGTTTCTCCAAATGCAATTGGAGATCTAACCGTTACTTTGAAGGATCCTACTGGCTCAGTTAGTGGTGCAATACACCACAAAGTCATTAATGACGAGGGGTTATGGAAGGAAACATTTTACCGAAGGGACAACTTTGGTACTTGCTAATGTTTCAGTTTTTACTCCAAAAGTGTCTTTGCATTACCTTAACATTACTAAAAGAAACAAAGTTAAGGTTTTCAATAAGGATACGCTTCCTGATAATGGCAGTGGTACACAAGTAATACAAGGTTGCAGTGGAGTTGCAGATTTTATGACTCAGCAACGTAGGCGAAATGACTCAAATTTGTATTAGATTGACTGTCAATGTTTTATGTCTTATATGCTATGATCGTTAAGTATATATGCGCTGCTTAACCGATATGGCTACACTTAAATGTGTGTCTAGGGGTTCCTTGTCTATGGGTTACTTGAATTGGATTCCTTGAATATTTATGTGCTGCTAATTTTTCACTTGTTTAACCAAACAAAGTTAAAATACATAAGGTAAGATTACAAAATATAGTTAATACCAGAAATAACATCGATAAAAAGAAGACATACATATAATTATATTACTGCAATGTAATTCAACTGGGCCCGGTGTTCATTCGCCTTTGGTAGAACCACAACCTTCCAACCCATTCCTTTCTCTTAGGTATGCGAACATAGTTTCTAGTTTCATTATTCTGTTTTCTAAATCCTCACTCATTCCGTCAACAGCTGTTGTCTACCCCTTTCCAACACCCTCCAGCTCATCATAGTAGTAATCATTTTCCCTGAGCCATTTAAGGATATTTGATCTGAGATCATTAGGTATTTTCTTTAGCGCATCAAGTATTTTGTCAAACAAATGCAGGTTTGACAAAACTGTATCCCACTCCTCCTCATCTGATCTAAAGGACATTGAGTTGCCCTTTTTATTGTTTGACATTCTTATTGGATTGATTGTGACAGATTATTTTTGTGAATTTGTTCAATGGAAATTTTAGGGTTTATTGGAACAACAAATAATTGATGAAAAAAATCCCTTTTGTTCGAAGTATTTGACTTTTCAATGACCCACACTTTTTAGACAATCAGGAAAGCCAAACCCGGCCCGGTTAACGCAACTTCCATTACTACGTAAACTTTAAACAGACATTAAACTTAAAAGTTACTTAAAATTTTAACACGCATTAAACCTACAATAAACATAAAACATAAAACTACGGTTCAATTAAATGAATCATCAGACACATAGTCCTCGCGACTCGAATAGGAGGCACTTGAATCGTCATCACTCGATGGCACAGGTGGAAGACCCATTTTCCATCGCCGTTTTGCTGTTTGGTTTCTCCGATCCTCTTTACCTTTTAAATACGCCTCACGCTCCCTTAACTAACGTTCTTGTTCAGCTTCAAACTCTAATAAGACTTCCATATCCAGCTCGTACTGTTCTTCTGCAGTCAACCTTACGGTATTGGGTTGGTTTTTTGGTGGAAAGTTTGGTGGTTGATTGTTTTCCGGTGGAAACAAAACTTCTGCTGGAGTGGTCGGTGATGGGTTGTCATATTGGAATACGGTAAATAAATCTTCCGGTGGAGTGTTTTGTGCGGAACTGTCTTCCGGTGGTGTGTTGTAAACCGATTCGTTATCAGGTGATATGTTGTGCGACATTGTAAAGTATGAAGCAGAAAAATGAATTCTTGGTAATTTGTGTCTGAATTTTGTGTGCGTATTTCATTTTGAATTTACAAATATGTATTTATAGGATGATTTTTAGATTTTAAATTTAAAAGTTTGTCCCGCTTTCATTTTGAATCCAAATTTTGAAAGTATCCCACTTAATTTTTTAATTCAAACGTTGAAAGTGTCAAGCTTTGTGAAAGGGCACACCTTTATGAAAGGACACACGATTATGTTCAAATTACTACAAAGGATGATTAAATATTACAAACATAAAAAATCCTAAAGATACACTATTAATACAATTGTTGCTTACAACATCCATGGAAATACTCCCAGCAGTTATAGATACTCCACATCATCTCCCTCATCAATTTCATGATGGACATAAAGCACCTTGTGTTTCCAGAAGTAAGAAACCATACGTTCACAGAACGCAAGGGCAACTTCGCTAAGGTCACCAAACACTAGTGGTATGTTGTTCGTCAACCTGTGCAAAAGTAGACAAACCCAAACACCACAATCTCCATACCCACCCGATTGACATGGAACACATTCTGAAAACTGAAATGTAATTTGGTACGACCCCAACGCTAATCCCTTACTTTCTAAAACTCCACTCTCATTCAGGAACACCGGAAGTTGACGCGACAACTTTTCCCTCATACTTACCCACCACCTTCTGTTCTCCTGTATTGGAAAATTCTTTTGTCGCTTACGCGGGGTCGACGAATCATAAATTGTGATACTCCCTGTACTGATTTGCAGCTCCGCAAGTGCCCAATGAGTGCCCGGTTCATTCAGAGGGAAATATAACTGCAAATCAAGTAAAATAACCCATGAATATTAGGATTATATAAATACACAACCCCATATATTATTTGATATACACACCTTCTCTACACTCGCCAATGGCACATGGTATCTATTGGAAGTTTCATACGAGAGTGTCATGCCACCATCTAGTAGAGTTGAAGCAAAAATAGAGCTAAAAAGTGACCAGTCTGCAGCGGGTTGCCTAAATCGCCATATTACGTCTACCCAAACTTCCATATGCTGTTGTGACAAACAAAAATTGGTGTAAGATATCCTATTTTATAACTTAAGCATATGAATATTTACAAGCCATAAATTAAAAAATTGGAATTGAGATTCACAAAAGGTAATTACAACAGAAACTTTCAATTAAGAAGAAACATACAGCAATTTGTATACCATTCTAGTCGTACTTAACAACCAATAAACAACCCCATTAAAAAAACCTAATGCGATTCAGACACAAGTTAATAAAAAGGGATTCAACAAAACATCAGTTGCAAGATTGCTGTAACTGAATATAAAGTAGTAACTTACCATGTCTGTTAGCCAACCTCTTTTTACCTTGTCCAATCCCAATAATGCAATCCAGAATTCATCATCAACAACAATATGACATCCGCCTCACGGAAACTTGTACATTTTCATGAACTCTTCACTGTCACCTTTTTTTAACAAGTATTTCAAATATCCAGGCACAGTCACTTTCCATGGGTTTGCTTTTTTGTGCCGCTTAAGCTCCTGGAACAAAACAGGCCAGACGTTACATATTTTGTGCATTAAAGATTAATAAAGTAGCACGCAATGTATTTGAATACTGTACCTCTCTAAAAGGTTCGACATGTAGTTTTTGCCAATCAATGTCGTCTGTAGTTAATGTTCGGGGACCATCGCTGGTATCATTTATTGGGTATTCTACTGGCACCAAAGGCTTAGTCACCTTTGTGGCTATCTTAGCCCTTTTTCTTGGTTGTGGAGTGGTTTCGGGTTGCTTTTGGTAAGGTGTTACGCAGGCAGGACCTGGTTTTCGGCGCCTCCACGTACATCCGTACACATTCTCTTTAAAACCATTTGGGGGTGGGGATGCCATCAATTGCTTCATCATTTCATTTTTCGTTAATTCTCCAATGAACTTATCAAGATCATTCTTTTTTTCGTTAAAACCAATCAAGTCACTAGTGTTCGCCTCCAACGATGTAGCACAATCCATAGTTTGGTTCACCCGTGTCTTATCTTCTGACCGAACGTCTGCACCAACCGCGTTTTGTTTTTGTTCTTCATTTGTCGTTCCAGAGACATCAGTATTGGAGACATTATCGTCTTCAAAACCAGCCGACATATTATCCAAAGAATAATTTGGTAATTGTCTCTCAACATCCATGTAATCACTCAAGGGATCGTTCCCCTGTAAAATTTTCATTACTGTGAACATATAACCAAACAAATTAAGAAAAAAATAACAGTTAACAATATATTACTTTGTCAGGCATCTGGCAATCAACCACAGGCGCAGATGGTGGATCTGTCACAAGACAATGCTTTGGCTCTTGTCTCTCAACATCCAGCTTATCACTCGTCTCATGCTTGGGCTATAAAAAATAACATTACTATAAATGCATAACCAGACAAATTTGATACAAAAAAACAAATTAAATTTAATTAACCAACAAAATTATCTTACTGTATCGGGTACGTGGCAATTAACACCAGCGAATGAAGGTGGATCGGTCACATAAGCCATTGCATCAATCAACTGAGTAAGTGTGGATGGCTATGTATGTGCCTCATAAGTAATATTATCTACTGCACCAGCCATTCCAATACGTGCTTGTGAGTGTACATCATTCAGCTTTTCGGTAACTTCTTCATGATTTTTCTTAAAACACTCCTTTTCTTTGACTTTAATAGGCTCAACCGGTATTCGTACAGAAACACCATACAGTTTCCTTAATTCATCAACCTTAGAAACAAGTTCCGGATGCACATCCAGAACTTGTTTACACAGTGCTTCAAACGCGTCCATTAGCTGACGTGATTCTGTAACAACATACTTTTCAACATACTGACCATCATCCTGAACAAAAGGTTCGTGATCAATGTCCTGTCGGACATTGTTCTCTGGTAGGGCCACATCATGTAAACCCTCTTTTCCATCAACAATTTCTTTGGGAGACGCATCCTTTAAAACAATATCGCTCCCTACCAAAGATGAACCCTCTTTATCCTTATCCAACCCAACAACAACTGGTCGAATGGCTTGGATAAAAGGAACATCCTTTCCTCTAAAAAAGGCAAGACTTTGAATGAACCATGGTTGCTGCAGCTCTCTCTCAGCTGGAACAAGGTCAATGATGGGTTTTGGATCCTATTAATTCATTCAAGATTAAACATTTAGTATTTGTATAACAGCACATGTTATAACAAGAGGGATAAAAATGTGAGTATGATTACATGCACAAACAACCGCTCATAATCTGTTTTTTCAAATCTCCTAAAGTTCGACCAACCTAGTCCACGCGGAATTACATCCGTGTCTTTCGACCACCAGTTTTTGCTGTTAGGGTATATTTCAAGAATCCATATCTAATTTTATCATGAAAATAACAACAAAATTAGTTAATGTATGCAAAAAATGGAATTTTAATATAAAATAACATTATTAAACAGACAAAAAATAGGTCTTCACATACTACTAACCTTTAACGCCCAAACAAAACCATTCAGATTATATCTCGGCTGTTTCTTCGATTCTTGCTTCTTTAACTCCAAATGCATATTGGCATGCTTAGGAACCACATTGACTGCTCTTTTGTAAAAATATGTCCACATGTATTCTCCCCATGGATATGCATTCCAAGCAAAGAAATCATCAGCTAGTGTCAATAGATGGTGAGGCACGTTTAAAAACTATTTATGGCCCATAAATATAAGCTCGCACACAACCAAAAGACATACCCTTACGGCATCTTCATCGTTCAATGCAACCCAGCGTTGTTCATTCTGAACAACAGCCCATAGCTCGCTGGCCTTTACACTCTTTGTTTTTTTGGATTTCTTCTCAGGAAACACACGGTAAGTAAAACAACTTTGCCTACTATCTTCAGGAGGAAGATTGCCACATCTAAAACCAGTAATTAAACAAAACTCACGCCGACCAAAATGAAGCTCCTGATCACCTATTTTGTAAATTAAATCTGGGGAAGAAATACTTACTTGTGGCACAAAAACTTGATGTTGAAGAACATAATTCAACAAATGATTATCATTGGGGCTATGGGGGATATCTAACCAACGCCCAAAGAAACTATTCCTAAACATAATATCACGATTTGGATGGGCTGCAAACTTAGCTTTAATCTTTACCAGGTAATGCATCTTAGACCGGACACTAACTTTTGCATCAAATACCTCGGTTTCAATTGACATATCTACGACTGCTACAGTTAGGGTTTCTGAAGAAAAAAAATTGAAATGCAATATGTGTTTGGGGAAGTTTGATCGGGTATATGTTCTTGTTTTTTTGGGTTCGCTCTTTTTGTTTCTTTTGTTTGGGAAACTGCTACTAATTTTTCCAATAGTAAAAGGTTTATTCTGTGTTTGATTTAGATTTTGTTAGTTTGTATTTTGAATTTTTTGTTTTTTTAAACTATCAAGTCGCATATTGTAGATTTTTTTATAACTTGCATATATTAAAAAAGTAATTAAAAGTACAAATCGCATTAAAAGTAGTAAAACTATTAAGTCTAAATTAAAAATTCATTAAAGTACAAAGCGCATAAAAAGTACACATATCTAATCAAACAACATTTGTACAAAGCGCATAAAAAGTTCTTATACTATTTCAAATATCAAGTCACTTAAAAATAATTGTACATGTTGCATAAATAAAAAGTACAACTATCTAATCAAACAAAAATTGTACAAATCGCATAAAAAGTACTAATATTATTGCACATGTCAAATCGAAATAAAGTTTGTACAGTTCGCATAAAATGTACAAATACTATTTCAAATGTCAAATCGAAATAAATTGTACAAGTTGCATAAAAAATTAATGTATATTTTATTTTCAAAAATTGTACAAGTTGCATAATAGTACATTTACACATGGTACAAGTTGCATAATAGTACACTTACACATTGTACTAGTTGTAAGAAAAAGGACACTTACACACATGTACTTGTGTCTTACACACACTTGTAAAAGTGTACTTGGTACTAGGACATGTGGCAACATTGTATTGGTTTGTACGATTCGCTTAGGTTACATAAGTCGCAATCGGGCAATTGCGAAATGTAAAAAAAAAAAAAAAAAAAAGAGGGCAAGGCTTGAAGCATGGTCTAGCCCATGGGGCAAATACACAATTACCCCTAACTGAATACCGTGAAAGTGGTTAATTTTTCTTGAAGAAACTGTTACATATGGAATAACGAATATGTTTCATCCGATACATCATCAGATGCATGATACTATATGAATTACTTTTGAAAATGTGATTATATTACTAGTTTAATGAAGATACCGACAACACTGTGTTAGTAGTTCTTATTATGTTTATTATTTATTTATTTTTCCTTTAAAGTGTTTATGATGATATTGGTGGGAAAAAAATAGTAATAATAAAATATATCATATGAAAACAGAAGAGTTTATATTAGGGGTTCATTTTAATTCTCTAGCCTTGGTTTATTTGGTAAAAGTGAATATGGACTACATGAAAGTATGAAATGGTTTTGGCATTGTTAATCTCGTCTAATGAATATCAGTAAATAATACATAAATTGGGACACGTAAATGATTTGATCCTTTCTTCATATTTTACATGTGTATTTGCTTTATGTATAGGCGAGAATATAGATGTTTCGGGGTAATTTGAACCAGGCTACTTTGTGAATTTGGAAAAAGAATTTGCTATGTTAACATGATTGTATAAGTAGTTTTTTATTGCTAATCACTAAGTTACAATTGATAGTAATGTAAAATAACGAATACAAAATTTACAAAATGGTATGTCGAATTTAGATGGAACCAAATGAAAATCCAGTTTATTATAATGTGATGCTTATAGTGTTTTACTTGCATAGGTCACATAAGTACCTTTTAGTAATTTGTGTCAAACATAATGAAACGAAACTCGTAATGTTTTGGGGAAAAAAAAGATTGGTTGTTCATTACTTTGATACTATCAAGTAAATCAAGTATCTGCTCAAAAACTTTTGATATTGTTAAGATGATATGACTTTACGGAAAGCAATAGTAATCTTGTGAAATCTTTTGTAAAAGAATAAAGATAGACAACGAATTGTTTTTTTATATTTGCTGTAGTGAGATTTCAAAATTATTACATCATGATAGAAAAATAAAGTGCTCAAAGCATGTTGGATGAAATCTTGTTATGACACTAGTTTGTGTAACTAGTATTGGTTTTATGATGATTAACTCATTCTTGCGGAACGAGAATTTTGATGTTATTTGGAATCCAAAATATTTGCAGTCACAACTATGCACTCGTGGGAAAAAGTGTGTTGTTCGCATAGTAAACGAATGAGTTTTGATTCCAATACCGTTATGCTGCACTCTAAGACTTTAAACTTAAGTTTTGGAAAGTTTGAGTCGAAATAGGTGAACCGTTTGGTCACAAAGTATTTTGGTACAACAATTCATTTTGGAGAATTTGTTGACAAAACTGCGCATTCATAGGAAATGCGTTGTTCATGTGGTAAATATTAAATGGGTGAACCATTTGGTCACGTTATTTATTTTGGTACATCATTTCCATTTGGACTCGTATGTTGTCACAACCGCGATGTCATGGAAACTTGTGTTTTCGCATGGTAACAAATGAGTTTTGCATCAAAAAAATTTTCGGTGAATAGGTAACAATGAAACATCTTAAACTTGATTTTGAGAAAAAAAAAATAATAAATAAATAAAATGTTGAGCTTAAACGGAAGGATCAAATGATCGCAATTTATATTTTAGCACAACATTTTTTCCAAGCGGCTTATATATATTTTTTTGCTAATATTTGTGTTGATTGGATGTTGTTCGGTACAACATTTTTTGGTTGTTATAATAGAAAATTATGTGATATTTTGTAAAATGTTCAACACAAAATTGTTTGTTTCATTTTTTGGTGCAACATATTGTGGCAAAGTAGTGCCTATTTAAAGTTGTTTGGTGCGGTTTTGTGCAACTAATATTGTAACATGAGAATAAATAAGTCGCTCGATTTTGTATCGAGCATTGGAAGTTTGAATGTTGCAAATATTCTGTTGTGAATATTGGTGCAAATAATCAAACCACTTGTTATTCTAGATAGATGAATAATTGTCAAGACATGTTATAACTCAGATTGCTAACAATCGAACGGTTTGTCATATTTACGAAATGATGATATATTGAATATAAAGCTATGAGTAATCAGAATGATGCATCTTCTGTCATATGCTTGATTCCTTGGTCTATAGCATGCTAGATATGGAATCTGTTAATTATGATACGGAAAATAATTAACATAAGACATTCAAAAAGTGTTCATACATTAGTATGATATATGTGAGGTGCCAAATTACTAATGATCTTGGTGTCATATCCATTTGAGAAAAAAAATCTTATAAACAAGATTAATATATTGAAAGGGAGAACCTTTTTACAAAATTCTTGAGTTAAATTCCATGTGGGGGGATTCCGGCCTAGCTAGAGTTCAAAAGGACATCAACAAACATGAAGTTCTTGCCTATTTGGAATACTCAAGAATTACTTGGAGCATGATATACTTAAAGAGTTGAAAGAAATTCGAATGTGTACAAACATATTATGTCGATACGACAACTACTCTCAATATGAGTTATCCCTATTGACAATGTGAAGTCTTAGAATAACATTGTGGATCCGCTTGCGAAATGTTAAATGTGAGAGTTATTTATAAAGTCGTGAAGAGGAATGAGACTAAAGCCCTTGAAAAGTTTATATGAAGGAAAACCTAACCCATCTGACAGGAGATCCCAAGATCTGGGTTCAATAGGACAACCTACTTGTATAAATTGAGGTCATTGTGGGGGAGTAATAAACTCCACATTTATTTAAGGGAGTTGGTAGACTTCCTAGTTCATTCCTATAACAGTGACAATATGAGGTTAAGCATATGGCTTTTAATGATTAATCGAGAATCACCTATGTGAGAGAGAAGTGGGGTCGCTTCTAAGGGAATTGTGGGGGCGCAATTCTTAACAGCTCTCACAGAACCAGGCTAATGTTCATGACCATACCGAACATAACTATGAGAACCAAAAAGTGTCAAGGAGATATTTGTGTAAATATATATTGTCGTCTCCACAAACAGCAGACAGTTCAAAGACATCCAGTTCTACTGGCTGCTAGGAGTCTAAGTATATTTCACAAGGGAAGGTTCAAAGGGTAACACCTACCTATCCTTTGCAAATATCAACTGCAAAACTCTATTACAACTTCGTGTCCTTGGAATTTGTTTCTTTTTATCAATTTCATTCATGTGGGGGATTGTTGAAAATATTGGTCAAATGTTTGAATGACAATTGATAATGTCATTATGTATACTAATGTGAATTGAAATCAAAATTAATTATTGGTTTATTTTGATTCATGAGACATTAGTGAATGTCATTATGTATACTAATGTGAATTGAAATCAAAATTAATTTGTGGTTTATTTTGATTCATGAGACATTAGTGAAATTAATTGTGCGAATTAATTATGACCATTTTGCTCATATCCCTATTCCCTATAAGTTGAGAGTTATCCTCTCATTCTCATAACACCAAGAAATATACTATTCCTCTCATTTCTGTTATCATTCATATTTCTTGTATATCCGGTTTGTAATAGAGGGAAGGCACGTTTTTTGTCCGCCTTGATAACCCGTTTGTGCTAACGGGGTTATCCGTTGTTGTTGTATCCTAGGAGAAAGACGTTCACGATAATCAAGCACCGTGGAGATGACGAATCTGTTTTAAGAAAATTGTGTTCATAACAGGCCTCAACATTTTTCCTTGTGTTTTTTGTGTCTCAACAATCAAAAGAATTACGGTATCGTTTCTACACTTTATTTTTTTATTATTACTATTATCATCATATTGGTTGTTTGTCTCTAGTAGCAATACACATATATACAACAATGTATAAGTTACAATATCATATATGCATATTAATTATGGTATGCACATCAATTTAAGTGGTGTGCATATCAACACCCCCTAATATAAGTCACTAATTTTTATGGTAAACGACAAAGTTTCATTTTATAGACATTGACAACTCTTATTAGTGTTAATTGAAGTTGAGAGTGTTTTGCTCTTAACTAAACCCGACCCGACTCGATCTTTTTAAAGTTGCACGAAAATTAAAAATATTTCTCTTTTCATCTTGCACCGCCCCCCATAGTTACGTTTCCTGGCTCCGCTTCTGAGGATGAGCCACCCAAACGCACTTTATTTAAACATACTCATAGGTTATTGGCAAAGACCTATCCCGAGGGCATGAATGCTTTACATCATTTTGATGTCTGTTAAACGTTGCGTGTCATGAGCTTAATACAATAAAAACTTGATTTTAACTTGTTTAATTGTAATTCGATGCAATTAACACTCTTATCTTGTGTTCAACTTCTAAACTTCAACCTATGAATATCACTCAACTTTTGTTGACTTTTAGCATGTTTATCTTAGGTAACTAAGGCTGGAAATCAAAGCACGGAGTGGGCATTAACCCTGGCACGGGTTTACATAAATGTTTTTATCATTCGCTTTAATAATCATATCTTTAATGATATGTCAAACTATGAAACAATTTATGTACTTGGATAATTGAATTTGAAGAATGATAAAATGTATTTTTAAACGCCTCTTTCAAGCCGTTTTCTATGATTATGACTACGATCCTCTAGGTAATACCCCATAAGTCTTCCGCTGTTACTGTTCAAATTTAGGGGATGTTACAGAGAGATGAGAGAGACGAATGTGAGTGTATTTATATTTAGGGAGTTAGGTAGAAAGTATGGAATGACTAAAATGCCTCTTAGTATATTTGTTCATTTTAATCTAAACCGTTGGATAGAAGAAGAATGAATGGTTGAGATATTGTTATTTGTTCTTTAGATAAATATTGTTTCGTATTAAACTTTTCTCCTTCCTCATTTTCTATCCAATTATAAATACAAGTGTGGTACTTTGTGAAGACAAATTGACCAAGTCTTCAATTCTTTTTAGTTAAAGGGGAAATGATGTCTACTTTTTCAAGTAGGCAATAGCCTATTTTCCCTTTGTAAAAAAAGAAAAAAAAAATTACAAAATTTCACAATTAAGCTCTTTCATTATGTCATACATACATGTTTTCCTTTTTTTTTCTAAAAAGAAAGTAGGCAATTGCCTACCTGAAAAAGTATGCATCATTTCCAAAAAGAAAAATACGAAACCATTTAATTTGATACATTATAATGCTTGTGACCTTCAATATGAGCAAATAATAGTAGGGAATATATATACATGTGGTAAGAATATGGAGAAGAACCAAACGTAAATGGTTCCGCTTGGGATAAGTTGTGATCTAATTCCTAACTGTATGTCTGTATATACTTGAATACCGCTCTTGATGATAACAAGAAAAGTTGGTATATGCATTTCCTTAATACATGTGTGTATAAGCCAAATTTTTACTAAAACTTTTGATGTCACGAACTTAGTGTTAACGTAATACTATTTTTTGTATAACATTAAATGTGTTGTAATGTTCATATGCTTAAAACCTTGTGGTCCACTTTACTGTATTTGTTTAAACCTATGAACTCATCAGTATTATGCTGACTTTTAAACATGTATTTCTCAGATTTTTGACTATTTTGCTTGGTAATACTGAGAGGCGTGGCATCGAGTCTCATGCATTACAAGAAGTGTTTTTACACATTTATTTTGTGATTTGTATTAAAAACGATTTATCATTTGGGACCATGTACTATTATTACTTTTAATAATGTAAACTTGTTTTAATTAAATCAAATGTTTCTTTTAAGAATGATTCATGTACGTCGTTTTCTATACTGTGTGATCTTATCCCATAACGTGAAACCCCCGGTTACCTTTCGGCTGCACTGGTTTTGGGGTGTTACAACTGTATAGGGAGATTTATGAAAATGTATATAACTTAAGGAGTTTCGTGATATGTATTATAGCCTAAGGAATTTTTTATGAAAAAATTATGATAAATAGGTTAGAGGGTTTTATAAAAATGTTTACACGTTAAGGGGTTTGATGAAAATATTTTATAGTCTAATCAGGGTTTTAAAACGTTTTATAGTATAAAGGAGTCTTTTAAATAAATAGTAGTTACTAAGATATTACTATTCCTTATTTTTTATAAATGTATATATTTGAGAAAAGTTATTTATAGACCTCATTTTCTTTCTAAATCCAATGAACCAATCATTAACTTTCATCTTTTTTAGGATAATATACCGGAAGACCACCCGACTTTTAAGGTTTCTCACATACGTCACCCATTTAATGAAAGTAACTTATATGCCACCAAATTATGTATTTATCTTCGTTTCACCAATTCCGCTCAAATTTAATCTGGATATTTATTAAATTCCAAGAATGAACCTAACACTAACATATTAGACTAATACAAATAAAAAATCAGCCGCAAAATTTCAGTTTATCCTTCTAAAATACTTTTAATAATATAACTTCACACTTAAATTAAGGGTATAATCGGTATTTCAAATAAAAAATTTCATTCGTATTGCTTGGATAAATTGAAGGTTAGTTCCTTACTTATATTTTATAGTTTTTTGGCATAAATTTGGACGGAATTAGTGAAAACGAAACGCAAAAAAATAAATAAATAAATAAAAATAAATAAAATAAAAAAAACAGTTTTATGGCCTATAAGTTTATTTTAATAATGGGTAGCCTATATGTTAAAAGTTGAAACTTGAGTGACATCCATGTACATTATCCCTAAAAAAAAAAAAAAAAAAAAAAAAAAAAAAAAAAAAAAAAAAAAAAAAAAAAAAACCTACTTTACTTCTTAAAAAGTTAAATAAAATAAAATAATAAAAAATTAAATAAAAAAGTCACCTCACAAACCGTTAATCGTTACGTGAAAAGAATCATACCGTCTCGATGGGGGAATTAAATTATTTTTCTATAGAGGGGTACTTTTATATAATTTCGACGAACTTATTTTTCGATTTTTATTTTTTTATCTTTTTTTTCTTTTTTGTGAATGTTGAAATTTACGTCCGAAAAAGTCACATGTTACTTGTTATTTTAAAATGACACGTGATTCCTAACATACAAACGTGTCATTCCTAACATACAAATCACATGTGACTTATGAAATCACACGTGATTCCTAATATACAAATCACATGTGATTTTTCTATACGCAAATTTTAACATTAAAACAAAACTAAAAAAATGGTCGAAAATTTATCGAAATGTCAGTCTACGAAAAGATAAAAAAATTCTCGTCGCAATATTATAAATTTTTTGTTGCGTAACGGTTTACCATTTATAAGATATTTTATTTTTCAAAAACAAAAATAAATTGATTTTTTTAATTTTGATGAAAAAATAGATGTATAAAATTTGTTCATTGGGTCTATAATAATCTCAACCCTGTATATACGTGTGATTGTAATTGTAATGATAGTAATTGCGTTACAAATTCTGTTTTCTTATTTACATCTTTGGTATAGTAGACAATTACCGGTGCATAGTAATGGTATTTTTTAGCAACAGATAGTTATAGTAATATTTTAGTTAAGTGTTTTGTGTAGCTATAGCTGTTTGTCGTTAGAAAATACCGTTTCTATGCATGGGTACTCCTCTATTTATTTTTGAAACCTCCAATATGCATACACCTCTGTTATATAATATGTGAATAACCTATTGATATGTTCGTAAATAAAAAATAAAGTAATCAACTATTATCTAAGAAAAATAGTAATAATTTTTGTTTACTAATATTTTTTATTTCCATAAACTAAATTTATAAATGCTTTTTCATTATGCAGGATTACAGGTACATAAGAAGCTATATAAAAATGTAATTTTTTTTTATTTTTCTTAACCGATGATTTTATGATTTACAAATTGACTTTATATATAATTTATTGCATATATATGAGTTTTCGTTGGGGAATAATGGATATTTTGGTTAAGTGTTTTGTGTAACTATAGCTGTTTGCCGTTAGAAAATCTCGTTCCTATGCATGGTACTCCTCTAGTTATTTTAGAAACCTCTAATATGCATACGCCTCTTTTATATAACATGTGCATAAACCGTTGATATGTTCGTAAAGCAAAAGTAAAGTGATCAACTATTATCTAAGGAAAATAGTAATAATTTTAGTTTATTAATATTTTTCATTTCAATATGTTTTTTCATCATATAGATACATAAGAAGCTATAAAAAGAAAGTAAATTTTTTTATTTTTTCTTAACCCATTATTTTATGATTTACAAACTGACTTTATATATAATTTATTGCTTATATATGAGTTTTTATTAGGGAATAGACGAAGCCTTTCATATATAAGTCATATACAAGCCTTTCATTGTCATAAATGTATTACAAAATTTACCACACATTTCGTGCAATTTCGAACCCCATTCAACATTTCACATATTTATCTCAACTTTTACCATTTTCAACAACATTTCACATT
This sequence comes from Artemisia argyi, assembly GCA_030686995.1. Lineage (NCBI taxonomy): Eukaryota > Viridiplantae > Streptophyta > Magnoliopsida > Asterales > Asteraceae > Artemisia > Artemisia argyi. Next base: position 39,791,854 of record CM060679.1, on the reverse strand, counting down.
TAACAATTTTTATTTTATATGTAGTATAGATATAGATTAACCACGTGAAGTTGGGACTTTTATATATATATATATATATATATATATATATATATATATATATATATATATATATATATATATATATATATATATATATATATATATATATAGTGAAGCATTCAAATAAGAAACCAAAATTTTGTGAGAACGCGAGAAGCAATCCTAGTCACTCATTTTATTCTTCTTTAACTTTGATCTAATGGCTAATATTAGTTAATCAACTTTTTGAAAATTTCTAAAAAAATTTTGAAAAATTTTTAAAAAATTTTTGAAAATTTTCAAAAAAAAATTCAAAAAAATTTTCTTCGAAAAATTTTTTTCTCCGAATTTTTTATCCGAAAAATTTTTTTCCGAAATATTTTTTTTCTGAAATTTCTTTTCGTCACATGTGAAAAAAATTTTGGAAATTTTCACGAAATTTTTTTTGACACGTGTGAAAAAAAATTCGTCACATGTGAAAAAAAATATTCGTCGCATGTGAAAAAAAAATTTCGTCACATGAGAAAAAAAAAATCGTCACATGTGAAAAAAAAATTCGCAAAAAACTTTTCAAAAAAATTTCCATCACATGTGAAAAAAAAAATTCGTCACATGTGAAAAAAATTCGAAAATATTTTGAACAATTTTTCAAAAAAAATTTCGAAAAATTTTTGAAAATTTTTCGAAATTTTTTTGAAAAAATTTTCAAAAAAATTAGTTAGCTAATATTAGCTATTAGATCAAAGTTAAAGGAGGATAAAATGAGTGGTTAGGATTAGTTTTCACAAAATTTAGATTTCTCACATGAATGCCCCCCCCCCTATATATATATATATATATATAGACCCGCCCGTTTGGCGGGCTAGCTTTGTAAATTCATTTTCTTAAATATTAGAAGGCTAATTTGTAAAGGGTTTTTCTAACTTGTTAGAAAAACCCATTTGTAAAGCCAATTATCTCAAAAGACCATAACAAATATGTAATGATTTACACAAACATATAAGCATATAATGATAATATGTAAATTCGATTATATCAAGATACCATAATAAATGTGTAATGTTTCTCAAACAAATATATAAAGATAATACGTGTTTAATGAAAAAAAATAGAAAAGAAAATAAACTGTTTTTCATTTCATATAGTTTTGACGATTTTCAAAAGGCTTTCCACAAACATTTTGCATTTCAGGTTCATCTCTTACCTCGTCAGGTCATTCCAAATAAGGAGATTAAGCATACAGGTCTGCAGAGTGTTTGTATCTCATGAAACTATAGGGAAACTATAAAGTGTTTGGTAACTTCTGTAGATTTAAACAACCAAAAATGATGTGTTTAAAACTGGTTAGCATAATCGCTAAAGTCGTGGATAGTAAAGAGTTTGAAATGACGGTCTTTCATGTTTGATAGTTTGTTCATGTTTGTGTCAAAGATTTTGTTTAGACATATGGTATGTTTAGTATTTTGTTTATGATTATCACTCATTTGTATTAAAACAATGAGCTTAGTTAGGTGATTACAATGGTTTATGTTAAACCAATTATCTATTTACGTAAGCAACCATGTTTGTGCAAGACAATGTATTTATCTAGACTGCACAATAATGGATTACTACTTGCTTATACTTGCTACTTTTACTTGTTTATTGTGAAATTAACACTATGTTAAGACATATATGTTGAATTGTCAATGTAAAGTTTTTGTTTTATCAGTATAGTGACCTTCTCAGTCACAACAAAGAACTATAAATTTTCATGAAGAACATAAACTTTTGCTTGCATATACAACTATAACTTTAATTTTTCATACAATCTTTGGTGCAATTTTATATACTTGCAAATCATAATGTGAAAATACATTCAAACTATTTAGATAATCAATAATATAATTCATTGCTAAAAAACAAACAATGAATATGAGTTTCTTAAAATATTTCAAATCACAAACTTGTGGAATAAAAACGAAACTCTAAAATCCTACAAGAATTCTTCATAAACAAAATTTGTTGTGCTATTAGTAATGACACCGTCTTCGTCGCAACAACTAACTCGAATGACATTTCTATTCCATGCTGAGAAGTAGACTCTAACTCCAGCAACACTTGTTCCTATATAGCCAATGATCCGGTGGTGCAACTTCCCTTTAGTCTTCTATGAATTTATGCTAACTAAACACACAGTTGAAAAAAATAATAAACAAACCCAACTGACCCCCAAAATAGGTGATACTCCACCCCTTTAAAGCATAATGTATTACAAAATTATGGTCTAGCTTATTCAAAGTTGGTAATTTCCAATTGATGCCTTCACTACACTACACTACTTATTGATGTTCCATTTTTTGTTACCCCCAACATCTCACCTCAAAGATATACCTTTTAGCATTGAAACTATACTAAAACATTTAAACAAACAGCATCAAATGCCTTCAAGTGATGTTGCTTTTAGTTAACAAAATAAACACTTGATACTAATATATATCGTATGAATGTGTATAAAACTGAACTTCTACAACTTTTTTTTTCCTATATTGTTTTGCAACCACAATACTTTCAGGCAACATAATAATATATAAACACCAGCTTCCGCACCTCAGTTGTAACACAATGGTAACACTATTCAGTACATGGTTAATGCTTGTTCACCAACTCGAATAACGATAAAGTAATAATATTTATAAACTTACCTGCATTTTCATTTTCGGCCCAACTTTGCTTCCTTTTACTACTAATTTACTACTCTTTGACCTCAATTTTGTTAAGGTAGTCCCATTTGACTTTGAGGAAGAGGATTCAGAATTTTTGACCCAAATCACAGCCTTAGTGATAAGCAAATTTTAGAAGAACATAATCTTTTATAATTCAATCAACTACAAAGAAAGGATACATCATAAGTACAAAGTAAGCTTAATTCAAGGATGCGAAAAATAGTTTAATTAATATCATTAGATCGTGATGATACCGGTGTAAGTTTCATCTCATGATGGTCAAACTCCGTTGGTTGATAGAAACAATATTTAAGCGTGGCAGATGGGGAGACTTTTTCCACCTCTTTCCTATCATATATAGAGTACACCTGAAGATTCATCATTATTACCATCAGAAATCATACTCGATATACTTTTGTAAATCGTTAAACTTTTAAAAATGCATGTTACTACCTAAGAATTTAAGATGTTGTTGATACAAAAGTTGTGCGTTCCTTGTTTGGGTTCCTGTTCTCGTACCAATTAGATCTTAATGCTTGAGATCTGCGCACTAAGAAAGCAAACAAACACCGTTAGGCTTATCGTGGGATTGTTTCCCACGATTATCCTCCGGCGTAAGAGTAAGTAATCGGTTTTAGGGTGTATTGAAGAGTTAGGGTTTTTGATCGTACCTCAATGAGAATTATGATATTCTTTATATAGGCACGGAATCTTTAAAGATTTCGTGCTCCTTACTCTTCAGCGTATCACGCTTATCCGGTCATTAATCTTTACCCATAAATAAAAGATCATTATCTAGACTATAAATAGTATATTTGGGTTTGGGCTTTCGTGAGCCCAAACCGTTAGCATGGTAGCCCAAATCATTATTATGATAGCCCACTCGTGATGGGCTTGGGCGTTAGTAATGTCCCTTACTCGGGTTCGTGACCCGAGTATGGACTATACGTCATCAGATGCTTTTAAGGATTATTATTTGTGCTTCACAGTCTAAGGCCGAGGAGACACCTAATAGTGAAACTACTTACATGTGATAATGAACAGCACCTCACCCAAAAAGACATGTTACTTTCCTGTACTGCGTAAAACTTTAAAGGTTTTGGCGCTCACTGACAAAAATCATAGAAAGTTTCTTTGTAAAGATGTTTTCAAGCAAATTTTCTTGGTGCACATATGTACGAACCACAAAGTAAACCCTTAGCTCTAAAAAAAGTATCCCAAACGCGATAGGTACTAGTACAACTAATTCCTTATACTGACTTTACAGGGCGTTTGAGATTAAGTGTTCATTTTCATATGTATTCATCTATATGTATTGAGCATGTCTTGTGTATCCAATTCTGATCTTGGTTTTGAGGTGCACCAACATAATAAATATTAACATCCACCTTAACAAATTTACGTTCATGATTAGGGGTATTGTTTCTATACCAGATCTGAATAATCCAACTGACCGTATTAGGCTTACGTAGAACGGGTTACCTTGTTCAGGGTTAAGGTTCTTAATTTGTTAAACAGAATAAGGGTTACTTTTGATGGTAATTCATGAATGTGTTTGAAAATGGATATTGGTTATTTTCTTGTTTTTGGGTCACTACAACTGTGTTAGATAATACAACCTATACATCACGAAAATAGTAGTTTTAGGGAAATATGTAGGTTTAAGAGATAAATAGGACTAACAACAATATACTATACATACTAATTGCTATGATAAATCCAAAAACTGGTAGGAGTAACTTACGGTACATCATCGTCATGTTCGTATTAGCTATATCCAAATGTATTGCTCGCACAATCATACCCGATACATGTCAAGTAACAGGGACAACCTAAATAGGTTCAAGGAGATCATGCTTGATCCATAATAAAATCTAATATATGATCTTTATTCAACAAAGAACTTACGGTTTCTATTGTCTGACCCATTCCTCATTTTTCATATAATGGGACTTCACTTCAGCTCTGATTGAAATGAACACGGTATTCTATATCATTCTATAACCATTATGTAGCTTCTGGTGACACGAAGTATCTTTTAAATATATGTCCTTCGCATCTGCGTTTCAAGACTGGAAATTAAAACACACAAATCAATATTTATGCAGCAAAATACCCAAATACATGTCTTTTAAATATATGTACTTCTCACACCTTTACACACACACAACAAAATGCCTCTCCGATTTAAAAGATACTTCACTTAGAGGGTTGTTTCGGCCACTTTTTAGAACTGTTCTTGTTGTATTTATATCTTCAGGCCATTCCTGATACACGTGATCTTTGTTTGCGTCACCCAATTGTGTGTATAAAGGTGTGAGAAGTACATATATTTAAAAGATACTTCACTTAGAGGGTTGTTTCAGTCACTTTTTAGAACTGTTCTTGTTGTATTTATATCTTCAGGTCATTCCCAATACACGTGATCTTTGTTTGCGTCATCGACATTCGTATTTACCAACATAATTTAGTGTCAAAACCATGAAAACTAAACAAAAGATTAGGCACTAAAAATATAAAATAGGCTCAAATGTCATGTATTGGTCTAGTCTATCTACAACAAAATATGCTAACTTAATAACACTGGAAATGAAACTGCAATTAGTCAATGTGACGTGTACTGCAATGGGCATGCCAACATGGTCAACAACCTTGATTAAATATTTAAAATTAAAAAATTAATAACCTTCAGAAGGTATATTTTTTATTTTATCCCAGCACTCGAAGATTCACATTGAGGCTAAAAAATAACAAAACCTCGACATTATTCAAATGCAAAATCACTTCGCCTAACTATAATATTTTGCTGTCCATAATATTACCTCATAAATCTTTGACCTTATTCTATTTCTAGTATTAGAGTAACTCTTAGACAAACACACATATTATACATATTATAGAGGAAAAACAAGTAAAAAAACTACAATTTAGGTGGTTCTTTTCTACTTCACAAGACTGTTTAAGGGAATGTTTGTCTAAGTTTATTTTTAGTAACAGTATACCTGCATACGAATCAGTGCCTTCTGTCTCTCAAGAATCTGAATTGGCACCACCCCCGGGTTCATCATGTCTGTTAGTCATACTTGAAATCATAATTCGTGATGCATTCATGGCAGAATAATCTTATTTGGTAGAAATAGCATCTTTTGCTTCCACAAATCCACAAACCTCAAGCAACCACTCCTGTTGTATCAGAAAGAGTCAAGTTTGCATGCAAATGGTGATAGATTTATACACATAAACATCAATCCAAAAGACTTATGTAAAGATGCTACTTACATTAGCTGTGATGCACCAAAGCATTCAACAAATGATAACAAATTTGCACCAAAAAAATTGTTTCCATAAACAAATACGGTATGGAATAAATTATCTAAAGTGAAATAATAAATTAGCTATACAAATATACTTTGCAACTTGTTGCAGTGAGCATGTAATAAGATAATCATTAGACAATGATATTCAAGCAACTTAAACCAAAGCACCAACATTATAAAGTTTCTTCCTTCTCCCTTTAGATTCAATAGGAAAGCTGACAGCAAATACAACAATTCATGAGGTTAAGAAAACATGAATATTTAGTTTTACAATGGAATAAAGCTGACAGCAAGATTAATACTTTCTAATATGAGGTCATTAACTTCCTACATAAAGCAAGGAAAAAGTTGCCATGAATGATACAAATGCATAACACAGTACCATGTGAATATCATGAAACGTGCAAGGGTTTGAACCATTACCAAACCGAAACATCTCAAATTCATCCAACCTAACCCTTTAACCCAAGCAAGAAGTTTACCAAGAATTACAGGCCCTAACTCCAGTACTCCATGGATAGAGGCTGCATATTCACAAAGAAATTACTGCAAGTAAGTTCTATATTGAAATAATCCGGAACAAAGTGATTTAATCTGTTTCAGCAGCTTCTACAAGCATATCTTATTGGGTCGTCTTCTTTTCCTCGTATCCTTTTTATGAGTATGTAAGTCGATAACATGGCACGTGATTCGCAAATGAATGCCAGACATAAATATTCCAACCGATCTCATAAACCTCAGCCATTGTTCCAACTGATCCCATAAACCTCAACCATTGATCCAAACCTACTTTTAATCTCAGCCATAAAAACAACAAAATGCTTCATATATCAATACTAAAAAGCAACAAATCCGCCAAAATATACAAACATGATGTGAAATATCCTAAGAGTTCATGCAAAACAGTGATTCATTACACAAATAAAAGATAACCATAAATTAAATATAATAAGTAATATTTCTTTGAGCTATTTTATCAAACACTTTAAGCTTGTCAAATAAACATAAGCTTTATTGAAGAAAATGTGTCAAATTCATCAAGGGCTTTCATCAAACATTTGGTTTGCAAATGCGTCAAACACTTTATAAAAACAGAGTTGATTTAAAAAAATTCAATAATCAAAATCTATAAATGTATATAACTGATCCTTATTCATTATACACCTAAATTTATCGCCTAACCTAATTCGATTGAATCAATTAAAAAATTAAAAACAAAAAATACCTTAGGATAAATTTATTAAGAAGATAGCTTCGATCAGCGTTAGATATAACTGGATCATCTCTCTCTGTGTACTTTTTTGAATCCCACACTGGAATTTCAACCAAAGCAAAATAACAACCAAGAAAACCAATTTTGTAATCGAATTTATTGAAACCAAGATGTTAAAATAATTTTGTGAATAATTTTTTTCATGCTCCGGATTTTGTTGAAAGAATTGAAATCATACCATGCTTTTAAAAGTTTTAAAGATCTTAAATCAAAAATAATTTACTTACCATATTTCTAGGGATTTTTGATTAACTGAATTGATTTCAAATTTTTTGCATTCTATTATTGGGGAGGTTTCCAGGTGTCATTTTTTTAGAGTTTTGAGGTGATTTATTACCTCTAAAAATAGAAATCACACTTGTGTTTTATATATATATATATATATATATATATATATATATATATATATATATATATATATATATATATAGAGAGAGAGAGAGAGAGAGAGTTAGGATCAAATAGGAAGAATAATTAAAATAGGGATGATAAGAAGTAACCACAACCACACATTTCTGATGCACCTACAAAAGTGGATGCATCTTCCTTCAAATTTTCCCTCCTAATTTAAAATGTGTGGCTAGAATTACTTCTTACCCTTCTTATTTTAATTATTCTTCTTACTTCATCCTTTCTATATATATATATATATATATATATATATATATATACACACTACTTATAAAGCATTTAGCACCCTCTCTCCTCCAATTTTTTAAAATTTCCATATATAGATTTTAAGTAAATACAACCAATTAAGCTATATGTACAATTAATTTATATATAAACACCTACATATATTGACTGGTCAACATTTTTAATTAATGTCATATTTAAAACACCCATTTGATAAAAGGTATAATTAATAAAACACAATGTACAAACTATTTGAAGCACACATACAACTAATAAAACACTACTCAACACATACAATTAATACACTATTTAATTCACCCATTCACCAAATATAAAATCATTTAACCATAATGTACAATCTAATCAAGCTACTAAGCCAAGCACTTAAAAATAAAGCCATTAGGCTGCCCGCAGTGGTCGGTCGACCGGTTCGGTCTTCGCTGCGCCGAACCAAGGAATGAGGGTTGAACTGGGTCAGTCAGCACCAAAATTGACGAATGGTGATTGTGCTGAAGGAAAGAATCAAGATTTTGTTTGGGTATCTTCGGTTAACATGAGATGGAATTATACCAGTGTCTTAACTAAAGTTATTGTTATTTGTAAATTAATTGTCAAAAATATAGTCACAGGGTACCCGCTGCCGCATCGCGCGGGCACCCTGCTATATATATATATATATATATATATATATATATATATATATATATATATATATATATATATATATATATATATATATATATATATGCAAATAAATACTTTGTACATATATGCGAAAATATTCAGATTTTTCAACCATTAAAAATTAATTGCGAATCAGCAAATAAATCAGTCTTAATTGGTGATTAAAGATTTTCCTAATAAATGAAAATAAATCAGCAAATATATGAATTATATGTTGTTAGGCGATCACTAGTCATAAGTAGATAAACAAACCAAGGTTGTCCTTAAACGAGTTTTTGGATTAAATCATGAAGACTGTATCGCTGATGGTGCTGTTTTTGACAATCTTGCTGATGAATGGTAAGAATAAAGCATTAAGATTGTATTCTTTTTTTTTTTCCTAACAATGTTTGAATTGCATTAAGAAAAGTATATGTTGTTACAGGAAATCTTCAATCGAAGGCTCGTACACACAAAGGAGCGTGCAAGGATAAAGAAGACAGCTTTGGCGCGGGTTCAATTGATGCAAAGATCCAGGTCAATGTCATAAACAACTCGGAATTAAAATGTCACAATGATGAAGATTGCTATTATAAATGTCCACCTCATAAGCAATCGTTTTGTAAAAATGGGAAATGCTTCTGCTACGTGCCTCCCAATTAGAGAATTTTCGGACTATATTTCATGTGAAATATAGGTGATTCAAATGTACACCTTTTTATTTCATTATAATGGTTATGAGATGTGAAATATATTCAAGCAATTTGCTCATGAAGTGAGATTTATGTAAAACAAGTATTATTTAAAAAACAAATAAGCCAATCTCAACAATAATGGCTAAGCTCAAATCAAAAAATAACAAATGGAGGGCAAAATTGCCATTTTAGCTCATTTATATAAAAAAACCCACTTTTCACATTTTTTTTAAAAATAACATATCTTGTAAACGGTAAATCTTTAAGCTACGAAAAAAATAACACCGAGATGAGAAAAAAATTATCTTTTTATAGATATGCAATGTTATATATTTTCGACGAACTTTTTTTCCAAAATTCCGCTCAAAAAAATCCCACGGGATTCGTAAAAAATCCCATATGATTCGTAAAAAGACGATTTTTTTTTTCAAAATTTCCATCCAGAAAAATCCCACGGGATTCGTAAAAATCCAATGGGATTTAATGCGTAGGGATTGCACCAGGCTTTACCTCTCAAGGGATCTCGAGAAGCTTACAACCCCCACCAGGCAGTGTACCTGATCGATGTAGTATAGTATAATGACAAGTACCGGGGGATTGATCGTTCAGCTAGGAATAGTGTCGCTAGGATTAGAAAACCTAAAGACTAGGTCTAGAGATGAGAGATGATTCTTTTTGCATTTTTATATTTTTATGAAAGCAAGTAAAAATCTCGGGTTTGAAAGGAGTTTGGCGGAATTAGTTGCTAGTCAACTAACCCAATACTAAAGATGCAATCAAAATAAAATACTAAAATGAAAACAAACTAAATTATACTAGAGTTGTGAGCAATATATGGGAGAATTGTCTTTACGTAGATTTCACTACTCCCTAGATATCTTTTATAGGTTAATTACTTGTTATAGTTGCGTGGATGACGGATTGTATTCCTTAATACCATTCATGGGGTGGCGTACTTACTTCCCCAATCCTATGAGCGCCAACTTCACTCCTATGTTGAGCCAGCTAAAAAGCTCCTAACATGGGATCACTAGAATTTGCTCATGCATTAAATACAACCAATAAAACCTAGTACACATCGGTTCATGTTTCCTAAGACGTTCAAGCATGTTACACAATAGAGATCTGCCAGTTTTCTTAAGCCTAACATTGAAATCATTCATCCATTACAACCTTAGCATGTTGAAATCAAGATATAATTAACATCTAGGTTTCATTACATCTAAGCAAACACAAGATAGATCTAGCCTAGCATGTTGAAATCAAGACAAGCATAATATATAATCAAACAACACATAGACATATTGATTGAATTAAGAGAAGACTTATCTCAATTGAACATGAAAGGATTCAAGGGGTGAAAGCCCTTGAAAACACTGTAAAATACAACCTAGGGTTTACAAAGTTCGGCCCTAGTATTCCCCACACAAGTTCCTCTCTTAATGAATGAAAAATAGAAAACTATATATAGATTTTAATGGGTGACGGCGTCAAGAACAAAAGTCTGACGCCGTCATCTCGCCGCCAAATAGTTTCTCGGACTGATTAGATCTGGGTCTGACGCCGTCATGTATACTCCTTATGCAGGCCGTCACCAAAAATTGTCTTGACGCCCTTATTGAGACGCCTTCAGGTTTCTACTGGGTTGTCATGGATTTTACTTTTGACGCCGTCATGATCTTCTTCTTGACGCCGTCAGGTACTGTTCTCAGCATGGAAAATTAAGTCTTTGCCGTTTTCTTCACTTTTATGCTCCAAAAACGTCCGAATTGCTTCCTTTTCCAGAATTCACTCCCAAAGTGCCTAAAATCACAAAAGAAACGATTTAGGGCAATATTTGATCAAATAAATTCAATTCCGGGCTTAAATGACCCTCTAAAAGTGGTTCATTTTTCGCCTCATCATATACCCTTACACTTGAGATTTGCTTGTCCTCAAGCTAATGCACTTTTATTCTAATCAAAATACAAGTTAGGGGTCATTTAACACTAGTATAAAAGTAATTACAACAAATAATCATTCCACTAAAGACCAAAGACAAGCACGGAGGTCATATACTAGCACCTCACAAATAGTGTTTAGATACTCACATCTCTCGAGTGTAATAAAGTAATATCACAATATGGAAATGGAAAACATTTCTCACTACCTGTCATAGCAAAATAGATTACCATAGGCTTGGGAAAGGATCAAACCTCCACCACATGGCGTAAGCACCTAGGATAAACTATCAAAGAGGTCTTTTAAAGGGTTGTAACGTTAGGTGTAGAGATATGAAATACACGGTTTTGTTGGATATAGGCAGTCTTTACTGGTGGCGAGTTAATAATCTTGGTTAATTACATGTACAATGTGGCGTTGCTAAGCCACGACTAGACTCGACTTAAGCTAATAAATGAAAATAACGAAAACATAAAATAAACATAGTATGGAAACGGGATGGTAGTCCGTATGTTTTTCTCTTTTCTTTTTCTATTTTTTTTTTCTTTTTTCTTGGTTTTTCGATTTTTTTTTTTTTTTTTTTTGTACATACATTGTTACCCTACCATCCAAAATAATACATCGTAGGGAATGTAAATTCCCCTTACACTTGAATTTTTACATACTTTACAATAAACTAATCTAATGACTCGAATTAAGATAATCAAAACACTTGAAGTACTTTTAAGATTAACGTACAGGGTAATATATGATGTTCTTCCCCATTACTCCATAAAATAAGTACTTTACCCATGAGTCCCAATCGTCCCAAAACAATATGTACAAGGATATGACTCAACTTAGCAACCATGTAATCAGTTAGATAATTAACTTAGGGTTTAACAAATAACAATAATGCACTAAAGATGAGTGCATACACGGAAGGCTAAGGCGATTTGGTTGTACATTTAAGTGGGGTGTAACAAATTCTTCCTTTAAGTAAAATGCTTAAAGTTAGAAACGAAAATATAGGCTCGGAGGAGTGTACTAAGGGTTTCGTGTACTAAAAATGAGTACAATACTAAGGGTGTGGGAAAAATTAATTGACTTAACTAGCCAAGTAATATGACTTAAATGGTCAAGTAATTATAATACGGGTTTAACACAAGGGTGATCCTAATGCCTCTTATCATGTAGTAAATCCTACTACAAGAATGTAGTCTCACTAGCGGTCTCGGGATGCATCACTAACGCATGTTCTAGAATCTAAATGCTACCGGTACACTTATAAGCACTAATAATGAATGTTTTTCCTATCAAATCTAAAGGCGAACCTCACATATTTGGGTGGAAAATTTTTCTGAATAGTACGGTTTTGTGCTCGTCATACAATCTCCTATCCATGAGACGCTTGCTATGGCTAAAGTTTCACTCCTAAATGTTGTAAAAAATTTTAAATTTGGCGCTAAAATTACACTAACAAGTATTTCTCATAGTTTTATTACACACCTACTATCAAACAAACAAACTCAAGCGAAAGTGTATCTGTAAGATATCATCATTTTACCCTCCCCTTACACTTAAGATGAACATTGTCCCCAATGTTCAAGTAAAGAATGTAAAAGTGAAATAAGTAAAACAAATGAAATCAAATACTCCCCTGATTCGCTCGGTATGGATAATAAGGTGGCCAGGTTAGATCTTCCTCCAAGAAAATGAACAATCAAAGCTTCCCTTCTAGAATAATAATCATCTTCTTGTCATACATAACCTGTAAAACCTGAGAAAACAGACAAGGCAACCTTGCATAAAATCGGCAGCAATCTACATATGCTAATAAAACCTAGAAAACAAAATAAGATATAATGCTTGTGGAATGATGTTTGCAGATTTCCTGGAGATTATAAAACTAATGATTCAACAAAAACTTTAAGACTCCGTTAGAAAAACAAAACTGGTAAAATTTCCAGAATTTTGCACGTGACGCCGTTAAGAGGAAACTCATGATGCCGTCAGAAGTGACCTGCAGAAATTCTTATGTTAAGTTTCCGAAAAATTTCTGGAAAAACTTGGTCCTACTTCTTGGAAAATCCTGCAAAACATCATTATGACTCGATACAAACATTTGACTCTAACAAATACGAATATACATGTTCACTTAATATTGTGGAGGATCATGATCGGTTTTTGTTTCTTAAAAACATATTTGGGTTTTCCCCTTACACTTATCTTTTGCGAAATACCTTTGGATGAAGTTAAGACTAAGCCAAACAACAAAATAAAGTATTTTCACCATTTTTGTTTGAAACATGATCTACTAACAATAAAAATAATGCATGCATATGGAAGACAAATAACAATCAATCAAATAAAACAAATGAAAACACACAAAACATGGGTTGCCTCCCAAGAAGCGCTTGTTTTTGTTCGAGTCACGAGCCTGACTCTACCCTTATTTAACAGAAATAGGGGAGGTTTTCCCTACACTTAGGATTAAGTGCGGGTGGAAGTAGCGATACACACCCTTAGGGTGGAAATATGCCTCGTGAGGAAAGAGTGGTGGATGAATTATATGCGCAAAGGGTTGTGCTCCTATCATCATAACCTTACCTAATTCAATTGGGTTAGCGGGCGGATTAAGATTTTCTCTTAGAAAGGGATCATCTTCTATCAACTTCGAGAGACTCCTAGTTAGGAATCCATCTTGACCTAATAGACCCGGTTTAAACCCATAGTGTCTTTTGTGGTCAATCATAAATGCGTGATGTAAGCATGTAAGGTCATTTTCCACTCCTATATTGGATTCCTCTCTACAAGGCTTAGAGTCCACTACCTTTATCCTAAGACTACCCGGACTATATGGTTTGATGGGTGGATCGGAACCTATTTCAATTACTAAATTTTCATCCAAGGATGGAAGATTAGGTAACGGTTTTGGTTGAGGCTCCGGTTCATCAAAACTAGGAACTTCCCTAGAACTAAGAGTAAGGTTATCATTATAAGTATTCAAACCTATATCCTCTAGTTGTGCTTGGCTCAAAGGTTCTACCTCTATTGGGGTCCCTATAGTCTCTTCTACTTCTTCCGGGTAAGTTACGGGTGGTATGTGTGCCTCAAATGATGGCAGGACTTGTGGGGTACTTGGTGGGCTTAGATTTTAAACTCTATCCTCCATCTTATCAAGATTACCAATGTGCTCAGCTTGTATTGTGGTAAAATCAAACCACTTCGTGCACCCAGTTATCTCATCTACACGCTTATCCCCAAACAATCTTCTTGCTTGTTCCCTTAAACTTGCTATCAATTGATCCGTAACAACGTTTGTTGGGTTGTCCATTTTTTTGGCAAGTATGGCACAATTCTCTATGGTTTCCCATGCTTCATCAACACTTAATCCCCAAAGGTCCCCATCTGCGGCATGGTCAATGTCCATTTTGGTATAGTGGTCGACACGATGGTAAAATATTTCAATTTGGGACCACAGATCGAAATTATGATGAGGGACTTTTCGGAGTAAATATTTAAAACGAGCCCATGCATCATAGATCGGTTCATCCTCATGTTGTTTAAACATCAAGATGTCATTTGGAGTGGGTGAATTTCGTGGTTGATAGTATGGTGGATTCGCGTTCTCCATAATGGCTAACAGAATAGTCAATGGAAAGGTTTTTACAAACAAAGATACAAAGAAAAGATAGACTAAAGAAAACCTAAAAATAAAAATAAAATCTTACTAGAAAGGAATCTAGCAAGTAGACCTAATAAAAAGAGATCCTAACCTAGACAATAACTATTCCCCGGGCTGCGGCGCCAAAAACTTGATGTGTAGGGATTGCACCAGGCTTTACCTCTCGAGGGATCTCGAGAAGCTTACAACCCCCACCAGGCAGTGTACCTGATCGATGTAGTATAGTATAATGACAAGTACCGGGGATTGATCGTTCAGCTAGGAATAGTATCGTTAGGATTAGAAAACCTAAAGACTAGATCTAGAGATGAGAGATGATTCTTTTTGTATTTTTATATTTTTATGAAAGCAAGTAAAAATCTCGGGTTTAAAGGAGTTTGGCGGAATTAGTTGCTAGTCAACTAACCTAATACTAAAGATGCAATCAAAATAAAATACTAAAATGAAAACAAACTAAATTATACTAGAGTTGTGAGCAATATATGGGAGAATTGTGTTTACTTAGATTTCACTACTCCTTAGATATCTTTTATAGGTTAATTACTTGTTATAGTTGCGTGGATGACGGATTGTATTCCTTAATACCATTCATGGGGTGGCGTACTTACTTCCCCAATCCTATGAGCGCCTACTTCACTCTTATGTCGAGCTGGCTAAGAAGCTCCTAACATGGGATCACTAGAATTTGCTCATGCATTAAATACAACCAATAAAACCTAGTACACATCGGTTCATGTTTCCTAAGACGTTCAAGCATGTTACACAATGGAGATCTGCCAGTTTTCTTAAGCCTAACATTGAAATCATTCATCCATTACAACCATAAACAAGTAATCAACATATAATTAACATCTTGGTTTCATTACATCTAAGCAAACACAAGATAGATCTAGCCTAGCATGTTGAAATCAAGACAAGCATAAGATATAATCAAACAACACATAGACATATTGATTGAATTAAGAGAAGACTTATCTCAATTGAACATGAAAGGATTCAAGGGGTGAAAACCCTTGAAAACACTGTAAAATACAACCTAGGGTTTACAAAGTTCGGCCCTAGTATTCCCCACACAAGTTCCTCTCTTAATGAATGAAAAATAGAAAACTATATATAGATTTTGATGGGTGACGGCGTCAAGAACAAAAGTCTGACGCCGTCATCTCGCCGCCAAATAGTTTCTCGGACTGCCTAGATCTGGGTCTGACGCCGTCATGTATACTCCTTATGCAGGCCGTCACCAAAAATTGTCTTGACACCCTTGTTGTGACGCCTTCAGGTTTCCACTGGGTCGTCATGGATTTTACTCTTGACGCCGTCAGGTACTGTTCTCAGCATGGAAAATTAAGTCTTTGTCGTTTTCTTCACTTTTATGCTCCAAAAACGTCCGAATTGCTTCCTTTTTCAGAATTCACTCCCAAAGTACCTAAAATCACAAAAGGAACGATTTATGGCAATATTTGATCAAATAAATTCAATTCCGAGCTTAAATGACCCCCTAAAAGTGGTTCGTTTTTCGCCTCATCAGGATTCGTAAATATCCCATGGGATTCGTAAAAAGACGATTTTTTTTTTCAAAATTTCCGTCCAGAAAAATCTCACGGGATTCGTAAAGAAATCCCACAAGATTCGTAAAAAGATGATTTTTTTTTTCAAAATTTCCGTCCGTAAAAATCCCATAGGATTCTTAAAAATAAGATTTTTTTTTTTTTTAAAAAATCATCCAGAAAAATCCCACGGGATTCGTAAAGAAATCCTACGGGATTCGTAAAATGATGATAAATCACAAATGATTCAGTATGAATCCCATAGGAGTCTTTGGTGCATCCCATGGGATTCATTGTGAATCCCATGGGATTCTGTATAAAATCACAAGGGATTCATTGTGAATCCCATAGGATTCTTTGGTTCATCTCATTGTGAATCCCATGGGATTCTGTATGAAATCACAAGGGATTCATTGTGAATCCCATGGGATTCAGTATGAATCTCAAGAGATTCATTGTGAATCCCATAGGATTCTTTGGTGCAGCACATGGGATTTTTATAGTATTTTAGTATATGACAATTGCAAGTGTGCACACTGATCTCCGTTTTACTTTGCATGGTGTCAAACAAATATATGTGCCAACCATCACTATTTACCACCTCGTTTATTTTTTTTAGCAAGACCTCGTCTATTTGAAATATTTAAATTTAACATTTCTTATATAACTTTAAAAATCAGTAAATCAATTGAGATTCTATTTTTGTTGTGTAATGTTATGAGAAAAATTCTTGTTCACTTTAAATATATAATGTTTGTTACTTATATTCTGTTTGATCCCTTGGGTGATCTGTATAAATCCCATGGGATTACGTATAATCCCATGGGATTCTGTATGAATCCCAAGGGATTCGTCAAAGAATCACATGGGATTTAAGTTAAAGAAAACTAGAACCAAATATCAAATACTAGTAACACATTGCCTTGATTAAAAAAAAAAAAAAAAAAAAAAAAAAAAAAAAAAAAAAAAAAAAAAAAAAGTTGTTTCATGTATAAACCTACTACCTGCGCATCCAAATAAAGCTACCACCTACGCATCACTAATTTTTGCATCCGCATAATCATATCATCATACCTTATCCACATCAACCATTATTTTACATAAATTTTTCATACATCTTAAATCATCTCATCTAATTCACAGCAGTAGCAAACAAACATGATGCCATAATCATATCATCACATCCAACAAACATGTCGCAATTATCATTTCATAGCAGCTAACAAATATGACGCCATAATGAATTATAGACCAAGAAAAACTTCGGATCTTGAGTTTTGATGCCAAACAACATATCTCTGTCATGACGTGACGTGATGGTTAGATCTAATCATAAAAATGTGGCAGACGGTGATTCGTTGTTTTCACTTTGTAGGATGACGTGTTTGGTTGTTGGTGGTGCTGTGGTGAGTCGTGGTGGTGACGTTGAGTTTTCATCGATGTTAACTTACACTGTGATGAGTAAATTATTGAGAGAGAAAGAGATGGTTCTCTTTTAGATAGTTATAAGTCATGTCGTATGTCGATTAAATATAAGTGAATTAGCAGTTAAATTGAGATATGAATTTGGCAGTTAGGGTTTGAGAGATCAATTGGGGGGAAAATTATTGAGAGAGAAAGAGAAGAATTGAAAGAAATGAGTAAATGAGACATCTGATAGGAGAGTAAATGAAGATATAGTGAAAGTACGTAACTGCCCCTACATGTAATCTAAAATGAAAAGAAGTTTTAATCTCAGCCGTCGGATGATGAAACAATGAAAGGCCAGGATCGCGTGGGTTGATCTTTAGATAAAAGTTGTTCCGTTTAGAACTTTTCTCATTTGGCCATAACATCAAAGAGATATATTTCATAAACTCACAAGTATAGCTTATCTTATACGTCTACACTACCTTATACAGCATTTGTACAATGGGAACTCCAAAACAGTGTTTAAAGTTTAAACAAAGGGAAACCTTTATCTTATATTTTATTCAAAATGAGTTTTTATTTCATGATAATGTGTCATGACAAGTTTCAAAATCTTAAAATTGCAAAAGCTTTAAAAGTTAAGAATTATGCACAAAGGTTTATAAAACAAAACAAATTATGGGTTAGCAATGTGGCTAGCTAATAAAACACATAATCCCTCCGTCTCAAAATTATAGTCCACATTTCGTTTTTTAGAAGTCTCAAAATAATTGTCCACTTTTATTTTTTAGTAAAAACTAAATAATATATTAAGGGAATATTCTTTTTGAGTTGTTTAGATTTATAATGGTCCAATTTTTATTAAACTTTGTGATTTCTCTATAATGACAATAATTTTGAGATGGAGAGAGTAATACATTTATTAACCTTCTTAAAGCTTTGACATTATAAATGCTCTTAATGATACATTTTAAATGTGTCCATTTTTTTTATAACTTAAACGTACAAACAATCCAAATTTGAGCAATACTCTATTCACATTAGTCTTACACAAAAAAATCCACACAATGATATATATGATTGGGCTAAAAAAAATAAAAAAAAATAATAATAATTATAGTAAAAGCACCAATCACACATAGCCACATTATTATGTGGATTTTTTTTTATTTTTTTTTTAAAAAAATAAAATATAAAAAATAATAATAAAACTTTTGTGAATCTAGCATTACTCTCCAAATTTACCTAAAACATGCTTTTACAAGCATTGTACATTATACATTAATGGGCTAATGGTTTCTAAATGTATAATAGTTGTCTTCATTTCTTTCTATATGTATTGAACAATTTTTTTGCTATTATATGTACTAAACTTGACTTTTTGAACATTTTTGTGTACTTTATCACCATTTTGCTCCTCTCATATTAATAAAATAAGGGGCAAAATGGTCATAAAGTCCACAAAAATGCCAAAAATTAGTACATAGAATAGCAAAAAAATTTGTTCGATACATATAAAAGAAATAAGTGACAACTATGATAGATTTTGGTATCATTAGCCCTACATTATAGGTTGGAATTTGGGTAGATATGATATTTTCAATCAAAATGAGGAAATATAATAAAGCACGACTTAAGGAATAAGAGATATAGGGTATGTTTAGCGAAAGTAACTGTTGCTGGAACTAGTGCTGGTGCTGGAGATGGTGCTGGTGCTGGAGATTATAAAAAAAAGATTGTTTTTATAAGCTACATGAAGTCACCTTTGGTTTTAAGAGATTATGAAAGATTAATTTTTTTAGAATCTCTTATAAGTTATGGGTATGTTTGGCGAAAGTAATTGTTGCTGGAACTGGTGCTGGTGCTGGAGATTATAAAAAGAGATTATTTTTATAAACCTTTTGTTTTAAGAGATTATGAAAGATTATTTTTTTTTAGAATCTCTTATAAGTTATGTCTGCCAAACAAAGATTATTTTTTAAGTAACTTATTTTTTGAAAAAATAAGCACAATCTCCCAACAATCTTGTATGCCAAACATAGCCGTCTGTCAAACAAAGATTATTTTTTAAGTAGCTTATTTTTTTAAAAATAAGCACAATCTCCCAACAATCTTGTGTGCCAAACATAGCCTTAACCTAACCTAACATTAAACTGAATGGACTATAAGCTTACAGTTGGGCTTAGTCCAACTCCTCTTTAAGATAATTTTACGGCATCTGAAGTTAGTTATCGTATATTTTAGGTTCTTTGGTTTATTTCGTTCAACATTAAATAAATTTCAATTACGACATCAAAGTTTTGTGTTTAAAGGTAGATTGTTTATAGAATGTAAGACATTTGGCTAGAGGCAAAAGACCGAATATGGGTACCGTATGTGTTCCTTTGCAAAACACACTTTGTTGCTCGGGTTGCACTTACTATTTTTGGTTTTTGTTTCTACATGAGACAACCAAAGGTTGCTTACTTGTGTGTTTAGTCAATGTTGATAAATGCATTGAGGTTGGCAAATAGGAAGATCATAAATGACTTTGACACAGAATGTCATTACATAGCACACTGCATAAAGATTTGGCCACCTCAATCTGTGACGACATACAATGCTTGTGTTACACCACCTACTTTTAGAATCATCGATCACCAACCACTTAGTCATATACTTGGGTGGCATTTCACACGATGACTATTCAAACTGCATTAATAGAGTGGTCTTGTGTTACATACGAGTCCATACGTTTACCAGGTAGACACTATTCTGAGTAGTTATTAGGTCAGTCTAGCTAGAGCTTCCACGTACTATACTGAGAGTGAAACTTATAGATCGACCATGTTGTCATGTATCAACGTTGTGAATATAATGGTTTTAAAAAGTGATGACAAACATTAGTTAGCAAATCAGGTTATTCAATGTTTCTCTATGAAGTTTTGGCCTTTAAGGTTCATGTTATTTATATAGACCATGGCAACGAGTATTTAAAAATAAGCTTGTTTTTGAGTTTCAAACTATTACTAATAATAAAACTAGCAAATCAGCAATACAGGACAAATTATGAGACTAGAAATGGAAAATCTTTTCTTTTTTAGTTAATTAAGGGTAACCTTTAATGTTCGATAAACTTGAATGGATTGCACAGGAGGGTCATTAGAGGTTAAAAAATTTCTCTCGACATCCACAATTAGTAAAACATACATAAACAGGAATCATATGAATTTCAGAACCTTGGATTACCGATACACGGTAGTTTATTTGTTAAATTCACTGCTCCATGAAAACTGTGATGGATATCAGAGTTTTGTTGGAGATGAGGTCGAAACGAAAGCTAATTGCCATTTTAATAGAATCATGGGTCTTACCTTTTTTTGGGCCCAAGAGGGTTTTATAAAATTTTATGATTGAGTTGTGTTTATTTTTGGGGTAATAATTTGGATTTGAAGTCGACTTTCGGTGTAAAATACAAACTGTATATACGAAATGGTATAAAATGTTTTAAGCAACAGAAATAGTGTAAAATATATCAACAATATTGTAAGCAACAGAAAAGAAAATATAAATTGTATATACGAAAGGGTATCAAATATTTTTAGTTTATGTTTTTATATTGGGATTTGTGAATTAAAATGTTTGTGATATTCAATTTGTATTGAATTTTACTAGTTATAATACCTGTGCACGCACAGGGTTTTTAAAACTTCGTTTTGATTATGTATTATTATCGATTAAGAAATGATTAGCTTTTGTGTGTATAACAAAAAAGTTAAATCATAAAAAAGGTTACTAAAAACTATCAGCTAGATAAGACATAAGCCAAAGTTCTGTTGAGGTCTTTTTCAGATTCTATCGAGAAGCAAAAAAAGGTTAACACATAAATCATAAGTATAAAAGAATGGTATCTCACATCCGTGATTACCAACTTAATAACATTATCGTAGTATAGTAACGTAATAACACGATTAAAAACTATATATGCTTGCTTAATAATTCTCATGTATATACTTTAATTCCTTTACAACAGCCAACTATTATGTCGTTTTTTTTTTTTTTTTTTTTTTGAAACATCGCGTCAATGATTAAAGTTAGGTTATCACCTACATAGTTTTTCTTTTTTTGATTTAGAAGGTGATTGTTATCAAATAAGGATTGTGATGCATGCATTATTTTTATTTTATATACTCCCTCCGTCCCATTATAAGTGTCCACTTTGACTTTTTTGAGTATTTCTTGTTTAACTTTGACCATTAATATTTTTATTTATATAATACTTGATGAAAATTATACCAATAGAAAAGGCATTTAAAACCTAATCCATTCATATATTTTTCATCAAGTATTATATAACATCAATAAAAATATTTACGGTCAAAGTTGAATAAGAAAGACTAAAAAAAGTCAAAGTGGACACTTATAATGAGACGGAGGTAGTAATTTAAAGAAAACACATTCTAACTTAAATAATGACTATCTAACTCATTTTTTTTTTAATAATTAGCTTTGTATAATGTTTTTAACTGGCAGACATGCTCAGGTTGATGTTGATATTATTGTTTAACTTTAACTATTAGTATCATGTTGTACAAAATGTGTGAGTTTAGTAGCACATAAATGTGCGTTAATGAAGTTAAAATCATTGTTATAAGTAGAATCGCGTATATTTATTTTCATATCACAGTAACTCGTGCTTACCATTTGAAATTTATATTCCCGTTACTAATAATTTAGCAATATTAATATTCAAACTCGTGTACGCATAAATTAAACTTTTAAATAGAATAACATGTGTCCTTATTTAAAAAAATATTCTAATGGATGAAAGTCTACAACTAACAATATTAAAACTAATTCGCAAATTTACAAAATTTTGTAATTTAAATAGATGACAGCCTGAAACTAATACTAATACTCATGTCATTTTAAACAAAGTTCATATTATAAAATATAAAGTATAAGGGGTATAAAGTGTAAAGGGTTATTTATATTTTTTCAAAAGTTATTAAAAAACATGGAACTTGTAATTTTACACTTAGCTCCATATATTTTATGTAAAATTCAACAACTAAAGTTTTATTAATTACTTCCTCTCTTTTTAAGTTTTTGTTTTCATAAATTTGACACCTATATTTTTTTGCATTTTTTTTAACCAAATTTCTCCACCAAATTTATTAAGTTTGACCAAAATCAATTTAATTTTGACTATTATTGACCAAACACATTGCCCGATTTCGCTTACGTGGCAAAATCGAGCTCTCCTATTGGTCTAATTTTTTTTTCAATGAGAAGGGATTTGCAAAAACACTCCGAAATGATGTAATTCTTTTATTATATAAAAGATTTACAACAAATTCAAATTCAAGAGTAAATAAATAAAAATAAAAAATATTTGATAAATAAATAAAAATAAAAAATATTTGATAAATAAATAAAGAGAATTGGGTATCTTTTATATAATAAAACAAAACCCCAAGTGGGGACTTTTTCATTTCATAAAAATCAAATCATACCTTATTTAGTAATAATTTTATTTAAAAAAAGATTATTTTCTTATTAGGTAACATTTTATATTTATCCAAGTAAAAGATAAATACAAAAAATATAGATAATATGCAATTAACAATAGGATTAAAATTTTTAAATAATTATCTTTAATAATAAAAAGCTATAATTAAACATCATAAATCAAACAAAACAAATATTAAATTATTTGTTTTTTAATAAATAAAAATAAATGATTCAAAAAAAATTTTAAAAAAAAAACCGCGCGTGCGCGGGTATTATAACTAGTATGATAAATAAATAAATATCTGAAAATTAAAGACAAATGATGTTTTAGTCATTTAACTTGGTTTAGAGATTGAATATGCATGCCAACGTTCAAAATAAGGATGTTCGCTGCATTTTTGAAAGGAGAAGACCAAACATGTAATTTGGTCAAACCATAATGACCAAAAATGCAATTTACTCTTTATATTATATAATGAGAATCAAAATAGCTAGACAACACTCAATTATCTATACTATTTATAAAGAGAAAATGGTCAAAAAGTCAAGAAGTAAAAAGTGAAAAACTTAAATTAATGTTTTGCCTAAATTACCCTTAATTAATGCATTTACCACTCCTTAATACCTCTCATTTAAAACTTAGTCAAAACTTAAATGAAAACATGGAAACTTACATTACACATTTAATTTTTTTGTCAACTTAAAAACATGGAAAGTTAAATGAATAATTAATAAATGAAAACATAAAAATGTAAAATTGTTTTGTCAACTTAAGAATGAATACACACGTATATAAAAACAAACTTTTAAATACTAGACGAGTACCCGTGCATAGAAACGGAATTTTATAGCGGCAGATAGTTATAGTGATATTTTGGTTACACAAAACGTTACACAAACCACTTAACCAAAATATCATTATAATAAAATACCGCTATAAAATCCCGTTGCTATGCACGGGTACTCGTCTAGTTATTTTAAAATAAGATTGTTATTAATCTACATACCAATGAAAATAAAAAGAAGTAAAGAACCATCCAAATAAATGTGAAAAATTCAGTTTCTCATTGTTAAACTAACACACACGTTTGGGACAAATCTAAAACTTTTGCTATTTACAATCAGAACTCCCTTGCCCCCAAAGGATATGGGATTAAGCTTAACGCGCCACAATGGGCCTAAGCTCGATGCTTTGTATCATAAGCCCACTAATATCATTCCAATCGGGATTCCATAAAAATATATCAATATTAATAGTTTCTTTAGATCTTGGCGTTCGAATCTCCCGTACTTTAACTTCCATCCAACCATCACTCCTCTGTCGTGGAACAGCAATTAATTCGGATCTATTTAATGGGCTGTGAGTTTTCTGACCAAGCTTTTGTCCAATAGATGGGGTTTTTGGAGGGCTTGGTAAATAGATATACCCTCGAATATAATTGCGTTCCTTAGTATGGGGAGTTTTCAATACGGGTTGGTCTCCAGTAAATTTGTAGACAAGGTAACATGCATATGTTGTTTCGGGTAATAGTACATCAGATTTGATTTCCTTCACAATATTAAAATTGCTTGCGGTTATCACAGCCACTTCTTGAAATCTGCAGTAAACATACAAAATCATCTGACATGTAAACTGGGTGGAATTAGTCAATTCAAAGTCTTAAGCCGCTTTGGTGTACTAAAGAATAGCATGAACGTGTGAGAACTTAATAAAATTTAGATGGTGCAAGAGAAAGACTCAAATTTACATGTTTTACTATTATTTGATAGAACATATTTATTAACTAGTATGTCTATTGATAGCAACACAATTAGGGGTGTAAACGAGACGAGACCACTCGCAAGTCATTCGAGATCGACTCGTAGACTACTCAAATTCGACTCGATATAAATGAGTCGAGCTACTTGACTTTCGTGTCAAGTTCAAGCTCTAAAATACTCAGCTCGTGAGGCTCGCGAGTCATATCGAGCTTTAATATATACACTTTTACCCTGTTATACACATGTAATTACTTAACTTTCATGAAATCAAGTCGAGTAGAGCTTGATATGCCAATTTTTATTGAGTTCGAGCTTGAAACGTGGAAATAATCGAGCTCGAGGCAAGTTTAGAGATCAGGTTTTAGATAATGAGACGAGCTCGAGCTTGAAATCTGAAACTCGGCCAAGCTCGACTCGAGTTTCGAGCTCGAGTTTTGGTAGTCGAGTCAAGCTCGAGCTTAACAGTACTTGACTCGACTCGGCTCGTTTACACTCCTAAACACAACGTCTATGACGTCAGTTGTTCTTGCGTATGAGTACCCAAGATTTTGGAATGAACATCAATCGACCAAATTTTTAAGTGGCTGCAAACCGGTCGAAGCTGGGTATTAGTGGATAGCAAACTAGGTTTGACCCTCTTGTTTTAACATTTTCTTAAGTATGGTGCACTACCAGTGTATACAAAAGATATAAATCTTCCATAAAACTCGCATGAAAATAGAAAAAGAACCTTGATTCGGGTAAAGACTGAAAAGACATGTTGTAACTTCTTATTACGCCTCTTGCTGAAAACGTCAAAGATTTCTTCCCATTATTATCAAGAGCATACCCCTATCGATCAATCAATATAAGATACACATGTAAGTACCAAATGAGAAAAAGGTTTCAAAATGACAGTAATGAAAAATTCAAATTAGATATACCTCTTGACCATTATCTATGAACCATTTCAAAAGATTTGTGCACAGATCCTCTTCATTAAATGTCCACTGCAGATTATCTGACAGTTTCTCATCCTCTAGCACTTGCTCGTGTTCAACCTATGAAATATAAACATATATCAGACCAGTTTCGACCCTATCCCCAATTAAAAAGTAACTAAAACTCGAGCTGCGACACCCCATTAAGTTAACTCATCTGCCATCTTTCACACTTACCATATGGCAGTTTTATACTGTACCAGTTTATTGATTTTACTATATTAGAAGTTCTTTTATCGTCTCATTAGATTACAAATACTAATAATCATCATTTTAGATCATTCTTGATAATGAGTTTCTATAAAATAGTAGTGAAGATACTCTACCTGACTGAAATATACAATAAAACACTGTATAATTAGTTTTAAACTAAAATAATATATTATGTTAGTCATAGATAAAACTTACTTTCATATTTGATGTTTATGACATTTAGAAGAAAACCAAAGAAAGCGGGTCGACCCAACTTGCCAACATGAACCGAACCCACTTTTTGAAAAACGACATAAATATTCCCAACCCAACTCCTCTGGTGATGTTTTGTAAGAAAGATTCAAATCTTGAAACTATAATAATAATAAAAAGAGACTAAGTTGAATAAACCAGTATTTGTCAACTTGCTTTTTCTAGGGGTTGAAACAAGATGCCTTCTACATATAAATCGTCTTTATGATCTTCAAACACAATATCAAGATCAAAAGTTCTCCCTATGCTAGTGAATTGATACAATTCAGCAATAAAAGAGCGATTATCTTTCGTTGTAGTTGCAAAGTACACAACAGAAGTTTCTGCGTCCCCTTCTAATTTGTATCTGAGTGCTATATACTTTTGTTTCTCAAAAGATTCGCCCTGGCAGAAGACAAGGTTCACTGTGTAATCGATCAATGGGGTCAAGAATTGAGTTCTGATATGTACTTTAAATCCTTTTTTAATTGTTTTTAATAAGCGTGGAAATCTGCATGAAGAAGAAGCATAGAATTAAAGAAACAATAGCGATGGGTAGGTGGAGTAGGAGGAGGATAAGTCACCTTGAATAAAGATCGGTATAATAGAAACTGTAAGCACCTTCACGTGAAATCAAACAGTGGGATATGGATAACATTTCACAGTGTTCTCCATTTTCATTCAGTGAAAACCACTGTCCATATATTATACAGTTAGAAATTAGTATTGATGATATTACCTTTCTTTAAAAAAATAATAATAATAATAAATAAAATAAATAAATAAATAAATCTTAAGTAGTGGCTTGTATATAGACATGGCACATTACTGTTTTGTGATTGTTAATGTGGAAACCTATGGAGAGAAGCTCTTTGAGCTCCTCAAGGGATTTGTAGAACAGAGACTGTGACACATCCTTAACTATGTCTTGGTACTCTTCTAACCCTTGATCATGCAGTTCCACCTATATATGAAAAACATACCAGATCAAGTGAACTGTTGAGGTTATAATATGCTTTTGGCTGACCTATTTTCTAAGAATTCTTCTATATATATTAGCTAGAACCATCAAACAACATAGAAAATGTCATAAATTAATAATCCGGTATCTGTCTGCTTACTTTTTTGTCAAGGGGTTGGAACTCGAAGCCTGCTAACTGTAACTTGCAACCGTTCTGAAATCCTTCAAAGTCAATTTCAAAATCTGCAGTTTTGTGGTCGCTTGTAAACTGATATAATGGTACCACGAACCATCCATCTTCTCTGTATGTATCATAAACCATGCAACATTTTCTCTCCCCATTTACTTTGTAGTGGAGGGTCTTACAGTACCTCATTCTCTCGGCATTTCTGAAGACAAAGTTCACACTGTATGTGATTAGGGGACACAAGAATTCAGCTCTAACACGTACTTTCAGTTCGTCTTCATATTTGAAGTAAGAGCGCCCCCCTGGAAATCTGAGTGAAGTTGCCTCTGAGATTGACGTAATTAAAAACCATAGAGAAATAAAAGCGACGGGTGTATAAGAAGGAGGACAAGTCACCTTGAATTTTCAACATAAGATTGACGTAGTTTCAATTCGTTTTCATATTGAATTTGATCCAAACAGGCTTTAATGTATATCCTTTCGCAAATGACTTCCCCCTTGTCATTTATTGATAACAACTGCAGTGCATTTACATCTTTAATTGAATGAGCCTATTTCAGGCAAAGTAAAACACCCTTCAATTTTGAGCATATATCCATTTACATCTTTCTTTTCTAAATTCCATTGTCATATTGATGTATTTTTTTTTTTCTTTGGGTAACCATGGTTTCCGACCCTTTGGCCGACTAATCCACTGGATTTGAGCCCACGGCCACATTTATTCAAACCGGGTAAAGTTCTCCCATTTTCAGGTTGGTTGGCGACTTGGCGTGGCCACTTAGAGTTGTTTAAATTGAACTTGATACCTCTTAATAGTTACTGCCAGCTCTTTACCACTAGGGCACCTAGTTTCATATTTGATGTATCATAGTAACAACTTACTGAATATTTATAATTGACCATGTATATTTATTTTAACAGGTTAATACTTTTAAAACAATGTAACCTGTTAAAAGTAATGAATATTTGTTTAATCATATATAATGATCTTTTTTAATCATGTATGCAATGATTAATAAGTGATAGAAATATATATCATATGATAAGGCTATAAAACAAAAGATGCAAATTTATAAGGATGTAAATGGAAATTCAATTGCAAATTTATAATGATTAATAAGTGATAGAAATTTATATGTATATGATAAGGCTTATTACCGTTTTGCCGCCGTTAACTGGGAACCCTTTAGAGAGAAGAGCTTTCAATTCCTTCACAGATTTGTAGATCAGAGGAGGATCTGCAAGCTTAAGTATCTCCCCATACTCATTCTCCACAGCCTTACGCATCTCTTCCTGCTCATGCTCTCTTTGCAGTTTCAGATCATGAAGATTCTGCAATTCAAGTGAAATCTTAAGTTTTTCCACAACAACAGACATTGTTGGTCGTTGTTCATGAGATACTTGTAAACATTGATATGCAATGTCTACAAATGTTTTGACAGAACGCGGTTCCATCTGTTGCATAAGATCTGGAAAAGTGATCTCATCTAGTTTATCTTGTTCATAGCATTTCTTCCAAAAATGCACAAACACCTTTAACTTACGACCGCTATATTCAAAGCATACTCTCCCGCACAAGACTTCAAATAAAACTACCCCAAAAGAGTACACGTCCGACTCTTTTGTAAGTTGGTATGTGTGCATGTACAGTGGATCACAGTAACCGGGGGTACCTACGGGATTGGTGACAAGATATGTGTATTTCTGATTAGCTGGGCTTATTTTAGACAACCCAAAATCAGAGACCTTAGCATTTAGATTCTCATCAAGTAGAATGTTTGCAGTTTTGATATCACGGTGAAGGATTCTTTGTTGTGACCCATTTGGATCATGAAGGAAGCTTAGTCCCTTTGCAGCATCAAGACATATCTTCAGTCTTTGCGTCCACGTGAGATTGGCATCATCTAAAATCCGGTCGAGGCTTCCACGAGATGCAAATTCGTACACAAGGATCATCTCATCCCCTTCCGTGCAAAAACCTAAGAGGGAGATGAGATTTTCATGCTTGTAACAAGAAAGCATCCTAATTTCTCTAAAGAACTCAGGGTCTCCTTGCCCGTGTTTACGATCTAAACGTTTGAAAGCAGCCATGATTTTCCCCTCAGGGTGAGATAGTTCTCCTTTATAAACTTTCCCAAAACCACCGACTCCAATAACTTTGCTATCATGAAAGTTGTTGGTGGCTGTTTTGATTTCTTCTAGCTGAATTTCAAGATGTTCAAATCCTGACAGATACGATGCCATTTTTGGTGGATCATATAATAATGAGAATTATCAAACTTTTGAAAGGTGTCTGTAATCTGAAGGATATTCAAGATTGGAGAAGGAAACAGTTGAAGGCAGAGAAGGATTAATGTGTTCCACTAACCCAAAAACATAACATGTTTAGTAGTTGGAACAAGATTACCAAAGTCAACCCTCAGCTCTATGCATATGTTAATTGATTAGCAAAACTATCTCGATCATTTGAGCTATTATTACACTTAAAGAATCACTTGATTGCATAAAGATATGATATTACAATGGACGAAATAATATATGGATGGTTATCAAGTATCTTACTTTGACGTATTCAATGGTCAGTAAGCAAGAATGGAGAGGTGACCATTCTGTATTGATATCTATAAATTCAAGGTGATTTGGCATATGCTTATCCTAAGGCTACTAGGCAAGGAACAAAGTTTTCCACCATACACATCAGCGTCACGTCAGCTTTCTCTCTCTCCTCTCACTCCTCTTCACCAATTAGTGGGCAAGGGATATGTTTTTTCACCTTAACTCAATTTTTTTTTACTACTTACACAATTAAAAACATAAACGTAAAAATATAAATACGTAATAACCTTTCGCATTTGTTCATCAGATCGTATGGGGTCATCCGGTTGATATGCTTCCGCTGGGTACCATTCGGGAGATATTGCCTTTTTTTTTGTCTTTCCGAATCATGTTATGTAATATGATGCAAGTATACATGATATTAACTATTCTTTCTTTTTTCATGATTTTTGTGGGAGTGGCAAGTATCGCCCATTTCTTCTTCAAAACACCAAACGCCCGTTCTACATCTTTCCTTGCCGATTCCTGCATTTGCTTATACCTTATTCTCTTGTGGTCATCATCTGCTGGTTCTGGAATCGTTTTAACGAATGTTACCAATTCTGGATATATCCTATTAACAAGATAGTACCCAAATGGGTAAGTTACCCCGTTAGCAACAAATGGAATCTCCGGCGCAATTCCTTGTTTAAGATCATTAAATAAAGCAGAGTTGTCCATGACGTTGATGTCGTTGTTCGCCCCCGAAGTACCAAAGAAAGCATGTCATATCCATAAGTCTTGTGACGCAACCGCTTCCAGCAACATGAACGGATTCGAACCATGATCACGTCTAACATATTGACCTTTGTGTGCATTCGGACAACCAAACTACTCTCAATCTGTACAGTCAAGACTTCCTAACATACCCGAAAACCCGTGTATTTGTTCGTGATGTTTATAAAGCTTTATGACATCAGTCATAGTAGGTTTCCTCAAATATTCTGGACCAAAAATTTCCATAACAGAGTTACAAAAATGATCAAGACATCGACGAGAAGTTTTATCACCCATCTGCAGATATTCGTCTAAAGCATCAGGAATCGCGTCGTATGTCATTTGACGAATCGCGGAGGTGCACTTCATCAACGCTGAAATGCCTTCTTTCCCGGTACAATCAACATTACTACTAAAAAATGGATTATGAATAGTTAACTCCCGAACTATCCAGTTGAAAAGAGTTCGACTCATTCGGAACCTCTTTCGAAAAGTATCTTCGTCGTAGAACGAGTTCTCAGAAAAATAGGCGGCAACTAAACGTTCATGAGCACCATAATGATCTCGATGAAGTCGTTTTATCGCGGGGCGATTTGCTTTTCGTCTATTTTTAATAAACGACAACGATCTTGCAATAAAATTCAAATTCCGACTTGTAACTTCTCGTTCTTTTTCTGAGTCGGTGAACATAACTATATCGGAATTCATTTGGAAAATAAAAGGAATGAGATATATATTGTTTGAGATTGTGTTGATTTGAGATTATGTTAAAAAAAATGAGATTTGTGGGTATTTATATAAAATAAATAGTGGGGTGGTATGATTTTTTTTTTTAACTCCCAACGTATATATTCAAATGTTTAAAGCGAAACATTTAAACTAAACATTTAAAGTGCAACGTATATATTCAAACATTTAATTCTTGTGCAAGCTAATATTCAATGGGGCTATACGAAGTACTGTAATAAATATTCAACGTTCAAAGCTATAATATTCAAAAGTGAAAGCTATAATATTCAACATGAGGCCCACTTTTTCTTCTTTTCCGCTAGGTGACTGCTTCACCAAATATTATCTTAATTTTTGTGCATAGTGCGTGATTGATGATAGAAGGCAAGAGCATATATGGGTGAAGTGGGCCCGTTTGGTGAGGGATTCCCTCCCTTGCCTATTAGCCTAAAGTCAACCCTGTATTTGTGGATCGATCACATGATTCATTAGAAAATGTTTAATACCAGCTGTTAAACCATGGCTATGTTAGGCATACAAGATTGTTGAGAGATTATGCTTATTTTTTTTTTAAAATAAGCTATTTAAATTGTTTGGCAGACATAGCTTATAAAAGATTCTAAAAAAAAAATAATATTTCATAATCTCTTAAAATCATAGGTTACTTCATGTAGCTTATAAAAATAATCTCTTTTTATAATCTTCAGCACCAATGGGTATGTTTGGCGAAAGTAACTGTTGCTGGAACTGGTGCTGGTGCTGGATATGGTGCTGGAGATTATAAAAAAAGATTATTTTTATAAGCTACATGAAGTAACCTTTGATTTTAAGAGATTATGAAAGATTATTTTTTTTTTAATCTCTTATAAGTTATGTCTGCCAAACAAAGATTATTTTTTAAGTAGCTTATTTTTTGAAAAAATAAGCACAATCTCCCAACAATCTTGTGTGCCAAACATAGCCATATATTGGCACGCAAGATTATTGAGAGATTATGCTTATTTTTTCAAAAAATAAGCTATTTAAAAAATAATCTTTGTTTGGCAGACATAGCTTATAAGAGATTCTAAAAAAATAATCTTTCATAATCTCTTAAAACCAAAGGTTACTTCATGTAGCTTATAAAAATAATCTCTTTTTATAATCTCCAGCACCAGCACCATCTCCAATTCCAGCAACAGTTACTTTCGCTAAACATGTAGCTAACAGAATTACAATCTTCTTTACGGAAATACACGCAAACATGCCTCTAATTTTGGTGATAGAACTTAAAAGAGCAGTTTCGTGTTAAAGACTCGCCATTAATGAGATAATATGATCACTCGAATAATGCTTAACAGTTTATGTCCAGCTCTTATAGAATAAAGAAATAGTGATCAATTGTAACCAGATCTCTTAGGCAAACTTAGCATTGATTGGCGGCCAATATCACGCCTTCATGCTCAAACGGGCATTATGGAAGCCAGCTCTATGCAAGTTAGGTGATATGTCCTGAACATGTGATTTAAATAGCTATTTGTTGTTTATCATGGACTAAAAATCATGTGTTTAGCATGGCATTATTATTCTAAGCAAGAGATTTGTTTGAGTTAATAAATAGTCAACTTTAAAGTTGTAGTACAATATGCATCTACTCTAAAATATTTAAAGATATAAATAGATGCCACTCAGACGGAGCGAGCAATAGACAATAAACATGTAAAAGATGAGTCTTCAACCTTGCCAGGTAAACGAGTCTTCAAACCTTGCTAGGTATTGGGGTGGTAAGAGAATGTCAAAAACGGTCATGAAAACTGCATTTAAGCCAATAACATAACCGTATGTATCTACTCTATAGAAGGTGAGTACTTCTAATGTGTGTCATACACATTTACCTTGCGTAAGCAATATCGTAAATAATCATCATTCCATAAACCAATTCTAGCTACAACATTCTCGTAGGTTATCGGTGCCGAAGAATCAAGGAAATCTCGCCACAAACGGCGTTTTTTGTAACTGCAGTGCCTGAGCGAAAAATGTTAACAATAACAATGTTGTTAAGGATTCTGGTGTAACCGGTGGTTGTTGGGATTTTGGACATTGAAACCCTAGCTTTTGGGATTAGTGATGAAATTGGTGATGATTAGTGGGATTATTACAAGAAATTGGTTAGTAATAAGTGAAATTGAAGCTTAGAATTTGGGATTTGGGGGTGATTGGATTTGTAAAAAAAATAAATAAATAAATAAAAAAATTGCCATGTAAGTTTCTAAGTTTACACCTATCTGATTTTTGAATGGTGTATCGACGAGCCTTTGATAGGTTGCTCCAGCATTCTTCGAATGGCATATTTGAATAGCAGAAGACCCCTTCCTTCGTATGAAAGGCGGTCTTTTCTTCATCTTTGATTTGATGATAACCCTTGTAAGTGTCCAAAAAACACTTAGTCACTTATATTGGAAGCCATTAGTGACTATTTTCTAGTCAATTTCAGGCAAAGGGTATAGATGTCCAAGCCTTGTTCAGATCTTTAAAGTCTATGCACATTCTCCAACTTCCATCTACCTTCTTGACCAGCACCGGGTTAGCTACCCAATTGTACCCGCTTTACAACGCCTGCTAGCACCCACGCATTCACCTCGTCTGACACCACCTTTCTTAGTTCAGGAGCAATGCTCCGCTTCTTCTGCACCCTCAGCCCGATGCACAAGTAAGTGTTCAGACGGTCCTCATACATTTCCCAGGTACACTGTTCTGAGCGGCTATTGGGTCAGTCTAGAGCTTCTATGTACTGTACGCAGAGCAAAACTTACAGATTGACCATGTTGTCATGTATCAACGTTGTGAATATAATGGTCTTAAAAAGTGATGATATAGATTAGTAGGTAGTAATTAACATAAAAAGTGATGATATACATCATTCAGCAAATTACTCCAATGCAAAAGCTTTTGTGCAAAAAAATAAACCTGCATTCAAGAAAGATAAAAGTGAAGCAGAGTATGGTGATTGATGATTTTAAAATTGGGTGGTACGTAACACAAGCATTGATTCAACCAAGAAGTGAGACAACCGATTAAACTGGAAAACTGATTCCTTAGAAATCGGTAGAATGATAAACAACAAAATGACCAACTTGCGTTAATTGATTGATTTTTACTATGGCTGAACTGACCACAAGACTTGGATGTCACGATAAACATCAAAAGTTTTAAAGAGAGAAAATTTTCACATGGTTTGTTTTATGACTTTATCCAACCATATTGATTTGCTTTGTGTGCACGAGGTCATGCCAACTTACTTAGATTGATCAATTCTTTTTCGAGTTCCAGCAACTCGAACAGTTGTTTCAAAACCGATAGCACACCCAAAATCATCACATATGTAGCATCAGTCATTTCTTCTTCTTTTTGAATCCTAAACCATTCTCCTGCCAAAAGAATGCAACTTCTCAACA
Source organism: Artemisia argyi (assembly GCA_030686995.1). Lineage (NCBI taxonomy): Eukaryota > Viridiplantae > Streptophyta > Magnoliopsida > Asterales > Asteraceae > Artemisia > Artemisia argyi. The sequence goes on along the minus strand of CM060679.1, from coordinate 39,756,678 downwards.
CGATTGGTATAGAAACTAGCGAGAGCTGCTCACCAGCTTTTATAAAGATTAAAGAACGCATCACAAGTTATATTTTTTAACACAAACCATTAAAAATAAAGTTTCTAATTCACAAAGTTAAGGTAGAAAAGGGAACATGCAGGCACAATTACCTTTTTGTACTGCATGTATGCAACTCGCCCTGTCAGCTCGTGACCTTTTTTACCAACATAGACCTGAAGGTGACAGAAAATAGACTCAAAATACATACGCAGTTAACACTATAGGTGTAGCTTAGAACATCCAAGCAATCTATATATAATCATTCTTTCAATTCATTTTCCTAACGAATCAAAGTATAATCCTTTAATAACAAGCCGGGCTCCAGAAATAAAGATGAATTCGAACTAAGAAAGACTAAGAAAACCGTGGGCGCATATAAAGAAAACAGATTTCTACGCATCACAGTCCATTTGGAGACACAAATGGACGGCTTCCTGATACCCTTAGATCTAGAGGTGGTAAACTGGGTAGTTTGGTTAATGATTCAAAAACAAGTACTTTATAATGCAGGTAGGGCGGGATTGTCTCGCAAGTAATTTCCCAATTCCTGTATGCATTAGAAAAGCACTTTTGGCAACTTTTGACCTATTTGGGCCATTTGCTTTTTAGTCCATATTTTTGTATTTTACCCATTTGATTTGAAACAGAAAATATAACTCAAATTGACCCATTAATAAGTAAAATTTGGTCGAAACTTCCACCTCAACTTAGATCAATTCTAGAATGCATTGAAATGATTGAAATGATAAATCTACACAATCCAGAGAAACTTAAAATGACCTTTAAAACCAAACCTAAAAACAATTCAACTTACTTTCTTTCCATCCGGGCCCGTTATCCAATGCCCCGAATTTTGATGGGCTGAATGACCCTTTTTATTCACAGCTCTTTTTGTTGTCACTTTATCAACACCAGCCTTCGGATTCACCCAACCTTCCGACGTATCTTCATTCTTTAATTTTCTTGAATTCTTCCTACTATTTGAGCTTTTCATCCCCTTAATATTTCTAGAATCTTGTTTTAAGCTTTCACCACACCTAAATTGGCCCCTAAAAACCAAAACAAGTGTTTCACTAAGTTACACTAAACACAGACATTCTTAAAAACTGTAAGGAAAACAGCCTGACAAAAAAGAAAAGAAAAAGGTGAAGCCGAGTTTACATGTAATCGATATTTGATGTACTCGGCTGCTCAAGGTCACTATTTGACAGGTCATCCAAAGGGGAAAAATAAGGTAGGCGAATTCGGACAAGCTCCTGGATCCTTCTATCATCGTGGAAAAAATAATGATGTGCATAGGGAAGAGACTTATCAATATCTATGGAGCTTATTGAGACCGCTCCCCGAGCATTTGAAACATTTTCTTTTAGTCTATCTGGTTGGAACGTTGAACTGGTACACTCAGCACTCTGTTGTGTATGAAGTTTTTCATCTGATATCAGCCAACAACATTTAAAACCACAAAATAGATAAAAACCATTTTTCGCAATTAACTCTTAACAAAGAATTGAATCTTTCATTAGGACATGTAATTGACCTCTGAATGTTGGTTGCTTAACATTTAATCATCTATTCCAATCTAATGACTTGTTAACTAATAACATTAATCTCTTAACATATCAACATAAACTTCCATGTCAACCACTCAAGGATAGCCTAATCACAAAAGGCTTATGACCATCATAATCATCATTACTCAAATGTGAGAGGTCTCAAGTTCAATTTTTCCCAGGTGCAAACAACCCTGAGGGTGTCAAAAAAACCCGACCAGACCCGAGCATGAATAAGCCTATTTGGGTCAGGTTACTCGGGTCAATAATCTAATTCGGATTATTTGGGTCATCCCAAATAACCCGAATGCTAAATAGGGTCGGGTGTCGGGTTAAATATGTTTAACTAACACCCCTACTCACGCCAAAGCCTAAACCCTAAACCCTCCTCAGAAAGGGAGGACTTTACCCGGTTAGAAGTCTATGTGGTGGTGCATTCAAACCCTTTGGATTAGTCAGCCATAAGGTCGGAAACCATGGTTAACCAACATTAACTTCCATGTTTTACTAGCACTGCTATGAAAAATTAAATAATAGGGAGAAGGGTGAGGAATTTCAATTTAGTTTTTCAAATATACCGTACGTCGTGAATAACGTACTTTCATATGTACCATTATCAGAAGCCATGTACGGAATAATGTGCCAATATGGGTACTTTGCTAATGTGGCAGTAAACGCAACATAATGTACCAATATTACAGGTGTGTTTGGAGCGTTTAGGATAAAAAGTTTGTTTAACGCTACTTTTACAGTTTTACTTCATTATACACATTATAATTTACTTACAGGTACCTTTACCAAAAACTTTTGTAAAACAAACCGCTGTTGCTAACAACTACGTCTTACAGCTATTGCTACATACCATATAAGCTACGTTCATTTTGTTACCAATAAAAGCTAACATGATAAGATAAGTAACTCCTATCTCATATCTATACTATCTAAAATACCCTTAATTAAAAATGGTAACAACATCCCCTACTAAATTAATATTTTAAATATTGTTTAATACTCAAACTTTTATCATTTTTCGTTTATAACCTATAAACTTTTTTTCTCGCAATGACTACATATTGAACTCGTAGCTATACACCGTCGCTTTGTGCGGGTATTCGTCTAGTGTATACAAATAAGAAACATTTCTTAAAAAATTAACAATCACCTGTACGCAGCGGAACATAAGATGATGATGATGATGATGATGATGACGTGGCATTGTCGGTGACCCGACGGCGGGAACGCTTCGGGTCCGGAAGATATTCAGGATCCGAATCATCGACAACTAGGTTTATAACATCATCATCATCTTCTGAATCAAAATCAAAACCTAAAGAGAATGAAGGTGCTTCGAAATCAGCCATTCAATTTAATTCAAATGCAAAACAACAAGGGTTTCACTCTCTAATTTAAATTCAATCAGAAATTTGTTCAAAAAATAAAATCAATTATACAGAAATGGTTTTTCTGATTTTGGCCCCTCAACTATAGTGATATTGACAAATCTTGTCCTAAAAATTATACATGAACTATTAAAGGGGTGTAAAAGAGCCGAAATTTTAGTCTTGTTAAAAGTGTTTTTCTAACTTGTGCCTGGGGCACAAGTTAAGCACATAAAAAATGTGTACTTTTTGTAGGTTTCTGTGTTCTTTTCTGTAGGATCATGTCATTTTTTAAATAAAAAACTGTTTTTTCTCTGTACTTTTTGTAGGTCCATCAATGTTTTTGTTTGCTTAACTTGGCACAAGTTAGACTAGTAGGCAAGGGCGGAATTGGTTCACCTAGTTTGTACACTCACGCGCTAGTCACCTTGCACAAGATCGAATGTCACGTGTGAATTGCGGTTCCCGAAACCAAACTAGTTGAGTGAGTGACTTAGTTAATATCAATATTTATGGGGGCTCATGGTGTGTTTTGTTGCTGTCACATGTTGTGGTCCATTGCACGTTGTTTGATTTTTAGTGTACATATAGTTCCCTTCTTCAAAAAAAATATAACTGACAATTACTCTTTTTAAAAACAATTCGTTAGTGGCCATATAGTAGCCTTGCCCACTAAAAGATGAGTGGAGGTGAGAGGAGAGAGAAAGCTAATGTAGTGCTAAGGTGTAAGGTGAGTTAAAGAGTGCCTTGCCATCTAGCCTTAGAAAACCCTTGTTAAAAAGACTAAACTTGTTCAAAGATAAATGTGATTTTTAAAAAGTGTAAAAAATATGTTGAGCAATTAAAATTAAATTAATTGGAGTTCACAATTTTGTGATGTGACAAATTGAGGCAATTTGAGCCTAATTGAAAGTCGAAATCGAACTTCCCTCTATCAAACTTAAAAGAAATCATGTATGGCAAAAAATAGATACAAAAATATATGAGTCGTTTTTTTATATAAAATATTAAAAAAAGAAAAGTAACAAATAAAACTTTAGAGGCAGAGTTTTTAATAAATTATAAAACTTATTATTTTTATTTTTATAATAACTTTTAAATTTAACAAATACCCTCTTATACTTTATAACACCTAGAATTTATTATTTTTCTTTAAAAAATACACAACTTAAATGTTATTGTTAACTATAAATATTATTATCTTATAAATTAAATTAATATATACACGGATTATAAATATCAAATAACATCACAAGTTACTATCATATGTAAATGACTACAAGAGATTCTAAATATACGAATGACTCATGTTATTACTCTTCATGAGTTTAAGTAAGGATATGTGTAGAAAATTTTTAATATCCATGTTCAATAACGACTCATGTTATTCCTCTTAATACGTTTAACCTATGTATACACGGGTTTAAAAGTTTAATACGGCTATAATTGTCAATGGGGAAATAAATGTTAAACTTAAAGCATGGATATTAGTCGATATTAATACATAACAAAGTTTTTATGTAAAAACATGTGCGTTCATGGGTATTATAATTTTATCAGTATTAAATGTTTTACAAACTTTATAAAAAAATGAAAGCGTATAGGAGCAACAACCCAACCGGCTAGAGCACATACACTCGAGACATGCCCGCTAAGGCTAAGATCCATCATATACTTGCCTCAGAAGCAAATTCCCAAGCAAGGCATAAAGCCTGACAAACGCGGTCAGATAGCAGAAGGCCTGGAACTCATTCCAGGACCGTTGCAAAGTACAAAACACATGTCATTACCTCATTCGTGTAGAGATAATGTTGCATTATGCTAGTACATAGCAATCGTACATGGATCATTTCATGCACCTGGTTGTATGAAATAATGAAAGTGGAAATGGAAGTAAAGTGCTTGTGTGCAAAAAATGATATTGTGTAAAGGGTTTATATATACCAAACTAGCCGTTTATTGCTTTTGGGTTTAAAAGTTCAATTTTTTATTTTTTATTTTTCTCCCCCTCCAGAAGAAATGAAACAAAAGATACATCGTGCAATATTACGTCTCTTTGGGGATGATTGAACTTTGTTTCAGTATCAAATATATGTTTATCATTCAAATTCTCAACACTTTGAGAATAATTCAAGTTGTCGCGGATAACTTGTCTTGAGGTAACTAAATCAGCATACAATTGATAAAACACTAGGAAAAAACTTTCATTTACAATAATCGGTGGCTACAATGGCTGCCTTGCTATTATCACTGAAAAAGACCATCTCACACCAAAAGTGAAGTAAGGTCGTATGCCCTTGATCTAGAGATTCCGCCCAAAGGAGAATATATCAATGACCAAGCAAACCCTGAAAAATGTCAAAATATTAGGCAATTTCTCCAATGCCTGCTTAAAGTTTGGAAGTTACGCACAGGCGGTTTATTTAGTTTTATTTATAATATGTGAACTAGAATACGCACACTAATAAAAAATATGATACTACATTATGTTTGTGCAATTATTTTTCTGTCAGACTAGTTCTAATACTCCAATGGAACCATGATCTCAAACCGATTAAAAAGACTACCTCCTACTCAACATAAGTCACCGATAAACAGAAGCTAAGAAAAGTCTATTGTGATCTTTATTTTGGAAACGCTTAGTTCAAAAACTAGTTTCTATTAGCAACTTAAATAACAGGTGAAAAAATGAGTGCCCTGCTAACCTTATTGTGTTACTCCTGTTTCAAGACTTTCGGAACTTTTATGTATGGCTCTTCATAACTTGGGATAGCAGCTATTATGGCCTCCCTGTTACCAGCATAGTAAATTGTTCTTAGATTGTGTATTAAATAAAAACCATACAAATAGGTAAAAGTGAGAACTAATTGTACCTATTATCAAATGTTACAGGACTGTCCTCACGAAAGCTTCCCACTTCAGTATCTATAAAACAATTTAAAATAAATGTACTTTATGTTATTCACATCATGCAAAATGTGCTTATAGGAGACGGCAAATCTTCATGAAACTGAAGCTAATTGACTTATAGAAATCAAATGAAAATTATGAGGAAAGGGTTTAACAAAGTTGTTATCTGAGGCTAGCGTGAAAAAAAAAAAATGACTAATGTGGGCTACAAAGTTATCAAATCAACAAAAAGTATGAGACATTTTAAAGAACTAAGCAAAGTGGGATCTAAAGTTCAAGCACCTGCACGTATTGATGGTTCGATACTTTGAAGATCCACATCTTGAAGTTGTCCAAACCTGGTCCATATTTAAAGCCATCTCTTCAAACAGAGAACTGTGAAATGTTTATGGATCCTACACTAGCATAACAGGGTCAAAGTAATAAAGTATTTGTTCAAATACTCTTTTCCTGTCACATAAATTACTTCGTCGCCATTGTGAAATACTTTATCAGTCTCACTTTCGATACTCTAAATGGATATTAAGAGTCCAAACAGTACAAGAGTATATAAAGTTTGTAAGATATAATGACATATAGCAAAAGAACCATAACGATTAGCTTTTACGGAACAACATCAAACACATGACATCGACTATAAAAAATATGCTGAGGAGTGAGTATTACCAGTCTACCACTTGCTGGATTTTGGGGGCAAACTCTTCAGCCTACATGAATCATGAGGAAAAAACAACTTATTGCAACATATAGTGGCATAATGCAATGGTTAAAACTGTCATTTTATTGAAATTCACCTAAATATTAAAACATCATGTAAAGTTCCCATCAATATGCAATCTCAATGATCAAAACGGATATAGATACATGTATACAATGTCTTCATACTAATTATGCTGATGTACATATGAAAACGATAAAATATTTCCTTATGCAAAAAATGACTTTTAGCTGTGAACAATGTCGTGTGTACCTCTTGTGTAGTTAAAGAGATACGTGCAGTTTCAGCCAAACGCGCCACATTAGGCCTTTCCAAACTAGAATGGACCGAGTAGTCACGAACTCCAAACCTAAGCGTGTTACCCTTTTATCTAAGTGCTTGATGATATCCAGATTTTGATAAGTAATTAAGCAGACTATGTTCAGTCAAAAACGCTGGTGTTAGTAGAACTAACGCTCGGCTTCCCATTCTTTAATCAACAATCTGAAAGGAACTTTGATAACTTAATAAAATTGAAACATATTTTCATACTAAAGATGTGCACATCTATGTAGTTTGTCAATAACATAGGAATCCGGAAGGGTTTGTTCAATATCGTGATCAAAATAAAACTGCTTAATAACTATTTATGAGAACTAGGCAAAAATGTAACCGACTTTCATTAACTTTGTTGCTTCAATGAAACAAAATATTATTTTGCTTGATAATGTATATAAGTGACATTCTATAAAAGGGCGGGTCACTTACATGAATCTGAGCATACCTTAAATTGCATCTCTATATCCTAAGGAAGCAAGTATTGGAAAAAGTGATAACTAGATAAATAAAAATAGAAATAAAATAAGTTAAAGGAAAAATGGTAATAAAGAGATGAAGTTACCTAGATGTTTGAAACAGAGAGCAAATGAGAATGAATTTGAGGCTCCGAATGGTTTTAAGGGTTTTGTTATCTGGGTTAATATTTGACCCGTTAATAGAAACAGTTAAGAGGGGTTTGATTTCAGTTAATATGAAAAAAACTGAATTAGTTAGGTTATATGAAAATTGTTTGTTTGTAACTTAATAGATAAATATGACTAAAAATATTAAGTAATAAAACTGATGTTGTTTGTATTAAGTCATTTTTTTTTTTTTGAACAGCTTGTTAGTTGTTAGTGGTTCAGGTAGCAGTGAGTCAGTGACATCCAATTGGGCACTATGCTGACCCTGAACTCCGCATGTACTTCCTCCTATTCCGCCTGAAGAGTAAAAGTCACGGGTGAGATTCGAACTTGAGACCTCCCCTAGCCAAACCTCCCCTCCCCAAGCTGAATCTAACAAACAAGCCCTAGACTACTAGAAAAACTTGAGAGAATAAGGCGAAGTGCACGAAAATGTAACTAATTTATCACTTTTTTTTTTTTTTTTTTTTGTTCAATTGTATATATACCCACTAAAACTTGCATATTTGCATATATACCCAAAAAATGTTTAACTTACATTGTACATCATGCATTGAAAACTTGTATTTTGAGGAAATACGCAAGTTTTTGAGTTTTAGTGAGTATATATGCAATTCTCCGGTTTTTTTTTTTTTTTTTTAGCTATCTTTATTTTCTACTATTGTATATATTATTTTTAAATTTCGTCTATTGTGTATATCTTATGACTATTTTACCCTTACATGTTAACAGGAGTATTATAAATATGAAGAGTAAAATTATAACAAAATACATACAATAGGCAAATTCTAAAGTATCATGTATGCAATAAGAAAAAATAAAAATTGTTAAACAACAAAGCAAAAAGACAAGTCGTTTACATTTCCGTGCCCTATGCCCAATTTATAAACCCATTGATTTAGCAAGACAACATAAACACAATTGGAATGAAATTATTTTTATATGTGTTCTAAGTACTTGGCAATATGTTACATTGGTGGATCAATCCATCAACAATGGTTGACTTTTGACCTCCCATATATGCTTTCAATCCATCAACAATGGCAACATGTTATAATGGTGGATCAATCCATCAACAATGGTTTAGGCAATAATAGTATGAAATGTTTTAATGGAGCACATATGAATCCTAGAAGCATATCAACTGAACTATATATAATGCAATTTTTGATATAGAAGATAGAAAATTATATTTTTTACACTACTTCACCGATCAAGAAGAAGGTATGACCGTGCATACCCTACCTTGGGCATAGATCTGCCCCTGGGCATGTCTGGTGATTTTTCGATTCTATTGGTTAAATATGCCTTCTGTGTCAAATGCACCTAAGTGGTGGTACAAATTTGAAAGTTATCTGCTGACCAACTTCAAAATGCTAGTAAATTGAATCAAGAGACGCTAGGGTATGCGAATATAAACATACAAACTCTAAAATCTAAACTCCAATAGCATTCGTATAAAGATTTAAAGAACCATAGCAACAATCCATTGTGTTCAGTCAAATATAACATGGTCACCCCAAACACATCAAATTCAAATACTAGGCAACATGCCATTCTTTTCATATTTCCTCAATCCACTATATGCTTGACATAACCCCAACCGACCATTGGGTGTGTATGCTTGTTACGGGTTCCGTAAGTGAGACATCAGAAAATATTTGTGTAAAGTGCAACATGTTGTGTCCTTTATCCCAGCTTGAGTGACGCAAATGACTTGGCGATGTCAATTGCCTCGTCCACATGCGTTATAACGGGTCCCTGCAAAGAAAAAATTGTATCATCATATGAGCGAGGGAGTAGTATAGAAAGGTTTAAGGTGGTGTTTTTACTCCTATTCGCTTTCCACAAATTCTACTTTTCATTTAATGGTCAAATGGGGAAAATTTCAAATAATATAACAGAAATCACTTTGTATAAATACCAACGCACTTTCCCTTTGTCTAATTTTGCTCGTCGCACTTTATTTTACATACGAGTCATTTTAAGACAGATGTGTCCCATAAAAATCATTTTGTTACCTGTAATCTTTTAATCACTATGGTGTACAATGCTAAAAGAGCATTTCCGGTCGTTTTCAGACTACTTCTACACTTTCTAAACTCCATTTCAAAAATTTGCTCCAATGCAAACCTTTTCAAAAATCTACTAAATCGCTTAATTTAGAACAAGGGTATCACTATAACAAATATTATTTGTAGTCCTATTTACACGACACCAACCAAAAGTCATTTTGAACCAAACATATTTTCCAGGTAACCTGCCCATCCTAAAAACAATGTAACAAGAATAATCAAAATCACCATACCTGGCCTTGCGCAAGACCGCCTTTCCCACCACCACCTTTGCCTTCTAACGGCTTCAATGCCTCCTTCAGCCACTCTAAAACCTTCAGGTTGTTGCTTTGATTGCTTCGCTCAGGCACACCAGCACAAACCAAGGCCTTCTTTGATTGTTCATCAGTGCTAAAAACCATCACTGCCATACCCTGCAAACCCACCAATACATGTTCAAAAATAAGGAAAAAAAAAAGGAAATTACATAAATGGTCCCTGTAGTATTATGAGACTACAGAAATGATCCTTCAACGATACTAGTTTCACTTTTGGCCCCACAAGTGTGTACACTCCCTTCGTCCCAATTAAATTGCTCACGCACCAAAAAACTAATTTAGGGTGGATACAACAAAACAAACTTTGATCAACAAAAGGTTAAGTTTACCCTTAAATGCATTTAAGATTGCAATTGACTTGAAAAACTCAAGACTCAATAAGATTAAATATGGACATTATTTATAAAAGAGGACACATTTTTCAAAACAAACTAAAATAGTACTGTGAACAATAGATTTGCCACAGGTACAAACTAAAATTAGCATAACTGTTTGTGAGTAACATTACGTAGCTAGTATTGTCGAGTGACCAGTTTTGCAATTTTGAGCTAACCACAGGAACATTTATGCAATTCTAAAATACAGATTGAAAGATGGGTATTCTATAACCTTTTGTTCCATGACTTTAACAACTGCCTCGCGAATAGCAGCAGTATCAGATCCTACACCAACATGGGAAATGCAGAAAGCCTTTCCCTCAGCAATGGCAGCTTCTGCTGCTGCAGTGACGGATGCAACAGCATTCTGGATGTTTTCTTGAGCAATCATCTTTTTGTTTCTGATTACTTGATTCTAAATACATACAATACAGACTCGTTGTCATCTTTTATGATACTTTTATAGTGACAAGTGTGTGAAAGAACGTATAGTTGCTGTGAAGGGTAATCTATCTTACCTGAAGAATGGAAATTTTTGCCTTAAGATCGGCCTTCTTTGCTGTTGGAATTGCGGCCGACTCTACTTGACCATTTAAAAAGGTGACTTTCTGAAATATAAAGTTCAGTGCAAGTCAAATATCATTAAAATAAAATATACATTTGATATAAATCCATTTTATTTATAATACAGCTTCGGCGTTTCATGCTTTAAAATTAAATTACAGTTTGGGCAACTTTCAACCTGTACTCTATATATAACTTATAAGCAATTTTTTGGTTTAGCCTCTTAAAGATAAACATAACTCAATTCAGCCCATTCATAGTGAATGAGTCAAACCTCAATATAAATACAAAATGCATAATGGTAAACACTAAACAAACTAGCCAACCTGCTCAAGAAGGTTCCCTTCCAGAGTTGATGCCTGCTCAACTTCTTGTTCAAGTTCAGCTGCTTTTTTAATAGCCTCAAAAGCATATTCTGTTGTTACAGCAGTAACTCTTCGGATCCCCTTGGCAATTCCCTCCTCAGACAAAAGTGCAAATGCCCTGGCCTCTCGTGTATTGGATATGTGAGTCCCTAGATACATTCATAAAATTCAACTTATAAACAGATGAAAGGAAAGAACTATACAAGTAACAATATTAAAAACGTAAATACCTCCACAGAGCTCTGAAGATATGGACGCCCATTCTTTATTTTCAGGATCAGCCAATAGTTCATCCACTTTTCGACCAATTGAGACAATTCTAACTGGATCGGGATACACCTGTAACCATAAAATAATGTTATGATCAGTTTGATGCTCAGAATTCAAACAGAGGTGGCCATTTCAGCCCATTTGCCAAAACAGTTTAATTGAGTTGTACTTATTGGGCGCACCAGTAAAATATTTATAGGACTATCTAGACATAAAACAGGTTTAAAGATGTGTTCAAATGCTTATAATATCCTATAAGGTTTTGTTAGACATAAATTATATCAGCATTTTGTTTACAGAAACTTTATGGTTTCAGAATCATATATACATTATTTACATAATATTTTAGTCTTTGACAAAGAAGGTGTTGACGTGTCGACCTGACTACCCTAGTTTGACAGACAAAAATATTTGTCTAATGCATCACACAAAAGCCAGCATGAAATTAAGAACACCTACTTCACCAAAAACAGCTCGCAACCCATTTACTCGTTTTGCATCAGCAAGGCTAGCCTCCTTTGCAGAAACCTCTAATTCAGCTTTAATTTGTTCATTTACAATGGATTCAATTCTGCGAAGATCATCTGGCTTTACAGGCTTCCCTGTATGAAGTGATGTATTACATTTATACATTGACCGTGAGGAAAATATTGAAGAAGTACTAATAAAGTAATCAAGTTACCATGGGAAAAGTCAAATCTTAATTTTTCTGGGAGAACAATGGATCCTTTTTGGTCGATGTGATCCCCAAGTACTTCCTGAAAATAAAAAGCGATATAATAAATTACAAGAATATTCAATTAAGGTGGCGATAGAATTATGAAATTGACATTTTTGGATTACCCTGAGAGCAAAATTTAACATGTGTGTACAGGTATGGTTGGGAGCGATGCGTTGACGCCTTCCATAATCAACCTACACCGGATTTCCAAAAAGGTTAAAACACGAAATTTGAAACTAGGGATGAGCTCGTTACCAGTCCCGTACCGAACGGTACCGAATTGGTGGTACCGTTTTTTTCTCGAGCTTAAAATTGTGTACCGGTACCGTACTGGACAGGATTTCGGCACCAGTACAGTACCGGACAGGATTTCGGTACCAGTTCCGGTACCCGTCACCGGAAAAACGGTACACATTCGGGTTTTCCCTTTTTTTAAACAAAAATAAACAAACCAGCACAAACCAAAGATGAAAATATATATTGTTACTTATGTTTTGTCTTGGACAACAAGATTAATTAATAAGCCGATTGTGGGCCGGTTCGGGTTACCTGTTATAAACCTTTGGCACCAAAAATAAGCATAACTCATTAAATAAATATTGTGGGTGAATATGTGACTACGTATTCACGTTTGTATCCAAAAAATATACACATCACTAACAATGTTCCGTTTCGGTACCAGGATCGGGTTGGAATGCTCATCCCTATTTGAAACCAAAAGTATTATATTTTCTACATGAGTCAGATACTTGCCTTACAGATTACTTCATCGCCAACATGAAATTTGGTAGATTCTCCAGTAACTTGACCAAGATGAATCACAAAACCACCGTAAATTTGAACATTAGAAACCTCGAATGATCCAGAGGGGCCTCCAAGTACTCCAGTATCAAATATCTGAATTCACAGTAAAGCATTGTCAGACTTTAAAGCATGTGCTTCTACAAAAAGATTCTATGGTGCAAAATGTAAGCGCCAAAAACTGCAACTACTTATAACGAGCTTAAAATTTTTCCCATTAAGATAAATGAGTATTTGACAAATTTAAACAAATTATCATAGCACATGACGAGTTACCCTTTCATATATTAGGTATGTTCTCAACAAGACATGCTTCGAGCGCAACTTTGTGAAAATTTTAAGCAAAAGTGTTCGATTGCATAGTTCATTATTTGTCTCAGATATTCAGCACTAACCTGACCACCTTGCTCAGCATAGAAACTTGTGCTCTCAAGAATTATACCCACATCAACACCAGCCTCAGCACGTTCCACATACTCACTACCCGTGTAAATGGCTTTTATCACACTTTTGTGGTCCTGAAATTGCTCAAGAAAATCAGGCATTGACTGCATTCATCATCATCACGACTTCAAAATATTTTGAATTTAGCAATAGATAGAAACACATATGGTTAACGCAAACACATTGCACAATGAACTTACCAATAACTACCAAAAAACAATCGTGATTACATTAGCAAAATACACAAGTAAAAAAGGCACACATACGTACCTCAAACCAATTATATTTGAAACTATCATTTGTTGTAGCCACCCCTCTCTTATGTAGTGCTGAGGTCGCGTCTGCATCCATCACAATCGAAACAGCAGATTGCTGTCACAATAATGCGTCAGTTAAGAACAAATAGCAAACTGGCTACCCTTTTAAGTAAGATAACTATATTTGTCTTGGAGTTATCTACTATGGACATGAACCAGAGATAAATAAAGCTAGACAGTTAACCTTATTCTGAGCATTCCTTGATCTTTCTCTAGCTTCACTCATAGCGAGATTAAAACCCTCAACATCAACCACTAAATGCCTTTCTTCTGCCATTAACTGAAATAAGAACAACACATTAGAATATAATAAAATTTGTGTGGAAAAAAAATGTCAAAAGAACCCTCTAGATACCTGAGTTAGATCCAATGGAAACCCAAAAGTATCCCACAACACAAATGCATCCTGAACCAAAAGATTATTCAAAAAATAAGAATCAGAGCTTTGTGAATGTAGATGGAAACAGAATAAACACATTTTATAAAGCCACTATATCATAAATTAAAAAAGATTGATCACTTTGGAGAATGAATTGATATAAAGATCAACCGAGTAATTATTGAATAATTAATTATGAAAAATTCAAAAGAGCAAATGTAAATAAAAGAAAGCTTGCCTGTCCACTAATAATTTTTCCCTGAGTATCTTGAACCGTCCTTTTAAACTTCTCAATTCCCTACAAACAAACAAAACATAAGCACTTTAGCGTTCATCCTTAGTATAAATCTCTCATTAACTTCTTTTACCTCTCTTTCTTGAGACCAAGAGATATTTGTTTAGAAAGAATTGGTTCAAATTAGGATAGATTCATGGCAAAGGTTTAAATCAGTTGCAAGAAAAACACAGATTAAGCTAAATCAATTCAGAACCTGTATCATTTTTTCTCACTTCTACCCTATGAATATAAAGATAAGGCAGTATGAATAAAGGTCAATCTTACATGAAGTAACGTTCGCCCAAAACTTGTTTCCTCTTCAGCTATAATCTCTCTAATGCGCGTCTCGTGTTGCTTTAGCTCAGGAAAGACATGGCTCATAATATCCACCACAACTTTTACCAATCTGATTCCATCATAACAAAAAGTTACCAAATAAAGACAAACCCAGACTGCAATATTTATTACAAAAATTGAGTGTGGGAAATCCCCTTGTAAACTATAATCTGACTAAGGAGAAAACATATATATTACAATGTACAGTGTATTATTTAATTGAAGCAATAATCGCATACATACCCGTTGAAAAATCCTTGCTCTGCTTTCAAAACTTCTCTTCCATAACGTACTGCACGGCGAAGAATGCGTCGTAAAACATATTCACGCCCTTCATTGCCTGTAAAACAAAATATAGGATATATGTCACGAATGATCATATGCTAGTTGATAACACAAATATATGTTCTAGATACTGTCACATAGTAAGATGGAACAGAGCAGGTTTTCATATCAACCTGGACAAGAGCCATCGGCTATAGCAAACGAAAGAGTTCGGATGTGGTCAGCAACAACTCTGTATGCCATGTCAATGCCATCCTTGTCATCTGGCCCCACTTTGCCTGTATAAGCTCTGGCACCAGTTGCCTGCCAAAAATGAAGTTGAAGAAATTCATATTGAATCGGAGACATGTAAAAGACTGTAGAAGAGTCAAGATATGTGTTTTCATAAAACCTTTTGAATAGCTTCAAAAATGGGTAGAAAGACATCAGTATCATAGTTGCTCAACTTGTCCTGAAGAATTGATGTCAACCTTTCGAAACCCATTCCGGTATCCACGTGTTTGGCAGGGAGAGGTTTCAAAGAACCATCAGCTTCCCTGTTAAACTGCGGAATAGAAACAAATAAATGCACAATCACCCATAAGAGCTGCTAAATAAAGATAAAAAAAAAAAAAAAAAAAAAAAAACAAAAAAAAAAAAAAAAAAACAAAAAAAAAACTAGACATGTTTACACGAGACAAAACATAAGAAATTTACCTGAATAAACACGTTATTCCAGATTTCAATCAATGTGGGGTCATCATTGTTAACCAAATGTGCACCATCACGACCACCAATTCTATCAAAGTGTATTTCAGTACAGGGTCCACACGGCCCAGTATCACCCATCTCCCAAAAGTTATCCTGCCACACAATTTAGCAATTGAATCAACAAAAGTAAATAACTGCTCTTGGATCCAGAGTACTGCTGTGTTGAAAAAACAGTTGATCAGAGAAAACAGTTTAGAAATGGAAAGACTTGGTAGAAAGCGTACTTTACAACCAAAAGGCAAAACTCGTGCAGGTGGGAGATATTGAAGCCATATATCTCTGGCTTCATTATCAGCGGGAAGGCCCAATTTCTCATCACCGCCAAAATAAGTAGCATATATTCGATCAGTTGGCAGCTTATAAACCTGTACATCAACAAGCAAGAACCAAATAAACATACCGAAGAAGACTCAAGTTGCTTATTGCGAAACAAGATAAAAGTTAATGTCATTACGGTTGTGAGAAGCTCCCATGCCCATCCAATAGCTTCCTTCTTAAAATAATCACCAAATGACCAGTTACCAAGCATTTCAAAGAAAGTGTGATGATAAGTGTCTTTGCCAACATCATCAAGATCATTGTGTTTTCCTCCGGCTCGGATACACTTCTGGGTGTTGCAAGCACGAGTCAATTTGCTCAAAGAAGTGTTCGGATCAGCAGTACCCAAGAAGATAGGCTTATATTGATTCATACCTGAATATGACAGAATAACATAAAATTAGTGCCACAACAATCACTAAATCAGTACTCATATTCAATCATTTACTGTCATAATGATTAGATTCAAAAAATGAGGCAATGAGTTCCCATAAGAGAACTGATTATCTGATTCTAGTCCTTCATGCCAAAATATTCTCAGAACACATCCACTGACCAAAAGATAACCTAAAAACACACCTACCAATTGTCTATCCGTTTCTTGAAAACTTAGCAGCGTCATTACTAGTTAGCAATATACTCTTAGAGACGCGATTCGACTTTAAGGGACGTTTGAAATTGCTTATTTTTTTCTGTTTATGCTTCTTCATAGATATAAGTACTTACAAGCTACTTAAAATTAAGTAATTCTGGAAATGGTGTTTGGATTTGCCTATTTTCTAAATAATAATAATAATAATAATAATAATAATAATAATAATAAATAAAATAAATAAAAAAGGCAAAGGTTAATTATATGTTGAAAATTTTTCAACCGAAACCATTATAAAAGGTTTAGGTGAAATATGTTTGTAAAAGTTAAGTTTAATTTCAGCAAAAAATAAACAATATGAAACAAGTAATTCCCTGGCAACTTATCAAAATCTGCTTAAGTTACCTAAAAATAAGCAGTTTGGATAACACAAAACTGCTTTGGCTTAAAATAAGCAATCCAAATCCACCCCCTTGAGATCAAACATGATGCTCTCTTAACAAAAAAACATCTCAACCAGTAATACAACCATTTATTTAAAACTTAACAGCATCATTAACGATATACTCTTAGGATCAATCAATCGATCATTAATTCTATATTCGTATAATCTACTATAAACACAGTAATGTCGTAACAATATACACCTACTCCATAACAATTCAATCGTCTGCAACCAAAAATTCAAACCACCGAACTGTGTAACAAACAATATATTCGTATTCATACAACAAAATTTTACATCAATACTTCTACGTCCGTATACTCTACTATAAACATTCACAACAAGATACACCTACACCATAACAATTCAACTATTTCGTAAAATTCACTATAAACATTACTAACATTATACACCTACTCGATATGAATTCAAACGAATATAACTACTGCATATGTATAAGAGAATTATCGAGTTGATAACTAACCCTAACCAATATGTAAATGACTTAAAACAGTTTAATATAAATAAATAACAATCAGAGAACGAATAACAACGGACCGGCATTAGCGAACAAAAGCGTAGGGTCATTAACCGGAACAACGGGGCTCGATTTCCAGTAAACATGATTCCTCTCTTCAAAAAACTTAATAAAAGTATCCCTAACTTTATTCGCCGGCCACTCAATCTCCTCCACTTGTGACCCCATACTTTTACTCTCTCGCAACGAATTAACAACAGTGGAAAACCTAAACCGACTTAAACTAAAACTATTGCGACGAAAGAAGCTAACTGGAGATATGCGGTGAGTTAACGATGAGGCTAAATTACGAGTCAACTGAACCTTCATCCATCTGTGATTTAACGGCGTTAGGGTTTCGGATGACGGCGGAGTTAGTGATTTAGTCAAAGTTTATGGGGAGATATATAGGATGGATAACTGAAGAAGGTAGGCCACTAACTTTAATTTTTTATATTCGATGAAACGGAATCGTTTGGTAATTGGGTTGTGAGATGCCCCAAATGTGGCCGGCCCGATTAGATGGTTTCTTTTAGCTTTTTGAGAATTTCAAAAATGGTCCCTGTGGTCACCCGGGTTTAACGGAAATGGTCCTTATACTTTTTTTTAACGAATCATCTCCTCGTGGTTACGACCTATAACGGGTTTGGTCCCTTGACCAAATTTTACGTCTGTTTGACCGTTAACTTGGTCATGTGACAAAAACGTGAGGGTTACTTTTGTCATTTCATGTTTGGCGGGTGTTTGACCATGGTTTATAATACATTTGACTGAATAATACGATTCATAACAAAAATCATCCTCAAACTTTATCACTCCAAAAACCCCAATTGGATGAACCCTAGATTGTTCTAAGTCTAATCAGCCCTAATTAAACAATGTTGTGTGAATGGAGGGTTCGTAAGAAGGGTTCAAAAGCAGATTCCTATCATGATTATCGTAAGTATATTTGATTGTCCATTCGTAAACGATTTTTTTGATCAATAATCTTGTGTAAACTCATGTTTTTTAATGTTACTAAGTAAATTTCCATCTGTTTTTTAATGTTACTAGGATGTATTATAAAGGGGTAAAGCTAAAGATACGCAACATATTTGTTCAAATAAACACAAGTACGCAACGTACTTAGTAAAGTGTCAAACGTACGCAACATATTTTCAAAAAATGGTCGATCTACGCAATATGACCTGCTGGCAGCAGGTTACTAGGTCACATAACTTTCAAAGTTACACATTTGGTCCCTAAACTGTCTCATATCTCGCGTACATGATCCTATTTTAGTCCTATTTACCAGCGTTACACCGTTAGTCCCCAAACGTTACACCGTTAGTCCTATTTGCTCCTATTTACCAGCGTTACACCGTTAGTCCTATTTAGTTACACCGTTAGTCCCCAAAAATATATATATATATAAAAAATTTCAGATTATTTAAATAAAAAAAAATAAAAAAATAAAAAAAAAAAAAACTTTAAAAAATCTGGAATTTCTTAAAGTTTTTTCTTAAAGTATAAGGTAATTGAGTTATATGTTGATCATGGTGTTAATAAGGAACAACTGAATGTAGTGTCACAAAATGCAGATGATTGTTTGATTAATAAGAAAATAGATAATGTTGTCTTAGATGGCAATGGTGATGATGTACTTGTTGATATTAGTGAGGATGAATGGCTGAAAAGGTGCACAGACTTGGTGGCTAGAAAGAAACAGGCTGTAGTTGAAAATGAGGATGTAGGGCAATCAAATAAGGATAAGTCGAATAGGTATGAGTTAAATAGGGTTGAATCAGAAAGGGAACATGGTTCTGGTAGTGAATATGGTTCTGGTAGTGAACATGGTTCTGGTAGTGAACATGATTCAGATAGCCAAGACAGTGATTACTTTGAAGAACCAGATAACATTATAGATGATGTAGGAGTGGATAACTCCTAGATTGTACCAAGAACAAAACATGCAAAAGGCCAATGAACAACAACGACAAAGACAACAACAACAACAACAACAACAACGCCACGGCCACCAGTGGAATGAATAATTAGCATTCATATTAATAGTACGTTAAAAATTAAACATGCAATATTTATTTCATGTAATACCGATAAACGGGTTAATACTATTGATTCGTTAGCAAGTAAGTTTATTGAAAATAATGTGTCGAGCATTCAATTTTTAGTCAATAATTATTACTACACTTTGTTGGTGCATTTTAATATTTTTGCTCTTAATGTAGTTTTTTGTCTTGCGGTGTGTTAATGTCACTTTTTTAATTAAACGTCTTGGAATATTGCGTGACTTTGATATTTGATATGACTGTGTAAATTATGTCGATGTTACATATTGAAAATGGGGTAATATATAATAAAAATATCTTCGCACTATCATCTTAACAATGAGAATCTTCTGAATCGAAGAAGTATATAAATGAGAAGAAAATTGTATTTAGTTAAATGTCGGGTCTATTGATTGATTGGAGCGGGTTTATGATTCGGACTTGGGTCATTGGATCTGATTTTTTATTATACGAGTTATAATTTATACTCTTGAATATACTAATTACTTTAATGTTTTATGTTTTTATAGTTTTGTTAAAAAGAAAATTTGTTTTATAGTTCGCTTTTAATAATGTCATTTATTTGAACAACAAAATCCGTCTTTCACAAAAAATGAGAGTTTCAAACATGAACCGAAAATTAGTCCCGAACATTACAAAAAAACAATTAGATCCAACATGTGTGCATTGCATGGGTCCTGAGGCATTCCAAATCTATATGCATCGCACGGGGATGATATAAAAGGTCTCCAATATTAATGTTATCACTTCATATTTAAAATAATTTATGTAATTTATACATATTAAAAAATTACATGTGAAAAGACTCTTTTTAATGTAACATCTTCAAAAAAGTCTCTTCACATATACTCTTTTAATGTCAATAAACTATTGTTGTATAATTGAGCCTCACAATCATACTAACAACCCGACAATTTACACAATCATTTTTGCACGGGTCCTGAGGCAAACCAAGTTATTTATGACGAAAATTAGTGGCAAACATAGTTTTTGACTCGACCTAAAACTGACAGAAATAAAGGCACCAACATTTTTCATGCCGTGCTAACAAAAGTTGTGGTAACATCACAACTTAGGAACTTATTGACCAACAAAAGTTGTGGTAACATCACAACTTAGGAACTTATTGTCAATAAACTATTTTAAATGTGTGTCATGCTTAGAAAAGGTGTAATACCATCACAATTTAGATATATAATGATGAAAATAAGTGTCGAAGCTTACATGTCAATAAACTATTTTAAATGTGTGTCATGCTTAGAAAAAGTGTGATATAATCACAACTTATATATAATGACGAAAATATGTGCCGAAGATTACATATTAGTTTTATATCAAAATATAGGGATGTTACAATTTTAAGAATAAATACAAAATCTAAACTTTATAAATAACTACTAATATGTCATAAAAAGTTTAAATATAATGTTACAATCTTGAGAATAAATACAAAATATAAACTTTATAAATAAGTACTAATATGTCATAAAAAGTTTAAATATAAAATTTAGCGATCAACTAAGGTCATACTTACAAAAGTCTAATAACGAAAAAAATTACTTGACATTACACTATTACCAATTAGATAGAGCCCGTGTGCAACGCACGGGTCTGAATTACTCGTTAGTATAAATATGGAGTAGCATTTATTGTGGGAAACGAATTTATTTTAAAGGGTTTATTTGATGACTATTAGTTGGGTCAAATCTAATTATTAGTTTAGGTCCATTAGGTTGAAGGTTTGCATTGCTTGTTCATTAAGCCATTATTTGTTATAAATATATAGCCAATTTTCATTATATAACACACAAAAACAATTCAATAATAAATCTATTTAGTATTTTACACTCCAAATCGATGTTTTTTTTTTCTTTTTTTTTTTTTTTAATTCTATACGGTGTATTGATTAATTTTGATACAGTGTATTAGTTTAAAATTTAAGTATTCGTATCTAAGCAATTGGGATACTGCGTATTGAATACGGCATATACAGTTTTATGTACACAACGTATTAGGTGAACAATAACACACAAAAATACTTTATTTTTCATTTTTTTAGGTTTAATTTTTTTATTAGTTTACTAATAGTTTATGTTTTATTTCATTAAGTATGAAAATTGTTGCATAGGGAAATGAATTCAAAGGAACCGACTTCATGACTATTGATGTTGATGTGTTTACTCATGAGACACCGCTGGGAAAGGCGTTCAATGAGACATCAATGGGAAAGACGTTCGATGAGTTCATGAAGTTATGCTCCATTGATGTTCAGTTATTCACCCATAAAAGTGTGGTCAATAAGACTCACGAAGAATGGCTTATGGAGTGGGACGAAATACATAAGAATGACAACCCATGGGTCTTTGACAATGGATTGGAATGGGATAACAAAAGCGACAACTCTTGGGGAAAATGGCTTGCGAGTGAAACTTGCTACCGAACTGAACAAACTAATGAATATATTGATAATTAGTTCGAATACACAAGGGCAATTAAGGATAAACTAGGCAAGGATGAGGAGTGCGAAAATATGAATGGATGCGATTGCCTACTTCATGAATTGATGGCAAAAAGAGAAACTTAAATCAAATTAAGAATTAATCAAAGATTAATAAAGGTGATAATGGAACTTTTAACCCCTATGGAGCTACATTTGAAGAATGGTTTGAAGCTACATATGCAGACCGCTTAATGGACGGAAGAGCCAAGGCACGAGCTTGGTTCAAGTGGAATGAAATGTATGGAGCATGAGAACAGGGTATTGAAGAAGATATTGAGTATTTGCAAGAATACTTTGAACCGTGGTCTGAAGATTATTATGTTAATCTAGAAGAAGAAGCCTACAAGCAAAGAAGATGCGAGTTACTTGGAATGCCTTATGATGAGGCGAAAAGTGTTACGCTTTTAGGGGTTATTTAAGCCATAAGTCGTGATTATTTGATCAAATATTGCCTCAAATCGTCCCTTTTGTCATTTTAGGTACTTTGGAAAAGAAATCTGGAAAAGGAAGCATTTTTGACGTTTTTGGAGCGAAAAGTGAAGAAAACGACAAAGTCTCCAAAATCAAGCTGGAAATAGTACTTGACGACGTCACGCTCTAAAGGTGACGGCGTCATGTGTTGGCAAAGAGGTGGATATGAAGTTTACACGAGACGCGCTAGAAAGATTTTAGGACTTAAAGAGTGACGACGTCACCCTTTGTGACGCCTAGGCCGTCAAGAGCAAATTACAAGGTGACAGCCAAGAGATAGATTACAAGTGACTGCGTCAGATTTGGATCTAGGCAATCCGAGGAGAGTATTGGCGGCTAGTTGACGGCGTCACATGTATAACGTGACGTCGTCAGATTGTAATCTGTATATTTAGTTTTCTAATTTTCATTCATTAATGAAAGAACTTTTGGAGGAACTTTACCACAAACCCAACGTCGAATTTTTACCTTCTTGTAAGGGTTTCAAACCCTTCTTTCATCCATGTTTGATTAAATATAAGTCTTCCAGTAATTATTCAATATGTCTATGTGTTGTTTGATTCTATCTTATGCTTGTCTTTACTTTAACATGCTAGGCTAGGTTTGTTTTGGTTGATTGTTTGTTAATAATTGTTGTGGATGAATGATTTCGATGTTAGGCTTAAGAAAACTGGCTAATCTCCAATTGGTAACTTGCTTGAACGTCTTCAGAAACATGAATCGGATGTGTACTACGATTTTGTTGGTTGTATTTAATGCATAATTGACTACTAATGATGCCATGTTAGGAGCTAGTTGTCGGCTCGACATAGGAAGAGGTAGAAGCTTATAGAGTTGAGGAAGATCATACACGGCCCCACGAATGGTATTAAGGAATAAAACCCATCATCCACGCAATTGTAACAAACTAGTCAATTAATGAAAGATAGCTAGGGAGTAGTGAAATCTAAGTAAACACGTTTCTCTCATTATAAGGTTTTTCTCACATTTAGTTTCTTATTATTTTATTTTTATTGCATTTGTAGTAATTTGGGTTAGTTGACTAGCAACTAATTCCGCCCACTCTTCCACTACCCGAGATTTTTACTTGCTTTCCTTAAAATATAAAAATACAAAAAGAATCATCCCTCACATCTAGACCTAGTTTAATTAAGTTTTGATCCTAACGAACACTATTCCCCAAGTAGAACGATCAATCCCCGAGTACTTGCCACTACACTATACTACATCGGTCAGGTACACTGCCTGGTGGGGATTGCAAGCTTCTCGAGATCCCTCAAGAGATAAAACCTTTTGTGTAGGCGCAATCCCACGCATCAAGTTTTTGGCGCCGCTGCCGGGGAATAGTTATGTTTTGGTTGAAATGTATTTTGATTAGGTCTACTCATTAGAATTCTTTTTAGTGAGATTTTTATTTTCATTGTATTAGCTTTCTTTAGTCTATATTTTCTTTGTGTCTTTGTTCGTAAAACTTTTCCATTGACTATTCCGTTAGCCATTGTGGAGAACGCGAATCCACCATACTACCAACCACGAAATTCACCCACTCCAAATGACATCTTGATGTTCAAACAACATCAAGATGAACCTATCTATGATGCATGGACTCGTTTTAAATATATACTCTGAAAAGTCCCTTATCATAGTTTCGATCTGTGGTCCCAAATTGAAATATTTTACCATCGTGTCGACCACTATACCAAAATGGACATTGACCATGCCGTAGATGGGGACCTTTGGGGATTAAGTGTTTATGAAACATGGGAAGCCATAGAGGATTGTGCCCAACTCGCTAAAAAGTTGGACAACCCAACAAACATTGTTACGGATCAATTGATAACAAGCTTGAGGGAACACGCAAGAAGTTTGTTTGGGGATAATAAGATTAAAGATGAGATACCTAGGTGCAATGAAAACATAGGTAATCTAGATACAATTGTCAAATCCAAGCCCACCGAGTACCCCACAAGTCCTACCATCATTTGAGGCACACACACCGCCCGTGACTTACCCGGAAGAAGTAAAAGATACTATAGAAACCGCAATAGAGGTAGAGCCCTTGGAACAAACATAACTAGATGAAATAGGTTTGAATACTTGTGGTCACAAAATTTCTCTTAGTTATAAGGAAGTTCCTAGTTTTGATGAACCGGAGCCTCAACCAACTCCGTTACCTAATCTTCCATCCTTGGATGAATATTTAGGGAGTGAAAAAGGTCCCGATCCACCCATCAAACCATATAGTCCGGGTAGTTTTACGTTGAAGGTAGTAGACTCTAAGCCTTGTAGAGAGGAAGCTGACATAGGAATGGACCATGACCTTACATACTTACATAACCCATTCATGATTGATCAGAAAAAACATTATGGGTTTAAACCGGGTTTATTAGGTCAAGATGGATTCCCAACTAGGAGTCTCTCAAAGTTGATAGAAGATGATCCTTTTTTAGGAGAAAACTTCAACTCACCCATTGACCAAAGTGAACTAGGTAAGGTTATGATGAAAGGATCACACCCCTTTGAGCATATAATTCATCCACCACTCTTTCCTCACAAGGCATACTTCCACCGAGACGGTGTGTATAGCTACTTTCACCCGCACTTAATCCTAAGTGTAGGGAAAACCTCCCTTATTTCTGTTAAATAAGGGTAGAGTCAAGCTCATGACTCGAACAAAAATAAGAACTTATTGGGAGGCAACCCAAGCATTATTTTTTTGATTGTTTGTTGGTTTGATTTTATTTTTTTTCGTATGCATGTTTTATTTTTATTATTTGAGGCTCATGTTTCAAAGTAAATTGTAAAAATGTTTTATTTTGTTTTTAACTTCGTCTTGATTACATATAAATATATTTTGCAAAAGATAAGTGTAAGGGAAATCTAAATTTGTTTCTAATTGATGAAGATTGAACATGAATCACAACAATATCAAACGAATATGTATATTGGTATTTGTTTGAGTCAAATGCTTGTATCGAGTCATAATGATATTTTACAATTTCCAGGAATAGGCATGAGTTTTTCCAGAAATTTTCCGGAAACTTAACATAAAATTTATGCAGGTCACTTCTGACGACGTCAGGGTTATAACCTGACGGCGTCAAGTGTAAAATGTTAGGTCACCATTTAGTAAACACAAGTATAAGAAATGAGATGAGAATAAGAGATGGTTGATTATAAGATTATGAAGAGTGAAAGAACAAGAGTTTCATTAAGATATTCAAATAACCAACAATATTCAAGGTTACATAAGCTTAGTATATATAGGGGAGGAGTAGGGCAACACTCCCTTCCTCCCTCATTCATCTAAAAACGTGGGCTTCAAGGCCCATTGGACTTTAATACATAAGCCTTGTAACTTAAACATAATGAAATAAATAACTAAGCAACCTATTACAAAAGGTAATGACCGAGACTTGACTAAATACAAAAGTATGTTCCCAACAATCTCCCCCTAAGGTTCGATCATCACGGTTGCTTGAGGTCTTCATCTTTGTTGTTGACTTGTGACATGTAAATCATTAGACGTCTTCGAAAATGTTGTGTAATGAATGTAGTTTGCTCTATGTCTTTGTTCATTGGTGATGATGTAGTGATTGTGTTATGAAGTAGTCTGCTGTTCGTCACTCCTGCGTCTGTGGTGGTTGTCCGCCATTCCAACATGCTCATACATCTTTGGACTTAGACTTTCACGTGCACGAAGTTCCTTTTCATACTCTAAGATCTTTAGTCTTTATACTTTGTAGATTCTTCTTATTGGCATAGAATCTTTCTTTGAACTTTGTGGTGCTAAGATCTTTGGGGGAGCTATCATATGCTTCAAGATGTATGTATGAGCATGTTGGAATTTACCATCATGGAGGTGATATACCTGCAAGTAAACAGTTAGCAATAAACAATCGGTACTTACAGATAAGGAAATAGAGTTCGTCAACAGCATAGTGTGAAGACTCCTTCTAATCCTTATCAAGGCCGTTCCCATGTCAGATACTCCCAAAGGAGCTTACGAGACTGATGAGTGTCTAAATACTCATCATTTTATACCAATCTGAACTGCCAAAACATACAAAAACACTCAAAAATGCATCATAATACTTAAAATATCTTTGAAGTGTGTTTTATATGTTTCAAATACAAAATATGCAAAAACAAATGAAAAACGTACAAAGTTTGCATAATTGGCAGTTTCAGTCCCTCAAGTTTCAAATATTGTCAAAACTAGTCCCTGAAGGTTTTAAATGAATAAAAAGTCAACTTAAGTCCTTGGGAACTCAAAAATGTTCACAAAACGTCCCTGGATAAAAGTTTACACAAACTGGCAATTTTTACCCCTCAAGTTACAAAATTGGCAAAATAGTCCTTGGGTATTTAAAAACTTGAAATTTTACAAAATATACCCTTGTACTATGCATGATTGACAATTTGGAACAATTTGCCTAACTTTTGGGAAATTACAAGTTTAGTCCCTTAAAAATCCAAATTTGCAATAAAGGTCCCTGGAGTTTGAAAAATTGCAGAAAAGGTCCCTGGGTGTTTTTAAATGGAAAAATAAATAAATTGGTCCTTGGTTTATCATATTTGGCAAAAATAGCAATTGAAACTACTTTGGGAAAATCACATATTCAGTCCCTCTATTTTACCCAAATTACATTTTTGGTCCTTGATTTAATACTACACCAATCCGGACCCTTTTTATTTATATAAACCAAAACCAAATCCAACCCACCTAAACACCCCAGCCCACACACACCCCTAGCCCAACATAAGCCCAGTCCAAACCTACCCTTTGTTATTTAAAACGGGTCAAACCCCGTTTGACCACCCAAAACCGCCAAACAGCTACCACTGTTCACCCTCCTCTCCCACAACTGAAACCACCAAAACCAGGTGGTATTCCACCACCACATCACCTCTCCACCTCACCCCCTACTCCCCTAACATCACCTTTCCACCTCACAGCAACCCACTCCTCATTAAATGCTTTCCACACAAATTTTCACTCCAAACTCCATTGTATCCTCTGTTTTCATCATATCAACCCAACTTGGTCTCCTTACTTCCCCAATTGTCTTCTGACACACCCACATACTCCCAACAATCTTTAATTGCAACCCTTTGCCTCCAAGTTAACGTGGAGGACTTTGGCGCCAAAAGTGAGTTTAAACGGTCTTGATCAATTCAGAGAAATGGATGGCTCAGATGAAGTGGGAAAAGCTCAGAAGATGTTCCTAAACCTAATTGGAAGCTTATAAAAGGAAGAGAAGATCAGAAGTGAAAGATATAGTTTAATTTAGCAAAAGTAGTCTCGTTAAAATTGTAACTTGTTATCTTAATTAATTTTCAAGCTTTTAAGCTCTGTACTAGTCAATTAAAGTGTAACCTAAGCTTTTGTGATAATCAAATTTAAGTTTCAAGTTAAATTTCAGTTGGTGCAATTTTTATTCTCATTTCAAAATTCTCAATAAGCTGTGTTGTTGTTAATGTATGGTTTAATGGATTGAATAAACTCATATAAGCTCCCATAAGCTCAATGAAGCTTTTAGTAACCTACTAATCAGTTTAATATAAAAAATCTCACAAATTACAAATTGGTCAACTAAAGTCAACTGTTGCAATTTGTTCTTGATTTCTGGGTTTCAGAAGAGATTTGGAAGCAATAAGGAAGCTTGGAGTATTGGTTTAGATCCTCAGGGGAGGAAATAGGTTGTTCTTGGTTCATGGTTTGAGCAGGAAAGCTATTTGTAAGTTATCAAAATTCTCACTTTTACTTTTGTGCTATTGCTCTGCTTATTACTTGCTTTTTCAGTGTTCAATGCTTATTTAGTCTTATATAGTCATAATATAACATAAAAAGAGTATCTTGTTTGTTTAAATCAATAGTTACTAAAAAAATAAAAATCTCACAGTCAACTTAGTATAATTAACATTCTTGTGTATTGGTAGCCATTTTCTGTTTCTAAGTGCTTAATTAGATCTAATATAACTTAATAAGTTAGTATGGATCAGTAGCATAAGCTCTTGTAACCATTTACTTCACAAATCTCAAAATAGTCTAGTTACAGGTGTGTTTGGATTAGTGGATTGCATCACTAAGTTGTATGCTATTGTTGTTGTTCTGTGTTTACATAAGTCACTTAAGTTCATATAAGGATAGTTTGACCATTAGTTTGGTCACAATTACCACAATAAGTCAAAATCCATTTACAAGTCCCTTGACAGTTAACTGTCAAGGAATTGTGAACCATAAACCCTCACATTAGCTTATACCTTTAAGTTTTAGCTTATTTTAGGTCTAACATAGCTTATTACAACTTAATCAATCAATTAGAAGTGTTAGAATCTCATATAAGTCAAACTAGTTAGTTTTCCTCAAAAGTCAAATTTGTTCTTATCAGATTTTCTCAAAACTTAAGGGATTTTTGTAGATTTTAGTATTAGGATTCAAGCTTTAAGCTTTGGTGGATTTGTAGTCTACCAGCTTATTTTCAGTATCCCACATAGCTTATAATTTTAAGATTTTTTATCTAGGCCCCACAGACCCTCAAACTCACTTGCAGGGCAAAAGTGTGCCCTGCTCATTTAGACCCAGTTCATCACCACCACTTTGGTGGTGATTTGTTATCAATCCAGTGGACCCCACACCTCAACTATTAGCTTAATTTGTAGCTTATTAGTCACCTTTTTCATATCTAGGTTTAATTTAGCTTTTAGCTTATTGTAGCATAGTTTCTAGGACCTTAGTTTGTATCTTATTACAAAAAGCAATACTGAGCACTCAGTATTTGATCACCAATCCAAAGGCTCACACAGAGCTTATTAGGAAGCCATAAGCTTAGCTTCTTAGTTTATTGTGTAGCTTACCAACCCATCTTTGAACCCCTAGGCTTAGCTTGAACCCTATTTCACTATTGTGGACCCCACAACTCATTGAAAGTGGACTGCAAGGCAAAGTCTTACCCTGCACATCAGATACACAGCCATCACCACCACTTTGGTGGTGAATTGTGGCCAACTCAGTGGGCCCCACACCTTCTACTTAGCTTATTATAACCCCCCTCCTACCCAGGTTCAATAGTTGACCATTAGTTTGACATATAGATCAGTGGACCCCACCTAAACTTGTTCCCAAACTCTGTCCCATTTCTGAGTCAGAAAAGAAATAAGCAAGTGCTTATTTGGGATTTCCAGCTTATCTCACCATATTTAGCTTAATTAGGTTTAAATAACTTAAATAAACCAGATTTCATTATAGTGGACCCCACATAACCTCAGTTTAGCTTATTTCTTAATTTAGTCAATCTTAGTCAACTGTTTAAGCTAATAAGCACTCTCAGTGCTTATTCTTGATTTCCATAGTAGTTGTCTTTATTAAAGTTTCATTATTTAAGTATTTAAGTAGTTTTATAAAAGAAAAACCAGAAAAAGCAAATATAAAAATAGTGATAGCTTCTATTTAATAGAAATTATATAATTAATTTTCATTTTAGCTTATTAATAAGCACTTGTCCAATTTTATAATTTTATAAATTACTTAGTACCTTAAAGTAGTTAAAATAATTTTCTTAGAATTTTCCTAAGCAGTTTACTATTTATTAGATTTAAAACTAATTTAAATAATTAAATAGGTAATATTAATAATTAAATAGATTTCTTTAATTTTAATTAACTAAAGTAGAATTTTATATTTTTCCTAAGTTTTATAAATTAGTTAAGACTTTTAAAAAATAGTTTCATAATTTCCACTGTTCATTTTCTAATTTTCTAATTTAATTTAATTAAATTAGCTTAAAAGTAATTAATAAATAATTAATTAGTCAATTAGCTTAAATATAATTTTTAGCAAGTTTTTATAATTTTGTAGTATTCCTGTAGTGTTTAAATAGTTTTATAAATTTTATCATAATTTTCTAAAGTAATTTAGTATTAATAATAACTTAAAATAATTAAAATAGTTTAATTAAGTTAAATAGTTATTAATTAATAAAATACTTATAAAAAGACAAAAATATTTATTTTCATTTTTTATACTTTCTTCAAGTTCTTATTTAAGTTTAGAAATTATTGTTATAAGTTTTTAGGTTTATTTGTAATAGTTGTAATTTTTAGTTAATTTAAATTAAGTTTTAAATTAGATTTTAATTAGTTTTATTAATTAAATAGTAATTAAATATTATAATAATCATTTTCATAATTTCAAATTCATTTTCTATTTTCTTTAATATTAAGTTTTCAAAAGTTTCACTTTTAACCCCTGTAGTTTGTAACTTGTTAAAATACCACTTTTCTCTGTCTGTTATTTGATTATCTGATTTTGTGCTTATATCTGTATTTCTGTTATAATTTCATATTTTCCAAATATCAAGCAATCAGTAGTATAATCAACCCTCAAATCATCTTTGTTACTGTCCTCAGTACCAATCACTCTCCTATCCGTTTACAAATACAATTTCAATCTCGTTGGGATTTAACGACCCGGGGATTTCCCTGTACTTCCACGGTCAATATTAACTTGCACTTTCTCCCAGGTGGGCCTAACAGCTGCACACGGATGACTGGTTGGTTTGGGAGGAGTCAGAGACCTACTCAGTAGCTCAATGACTGGGTGAGTCGCTGGGGATCACTCCACGACTGTAGACCGCTATGGAACCATCGCGAACACTAAGCGTAACCCTTGTGGGGTTACCGAAGTGACCTGCTGTCAGGGCTGTTTGATGTTGACCCTGGCAGGAATTTCCGTTCAATCATTGAGAAATACATATGTAATTCTCTCATAAACGTTCTCGGTAGATTGCTAAGATCTGCGAAGGACTCGATAATTTACAGCTGGTGTCCATTGATGTAGAACACCAGTTGTAGAAATACTAGGTGTTCCTAAGAGATCTTTGATGTGTCTCATGGCTCTGGACTCAATAAGTGCACACTTAGGTTTCCTATGCGGAGACTAGGGAGGGGTCTCCTGCTTCAACATCAACTATCTCTAAGAGATAAGTTGATAGATTACACTGGTTCCCCGTGAGAATGAAACAAGCTCTTTTAAGAGAACTTGAGTGGTTAAGAAGGTTTAGTGCATTGCGTCACTGGGTCCATGACGACTTTATCTTCAATACCGATGTTGCCTTAGCAACAACCAATAGCATACGAGTTGAACCCGGTGTCTGCCCTAAGGTTGAACATATGGAGGACTATTTCTTTTCACCCTTTTCTTTTACATTTCTTTTTAATTCTTCAACTCCTTCTTTCCCTTTCATTCTTTTCTCCTTTTTTTTCGTATCATACCTAAGGACTTCTAATTCTAACTATGGGAGATGTCCTTGGGTAGATCCCTCCGGCTCTGGCAGATCATAGGACGGTTTTTCCTATCTTAATCACCTTATAACTCCTTGATTAACCGACAGTAGCCAAGAAACCTTTGATTGAAAATCTCTCAAAGTGTTTGTGATAATCAAATAATTTGGTTAACACTTTGAGAGTTTTGTGTACACTTTTGAAGGGCTCCCCCTTCACATGTGCTCATAAGTATATAATAAATTTGCACATGCGGGAGGAGCAAGCATTTTGAATTTATCCACTTTCAGTGAACAAGACCGATTCGAGACACGCTTACATCACTAGTTAGACTAGCTTGAAGTTATTACCCGGCCTGGTCAAGTCCACAGAAAGTTTCTCGAGACGGTACTTTTCTACTAGGACAAATCCTTTTCGAGACACGCTTACGTGGCTAGTTAAAGAGTTTCATTGTCAGCTTTTAGGTGACAACTAGCTCTAGTAACTAACTTGATGCTATTACCCGTCGAGGATAAGTCTTTTCGAGATTACTAACTTTTATTGTCTCGTCAATTCCTGGGTTAATTCTGAGTCTAGCTCGCATACGATACAACTTTTAGCCTTTTTGACTACTTATATTTTAATCATTTTTTCATTTTCTCCCCCTCAAAAATAGCATATAAAATGATGTTTTTGACAATCCTTTTAGATTAAAATATGCCTTTTTGAGTCTTATGGGGAGATTCACCGAGAACTTTTGATTTTGGAACAAAGTTTTTTGTTTTGACAAGTGCTCCCCCTCAACAAGTGATTATGTCTTTTTGAGGTGAAATACTTGTCCTTTTGAGCAGAATTATGAAAATCATAAAATTATTTGATTAATTCTACTCAAAAGTAAGAAGCCTTCGCTCCTTATATTAGGATTGAGGCACT
The DNA here is from genome assembly GCA_030686995.1 of Artemisia argyi. NCBI lineage: Eukaryota > Viridiplantae > Streptophyta > Magnoliopsida > Asterales > Asteraceae > Artemisia > Artemisia argyi. The sequence goes on along the minus strand of CM060679.1, from coordinate 39,723,751 downwards.
GATGCGTACCTTAGGGTCCTTTCTTTACAAGTTCGGGTTGTGCACTGTAATGTGTACACAAGCCATTATGAAGAATAGTATTGACAAATCAAATCAAGTTCTTACAAATTTCTACCATTCTGGTCTCTGAAACGTCAACACCGGAAATCCTGGTCTACCTCCAACATAGCTTTCCAATCTCCTAATCTGACCCCTTCGCTTCAACCGGTTCTCAATCCTTGTAATGAATCTGCGAGCTTGTCTGGCCTCATCGGTATTCCACCTTTTGGATTTGTGCAGTGCTATGTCATCTAATCTGCTTTTGATTCCATCTCTGACGAACTTCAGGGTTTCATCACAGAACTTATGGATCTCGTCATAGGCCATGAAGCAGTTTCGACCGTTTACACTGCGGTATGTGAACCCAAATGTCGGATGCTTGATGAAGGTGTATTGAGATAGGTGTTGAAGGTTGGGGATGTTGAAAAGATTAGGTTTGGTGAGATTCAGCTTCTTCTGATAACTTTCCACTCCCAGTTGAAGATCTTCTACTCTTTCTCTGATGACTATTTGTCTGATGAAGATTAGGAGAGCTGTGATAAAGGCAAGCTGCATAGGTTTGGGTAAGTTGCAAAGCTTTCCTTGAACTTTGAGAAGATACATATCTTCTATGTCGTTGAGGAGTAGTCGTGGAAAGTCTGACTCGGAAATCTCGTACTCTTTTTCATCAAGTCTTTTGAGTACTATTTTGATGAGAAAGGAGTACCCAAAGTGAGTGACTGTCGAAATGAACTGGATCGAGACAATCTTCAACTCACTTGTCACATTACCCATAGTCTGATTGAGTCTGCTGCTTCGATAATACCGTGCCCGGTTATCTGGCCAATGATATATACCATAGAGTGCGTTCCGGTCATAGTCAACAATTTTATCGATGAATAAGTCGGAGGCTTCTTCTTCGATGGCGTTGTTGAGGTATCTTGCTGCAGGGATGGAGAAGGTAAGTGATGTGGCATACTTCTTTTCAATCTTGCTGCCGTGTTGTAGAAATTCCAAGTCGTTGTTAAAGAAGAACTTGTAAGGGATTTTCTCTTGTTTCGGCTTGCCAACCAAAGGTAGAGGTTTGGTCCAGTCAGTATAGTATGGCCCTTTCTTCTTTGAGTAGTAATCGATGTTTCACTCGGGATTTAGCCAGTCGATGTCGTTAGACATTGCTCGAGCTATGTTTTCCAAGTGATATTCGAGTTCAACAGAGTTGGCCGAGCAGTCTTTCAATAAGTTGAATGCAGCATTCTTTACCCTTCTCAGCTCCTTTTTGCTCATATTCTTTAAACCATAATCTCGTTGCAGAAGTTGTGCATATTCCACTGTGTGACCGTCTTGCGGTGATTGATCTTCTGCTAGAGGTGGTTGAGCTTTAACCATTTCATCAAACCAAGAGTATTCAGCCATTTTGTCTTCGTCCAGCCACTTAAGAATCTATTTAGGTTTCTTTGGTTCGGTGCTTTTCGAAGAGGTTTCAGGTTTGTGCTGATGATGTTTCCTTTTCTTCTCTTTCTTCTTTGGTGATGGTTCTGGTATGTCGTCTGGCTGAGGGAAGTCACTTCCGCCGGTGTACTCAAAATGATCATGGGCTTTAGGACCGGAACCAGATGCCTTGGGTTGTTGAGTAGATGTAGTGGTAGTCGGTGCTGCATGACTCTTTAGACATCTTGGCTTTTAAAGCTTCCAGGACTTTAGCTTCATCAGGTGACAATGTGAATTTACTTGCCAATTTGTCTAAGAGTTGGGTTTCTAATTCATCCATTGATAACCCTGGTTGTGGTAGAGTTGATTTATCTGCTCGAAGAGTAAATGAGGTAGATCTGATCACTTTCTTGACAGCTTGTTCTGCAAACTTGGTGAGTTCACCTCTCATTGGTGCCAGCAAATCTTTCAATTCAGCTACTAAGTGTTGTTCCATATACTGATGTGCTTGAGCAGTTAATGTAGCTTCCAAGTTTTCTTGTACATCCTTAGCTAAGAAGGTATCTACCTTTTCTTGCAGTTCTTGGACATTCGTATTAAGCTTTGTCAATTCAGCAACTTGACTTGCTAGTGATTCAACTTGATCTTCTAATTTGTTTTTCTTCTTTTCATGAACTCTCCTAAAAGCCTTCTTAATCAACTTGGATGCAGCAGAGGCTTTTGTACTTGTGGGTTTCTTAATTGATTCGTCATGTGTAGATTCAGATGCTGGAGGTGATGATTGTGAAGATTCAATGTGGGTGGTTATGTCCTTATCATCTCCTCTTTGTGATTCGGGTTTATCCTTGGCATCAACTTTCTTATCTTTGGCTGCCTCCTCCTGTAATCTTTGCTCTTCAGCCAGTCTGTCAGCTTCTGCCTTAAGCCTTAGTTCTTCTGCTAATTTGGCTGCTTCTGCCTTAAGCCTAAGATCTTCTGCAAGCTTGGCTTCTTCTTCTTGTCTTTTCTTATCTTCTGCAAGTTTTGCTGCCTCTTCAGCTTTTCTGCTTTCTTCCATACGAATTGCTTCTTCCAATTTGGCTTGTACTATCTCCTCAAGCCTAGCCTCTTCAGCTTCTTGTTTTCTTTTTAACTCTTCTTCTTGAGCCCTCTCATTGATCTCCATCTCTTCCATGGTCAGAAGGTATGGAACATCAGTATCCATATGGTTCTCCTCTTCATCTTCTCCTCTTGCTGAAGCATTTAGCATTTCTACATCTGTAGGTGATACTGTGGGGGTTTCGTAGACAATCATAGCAACATTGGTTCTTGTAGTGGACTCAGGAATTCTGCTAGATCCGCCTGCTTCGTTTGTTTGAGAAAACAAAGGAGGTGGAGGTTGATCAGCTTGGAAGGCGTCTATTTTGCTGTGGAGGAGACCCAAATTAAGAGCTCTTTCATTTTCTTCTTCCACTGAGAGGCCTATGTTAGAGTGAGCAGCTTCTTGTTCAGCAGTCATTGGTTCCTTCAGCTTCTCTTTCTTTAACCTTTCTTCTTCCAATTTAGTGTCTGCTTCAGTTAAAGGTCTTTGATTGAACGTTGTTAGGTATTCAGCATTATCAGCAAATTCATCAATGTTTCTGCCCCAATCTTCGAAAGACATGTCCATATCATCAAGATCTTCAAGATTAACCTTCTTGTCGATGTGTGCATAGGCTTCCCTATAAACAGGACCTTCATCGGATTCGGTTTCTGAGTCAGACGGTTTTGGAGAAGGTGGTTGTGTGGGTTCAGGAATAGATTCAGGTTTCTTGACTGGAATTGTGAACTTAAGTGTTCCCCTCTTTCGTATAGACTTGGTAGAAATTCCAGAGCTCCCAGACTTGCTACCTTTCTTCCCTTTCTTCTGCATGAACGAAGGTAGAATGACTTCATCTAAGAACCCAACTTTGTCTTACTTGAGAGCTTGAACGTAGTACTTGTAATTTTTACAAAGTTTCACTTTATCATTCAAGAGACAATCGGTAAATGGTTTTCCTTGTTTACGTGTGCTGGTGTCAAGTCTCTTAATCTGTCTGAGAGTGTCCTCATTTCTGAATGTGTTCTTAGCTTCATCATCCAGTCTTTGAGGAATATCGTCATACTCACGAAGGAAGCTTTCGATGAGTAGTTTGGTGAAACGAATGAATGGGATATTAGTAGTTTTGTATTGTATGTGCCACACAAAATCTTCCCAAATAATGCTAGCATAATCCACCTTTTTGACGTTTGCCAGAGCCCAGAAAAGTTTAAGATGTTGGAGCTTGGGGTGTTCGTGACCAGTGTCTCTGCCAGATAACAACTTAGCTATAAGGGTATACAACGTTCTCCATGGTTGTGGAAGAAATCTGATGTTGACCTTTGAGTGTCTAGTCACCACTTCTTCTGATTCATCGTACCCAATATCCCGTAACCATTCTATCAGCTCTTCCTCATTAGGTACTGGATCGTATTCTTCATCTGGGCCAAGTTCGGGTAAACCAAGGACATTTCGAAGAGTGTCTATGTCCACAGTAACTTGTCTCTTATGAAGCATACAAGTAAAGGACTCTTCCCCAAGGTCTAGTTGAAGTGTGTGCCAAAATTGGTGTATGTAGAAGCAAGCAACAGATGCTGATTTGGTGAACAGGATTTTGTTCGGGTGATAGAGGAGAGCATCCACAGCTACAATGCATGAAGATTCATTGCACGTGATTTTGTTGAAGTTGATCCTTAAGTTGTTCTTGCCTATCTTTCTGGAGTAATTCTCGGGAAAGGTTTCTTCCCAGGAGAGTTTTGGTTCAGGTTCTGGTCCATATGGAATGTCATTATGTTGTGCCATCTGAATTGATCATAAACAAACACAAACATAGCAATGATATACTTTGTTAGCTCAGACATTCAATTACATCATTATGCATAACTTGATTGATCAGTGGGTGTTTTTGTGTTCAATAAGTGTTGTTTTTTATTATGAACTTGTATGTTAGATGTTAAAACTTAGTGGAAACTCATAACAATCAAGTCACAATATGTATTAACATATACAAGAGATTACACATTAGAAAAAATTACAACACTTAGACAAATTTTCATGAAATCAGACAATGTTACCCGTAAGATTGAAAAATCCTACGCATAACATTTCTTATGCGTAAGTCAGAAATTTATGCGTAAGATACCAAAACTACGCTTAACTTATATGTTACGCGAAAGTTCAATCTTTTGCGTAGGCTCAATCTTATGCGTAGGATTAAATCTTATGCGTAAGATTGGAACTTATGCCAAGGATTGAACCTTATGCGTAAGACATAACTTATGCGTAAGTTTATAACTTATGCGTAAGAAATAACTTATGCGTAAGATATTATCTTTTGCGTAAACATTGTCTTATCCAAGACAAGTTTTTCAAGTCTGTCGAATCTTACGCGTAAGATTTCATCTTACGCGTAGGATGAATAATGTTATGCGTAGAAACGTCCTTTTGAATAAATCATCTTCAAAAATTTGTGTCTTTTGATTCCTGAAAGTTATGAACACAACCACTGATCAATATATTGCACTAAACCCATTCCAAGACATCTAAATCATACAAGTTTATGCGTAAATATGCCACGACCCAAACTTATGCGTAGGAACGCATGAACAATTAATCACTATGTGATTCAAACATGTTTCTGGGTTGAATTTGGAATTGGGCGAGTGTTACATACAAGCTAAGGAATATGTGGACCAAGTTATAACAACAATTAACCATAGAATCAAAAATTCATATCTGCTAGTGCCACGAACCTTAAATCCAAGATTCAAGATCCATGAGTTGTTTTTAAGGCAATTAAACCACAAAATTGAGTTCCTAGGCATATATAAACACTATCCCCATCAACAATTAGAATCATAACATCCAAAATCAAAAAACCCCTAAATCAACGTATGAACCCTAATTTGAAAAACAATCAATTGTGGTTTATGGGTATGATTGGAGTTCACAAACATGTTTAGTATCATTCTAAGATCATTTCCCACTAACTAATTTAACCATTATCACATCAAATCCCTCGGTCCAATTTTACGCAAAACCCTAAAGCTAATTTTAACGATTAAGGAAAAACGAGCCGTTGGATTAAGATGAAATTAAAAACCCTTGTTTAGAAACATGATCAAAACATCTTAGTACTTACAGATTTGAAGAACAACGGATGGATCAGTTGGTTGATTATGGATCGTTGATTAGGTTTGGTGAAAATATTGAATGTGATTAGGTGCAGTAAATGATTGTGGGTCAACTAGTTTTGACTAGTGTAACTAAAAGTTTCACTATTTGACAACATTGGCCCCTTAACCTTATATAACTTTCATACCTAGTGGCCAATTAACTCACATGTAATTATAACTCCATTGAGTATTGGCAAAGAACAACATTGGATAAGTTTTACTCCCCCTTGACCATAGACCGATGTCTTTTCAGAAATTGTTTCAATAGTCAAGGTGAGTATCTCAAAAAAATCTTTAAAGCATTACATTAGATAAAACAAAAATATATATGGTAAAATGCAAGTACGTAGAAAATATTATGAAAATTTATAAAATACTTTACCTCCCCCTCAACACTTGTTTTTGATAATAATTTAAGACATAAAAAATTAGTGTTGACAAGAGTGGTTGTACTTGCATTTTTTTTGAAAGAACAAGAGAAAAATCTTTTGTGTTTTTGTTGGTTTTATAATTTTGTATTTTGTTTTTGGAAAAATATTTACAAAGATAGTTTTGATGTTTGACGATCATTTGTGTTTTAAAAACTTTTCCAGATCATCTGGAGTCAAACATCGCATACCAATTTGGTGAACTAGACTAGCAAACCTTGATGGTGCTAAGGCTTTGGTAAGTAAGTCCGCCAATTGGTACTCAGTTCCAACAAAATATAATTCGACGGTACCCTTTTCGACATGCTCTTTGATGAAATGATATCGGAGATCAATGTGTTTGGATTTGCAGTGATGAACTGTGTTGCAGGAAATAGCAATGGCACTTTTGGAATCACAGTAGATCGGAATCTTATTGAACAGGTAGCGATAATCCTTAAGTTGTGATCTCATCCAGATGACTTGAGCACAACAAGCAGACATAGCTACATATTCAGATTCTGTTGACGACAGTGATGTGCAGTCCTGCTTCTTTGATTGCCATGACACAAGTTTATCTCCGAGAAACTGTAATCCACCAGATGTACTTTTGCGTGTGTCTAAACATCCTGCATGATCAGCGTCTGAAAAAGCAATTAGTTCAAAACCAGAATCCTTCGGATACCAGATTCCCAAGTTAATGGTTCCTTTTATGTATCAAAGGATTCTTTTAACCTCACTGAGGTGTTTTTCAGTTGGTTTGGAATGATAGCGAGAGCACATGTAGACAGTAAATACTATATCAGGTGTACTAGCTGTGAGATACATGAGTGACCCAATCATACTACGGTATTTGGTAGGGTCAACAGGTGTCCCATGTAAGTCAGCATCTAGTTTTGTGGTATAGCCCATTGGTGTATTGTAAGTATCACAACTCATCATCCCATGTTTCTTTAAAATTTCTAGAGCATATTTGGACTGATTTATAAAAATTCCACAGGGTGATTGATGAACTTGTAGTCCTAGAAAGAACGAAAGTTCACTCATCATGGACATTTCAAAATTATCTTTCATTAAATTTGCAAAATCATTAGAGTAACTTCTTTTTGTTGAAGCAAAAATAATGTCATCGACATAGATTTGAACAACAAGTAAGTCCTCCCCGTATGTTTTTGTAAATAGTGTTGGATCCACTGAACCTTTAGAAAATTTATTGGCCAGCAAGAAAGCAGATAGTTTGTCATACCACGCCCTTGGGGCTTGCTTAAGTCCGTAGAGTGCCTTTTTGAGTCGGTAAACGTGATTTGGACGCTCAGGATCAACGAAGCCGTCTGGTTGGCTTACATAAACTTCTTCACGGAGTTCTCCATTAAGAAATGCTGTTTTCACATCCATTTGGTAAACAACCATGTTCCTATGTGCTGCATAAGCCAAAAAGATCCGAACAGCTTCATGTCTAGCCACTGGAGCAAAGGATTCTGCAAAATCAAGTCCTTCTAGTTGGGAGTATCCTTTCGCTACCAGGCGTGATTTGTTACGTATGACTGTGCCTTCTGCATCTAGCTTATTTTTTCCAAAACCATTTTAACCCAATGACAAAGACTCCGTCAGGTCTTTCAACTAATTCCTAGACTTCCAATCTTTTGAATTGCTGAAATTCCTCTTGCATAGATTCAATCCAGTTGTCATAAGTCATTGCTTCTTTAATGTTCTTAGGTTCTTCTTGACATACTGTGAGTGCATAGATACAAGTTTCACCATCAGTGTGAAGTCGTTGTCTTGTTATTACAGGTGCATCTGGATGGCCAATAATATGAACTAGGGGATGGTATCGAGTCCATTTGTGTGTCGAAGGGTGTAGTTGATAAGTATCCCACATGTTAGCAGGATCCAAATTGCGTGTGGATGACTCAGCTACATCAGGAAATGTTGGAGCCGGTGCAAATGGGTTAAAGAACGCATTAGGATCATACTCTGCGGGTTGTGGAACTGGTTGTGGTGTAGGATCTTCAGCTGATTGTCGTGAGTTGGAAGCAGTTTGTTCTGCTGTTAATGGAGATGCAATTGGAGGACCGTCTTTCTCAACAGTTGTTGTAGTTTGTTGAGGTGAGTCAGGTACTTGAATATTTTCAGGTTGAGCAGCGGAATTGGGTGAGACCTCAGTAGAACGGTATTCAATTGTATCATCAAACAGTGGAGCAAACAAAGTTTTCAATTCTTTGCGATTGAAGGGCAATGGTTCAGCTGAAGAGTCCGGAGAGTTAAGACGGTTGAATTCGGGTCCTAAGCTGTGTTGCTCAAAAGCCATCTGTGTGTGTTCATCAAAATTAGCGTGAATTGTTTCTTGAATTTCTCTTGTTCGACGATTCCATATCCGAAAACCTTTAGAATTTTCACAGTATCCAACGAACACTCCGATGTCAGCCTTTGCTTTAAGTTTACCTAAATCATCACGATCATTTTTCGGATAACAAAGTGCTCCAAATACATGAAAGTAATCGATGTTTGGTTTTCTTTTGTGAACAATTTGATAAGGTGTTTTGCGATGGCGTTTTGTGATCATGCAACGGTTTTGGGTATAACATGCGGTTGAAACAACTTCCGCCCATAAGTAATCTGGTAATTGAGCATTTATCAACATGGTTCTAGCAGCTTCCACTAACGTCCTGTTGCGTCTTTCAACAACTCCATTCTATTCTGGGCTTCTAGGAATAGATGTTTGATGTTCAATTCCCACTTTCTCATAATATGACCGAAGTGTCTGATTCTTAAATTCTGTTCCATTGTCAGTTCTAACTATTCTTACCGTGTTGCGTAACTGAACTTGAATTTTAGTGAGAAAGGTGATGATCATTGAAGGAGCTTGATCTTTACTTCGTAGAAAATAAACCCAAGTCCATCTGGAGTAATCATCCACAATTACAAGTATGTAGCGTTTACCGTTGATACTTTGAACACGCATCGGTCCACACAAATCCATATGAAGCAATTGTAAAACATGATTCGTACTGTGCTCAGATTTAGAAGGAAAATGAGCCCGAGTACTTTTTCCTTGTTCACAGGCTGAACATAAGTGATCTTTGGTAAAGCGGAATCTTGGAAAACCATCAACAAGTTTGTGACGAGCAAGTTCAGTCATAGTTTTGAAATTCAAGTGCGAAAGACGTTTACGCCATAACCAAGATTTAGTCGATTCCGCTTTGGAGAGAAGACATATCGGAGATGTAGCAATCATATCTGACATTGATATTGTATAAAGATTAGAACCACGTGAGCCAGACATTAGATCGTTTCCTTGTAAGTCACGAACAAAACAAGTTTTCTCACGAAATGAAACTTCAAGATCCCCATCACAAAATTGACCAACAGAGAAAAGGTTGTGTCCAAGGCCTTCCACATAATAAACACGGCTGATTTCAATGTTCCCACTGACATAGTCACCATATCCCATGATTAAAGCGTAATGATCATTCCCGAATCTGACAGTACCAATGAACTTTGAAACAAAGTTGTCTAACAGTTTGAGATTGCCTGTCATATGTCGGGTGCATCTGCTATCAACAATCCAGAGAACAATCTGTACCACCTGCATCACAAGAAGACGACAAGGATGGAACAGAAGTAAGGGTGGAACCCAAAGAAAGTGCGGGTTCCTTTTGGTTAGAAGCACATGTATTTAATAATTTAGGAATCCATTTAAAGTCTGGTTTATATTGTAACCAATGTTGCCAATTCCAACTAGTTCTTGCTTTCTTTTTGGTGAATTCACTAGTAATGGGCTTGTTTCTAGATTTGTTCTCTTCAATTATGGGGGTAACTTCAACTTCATTAGAAACCGTAGAAGGCGGTTTTCCTAATATAGACTTAGAGGCAGTAGTGGGCCTAGAAGGAATGCTTGTCCTACGTTTCTTATGACGATTAAGAAGAGAATTAGCTATACATTTTGTATGATCACCAGATGATACGCTTTTACGACAAAACATACAAGATGCATTAATATTCAAAACATTCAAAGGTTCATCATTCGTTACATTTAGATTTTGATTACAATTTGCCAGATTAGAATCTAAATCTGATGCAACATGAGTTTTATTCAAAGTCCTAAGTTGGTCTTCTACTTCTTGAGCTTCTAGTGATCCTCTTTTACGTTGCAAGATCCTATTCTTCTTGTTACTTTTTCGCTTGGGTCTGCTAACGCTATTAGTGGAGACTAGTCCTGTGGAAGTGGAGTTATCAACATTAGTGTTTTGAACAAAATTTCCTTTAGCAGTTTTTTCTAATTGATACAATCCTAGTGCTATCACCGTGGTGTCAACAAACTTTCCTTTTTGAAGTAGCTTAATTTTCTCTTTTAAATCAATGATGATGTGATTTTTATCCTGAATATCAGACTCAAGTAAACCATTGCAATATTTGATGTCATCGCGGTTTTGTTGCCATTCGGCGTTTTCAATTTTTAAATCCGCAATTTCTTTCTCGTATTTGAGACACAGATTTTTTAAAGACTCATTGTTTTTGCAAAGCTGACAAGAGTTTGAATTATTTTGACTTTGAAGTTTCAATTCCATTTCAATACTTTGAGCTTGACACCATTCAAGCCTTTGTTTGAGTAGACAAATTTCCTTTGAAAATTGTTTTGTCACATCATCATTCTTTATTCTCAGCATGTCATTTTCATGTTTAAGTGTATCTATTTCCACATCCAACAAGTTATTATCAACAGAAAGATCATACATAAGCATAGAAGTACCAAATTTATAGAGATCATTCATGATAACAGACAAAATATCAGCATTGAGAACTTGTTCCAAGAGTCGATCAGCATCATCTTTTAAAATTCTATTTCTTTGCTTTTGAACCAAAATCTCATTTTCAGTTGAGTTGAAAACGTTTATCATTGTTTTGACCTCATTTTGAAGTTTCTGTTCCCAACGTGTAGCACAGAGACGGAGGTGTTTGACAATTGGCAACATTTGTTTTTGAAAAATATATCTCTTTTCTCGCTCGTAAGCAGATTGAAAAGTTTTAATTTTTATTTCAGAATTACGTTCAATTGTTTCCTCCAAAATTTCGATGTCTTCCATAAAGGTTTTGTAATAATTTAAGACACGACAACTTTTTGGTAAAGGTGTAACTTCACCAGAGGATGGTAAAGGACCATTTATTTGTGCTACAGTTTGGACAGGGGCCGCATTAGAGGATGAAACATATGACTCAGTGACATACCATGATTTCTCAGGTAATTCCTTTTGAGTAACAAAAGATTTAGAAATATGAGGAGCTTTTGAATAATCATATGGTGTCCAAAATTCAACTTGACTCATTTTTGATCGACTCTCGTCTTCAAGTTCTTCCTCTTCCTCAGTATTGATGAGTGCTCAAACACTCATCGTTTTTGATATATTTAAACTGCCAAAACGCACAAAAACAATCAAAAAGATATCAAAATACTTAAATTATCCCAGGGATTGTGTTTTATGTGTTTTAAAAGCAAAATGTGCAAAAACAAAGAAAAAACGTACAAAGTTTGCAGTATTGGCAGTTTTAGTCCTCCAAGTTTCAAAACTTGTCATATTTAGTCCCTAAGCATTTATTTTGAAAGAAAAAGTCAACCCAAGGTTTTGAAAGTCAATTTCACAAAATATCACATTTGGGTTGCAAGTTTTCCAAAATTACATATTTAGTCCCTGAAAATCCAAAAATGGCAAAAGTGGTCCCTGGGAAGTTTTGGAATTTTGAAAATTGGAAAAATACTAAAATGGTTCTTGAAGTTATGGATATTGGCAATACTACCCCTTTTGAGCACTTTTGGAAAGTTACCATTTCAGTCCCTCATCTTTCCTAAAATTACAAGAATGGTCCTTGTGCACTTAGCCTAACCAACCGGACCCTATTTTTATTTAATCCAAAAACCAAACCCAACCCAAGCCTTGGTCTGATCCAGCTACACAACCCAGGCCCAAACAACATTAGCCCAACTCCCTAAACCGTTTTAAATAATACCAGCGTTGACCCGGTCAACCCTTTCTTCCCCAACAATACCGTGCAAAACCAGGGTATACATCCCCCCCCCTCTTCACATTTTCACCAACCAAGCCCCCCACAATAAATTCCCCTCACCTAACTAACCCACCACCATAAATGCCCTCACCTACACCCACCAATACCACTCAGAATTGCCCCGACATAGTTTTGGCGCCAAATTCACAATCTACGGCTCAAATCGATTTCAAAGTAATTGGACGATGGGGATTTGGTCTATGGTCAAAGAGAAAGCATTTGGAACACTCAGAATTCAAAAAGAGCCCATGTGGGATGACTTAGGGTTTATTTTTATCTCGATATATATATGTATGCTCATATGAGCCCAAAAATGTATGTAGGTTTGTAACTTAGTTCATTTCAGTACTTATTTCACTATTGTAATTGTTTTTTAAGTTAATGAAAAAGTTGATTGAAGTTTAATTCCAATTTGCAATTTCAAGGTTTATTTAAGAATTTAAATTTCTTGTTTAAAGCTCATTAGTGGTATTTACTTGTTTATTTACTCATATAATCCATCTCACATCTGTTTTACATAAGATTCCAAGTTGTAAAAGGTACCTATCTCAGTTTTTAGAAAAATAGCAAAATTCAGAAAAATAAAAAAATAAAATAAAAAATTTGTGAAAAAGGAAGAAGCAAGCTGGAGCACAGTTAATATAGGATGGCTGTGGGTTAGAGGTTTGTGGAAACCATATAGGTTTGGTGTTTGTGGTTCCTTGGTTCTTGGACTGAGCTTGGAAGGCTTTGTAAGATCTCAATATTTCATTTTTACCATCTTAACTTAAGAAGTATTTCTAGTGTTTTATCTGTGTTAGAATTAGTTTTATAGTTGTTTATTAGATAGTAGTAATCATTAGGGTGTGGTTTGTGATGATTTGAACCAAGTTTCATAGCTATATGAGTTGATTAGGGGTGTTTGGAATTGATTGTATTGGCTGATTTATTGAGCCCCATTGCTAAATTGTTGTTTGTACACCACACTCAGGTTCTTAGAACATGAAATGAGTCAAGTTGTTTGTAGTTAAAACCCACAAAAGTCAAATCACAAGTAACTACTCACCACAGTTAACTGTGGTGAGATTTCAAGTCCAAAACTCATAAATCCTTTGCATAAGTTGTTCATTTACTTAAATTAGTTTCAATATACCCTAACTAAACAAGTTTGATTATAAAAATCAGCTGCACAAGTTCACAAAAGTCAAAACTCACAATTTCTCAAAAAGTCAAAACTGCATACTCAGATTTTCATCAAAATAGGGTGATTTTTCATGATTTTTGTGTTGGGATTGAGAACTTGAAAATTGTTGTGTGTAATATCTACCAGTAGTACTTTTGATTTCCATCTTTGTTGCATTTTTGTGATTTTTTCTAAGGGACCAAATTGCCCTTTGAATTGGACTGCAGGGCAAGAACTTGCCCTGTATCAGCAGACCATCTCCAATACCCCACCTTTGGGGGTGTTTTGTGACTGACCCAGTGGGTCCCACAGTCCCTAATTTGCACCATTCAACCCCCCTCCTACCCAGGATCAAGAGTTGACCCTTTATTTGACCATAAGATCAGTGGACCCTACCTGGTTTGACCCCTAAAGCTTGTCCCATAACTGTCTCAGAAACAAGTGAGCAAACAGCTTATTTGTGTTTTCTTGGCTTATTGAAGCCACAAGTTTGGCTTATTCTTGCTTATTATAGTGTTACAAACTCAGAGAAACCAACAAATACCATTGTGGACCCCACATCTTCCATTTGAGCTTAAAAATCCTTCACAGTCAACAAAAGTCAACTGTGAGGTTAAAAAGCACTTCAAGTGCTTATTTCCAGGGGTGTAGTGAAAGTGTTTTTATTAAAAGTACTTATTTTTAGCTTATAATTAGTTTAGAAAAAGAAAAAATCCCAAAAAACCAACTTTAAAAATAGTGAAAGCTTCTATTTAATAGGATTTATCAATTTAATTTTCTTTTTTAATTTATTTCTAAGTAATATATCACTTTTATATTTTTCGAAATTATATTTTAGGTTAAAATAATTTTACAAATTTTTCCAGATTTTTATTTTGTCTTTTAGTGGTATTTCTAATTAATTTTAGTTTAATTTAGTTTTAATTAATATTAATCAATTAAATAGCATAATTAGTTTTTATATAGTATAACCTAGTTTTTATAATTTTTCTAGCTTTTATTTTAGTTAAAACATTTTTATAAATTTTTCTAGAATTTTTACTGTTCATTTTCTATTTTTTATAATATAATTAGTTTAATTAGAAATTAATAAGTAATTAGATTAATAATTATTTAATTAGCTTAAAAATACTTAAAATTAACTTTTTATAATTTTTTTAGGATTCCTGTAATGGTTAATTAGATTTATAAAATTTTTCTTAATTTTCTAAGTTTATTTAGTATTTTTAATAATTCTAATTAGTTTTAATTAGTATTAAATAGATAATTAGTAATTAATTAATAATAAATAATTAAATAGTGTAAAAATAGTTTTTATTTTTCTTAAAATTTTCTTTAATTAATAGGATTGTAAAAATATCAAATTTACACTTTTACCCCTTCCAGTCCTTCAGTTGTACTTTTTGTTTTGTTCATCTGTATACGTTTTTTAATTAAAACGTACGTTTTTAGTTTTTAGCTCAAATCTTCGTAATCTAAATTCCCGTAATCAATCACGTAGCTTTCCTAAGCTATATTTGTTAATAACTTCCAAATAATTTTGATCATAACCCTTTTCTGTGAATAACACCCGATTACGATTACGCTAAAGTTACATTTCACACCTCAACGGGATTTAACGACCCGGTGATACATTATATTACCCGGAGCATTGATCTAGGCTATTTGACTTAGTTGACCATTCTTTGGTTAATTTAAGTTAGGTGGTTTGGGCTCAATCAATTTATGGCGCCGCTGCCGGGGAGGTGTGCGCGTTTCTGTAGCGTCTTTCGAGATTAGTGTTATCTCACTTCACTCACTGTACAAATACCATCACTTGTGAATATTTTCAAAATCAAAACATATAAAAAAATCATTGACACTTTTCCTAAAGTGTTAAAACACCAAAAAAAAGTAAAAAAACAACAAAACCATATCGTAACGTTTTCTGATTCGGTTTTCTTTTAAGGTGATTCTTAAAGAGAAACGATTCTAGATTACGGGACGATAACAAAAATATTGTCCAAAAGGTTTTTATCCCTAGTGCATGCGCACTCGTTCACAATCGAAACGAAATCGTCAACTGAAAAACGTAACTGAGTTACGTCCTATTGTTGAGGATCCAGTTCCAAAAATGGACGGAAACGACGATCCACCCATCATAGATAATACAGCTCCCGATCTCCGAACGATGGAGGAGTTGTGTCAGCCCACAATGCTAGGGAGGGGAGGACCCATTGCCCCTCTTAATATTGCGGCCACTGATTTTGGACTTAAACATCATATGATACAACAAGTCCAGAATTCATGCCAATTCCACGGTTTACCGGGTGACGATGCAAACAAGCATCTTGACAAATTTCTTGCCGTCACCCAATGCATGAAGCAGACTGGTGTCTCCGATGATGCCCTTCGTCTCACTCTCTTCCCCTATTCTCTGACTCATCACGCTACTGCGTGGTTTGATCGACTTCCTAAGAACTCGATTCATTCTTTTGAGGAGATGGTGGCTAAATTCCTAGCCAAATACTTTCCACCATCCATGGTTACTAAGTTGCGAAATGATATCAGTAACTTCCGTCAGCTTCCCGACGAATCTTTATTCGAAGCTTGGGAACGCTATAAGCTTTCAATTGATCGGTGTCCAAACCATAATATGTTGCTTGTCACCCAGATAGATACTTTCTACAATGGGTTGACCTTGAGACACCGTGATATTCTTAATGCTGCTGCTGGTGGGACCTTTATGAAAAGGCGTCCCGAAGAGTGCTTTGATCTCATTGAGAACATGACTGCCCACCATAATTTCTGGGATTCCTCAGCCGAGAGGGAAGAGTCATGTAAGTCTGCCACTTCAGCATCCTCATCCTCTGATATAGCAATTCTCGCTAAAAGGATGGATGATATCTCTTTGGCTTTGTTAAGAATGAACCAAACTATGCAAAATCAACAAGTTCAAAATCAACAAGCCAAAGCTGTCAATCAAAGTTGCGAAACTTGTGGAGGTCCACATCCCTACTTCGAGTGTCCAACCACTAGTGGTTACACTCAAGAGAACGTACATGCTATTCATGGTTCCTATAACTCGGGAGGTAATGGCTACCAACCACAAGAGGACCGCAATCTTCTAAGCTATCGTTCTAACAATTTCCTTGGACCACCCGGTTTCAATCAAAACAATAATGTCCAAAACAACCGTAACCAGAACCAAAATCAGAATCGAACAAACCAAGGTTACCAAAATTCGGGAAATGTCAATCAAAACCAAAACCAGGGTTGCCATCAAAATCAAAACCAAGGTTTCCAACATCAAGGAAACTATAATCGAAACCAAGGTCAAAACAACTTTCAGGGGAACAACTCTCATGGATATGGCAACCAAAATCAGGGAAATTACCAAAACCACGGTTCCCATCAAAATAACCGGGGCCAGAATTTTCCCAACCAAAATCAAGCCATTACTCCAGCTACTCAGCACTTCCCAAATCCAGCTCCTCCTAACCCTACTCGAGCAATTGTTCCAACTGGCCCATCTAATGATGAGTTGTTGAAACAATTCATGAAATCTCAGGAGGAGATGAACAAAGTGATAATGACTCAGATCGCTGACATTAAAAAGTCTTTAAATGATCAACCCTCGGGCTCAGGAAAACTTCCGAGCAATACGATCGCTAACCCGAGGGGCGATGTTAAGGCGATCACTACCCGAAGCGGTGTTGCATATGATGGACCCACGGCCCCGACTACCTCTTCTTCTCTTCCTCCCATTCCTCCTCCTCTTTATTCCGAGGAAGTGGAAATTGAGCCTGAGGCAACCACGGACAAGGTGCAATTTACTAGCCCACGAAGTACCGCACACGTCCACCCTCAGGATATACCAGAAACTGTCCCAAAGCCAGGAGTTGTCTTTGAACCACCCAAAACTCCTGAAGAGAACCCTAAATCCAAAAATTCACTACCATATCCATCTAGGTTACAAGACCAGAAGCTCCGCGAAAAAGCAAATCATCAAATGGAAAAGTTTTTTCAAATTTTCCGAGATATTCATTTTGATATCAGCTTCGCGGATGCTCTCCTGTTGATGCCTAAATTTGCATCAACAATCAAAAATATGTTGAACAATGAAGAGAAACTATTCGAAGTTGCACGAACTCCACTCAATGAGAACTGCTCTGTGGTTCTTTTGAAACAGCTTCCCGAAAAGCTAGGAGATCCGGGAAAATTTCTCATTCCATGTATTTTTCCCGGAATGGTTGAGTGCTTCGCCCTGGCCGATCTAGGGGCAAGCATCAACTTGATGCCTTATTCGATATGGAAAAAACTCTCTCTTCCAGAACTCACCACCACCTGTATGACTCTTGAGCTGGCAGACCGCTCAACATCTCGTCCCCTCGGCATTGCCGAGGATGTATTTGTAAAGGTGGGAAAGTTCCACTTTCCAGCGGATTTTGTGATCGTTGACTTCGACGCTGACCCACGAGTTCCTCTCATTCTGGGAAGAGGATTCTTAAGAACGGGTCATGCGTTAATCGATGTGCACGAAGAGGAAATAACTCTTCGTGTTGGTAATGAAGCAGTAACATTTAACCTCGATCAAACCTCGAGGTACTCCTCTAATTATGACGCCGAATCGGTTAACCGAATTGATGTCATTGATGTTGCGTCTGAGGAGTATTCTCAAGAACTTCTGGGTTACCTTCCGAGTGGCAGTCCCACTCCATCTTCTGAGCCTATCATATCCGACTCTTCCCCTTCTCTCACTCCTTTTGAGGGAAGTGACTTCCTTTGGGAAGATGTCGAAGCTTTTCTCGCCCAAGACAGTTCAATTTCAGGAGAATTTGATGAGGACTATCTTGATCCTGAGGGGGATATTCTTTTGCTAGAAAAATTGTTAAACGAAGATCCATCTCCCCCTCTTCCTCCAAAAGTACTTCATAAAGAGGAAGTCAAAAATGTTGAAATAACTGATGACTTGCCTAAGGTTGAACTTAAGGACTTGCCGCCTCATCTTGAGTATGCATTTCTGGAGGGTGATGATAAATTACCCGTCATTATTGCTAAAAACTTAAGTGTTGAGGAAAAGGCTGCTCTCATTAAGGTTTTGAAGTCTCATAAACAAGCAATTGCTTGGCGTCTCTCCGACATCAAGGGCATCGACCCTGAGTTTTGTACTCATAAGATATTAATGGAGGATGACTTCAAACCTGCAGTCCAACATCAAAGAAGGGTGAATCCAAAAATTCACGAGGTTATCAAACAAGAGGTTTTAAAACTTCTTGATGCCGGATTGATTTACCCTATATCGGACAGTCCTTGGGTCAGCCCAATCCATTGTGTTCCAAAAAAGGGTGGCATTACCGTTATCACAAACGAGGAAAATGAGTTAATTCCAACTCGTTTGGTTACGGGGTGGCGCGTCTGTATTGATTATCGTAAATTGAATGACGCCACCCGTAAGGATCATTTTCCTCTGCCCTTTATGGATCAGATGCTCGAGAGATTAGCGGGGAATGAGTACTATTGCTTCCTCGATGGTTTCTCGGGTTACTTTCAGATTCCCATTGACCGGCAAGACCAAGAAAAGACCACTTTTACGTGCCCCTATGGAACCTTCGCATATAAACGTATGCCATTTGGCTTATGTAATGCTCCGGGCACGTTTCAAAGATGTATGATGGCCATTTTTTCCGACATGATCGGGAAAAGTATGGAGGTCTTTATGGACGATTTCTCGGTCATTGGGGATTCGTTTAAAACATGTCTCTCCCATTTAGACAGTATGCTAAAACGTTGTGAAGACACAAAGTTATGTCTAAATTGGGAGAAAAGTCACTTTATGGTCAAAGAGGGCATTGTCCTCGGCCATAAAATTTCAAAAAACGGGATTGAGGTTGACCGTGCCAAAGTGGACGTCATTGCAAAATTGCCTCATCCCACGACTGTGAAAGGTGTTAGGAGCTTTTTGGGTCACGCCGGTTTCTATCGTAGGTTTATTCAAGATTTTTCTAAAATCGCCCGGCCTATGACCCATCTCCTCAAGAAGGATGCTCCTTTTATCTTCTCCCCTGAGTGCATCGAAGCCTTTGAAACATTAAAGAAAAGGCTTACCGAGACACCGATTCTTGTTGCCCCCGATTGGGACTTGCCCTTCGAACTCATGTGTGATGCTAGTGATTATGCTATAGGGGCAGTCTTGGGGCAACGCAAAACAAAACATTTTCAACCTATACACTATGCCAGCAAGACTATGACCGAGGCACAAAGTCATTACACCACCACTGAAAAAGAATTATTAGCTGTGGTGTATGCTTTCGAGAAATTCCGGCCATACTTGATTCTGACTAAAAGCATAGTGTATACGGATCATTCGGCTTTGAAGTATCTATTTGCAAAACAAGATGCAAAGCCGAGACTCCTCCGATGGGTTCTCCTCCTTCAGGAATTTGATATCATTATTCGTGATAAAAAAGGAGCTGAGAACCTAGCTGCTGATCATCTCTCCCGTCTTGAAAACCCCCACCAAGATACTTTCGAGAAAAAGGAAATAAATGAAACATTTCCTCTCGAAACCCTCAATGCGGTTTCATTTCGTGGAGACTCGATTACCCTATGGTTTGCCGACTTTGCAAACTATCTTGCGGGTAACTTCATTGTGAAAGGGATGTCGTCCCAACAAAAAAATAAATTTTTCAAAGACGTAAAACATTACTTTTGGGACGACCCCTACTTGTTCAAGATATGCGCGGATCAAGTCATCCGGCGGTGTGTGTATGGTCAGGAAGCCGCTGAAATCTTAAAGGCTTGTCATGCTGGTCCCACGGGGGGCCACCAAAATCCCAACTACACCGCCAAAAAGGTGTTTGATTCTGGCTTTTATTGGCCCTCAATCTACAAGGATGCCCAAGAATTGGTCAAATCCTGTGACGCTTGTCAGCGTCACGGGAATATTTCACAAAAGAATGAAATGCCTCAGAATGCAATTCAAGTTTGTGAAATTTTTGATATTTGGGGCATCGACTTTATGGGGCCATTTCCATCTTCTCACGGCAACAAATACATACTCGTGGCAGTTGACTACTTGTCAAAATGGGTTGAAGCGAAAGCTTTACCCACAAATGATGCCCGAGTAGTTGTGAAATTTTTAAAAGCTCTTTTTGCCCGATTCGGAACTCCACGTGCTATTATTAGTGATCGTGGTACGCACTTCTGTAATGACAAATTTGACAAAGTCATGCAAAAGTACGGTGTGACTCACCGTCTTTCCACTGCGTACCACCCTCAAACGAGTGGACAAGTCGAAGTGTCCAATCGGGGCATTAAAAGAATATTGGAAAGAACTGTAGGTGAGAATCGTGCATCGTGGTCGGACAAATTAGATGATGCACTTTGGGCTTTCCGTACGGCTTACAAAACACCCATTGGGTGTACGCCTTATAAACTTGTGTACGGGAAAGCGTGCCATCTTCCGATCGAGCTTGAACACAAAGCCTATTGGGCTCTCAAGCATGCCAATTTCGACCTCAAAACGGCGGGTGATCATAGAAAAGTTCAGCTAAATGAATTAAACGAACTTCGTGATCAAGCTTACGAGAACTCTTTGATCTACAAAGAAAAGACAAAGAAGATTCATGACTCAAAAATCAAAAACCGCGTTTTCAACGTCGGTGATCGAGTCCTTCTTTTCAACTCTAGACTCAAGATCTTCTCGGGAAAGCTCAAAACCTGATGGACTGGTCCATTCACTATCGCAAAAGTTTATCCTTATGGCACCGTCGAATTATCTCAAAATGACGGTCCAAATTTCAAAGTGAATGGACATCGGTTGAAACATTACTTTGGAGAGGACGTACCAACCATGGTCGTCCCGGATCTCCAAACTTTCCCCAAGGACAATTGAATTCGGGGATAGAGTCAAGCTAGCGACTCGATGACCAAAAATTAGCAACAATACGGGTTTTCACCCGTATCTCTGATTCTTTCTATTTTCTACCACTTAGTGTGGGGGAATGGCCAATCCCCCCCGCTGTTTGAAAAAAATATATATATGTAAAAAAAAAAAAAAAAAAAAAGTTGTATATATATAGAAATAAAGTGAAAATTGGTATTTCCACAGTAAGATTCGAATCTTGGCTTTTTACGTTCATAGCTTCGGCATAATAGCCGGGACTTTGAATATTGAGGACAATATTCATTTCTAAGTGTGGGGGGGGGGGGGGGGAAATTCTATCGAATTTTATCAAAATATCTTTCAAGTACCCCCGTTTTTGGCCAAAATTTTCAAAATTTTTTTCACTTTATTTCAAAATTTTTGTGGTAATCAGTCCGCCTTGTCTAAACGACAAAAGGGATTGGCTAATCCAGGAGCAAACGGCTCTTGGTAAAGATAAATCAAATCCGTTGACGGCTGGCAATTTGCCCAAAATTGTATGGTTCATCAACTCCCTGAAAACAAATGAGTTGGCTAGCCCGCAAGATTATGGCTTGTGGTAAAGGTCGTGGAAAATCCATAATTGGTAATCAGCTCACCAAGATGTTGACTAGGTCCATCAAGATGCTGACTAGTCCAGGAGCAAACGGCTCTTGGTAAAGACTTAACAAATCCGTTGGAAGCTGGTGGTTTGCTCAAAATCACACGGTTATCAGGTGTGCCACAGTTCTTACACCTGGCTACTCCAGAAGTGATGGCTTTTGGTAAAGAGTTTAAAATCCATCAAGTTTTCTAAAAAGATTGCTAGGGACTAGCAATAGTTCAGTGTGGGGGATTGATGAGTGCTCAAACACTCATCGTTTTTGATATATTTAAACTGCCAAAACGCACAAAAACAATCAAAAAGATATCAAAATACTTAAATTATCCCAGGGATTGTGTTTTATGTGTTTTAAAAGCAAAATGTGCAAAAACAAAGAAAAAACGTACAAAGTTTGCAGTATTGGCAGTTTCAGTCACCCAAGTTTCAAAACTTGTCATATTTAGTCCCTAAGCATTTATTTTGAAAGAAAAAGTCAACCCAAGGTTTTGAAAGTCAATTTCACAAAATATCACATTTGGGTTGCAAGTTTTCCAAAATTACATATTTAGTCCCTGAAAATCAAAAAATGGCAAAAGTGGTCCCTGGGAAGTTTTGGAATTTTGAAAATTGGAAAAATACTAAAATGGTTCTTGAAGTTATGGATATTGGCAATACTACCCCTTTTGAGCACTTTTGGAAAGTTACCATTTCAGTCCCTCATCTTTCCTAAAATTACAAGAATGGTCCTTGTGCACTTAGCCTAACCAACCGGACCCTATTTTTATTTAATCCAAAAACCAAACCCAACCCAAGCCTTGGTCTGATCCAGCTACACAACCCAGGCCCAAACAACATTAGCCCAACTCCCTAAACCGTTTTAAATAATACCAGCGTTGACCCGGTCAACCCTTTCTTCCCCAACAATACCGCGCAAAACCAGGGTATACATCCCCCCCTCCTCACCTTTTCACCAACCAAGCCCCCCACAATAAATTCCCCTCACCTAACTAACCCACCACCATAAATGCCCTCACCTACACCCACCAATACCACTCAGAATTGTCCCGACATAGTTTTGGCGCCAAATTCACAATCTACGGCTCAGATCGATTTCAAAGTAATTGGACGATGGGGATTTGGTCTATGGTCAAAGAGAAAGCATTTGGAACACTCAGAATTAAAAAAGAGCCCATGTGGGATGACTTAGGGTTTATTTTTATCTCGATATATATATGTATGCTCATATGAGCCCAAAAATGTATGTAGGTTTGTAACTTAGTTCATTTCAGTACTTATTTCACTATTGTAATTGTTTTTTAAGTTAATGAAAAAGTTGATTGAAGTTTAATTCCAATTTGCAATTTCAAGGTTTATTTAAGAATTTAAATTTCTTGTTTAAAGCTCATTAGTGGTATTTACTTGTTTATTTACTCATATAATCCATCTCACATCTGTTTTACATAAGATTCCAAGTTGTAAAAGGTACCTATCTTAGTTTTTAGAAAAATAGCAAAATTTAGAAAAATAAAAAAATAAAATAAAAAATTTGTGAAAAAGGAAGAAGCAAGCTGGAGCACAGTTAATATAGGATGGCTGTGGGTTAGAGGTTTGTGGAAACCATATAGGTTTGGTGTTTGTGGTTCCTTGGTTCTTGGACTGAGCTTGGAAGGCTTTGTAAGATCTCAATATTTCATTTTTACCATCTTAACTTAAGAAGTATTTCTAGTGTTTTATCTGTGTTAGAATTAGTTTTATAGTTGTTTATTAGATAGTAGTAATCATTAGGGTGTGGTTTGTGATGATTTGAACCAAGTTTCATAGCTATATGAGTTGATTAGGGGTGTTTGTAATTGATTGTATTGGTTGATTTATTGAGCCCCATTGCTAAATTGTTGTTTGTACACCACATTTAGGTTCTTAGAACATGAAATGAGTCAAGTTGTTTGTAGTTAAAACCCACAAAAGTCAAATCACAAGTAACTACTCACCACAGTTAACTGTGGTGAGATTTCAAGTCCAAAACTCATAAATCCTTTGCATAAGTTGTTCATTTACTTAAATTAGTTTCAATATACCCTAACTAAACAAGTTTGATTATAAAAATCAGTTGCACAAGTTCACAAAAGTCAAAACTCACAATTTCTCAAAAAGTCAAAACTGCATACTCAGATTTTCATCAAAATGGGGTGATTTTTCATGATTTTTGTGTTGGGATTGAGAACTTGAAAATTGTTGTGTGTAATATCTACCAGTAGTACTTTTGATTTCCATCTTTGTTGCATTTTTGTGATTTTTTCTAAGGGACCAAATTGCCCTTTGAATTGGACTGCAGGGCAAGAACTTGCCCTGTATCAGCAGACCATCTCCAATACCCCACCTTTGGGGGTGTTTTGTGACTGACCCAGTGGGTCCCACAGTCCCTAATTTGCACCATTCAACCCCCCTCCTACCCAGGATCAAGGGTTGACCCTTTATTTGATCATAAGATCAGTGGACCCTACCTGGTTTGACCCCAAAAGCTTGTCTCATAACTGTCTCAGAAACAAGTGAGCAAATAGCTTATTTGTGTTTTCTTGGCTTATTGAAGCCACAAGTTTGGCTTATTCTTGCTTATTATAGTGTTACAAACTCAGAGAAACCAACAAATACCATTGTGGACCCCACATCTTCCATTTGAGCTTAAAAATCCTTCACAGTCAACAAAAGTCAACTGTGAGGTTAAAAAGCACTTCAAGTGCTTATTTCCAGGGGTGTAGTGAAAGTGTTTTTATTAAAAGTACTTATTTTTAGCTTATAATTAGTTTAGAAAAAGAAAAAATCCCAAAAAACCAACTTTAAAAATAGTGATAGCTTCTATTT
Source organism: Artemisia argyi (assembly GCA_030686995.1). Classification (NCBI taxonomy): domain Eukaryota; kingdom Viridiplantae; phylum Streptophyta; class Magnoliopsida; order Asterales; family Asteraceae; genus Artemisia; species Artemisia argyi. Next base: position 39,699,116 of record CM060679.1, on the reverse strand, counting down.
AATAGGATTTATCAATTTAATTTTCTTTTTTAATTTATTTCTAAGTAATATATCACTTTTATATTTTTAGAAATTATATTTTAGGTTAAACTAATTTTACAAATTTTTCCAGATTTTTATTTTGTCTTTTAGTGGTATTTCTAATTAATTTTAGTTTAATTTAGTTTTAATTAATATTAATCAATTAAATAGCATAATTAGTTTTTATATAGTATAACCTAGTTTTTATAATTTTTCTAGCTTTTATTTTAGTTAAAACATTTTTATAAATTTTTCTAGAATTTTTACTGTTCATTTTCTATTTTTTATAATATAATTATTTTAATGTGAAATTAATAAGTAATTAGATTAATAATTATTTAATTAGCTTAAAAATACTTAAAATTAACTTTTTATAATTTTTTTAGGATTCCTGTAATGGTTAATTAGATTTATAAAAATTTTCTTAATTTTCTAAGTTTATTTAGTATTTTTAATAATTCTAATTAGTTTTAATTAGTATTAAATAGATAATTAGTAATTAATTAATAATAAATAATTAAATAGTGTAAAAATAGTTTTTATTTTTCTTAAAATTTTCTTTAATTAATAGGATTGTAAAAATATCAAATTTACACTTTTACCCCTTCCAGTCCTTCAGTTGTACTTTTTGTTTTGTTCATCTGTATACGTTTTTTTAATTAAAACGTACGTTTTTAGTTTTTAGCTCAAATCTTCGTAATCTAAATTCCCGTAATCAATCACGTAGCTTTCCTAAGCTATATTTGTTAATAACTTCCAAATAATTTTGATCATAACCCTTTTATGTGAATAACACCCGATTACGATTACGCTAAAGTTACATTTCACACCTCAACGGGATTTAACGACCCGGTGATACATTATATTACCCGGAGCATTGATCTAGGCTATTTGACTTAGTTGACCATTCTTTGGTTAACTTAAGTTAGGTGGTTTGGGCTCAATCAGTATCATAAACAACAGTACGCACAATCGTAGTATCAAGCAAATGGTCCATATTGTAAATTTTAGGAATTTCTTTGAATGCTGTGTGAAGAAACATTGATCTGAAATCACCAAGTGCAAATCCTTTATCGGGTCTCGGTTTTAAAGTAAATTTCTGAATTGTTGTGACAGAGCCCCCGGTTTTGTAAACAACATTACGAAATTCTTTGAGTTGTTTTTCAAGATCAACAATCTCACCGATTAAGTTATCTATATACTTCCTTTTTCGTATTTTATGTTCACAAAAATCCTTTTTGCAAATTGACAATTCAGTTTCTGTTTTTGAAAGTACTTTTTGAAGTTGTTCAACTTGTATTTTCAGTTCACACTTTTCACTTTCTAGTTTTGAAACCAACTTTCCGTTTGACTCAATTAAATCTTGCATTTTATGCTGAAGATGTTGCTCTTTGTTGAAAGATTCTTGAAAAGCTTTTTCAAAACTTTTTGCGTGTTTAATCTTATCTTCCTGATTTGAAAGTTGTATTTTATAGCACTCAATATCTCTTGCAAGTGACGCATTTGTTTCTTTTAAGGCTTTGTTTTTCTCATTGCATTTTATGATTTGCAATTGTTGATCATTCAGTTGTTTGGATAACAATATGAGGTCAGGGTCTGGATCAAACGATGGTTCATGTTGTTCTATATGATCATGTTTATCATACTCAATAGGATCATCAAATGAAACAACCGTGTCATCATCAAATATGACAACTGTGCTTATTTGTTCATCTGCTTGAGAAGATGAAGATGAGTCAGATGGAACAACTTGCGCCATATCTGATTCAGAAGCAGAAGGTGAGGCAATGTCATGTATTAGGCATGCATTAAGGTCATGTACCTGAGACAAGCCGTCAGTGTCATACACTGGACCTGAATCATTAAACTGAAGTTCCTGCATGTTGGCCATAAGCATCACAGCTGCATTAGCTTCCAGATCTTCCATGTCATCGTCATTGTTCACATTTTCCATGAAATTGTTTTCCTGCTCAGGGAAATGTCCATCTTTTTCATCTTGGAGAGCCATAAGGAATGCCTGCTTGTGAAACTTACTACCCCGAGTTCTCGGTTTAGGACATGCTGTCGCTATATGACCTTTTTCATTACAGTTACAACACCACACTGCATTCCCAGAGTTTGAGTTCCTAGTTTCAACTGGTTCAGACCTTTGCTGAGACAGACCTGAGTTGTTCCTGAACCCTCCATTGTTATTGAACCTCTGACCATTCCCAAAATTTCCTGAAGAACTTCCTGAACCAGATCATCCAAAGTTATGATTCTGAATTTCCACCCTTCCATCATTTACAACAGCCTGATTCCTTGTGTTAGAAGATGAACGTTGACGGTTGTTTGTTTTGTTGGAGAATTTGCTAAAAGCACGAGCAATAAGAGCAAGTCCCTGATTCAACGTATTAAAGTCCTCATCGTCATCTTCATTGGAGTTTGAGTAATACACTGCATCATTGTTGTTGTAAGGAACAAGTTGAGTTGAAGTATTCTGTGGAGATGAATCATAAGGGACCATTTGGTTTGAGGTAGAAGATTGTGGATAACTGAAGTAGTTTTGCTCTTGAACATGTGCATGATTTGACATTGGTGGTGGAGCATAGTGAGATTGAGCTACTAGTGCCAAAGAATTTGGTGTTGGTGTTGGTAAGTATCCTCCTCGAAGAGCTCGATCTTTTTCCACTTCAGGTTCATGGTGTTTCAGAAAATCATACAACAATCCATATGGTGCATCATGAAGATTTTTGGTTTGTCGAACGAATGTCACATATTTATGCCAATCCGGACCAAGACTACCAACGAATTTGGAGTTCACTGCGATCCTTGGTACTGTAATTTTGTGTCGTTCCAAATCATTTACCACATTAGTGAAACGATGATAGTAGGATTCAAGTGACTCTCCTGGTTCAATTGTGATGTCAGTGTATTCCATGTAGAGTTTGGATTCCATATCATCTTTGTTCAATTGAGTGCCTTCCATAAGGAGATGAACATGTTCCCACATAGCTTTGGCTGTTTTCTGAGCATCGACACTTCGATAAATTGGATTAGGTATTCCTTGAAGTATATAGGCCATTGCATACTCATCAGCTTCACGATGTAATTTCTGTTCTTCTGTGAGTTGAGATTCTGGAACAGGTTTCTCTGCAGGAGCACGTGGAGGATCAGCAGTTGGATCACCAATTTCAAGTCTTGTTGGCCACTCAAATGGTCCTTCAAGTATCGCTTGTTTCAAGAATTTCCCATGAGGTTTCTTAAGTTCAAGAAATCGTAAGAATCGACTTGACCACTGAACGTAGTTCCCAGGTGTTAGCATTGGTGGTGTTTCAAGTGATCCCGCCTCATGTCTGGATTGTTGAGTTGTAATAACTTCACACATTCTATCAAACCAGTGAGGTTGTTTGGAGGAAAACTGAGTGTTTTGTTGTGACATTTGATATGGTTGTTGTTGAGGAATGATTTGATGTTGTTACATCATGAGATATTGTGGTTGTGTATTAAACGGTTGTTGATGAAAGTGTGATTGTGAAGGTTGTTGATATGATTGTTGCTGATGGTATTGTTGTTGCTGATACTGCTGATGTTGCTGTTGCTGAGGATTAGAGAAGTAGTAATGTGGTGGTTGAGACATCTTAGAACACTTGTGTAATAATGGATCTTTGTAGAAGATTGAAATGCACGTTCCTTTGGTTAAGATCAAAATCCTTGGGCTAAGTTGAAATCTTACGCGTAATACTTAACTTATGCGTAGACTTCAAAGTTACGCGTAAAGGTTGATCTTATGCGTAAACTTGAGAGTTATGCGTAAGATTTTCCTTATGCGTAAGTTTTAAGCTTATGCGTAAGAGTCTTATGCGTAAGGTTCAAAGACCAAACAAATCCTTCAAACTTATCCAAGCTTGAAAGATATCCGTAGTCGAAGTATTCCACTAACTTATCCAAGCTAGGGAAGTACTGAGTCACCGTAACACGAGGAGAAGACCTTAGATGAAACTTAAGCGTAGATATCAGTAACTTACGCGTAAGATTAAATCTTATGCGTAAGATCAAACTTCTGCGTAGAAAGTCAACTTCTGCGTAGGATGAAACTTCAGCGTAGAACTTAGGCGTAGGAATTAAGATTTTGCGTAGGATTTAAGCGTAGAATTACAACTTATGCGTAGAAAGAGGGTTTTGACCAAAGTTATGCTTAGGAAAGGGGTTTTGACCAAAGTTAAGCGTAGAAAGGACAAAAAACACTGTTGACAGCTTGGAAATCGTACTATTCACCAAATCTTACGCGTAGGATGACCAGAAAGTTGAAAAAACTCAAATTTTTTTGAAGAAAAATGCGTAGAAATAAGGTTCTTTTGATCAAGTAACTTCACCAATACATAGAAAACACTAAATATGAAAGATTTTGCTACAAAAAACTAGTTTTCCAATAACAAAGAAGCTACCAAACTCAATAAACTAGGTGAAAAAGTACTAAAAACTATAAAAGATCAATACTTTATGCAAAATCTAAGCTTCTAAACACTATATCAACCTTAAAACTTGTCCAAGCTTCAAGATTTGAGTGTAAGAAACAAAGAAAAAAGCAAAAATGTGAAGAATAAAACCCTTAATCCCACGTTAATACCAAGAAAAACACTTCAATCTCTATTAGGCGAATGATACCACTTGTTAGGTCACCATTTAGTAAACACAGGTATAAGAAATGAGATGAGAATAAGAGATGGTTGATTATAAGATTATGAAGAGTGAAAGAACAAGAGTTTCATTAAGATATTCAAATAACCAACAATATTCAATGTTACATAAGCTTAGTATATATAGGGGAGGAGTAGGGCAACACTCCCTTCCTCCCTCATTCATCTAAAAACGTGGGCTTCAAGGCCCATTGGACTTTAATACATAAGCCTTGTAACTTAAACATAATGAAATAAATAACTAAGCAACCTATTATAAAAGGTAATGACCGAGACTTGACTAAATACAATAGTATGTTCCTAACATAAAATTCTGGAAATTTTGCGAGTTTTGTTTTTTTGCCAGAGGCTTAGAGTTTTTGTTAAATCTTTAGTTTTATAAACTCCAAGAAATCTGCAAATATTCATTCCACAAGCATTATATCTTTATTTGCTTTCTAGGATTTTATTATGTATAGAGTTTGCCGCCGATTTTACGTGAGGTTTGCCATGATTGTTTTCTCAGGTTTAACAGGTTATATTGGACAAGAAGATGATTTATATTTTTGGAGGGAAACTTTCAACGTTCATTTTCTTGGAGGAGGATCTAACCATGTTATCGCATTATCCACACCGAACGAATCAGGGGAGTATTTGTTTCATACTTTTACCTTCGTTACTTTTACATCCTTTTTATTGAACATTGGGGACAATGTTCAGCCTAAGTGTAAGGGGAGGGTAAATGATGATACCGAGAATGTAATTACACTTGATGTTTGTTGTTTAATAGTAGGTGTGTAATAAAACTAAGAGAAACACTTGTTAGGGTAATTTTAGCGCCAAATTTAAATTTTTTTACAACATATAGGAGTGAAGCTTTAGCCTTAACAAGCGTTACATGAATAGGAGTTGTATGACTAGCACAAAAACTGTACCACTCAAAAATTTTCCACCCCAAATATGTGAGGTTCGCCCCTAGATTTGTTAGGAAAAGATGCTTATGAGTGTACCGGTAGTACTTAGATTCTAGAACTTGTGATAGTGATGCTTCCCGAGACCGCTAGTCAAACTACATTCGTGTAGTAGGATTTACTACATGATAAGAGGCATTAGGATAACCCTTGTGTTAAACCCGTATCATAATTATTTGACCAATAAAGCAAATACACTTGACTAGTAAAGTCAATTAATTTTCCCACACCTTTGCGATGTACTCATTTTTAGTACACGATACCCCTAGTACACCCATCTGAGCCTATCTTTTTCGTTTCTAACTTTAAGCATTTTACTTAAAGGAAGAATTTGTTTACAATCCACCCCAATGTACACCCAAATCGCCTTAGCCTTCCTTGTATGCACTCATCTTTAGTGTCTTATTGTTACATGTTTAAACCCTTAGTTAATTATCTATTTGATTACATGGTTGCTAAGTCGAGTCATATCTTGTACATATTATTTTGGGACGATTGAGACTCATGGGTAAAGTACTATTGTTATGGAGTATTGGGGAAGACGTCAATTATTACCCCCATATGTGCGTTAATATCTTAAAAAGTACTCCAAGTGTTTTGATTATTTTAATTCGAGTCATTAGAATAGTTAATTGTAAAGTATGTAAAAGTTCAAGTGTAAGGAGAATGCAAATCCCCTATGATGTACTATTTTGGATGGTAGGGCAAGAGTGTATGCAAAATAAAAAAAAATCGAAAAAATCAAGAAAAAGAAAAAAAAATAGAAAAAGAAAACGAGAAAAAAACATACGGACTACCATCTCGTTTCCTTTTATGTTTCTTTTTTTGTTTTTGTAGTTTTCATTAGCTTAAGTCGAGTCGAGTCTTGGCTCAACAACGCCACATTGTACATGTAATTGACCAAGATGATTAACTCGCCACCAGTAAAGATTGCATTTATCCAACAAAACCGTGTTTATCATATCCCTACACCACATGTTACAACCCTTTGAAAGACCTCTTTGATAGTTTATCCTAGGTGCTTACGCCAAGTGGTGGAGGTTTGATCCTTTCCCAAGCCTATGGTAATCTATGTGCTATGACAGGTAGTGAGAGATATTTTTCATTTTCAATTGTGATATATATACTTCTTTTACACCCGAGAGATGTGAGTATCTAAACACTATTTGTGAGGTGCTAGTGTATAATTTCCGTGCTTGTTTTGATTACAGTGGAACGATCATTTGTTGTAATTACTTTTATATTAGTGTTAAATGACCCATAGCTTGTATTTTGATTATAATAAAAGCGCATTTGCTTGAGGACAAACAAATCCCAAGTGTAAGGGCATTTGATGAGGCGAAAAGTGTTACGCTTTTACGGGGTCATTTTAGCCCTAAGTCGTGATTATTTGATCAAATATTGCCTCGAATAATTCCTTTTGTCATTTTAGGTACTTTGGAAAAGAAATCTGGAAAATGAAGCATTTTGTACGTCTTTTGAGCGAAAAGTGAAGAAAACGACAAAGTCCCCAAAATCAAGCTAGAAACAGTACCTGACGGCGTCACACTCTAAAGGTGACGGCGTCATGTGTTGGCAAAGACGTGGATATGAAGTTTACACGAGACACGCCAGAAAGATTTTAGGACTTAAAGAGTGACGGCGTCACCCTTTGTGACGCCTAGGCCGTCAAGAGCAAATTACAAGGTGACGGCCAAGAGATGGATTACAAGTGACGGCGTCGGATCTGATCTAGGCCATCCGAGGAGAGTATTGGCGGCTAGTTGACAGCGTCACATGTATAATGTGACGCCGTCAGATTGTAATCTCTATATACAGTTTTCTAATTTTCATTCATTAAGGAGAGAACTTTTAGAGGAACTTTACCACAAACCATAGGTCGAATTTTTACCTTCTTGTAAGGGTTTCAAACCCTTCTTTCACCCATGTTTGATTAAAGATAAGTCTTTCAATAATCATTCAATATGTCTACGTGTTGTTTGATTCTATCCTATGCTTGTCTTTACTTTAACATGCTAGGCTAGGTTTGTTTGTGTTTGCTTAGATGTAATGAAACATAGCTATTGATTGTTGGTTGATTGTTTGTTATTAATTTTTGTGGATGAATGATTTCGATGTTATGCTTAAGAAAACCGGCTAATCTCCAATTGGTAACTTGCTTGAACGTTTTAAGAAACATGAATCCGATGTGTACTACGATTTTTTTGGTTTTATTTAATGCATAAGTGACTACTAAGGATGCCATGTTAGGATCTAGTTGTCGGTTCGACATTGGAAGAGGTAGAAGCTTATAGAGTTGGGGAAGATCGTACACGGCCCCACGAATGGTATTAAGGAATATAACCCGTCATCTACGCAATTGTAACAAACTAGTCGATTAATGAAAGATAGCTAGAGAGTAGTGAAATCTAAGTAAATACGTTTCTCTCATTATAAGGTTTTTCTCACGTTTATTTTCTTATTATTTTATTTTATTGCATTTGTAGTAATTTGAGTTAGTTGACTAGCAACTAATTCTGCCCACTTTTTCTATACCCGAGATTTTTACTTGCTTTCCTTAAAATATAAATATACAAAAAGAATCATCCCTCACCTCTAGACCTAGTTTAATTAAGTTTTGATCCTAACGAACAATATTCCTAAGTAGAACGATCAATCCCCCGGTACTTGCCACTACACTATACTACATCGGTCAGGTACACTGCTTGGTGGGGATTGCAAGCTTCTCGAGATCCCTCGAGAGGTAAAAGCTTTTGCGTAGGCGCAATCCAACGCATCACCTTACAAAGCATCTCCAGCTATCATAGTTGAAAAATATGAAGTGACAAAATACTCCCTTAGTACCAGTAAGCAGTATGTGATTATGATGGGGACGGAGTTAAAGGGAATGCCATGGACTGAAGAAAATGTTGCTAAAGTGTTCAGAGAAATACTTGATTTGAAGAGTGATGGAGCATCAGTGACAAGGTTGGCGTGGAGCCGAAAAGAGTTGAACTTGAATGACTCGAAAATAACCAAAAGTGTTTCCCGGTAGATAAATCATAATGTTTTTCTATTTTTCTTTTATTTTATTTCTGCTACTGTTTATTCTGTTGAGTAGATACGAACTAACTTCTGGATACTGCGTATTCCACTCTCAGAATTCATATTTTTGTTTATTTCTGCATTTAAGGAGTTTTATTTTTAAAACTATCTGTTAGGCCCTCGTCTATTGAAAGAATGACTACTCAACCTTCTTTCAACAACATAGGTCTTGACATCAATGTATCACCACCAATAGCAAACATGTCTTCATCTCCTCCACCTTCAAATGACCTATCTTGGGTAATGAGAAGATTTCAACCACCTCAACCATCTCAACCATCTCAACCAAACAACATAGACAATGACACATCCTTACCCACTTTACCAACACATACTTTACACCAACACCCGTTGTGCATCCACAACCCCCCACTTAGGATTGTCTACTTCAAACATACCTCAACAACCTTCTATCCTGGGTCCATATATACCCTCATCACCACCACAACCAAGTCATGATGAGTCTTGCAACCATTGTCAACATATCCAAACCTTGGTTCATGAAGTGCACAATGAGAAGCAGTTCATGTTCTATCATCTTTTTGAACATCTAGAAGACGTCAACAAACCTAACCATTCCTAGAAACCATGAAGTGCAAGCACAAGTGGTCATCCTCATCTAGTTTTAAGTTTAGTCCATTTCATTAAGATTTTCTTACATGATAGATCATTGATGCGTGGGATTGCGCCCTCGCAAAAGGTTTTACCTCTCAAGAGGCTTGCAATCCCCACCAGATAGTGTACCTGACCGATGTAGTATAGTGTAGTGGCAAGTACTGGGGGATTGATCGTTCTACTTGAGGAATAGTGTTCGTTGGAATCAAAACTTAATTAATCTAGGTCTAGAGGTGAGGGATGATTCTTTTTGTATTTTTATATTTTATGGAAAGCAAGTAAAAATCTCGGGTATTGGAAGATTGGGTGGAATTAGTTGCTAGTCAACTAACATAATTAACTACAAATGCAAGAAAAATAAAATAACAAGAAAGTAAATGTTAAGAAAAACAATAATGAGAGAAATGTGTTTACTTAGATTTCACTTGTAAAACCCGAAATATTTTAACCATAATTTTTGCGCCATTTTGAATTTATCCTAAGTTTGAATTATTAATAATATTTCACTAAAACTATACATTCTAATTAATATTACACATTATAATTAATTCCTAAACTAATTAAGTTATAACCTAAACTTAATCCTATGACTAAATAAAATAAATCCTAAACAATTCCTATCCTTAGTCTAGTATGTGAATCGATTTCTACTAGGCCCATCCTCCTTTTGGTCGTGTGTTTCAACAGATAAGAACACATAAAAATCTTCCCATATTATAAAATATTTTAGGCTACTAAAGCTTATCACAAAAACACGCGGCATTCCAAAGATAACACACGTTTTGCCCCATCTCTCACAAGCCTTATAATATTTTCTTTTGCCTCCCATCTTCACTTTACATCGAGCCAAGCAAGATAAAACCACGCAGAACTGACATGTTGCTGCCAAGAAAGAAGAAGAAGGAGAAAACTGTTGGTGACAAAGAAGAGGGTGCATCGTTGGAATCCTTGTGTACTATTCGAGCCCTAGTTTTCTTATTCCACTCGGTTTCTGTTTGGAGTCGATACACAGGTTCTTCTTTGACCCTTTAGTGCTATTTATTTCGACATATAATCAGGCCTAAACAAGGTTAAAGCATGCCAAGGAACCTGTTGTAATCGTGCTGCTATATACCTTGTTGTCTCGTTAATTAAGCTACATAAGATCATGAAACCATACGTCTGTTTAATCTGATTTGTGTCATGATATTTGAGACTGTTTGTGCCTTGTTTCCAGCCATGATCGATCATCAATACAACCTAATCGTTGTCTGGCTAATCTATTCGTATGACCTGGTAGTTTTGCTGCTGGTAGTTAGAGATAAATCACGCTTGAAAACGCCACATGAAATAATATAAGTAGCATGCTAAACCTTGTGTATTCGACCTTATGCTTTCTGTTTTGATTCGACCTGAATATATTCAGCCGTAAATCTTATATGTAAACCTATTTAGACCATATATAAACCATTTAACGCACGTTTAATACGCTATACGAATCTGGAAACTAATGGTTAATAAGGGCTTGTTTTGTGTCATTTTATGTGGGTTGTTTGTGTTCTGAATTCTTTGTGGGTGTGTGTTATGTGTATGGTTATCATGGGCTGGAAAACATGTGTATTTTCTGTCATTTTAAACCAAATGAATGTGTATGTATATCAGGTCTGAATATAGTTGAAGGTAGGGTTGTTTGCCTCATTTTCTCATGTGTTTGGTCTCGTTTTGATGGCTGTCAAATAGTGAGGTTGTGTGTGAGTTATGGAGTAGTAAAATAAGGTCTAAAATATATGATCACAAACTGTTTTGAAAAGGCTAAGAGGAGTGGTAATGGGTTGTTTAAGACTTGGGTCGTTTTGGTCTTGTTTTGGTCTCATTACTCCTTTTTGTGTTTCGAGAAATCTTTGCAGAATTTGGGTTGGGTGGATGAGTGTCCAAACTGATGATGCCAATATGTTTTTATGTGATTCTTGAGTCTAAAACTAAGTTCATGATGTGTACTACCTGAATATTAAATTTCTGGGTCACTTGAGGTCGGGAAGGCAACCTTCTGATTTTTGAGAGACTAGTTGTCAAAGCTGAGTAAATCGGGTCTGAAAATCAGTAGCAGTTTTTGATTTTTCATTTTTAAACCGTAAGGATTTAGGAGCTCTCCTTTGATAGGAGTAATATCTGGGTTATGTGTGACTTCCTGGAATTTTTGTAGATTTTTATGAAGAGCATGAATGGGTTAACCAAAGGCAAACTTTCTGGGTATTTGTGCAGTTATTTTTCTGAGTAGGTCTGGAAAGGTGAATTTTTAAATAGTACTTACACTTATTAATAAAATCTACAAAAATTTGAGTAACTTCTTAACTTATGTGGGAACCTCAGGGAAAATTGGGAGAGTCTCTGGAGTTCATTTGATATGTCTTAAAATTCGTGAGAAACTGACCCAGATTTGTAAAATAAGCCTAAAATAAGTTATATGAGTATAACTATAAGTATAAATCATTAAAGACCATTTGTAACTTATGAAATAAACATATAAGCATTAAGTGATCTTTATTTCGTGTAGATCATTTGAAGAGGCGCGACGTTATTTCCTTGTGTTCATTCATTCGTTTGCTTTCCTTTCATACACGTTAAGGTACGGATATTCAGTCTCCTTTTTAACATTCTTCGTTATTAGTACATATATATCTGACCTTTTCAGTAAAGGTTTCTCATGATTCTCTTTCATTTGTTATCTTTCATTATTAGGGTTCCCTAAGCCATTGTTATGAAACCCTTTTGTTTCTGAACCTTTTCTGTATGAACCTTTGTTTATCTGAACCTTTTGATTTGACTTTCTGACCTTCTGATTTGGACTTCTGATTTAACCTTCTGATTTTGACTTCTGATTTAACCTTCTGATTTGGACTTCTGATTTAACCTTCGGATATGGACTTTATGATATGAACCTCTGATATGTATTTCTGACCTGATTATTATGACTTAAGATCTGTATCATTTTATGATATTCTGTATGACCTATTCTAGTTTGACACCCGAGCCAAATTTATTTCACTAGGCATGAGGGTTCCATGTCCGTGTCAGGGATGCACCTCTGACATGACTCTAGGGCAGTAGAGTGATGTTCTGCCACATCCCTTTGATTGGTCTGCATGTGAATGGGTAGGGCGTATGGATGCATCCTAGATCTGTTTCTGTTTCTGATATGATATGATTTGTCTGGTGAATGTGGCTGTGTGTGCAATACACGTCCTTCACATTTCTGGGAGCTAGCTACTCCACCCATATGAGGACACCCCTCATTATTGTCTGATTATCTGAGAGGTCTCCCCTCTATATATTTATGAAGATATGTGAATTATGATTTTGATATGATATCTGTTTCTGGGCTCGTGGTAGATGACTGTCTATTACTTTCATCTTTATTTCTATTTTAGTTACTTTGATTACATTTAAGTTATTTCCGTTACACCATATTCTGTTTCACATTACTTTGTCGTTATATCTGTTCACTGAGCTTGTAAAGCTCAGCCGCATTTCTTTTTCTACGGCAGGTTTTTAGTGGGAAGCTGGGTTATGAGTGAAGAATACTTTTGGACGTAGAAGATTACACATCGATAGCCATTTGGATTAGAGATGATTAGAAGTGATTGCATCTTCAGACTTAGTATTTATTTCTGTTCTCAGTTGTAACCTTGTACTTCAGATTTTACCTTTGTAACCTTTGAGATTCTTTTGTATTACTTATGTTGTATGCTTGTGTTTTGCTTTGATATGTTACCATAACGTAATACTTCTACCCTTATCGGGTTGGGGTGTTACAATTTATGGTATCAGAGCCCAGGCTGCGACTTGTAGTACATTAAACCTTGACCTGTGAAGTTTGGACCATTAAGTTTCCACTGTAGGCGCTCATAAGACAACCTTTGAGAATTTGCTTTAGGATCTCCCCATAGGAACATAAGTTCTTACCAGTGAGGAATGGGTAGACTAGGACATCTATGTAGGTAGCATTGCTTCCGCATCAGTCTTATTCGTGCCTCTGCCCTAAGTTAAGAACTTTTGATTTGGAGTTAGAAAGTTATGCTCAACCTAAGCTTGGTAACATATTTGATACCTTTCCGACCATTCCGAAGGTTATTCGACCAAAATGTGTCATCCGATACTAGTTGACTCCGCATAAGCTATTACTACTCTTATGAGAACTCTGATAATTGTTAACCATGGATATAAGAAGATTTGTTCCCTCCCTTTTAAATGATGAACCTTGTCTGCCAATCAGTTCCTATGAAGGATATGATGTTAATACTTTTCAGTATGGATTTGTTAACTTAGCATGATGATGTTGATAACCGATACCCCATACGTCTCACTTTTGACAACCATACGATGTTCGTATTACCGACGATGCACATTTTACCTATCACCTGTGTTAAGGAACTAAGCAGGATTCCAACACCTTGAACTGTTCGCTTATCTATCTCAATACTTTTAGTGAACCGTATACTTGACTCTGATATATGAACTGTTAGTCTGGTTTGACGACTGTATTCGTGCTGCGAACTCGTTTACTTTTGATATATCTAATCTTGAAGTCTTTTGGGTTATGGATTGGTAGGCTCCTCATAAAGCTACCATAGACTACCGTATCCGATATGTGACCTTTAGAAATCTACTTCATCCTACGTTTGTTATGAAGGCTCTCAACCACTTAAATCTGTTAAGATTTATTCTGCTATGGAAGCACAGACCCCGATCTCATTTGATTGTCAAGTTTCTCCTGACACCTATTAGTATCCACTCTTTGGAAGCTCTGGCGTTAGAAGTGTTCTGTTGTACAAAATTTTCTGATGTTCTCTGATGAACCTCTTGATATAACCTCCTGCTTGGGAAGTAGAGTTGGCATTGAACTGATCTCAATTGACGAAACCATGATGCCATAAAAGTTGAGAGATTGAAGGATCTGATGGAATATGATTTTGTTCACCCTAGTGTTTATCTTGGGAGGCTCCTGTTGGTTTATGAAGAAGAAGAAGAGGGAAGTATGCGGCAGCGTATCGACTATCGTGAACTAAACCTGGAGCTGTGCTAGAAGACCTGTTGAAGACATGTAGTCTTGCTTCTCTATTCATTTTAGCTGTACTAAGATGAATTAAGAGCAGAAGCAGACTTGCGGATGGAGGAATGCCCAGTGATCATGTAAGGGATTCGCGTTACTACACCACAATTCCAAGAAGAGGTGCCGAAGGCTTGAGGGACCAGACTCAAGTTTATAATTCATTTTCACCGTATGATCAAATGGACAAACGTAGACAGACTGCTCGGACTTGGAAGAAAATTTGAAATCATGTATTTGAATGAGCGGATTTTGAAGCAAACATTTATGTTTGGCTGAGTTGATTTATGTGAAAGGTGGAGTAATCAATGATGTATTTCAATTTTGCTTAACCGACTTAAGTTTCCGTTACCTTATAGTAAACCCTCCAAATGACTTATGTTCTTATTAGAATTCCGTTCTGTGTTTATTCTGCGTATGTCGAATGATTATTTTGTTATGAGAGTTTTGACGAATTGTGGAAGACCTGATGCTTTTGACAACATGCTTCATTTTGATGATATTTCTTAGGTTTCGTTACGTTTATTATAAGTTTTGTTTCTCTGACATCGTTCCGTTATTGATCTTTGACTAGGGTCAACCCTAGGGTGTAGTTGGACTGCTAGGTGGTTTGTAGAATTTTGACTCACGACTTGAGATTGAGGATGACCACCATGAGGGCATGTTATGTGTTGCTAGTATTATGACGCCTGGCCAACGTGATAATACTAACGTCATATAAAGTGCACTCATTGTGTTCATAGGATATCTTGAGGAATGCCTTAGTGAAGCTTTAGATTTCTGTTATCCGTTGGCGACTATCTGTGAATAGTAAGACTTTAGGTTCTTTCGACGTATACGTTTGATCTGCCTTGTCACCGTACGATTTGATATGTTTGGATCCTCGAGATATGTTTGTTGATCTCTGTATTTTGATAACATCTTAGGTTTCGTGGTAGAGCTTTCTACCGTCTGATATCATCGACTGAATTGCTTTCTATTCGTATGTATGCTAGTGTTCACATGGAGGGGTACACATATGTTTTGCTACTTATATGTTTCACGTCTGTGGGACCGTTACATTATGATTTGTTTAAATAAGGGTATGAACTATGTGGAACCGAATTTGGATCATTTATGAGAATACTTGGGAAGGTTATATTGGAAGCATGATTGTTTAAGAATTTGGAAGAGTAACATCTTGTGGGTTAGTCCTCGATTCTTGGACCGTTGAGATTCTTGTACGTTTTGGGGGAGGTTTCCAATCGTCTAACATTACCTCCTCGGTTGTCGCATGTTCATAACATCTTCCGTGTATCTATTCCGAGGGGATATCCCTATCATTCTCTACATGCGACATCCTATTCATTCCCTATTCATTTGACTTGGCACCACATGATATGTTCCTTTTGTGTGAAACAAAAGTAATATTCGATTGACAAGATAGGGTCATGAGAAACCAAGTTTTCATGTTTTACATAATTTGATATGTCTTCATTTCGTTACATGTCAATTTCGCGGACGAAAATTTCTTTTTAGAGGGGAAGAGTTGTAAAACCCGAAATATTTTAACCATAATTTTTGTGCCATTTTGAATTTATCCTAAGTTTGAATTATTAATAATATGTCACTAAAACTATACATTCTAATTAATATTACACATTATAATTAATTCCTAAACTAATTAAGTTATAACCTAAACTTAATCCTATGACTAAATAAAATAAATCCTAAACAATTCCTATCCTTAGTCCAGTATGTGAACCGATTTCTACTAGGACCATCCTCCTTTTGGTCGTGTGTTTCAACAGATAAGAACACATAAAAATCTTCCCATATTATAAAATATTTTAGGCTACTAAAGCTTATCACAAAAACACGCGGCATTCCAAAGATAACACACGTTTTGCCCCATCTCTCACAAGCCTTATAATATTTTCTTTTGCCTCCCATCTTCACTTTACATCGAGCCAAGCCAGATAAAACCACGCAGAACTGACATGTTGCTGCCAAGAAAGAAGAAGAAGGAGAAAACTGTTGGTGACAAAGAAGAGGGTGCATCGTTGGAATCCTTGTGTACTATTCGAGCCCTAGTTTTCTTTTTCCATTCGGTTTCTGTTTGGAGTCGATACACAGGTTCTTCTTTGACCCTTTAGTGCTATTTATTTCGACATATAATCAGGCCTAAACAAGGTTAAATCATGCCAAGGAACCTGTTGTAATCGTGCTGATATATACCTTGTTGTCTCGTTAATTAAGCTACATAAGATCATGAAACCATACGTCTGTTTAATCTGATTTGTGTCATGATATTTGAGACTGTTTGTGCCTTGTTTCCAGCCATGATCGATCATCAATACAACCTAATCGTTGTCTGGCTAATCTATTCGTATGACCTGGTAGTTTTGCTGTTGTTCGTTAGAGATAAATCATACTTGAAAACGCCACATGAAATAATATAAGTAGCATGCTAAACCTTGTGTATTCGACCTTATGCTTTCTGTTTTGATTCGACCTGAATATATTCAGCCATAAATCTTATATGTAAACCTATTTAGACCATATATAAACCATTTAACGCACGTTTAATAAGCTATATGAATCTGGAAACTAATGGTTAATAAGGGCTTGTTTTGTGTCATTTTATGTGGATTGTTTGTGTTCTGAATTCTTTGTGGGTGTGTGTTATGTGTATGGTTATCATGGGCTGGAAAACATGTGTATTTTCTGTCATTTTAAACCAAATGAATGTGTATGTATATCAGGTTTGAATATAGTTGAAGGTAGGGTTGTTTGCCTCATTTTCTCATGTGTTTGGTCTCGTTTTGATGGCTGTCAAATAGTGAGGTTATGAGTGAGTTATGGAGTAGTAAAATAAGGTCTAAAATATATGATCACAAACTGTTTTGAAAAGGCTAAGAGGAGTGGTAATGGGTTGTTTAAGACTTGGGTCGTTTTGGTCTTGTTTTGGTCTCATTACTCCTTTTTGTGTTTCGAGAAATCTTTGCAGAATTTGGGTTGGGTGGATGAGTGTCCAAACTGATGATGCCAATATGTTTTTATGTGATTCTTGAGTCTAAAACTAAGTTCATGATGTGTACTACCTGAATATTAAATTTCTGGGTCACTGGAGATCGGGAAGGCAACCTTCTGATTTTTGAGAGACTAGTTGTCAAAGCTGAGTAAATCGGGTCTGAAAATCAGTAGCAGTTTTTGATTGTTCATTTTTAAACCGTAAGGAGTTAGGAGCTCTCCTTTGATAGGAGTAATATCTGGGTTATGTGTGACTTCCTGGAATTTTTGTAGATTTTTCTGAAGAGTATGAATGGGTTAACCAAAGGCAAACTTTCTGGGTATTTGTGCAGTTATTTTTCTGAGTAGGTCTGGAAAGGTGAATTTTTAAATAGTACTTACACTTATTAATAAAATCTGCAAAAATTTGAGTAACTTCTTAACTTATGTGGGAACCTCAGGGAAAATTGGGAGAGTCTCTGGAGTTCATTTGATATGTCTTAAAATTCGTGAGAAACTGACCCAGATTTGTAAAATAAGCCTAAAATAAGTTATATGAGTATAACTATAAGTATAAATCATTAAAGACCATTTGTAACTTATGAAATAAATATATAAGTATTAAGTGATCTCTATTTCGTGTAGATCATTTGAAGAGGCGCGACGTTATTTCCTTGTGTTCATTCATTCGTTTGCTTTCCTTTCATACACGTTAAGGTACGGATATTCAGTCTCCTTTTTAACATTCTTTGTTATTAGTACATATATATCTGACCTTTTCAGTAAAGGTTTCTTATGATTATCTTTCATTTGTTATCTTTCATTATTAGGGTTCCCTAAGCCATTGTTATGAAACCCTTTTGTTTCTGAACCTTTGTTTATCTGAACCTTTTGATTTGACTTTCTGACCTTCTGATTTGGACTTCTGATTTAACCTTCTGATTTCGACTTCTGATTTAACCTTCTGATTTGGACTTCTGATTTAACCTTCTGATATGGACTTTATGATATGAACCTCTGATATGTATTTCTGACCTGATTATTATGACTTAAGATCTGTATCATTTTATGATATTCTGTATGACCTATTCTAGTTTGACACCCGAGCCAAATTTATTTCACTAGGCATGGGGGTTCCATGTCCGTGTCAGGGATGCACCTCTGACATGACTCTAGGGTAGTAGAGTGATGTTCTGCCACGTCCATTTGATTGGTCTGCATGTGAATGGGTAGGGGCGTATGGATGCATCCTAGATCTGTTTCTGTTTCTGATATGATATGATTTGTCTGGTGAATGTGGCTGTGTGTGCAATACACGTCCTTCACATTTCTGGGAGCTAGCTACTCCACCCATATGAGGACACCCCTCATTATTGTCTGATTATCTGAGAGGTCTCCCCTCTATATATTTATGAAGATACGTGAATTATGATTTTGATATGATATCTGTTTTTGGGCTCGTGGTAGATGACTGTCCATTACTTTCATCTTTATTTCTATTTTAGTTACTTTGATTACATCTAAGTTATTTCCGTTACACCATATTCTGTTTCACATTACTTTGTTGTTATATCTGTTCACTGAGCTTGTAAAGCTCAACCGCATTTCTTTTTCTGCGGCAGGTTTTAGTGGGAAGCCGGGTTATGAGTGAAGAATACTTTTGGACGTAGAAGATTACACATCGATAGCCATTTGGATTAGAGATGATTAGAAGTGATTACATCTTCAGACTTAGTATTTATTTCTGTTCTCAGTTGTAACCTTGTACTTCAGATTTTACCTTTGTAACCTTTGAGATTCTTTTGTATTACTTATGTTGTATGCTTGTGTTTTGCTTTGATATGTAACCATAACCTAATACTTCTACCCTTATCGGGTTGGGGTGTTACAATTTATGGTATCAGAGCCCAGGCTGCGACTTGTAGTACATTAAACCTTGACCTGTGAAGTTTGGACCATTAAGTTTCCACTGTAGGCGCTCATAAGACAACCTTTGAGAATTTGCTTTAGGATCTCCCCATAGGAACATAAGTTATTACTAGTGAGGAATGGGTAGACTAGGACATCTATGTAGGTAGCATTGCTTCCGCATCAGTTTGATTCGTGCCTCTGCCCTAAGTTAAGAACTTTTGATTTGGAGTTAGAAAGTTATGCT
Organism: Artemisia argyi; assembly: GCA_030686995.1. Taxonomy (NCBI): domain Eukaryota; kingdom Viridiplantae; phylum Streptophyta; class Magnoliopsida; order Asterales; family Asteraceae; genus Artemisia; species Artemisia argyi. The sequence continues at coordinate 39,679,535 of CM060679.1, read as the reverse complement.
CAACCTAAGCTTGGTAACATATTTGATACCTTTCCGACCATTCCGAAGGTTATTCGACCAAAATGTGTCATCCGATACTAGTTGACTCCGCATAAGCTATTACTACTTTTATGAGAACTCTGATAATTGTTAACCATGGATATAAGAAGATTTGTTCCCTCCCTTTTAAATGATGAACCTTGTCTGCCAATCAGTTCCTATGAAGGATATGATGTTAATACTTTTCAGTATGGATTTGTTAACTTAGCATGATGATGTTGATAACCGATACCCCATACGTCTCACTTTTGACAACCATACGATGTTCGTATTACCGACGATGCACATTTTACCTATCACCTGTGTTAAGGAACTAAGCAGGATTCCAACACCTTGAACTGTTCGCTTATCTATCTCAATACTTTTAGTGAACCGTATACTTGACTCTGATATATGAACTGTCAGTCTGGTTTGACGACTGTATTCATGCTGCAAACCCGTTTACTTTTGATATATCTAATCTTGAAATCTTTTGGGTTATGGATTGGCTGGCTCCTCATAAAGCTACCATAGACTACCGTATCCGATATGTGACCTTTAGAAATCTACTTCATCCTACGTTTGTTATGAAGGCTCTCAACCACTTAAATCTGTTAAGATTTATTCTGCTATGGAAGCACAGACCCCGATCTCATTTGATTGTCAAATTTCTCCTGACACCTATTAGTATCCACTCTTTGGAAGCTCTGGCGTTAGAAGTGTTCTGTTGTACAAAATTTTCTGATGTTCTCTGATGAACCTCTTGATATAACCTCCTGCTTGGGAAGTAGAGTTGGCATTGAACTGATCTCAATTGACGAAACCATGATGCCATAAAAGTTGAGAGATTGAAGGATCTGATGGAATATGATTTTGTTCACCCTAGTGTTTCTCTTGGGATTTAATTAGTTTAATTGGTAATTAATTAGTAATTAAATTAATAATTAGTAAATTAGTTTAAAAATACATAAAATAAACTTTTTATAATTTTTTAGGATTCCAGTAATGGTTAATTAGATTTGTAAAATTTTTCTTAATTTTCTAAGTCTTTTTAACATTTTTAATAATTCTAATTAGTTTAATTAGTAATAAATAGATAATTAATAATTAATTAATAATAAATAATTAAATAGTGTAAAAATAATTTTTCTTTTTCTTAAAATTTTCTTTGTTTATTAGGATTGTAAAAATTATAATTTTACACTTGTAACCCTTTCCGTCCATCAGTTGTACTTTTTGTTTCGTTCGTCTGTGTACGTTTTTAATTAAAACGTACGTTTTTAGGTTTTAGCTCAAATCTTCTTAATCTCAATACCAGTAATCAATCACGTAGCTTTCCTAAGCTATATTTGTTAATAATTTCCAAATAATTCTTATCACAACCCTTTTCTGTGAATAATCACCCGATCACAAAGCACGCTAAAGTGACAATTCACACCTCAACGAGATTTAACGACCCGGTGATACCTTATATTACCCGGAGCATTGATCTAGGCTATTTGACTTTGTTGACCATTCCTTGGTCAATATAAGTGGGAGGTGTGCGCGTTTCTATAGCGTTATTTGAGATTAGTGTTATTTCACCTCATTCACTGTACAAATACCACCACTTTTGTAAATTTTAAATCAAAATACAAAAAAGTCATTAACACTTTTCCTAAAGTGTTAAAACACCAAAAAAAAAAAAAATTAAAAAAACAACCAAACAGATCGTAACATTTTCTGAATCGGTTTTCTTTTAAAGTGATTCTTGAAGAGAAACGATTTTAGATTATGAGACGATACCAAAAATATTGTCCAAAAGTTTTTAAACCCATACCCAAAACCCAAAAACATCCGTCTTTTCTTGTGAATAATAATTCTACATAAAAACCAACCGTCACAAACCAAGACAGAATACCTACCAACTGGGGGTGTGAACATAATAAGTTCCCAAACAAAAGATAAAAACTTGCCTTTGTATCCCTGTGAGTGGTGTACCTTTCTTAAAGAAGCCACTTGCTTGCGATTATTGGTTTAAGTTCACTGTTGATTTGCCTCGATTTTGTTTTGATTGATTTTTGTTCCTAGTGCATGCGCACCCGCTCTTCTAGGTCTACTAGCCCATTACGTGAGCTTGTACGAAAACCTAGAAGACCTCGTAGACGTTCAGCACCAACAGTCGGATCTGAGATCCGTACTGTTGCCACACCCACTGTCACCATGGCGGAAGACCGCCCCATGTGTGAGCTTCTCCAAGCACCCATCGAGGGTTACGGGGATGCCATTATTGTCCCAGCCATCGTGGTTGATAGTTTTGAGCTCAAAACTGGGTTACTCAATCTTGTAACCTCAAGTCAATTCTACGGTTTTGAGAGGGACGATCCTCATGCTCATATTCGATGGTTCAATAAAATCACATCGACCATCAAGTACAAGAATGTCCCCTGTGAAGCAATAAAACTTCTTCTCTTCCCATTCTCCTTGGAGGGACAAGCCCGGATTTGGCTTGAAAAACAACCTCCTCGATCTATTGAGACATGGGAAGATCTTGTCAAAAAGTTTGTGAATGAATTCTTCCCACCTTCCAAGACCACGAGTCTTAAGAACGAAATTACCAAGTTCACTCAAAAATATGATGAATCTTTTGGTGAAGCGTGGGATCGTTTCAAAGAATTACTTCGCAAGTGTCCACATCATGGTTTCTCTGAGTTGATGCAACTCGATACTTTTTACAATGGCGTGAGCCAAGCTGATCAGGATTCTCTCAATGCCTCCGCGGGAGGTAATTTTTTTAGTAGAACCACAAAAGAAGCTTTGCAAATCATAGAAAACAAGTCTAAGGTCCGCTCTACACGAAGCAAACCGATTGTCTCTCAAATCAATGCGGGTCCTTCCACTTCATCTTCTGTGAGTCAATCTAGCACGGATGCTAAGATTGACAAGCTCACTGAAGCGATCCAAGCTTTGGTTCTCGCCCAAACAAAGAAAGTTTCATTTCCACAACATCCTCCACCTGCTGAGGTTAAAAAAGTGGAAGTCTGTGTAACTTGTGGTGGGCCGCATGCCTACTACAATTGCACAACTACTGATGGTACTCCATATGAAGCTCATGCTGTAGTCGGGTCCCAAAATCAAGGAGGCAATCAATATCGCCCTCCTATGGACCCTAGCTATCGTCCTAATCATCATTATCCTGGACCTCCTGGTTTTAATCAAAACCAAAATGTCCAAAACCGTGGCCAAAATCAAAATAGAGCGAACCAAGGTTATCAAAACCAAGGTAACTTCAATCAGGGTCACGGTTTTCACAATCAAAACCAAGGGTTCCAAAATCAAGGTTTCCAACAGCAAAATCAAGGAAACTTTAATCGGAACCAAGGTCAGGGTAATTTCAATCCGGGAAATTTTCATGGAAACAACAACCCTAATCAGGGTAATTTTCAAAATCAAGGTCCCAATCCGAACAATCGAGCTCCAAATATTCCTAATCCGAATCAAGCCATTATTCCAACCGGGCCTTCATCTGACGAGTTGTTGAAACAATTCATGAAGTCCCAAGATGAGTTGAACAAGTTGCTGGTCAGCCAGATTTCTGACATCAAGAAGGCTTTAAATGATCGACCCTCGGGCTCAGGTACTACTTTACCGAGCAACACAATCGCTAACCCGAGGGGCGATGCTAAGGCGATCACAACACGAAGTGGTGCTTCATATGATGAACCCACGATTCCTACTACCTCTTCTTCCTCTCCTCCAAAGGTAGTGGATCGTGAGCCTGGAGTGACAAAGGACAATGTGCAAACTCCTAGCCCACGAAGTACAGCACACGTCCAACCTCAGGTTATTCCTGAAACCAGATGTAAGCCTGGAGTTGTCTTTGAACCACCAGAAACTCCAGTGGACAACCCTAAATCCAAAACTTCTATTCCCTATCCATCACGTCTCAGTGAACAAAAGCTCCGCAAAAAAGCTAATCACCAAATGGATAAATTTTTCCAAATCTTCCAAGATTTGCATTTTGAAATCAGCTTCGCGGATGCTATTCTCTTGATGCCCAAGTTTGCATCAACAATCAAAAATCTGTTGAGTAATAAAGAGAAATTATTTGAGATGGCAAGAACTCCTCTGAATGAGAACTGCTCAGCAGTTCTTTTGAAAAAGCTTCTTGAAAAGCTTGGAGACCCCGGGAAATTCCTCATTCCTTGTACTTTCCCGGGTATGGTTGAATGCTTCGCATTGGCCGATCTAGGTGCTAGCATTAACCTAATGCCATATTCTATGTGGAAGAAACTCTCTCTTCCCGAACTTACCCCCACGTGCATGACTTTAGAGCTTACTGATCGTTCGATTTCTCGTCCCATTGGCATTGCCGAGGACGTATTTGTTAAAGTGGGGAAGTTCCATTTTCCGGCAGATTTTGTGATTGTTGACTTTGATGCCGATTCTAGGGTCCCTCTCATTCTTGGGCGGGGATTTCTTAGAATTGGGCGAGCTCTTATCGATGTATTTGAGCATGAGATCACATTACGTGTTGGAACGGAAGCCATAACCTTCAACCTAAATCAAACTTCGAGATACTCCTCCAATTATGACTGTGAATCGGTGAATCAAATTGATGTCATCGATGTTGCTGCTTAGGAGTATGCTCAAGAGATTTTAGGTTTCATTGATGATTCTTCGAGTGAAAACCTCACTCAGTCTTCTCACCCCATCATTGCCAATTCTTCTCCTTCCCTCACTCCGTTTGAGGGAAGTGACTTCATCTTAGAAGAAATGGAGGCGTTTCTCAAAAGTGACTCGATTCCCGATGGAGTTGATAACCAAGAGATCGACCTCGAGAGGGATATTCTCATGCTTGAAAAATTATTAAACGAAGATCCCTCTCCTCTTCCTGTTCTACCACAAACACTTCATAAGGAGGAGGTCAAAAATGTTGAGAAAACTGATGACTTCCCCGAGGTTGAACTTAAGGACTTGCCGCCTCATCTTGAATATGCATTTCTGGAGGGTGATGATAAATTACCCGTCATAATTGCTAAAGACTTAAGTGATGAGGAAAAGGCTGCTCTCATAAAGGTTTTGAAGTCTCATAAACAAGCAATTGCTTGGCGTCTCTCCGACATCAAGGGCATTGACCCTGAATTTTGTACTCATAAGATTTTAATGGAGGACGACTTCAAACCTGCAGTCCAACAACAAAGAAGGGTGAATCCAAAAATTCACGAGGTTATCAAACAAGAGGTTTTAAAACTTCTTGATGCCGGATTGATTTACCCTATTTCGGACAGTCCTTGGGTCAGCCCAATTCATTGTGTTCCAAAAAAGGGTGGCATTACTGTTGTCACAAATGAAGAGAATGAGTTAATTTCAACTCGTTTGGTTACGGGTTGGCGCGTCTACATTGACTATCGTAAGTTAAATGACGCCACCCGTAAAGATCATTTTCCTCTGCCCTTTATGGATCAGATGCTCGAGAGATTAGCGGGGAATGAGTATTATTGCTTCCTCGATGGTTTCTCGGGTTACTTTCAGATTCCCATTGATCCGCAAGATCAGGAAAAGACCACGTTCACGTGCCACTATGGAACTTTCGCTTATAAACGTATGCCATTCGGCTTATGTAATGCTCCGGGCACGTTTCAAAGATGTATGATGTCCATATTTTTCGACATGATCGGGAAAACTATGGAGGTCTTCATGGACGATTTTTCGGTCATTGGGGATTCGTTTCAATCATGCCTCTCCCATTTAGACGACATGCTAAAACGTTGTGAAGACACAAAGTTATGTCTAAATTGGGAGAAGAGTCACTTTATGGTCAAAGAGGGCATTGTCCTCGGCCATAAAATTTCAAAAAACGGGATTGAGGTTGACAAAGCCAAAGTGGATGTCATTGCAAAATTACCTCATCCCACAACCGTGAAAGGTGTTAGGAGCTTTTTGGGTCATGCCGGTTTCTATCGTAGGTTTATTCAAGATTTTTCTAAAATCGCCCGGCCTATGACCCATCTCCTCGAAAAGGATGCTCCTTTTATCTTCTCCCCAGAGTGCATCGAAGCTTTTGAAACACTTAAGAAAAAGCTTACTGAGGCACCGATTCTTGTTGCCCCCGATTGGGACTTGCCCTTCGAGCTCATGTGTGATGCTAGTGATTATGCTATAGGGGCAGTCTTGGGGCAACGAAAAACAAAACATTTTCAGCCTATACACTATGCCAGCAAGACTATGACCGAGGCTCAAAGCCATTACACCACCACTGAAAAAGAATTATTAGCTGTGGTGTATGCTTTTAAAAAATTCCGGCCATACTTGATTCTGACCAAGAGCATAGTGTATACGGATCACTCGGCTTTGAAGTACCTTTTTGCAAAACAAGATGCAAAGCCGAGACTTCTTCGTTGGGTTCTCCTCCTACAGGAATTTGATATGATTATTCATGATAAAAAAAGAGCTGAGAACCTAGCTGCTGATCATCTCTCCCGATTGGAAAACCCCCACCAAGATGTCTTCGAGAGGAAAAAAATTAATGAAACATTCCCTCTCGAGACACTCAATGCGGTTACCTTTCGTGGAGATTCTATTACCCCGTGGTTTGCCGACTTCGCAAACTACCTCGCGGGTAACTTTGTGGTGAAAGGGATGTCGTCCCAACAAAAAAATAAATTCTTCAAAGATGTAAAACATTACTTCTGGGACGACCCCTACCTCTTCAAAATCTGTGCGGATCAAGTCATCCGGCGGTGTGTTTATGGCCAAGAAGCCTCTGAAATTCTTAAGGCTTGCCATGCTGGTCCCACGGGGGGCCACCACAATCCCAACTACACCGCCAAAAACGTGTTTGATTCCGGCTTTTATTGGCCCTCAATCTACAAGGATGCCCAAGAATTGGTCAAATCCTGTGACGCTTGTCAACGTCACGGGAATATTTCACAAAAGAATGAAATGCGTCAAAATGCAATTCAAGTTTGTGAAATTTTTGACGTTTGGGGCATCGACTTTATGGGGCCATTTCCTTCTTCTCATGGCAACAAATACATACTCGTGGCTGTTGACTACTTGTCAAAATGGGTTGAAGCGAAAGCTTTACCCACTAATGATGCCCGAGTTGTTGTCAAATTCTTGAAAGCGCTTTTTGCTCGATTTGGAACTCCACGTGCTATTATCTGTGATCGTGGTACGCACTTCTGTAATGACAAATTTGATAAAGTCATGCAAAAGTACAGTGTAACTCATCGTCTTTCTACTGCGTACCACCCTCAAACAAGTGGACAAGTAGAAGTTTCCAATCGAGGCATAAAGAGAATATTGGAAAGAACCGTAGGTGAGAATCGTGCATCGTGGTCGGACAAATTAGATGATGCACTTTGGGCTTTCCGTACGGCTTACAAAACACCCATCGGGTGTACGCCTTACAAGCTTGTGTACGGGAAAGCGTGCCATCTTCCAATCGAGCTTGAGCAAAAAGCCTATTGGGCTCTCAAGCATGCCAATTTTGACCTCAAAACTGCGGGTGATCATAGGAAAGTTCAACTGAATGAATTAAATGAACTTCGTGATCAAGCTTACGAGAACTCTTTGATCTATAAGGAAAAGACAAAGAAGATTCATGACTCAAAAATCAAGAACCGCGTTTTTAACGTTGGTGATCGAGTCCTTCTTTTCAACTCTAGACTCAAGATCTTCTCGGGAAAGCTTAAAACCCGATGGACAGGTCCATTCACTATCGCTAAGGTTTATCCTTTTGGCACCGTCGAATTATCTCAAAATGACGGTCCTAATTTCAAAGTGAATGGACATCGTTTGAAACATTACTTTGGAGAGGACATACCATCCATGGTTGTCCCGGATATCCAAACTTTCCCCAAGGACAATTGAATTCGGGGATCGAGTCAAGCTAGCGACTCGATGAACAAAAACAATAGCACAATACGGGTTTTCACCCGTATCTCTGATTTCTTTCTACTTTCTACCACCCTAGTGTGGGGGAATGGCCAACCCCCCGCTAATTTGAAAAATGTATATATGTATATAAGTAAAAAAAAAAAAAAAAGTATGTACAGCTAAAATAAAGTGAAAAATGCAAAACGATATTTCCACAGTTAGCTTCGAATATTATCTTTTTACGTTCATAGGTTCGGCATAAAAGCCGGGACTTTGAATATTGAGAACAATATTAAATTATAAGTGTGGGGGGGAAAATTCTAGCGAATTTTATCGCAAAATACTTTCAAATACCCCCGTTTTTGGCCAAAATTTTCAAAAATTTTTCACTTTATTTCAAAATTTTTGTGGTAATTAGTCCGCCGTGTCTAAACGACAAAAGGGATTGGCTAATCCAGGAGCAAACGGCTGTTGGTAAAGATATCTCAAATCCGTTTACGACTTGCAATTTGCCCAAAATTGTATGGTTCCTCAACTCCCCATATCCCATAAAGCGAATGAGTTGGCTAGCCCGCAAGATTATGGCTTGTGGTAAAGGCCGTGGAAAATCCATAATTGGTAATCAGCTCACCAAGATGTTGACTATTCCATCAAGAGCTGGCTAGTCCAGGAGCAAACGGCTCTTGGTAAAGACAAATGAAATCCGTTGACAGCTGGTGGTTTGCTCAAAATCACACGGTTATCAGGTGTGCCACAGTTCTTACACCTGGCTACTCCAGAAGTGATGGCTTTTGGTAAAGAGTTTAAAATCCATCAAGTTTTCCAAAAATATTGCTAGGAACTAGCAATAGTTTAGTGTGGGGGATTGATGAGTGCGCAAACACTCATAATTTTTATCGTATTAAAACTGCCAAAACATACAAAAATAATCGAAAAGTAATCAAAATACTTAAATTATCCCAGGGATTGTGTTTTATGTGTTTTAAATGCAAAACGAGCAAAAACAAATGAAAAACGATCAACGTTTGCGATATTGGCAGTTTCAGTCCCCCAAGTTTCAAAATTTGTCAGAAATAGTCCCTATGCATTTATTTTGAAATAAAAGTCAACCCAAGTCCCTAAAAAATCAAAAGTTATCAAAAACGGACTTTGGGTGAAAAGTTTGGAAATTTTACAAGATTGGTCCCTGGAGTTTGGGAATTTGCAGAAATAGTCCCTGAGAATTTTGAAAATTAAAAAAATTGCAAAAATGAGTTTTGGAATATAAAACTTGGCATGATTTATCCTTGGAATAACTTTGGGAAGTTGACATTTCTGGTCCCTTGGCTTTGGTAAAAATTCAAATTTGGTCCTTGTGACTATTATTCCAACCGGACCCTTAAGTTATAATACTGTAACACCCCCAAAATTTGATACAGCGGAAGACTCAACAAGCTTTCGGGGTGCTGCGGGGATTGGTATCCATCACAAGACAATATAGAACGAGATAAAGTAAACATAATAAAAACGCAACCAAAACGGGGTTTTAAGGTTTACATTTATCCCAACATCATTCAGAGTCAGGCCCAAAATATCATAACAATAGGTCCATAATTAATTATCAGAGTTTAGAAAAATAGATCCATAAACCATGAGCCACAGCCAAGCCTTCCATTCCAAGCATCCATATCATCACTTAATTACCTGAGAAAACGTGCTAAAAGTCAGCTTTCGCTGGTGAGATCATAGGTTTAAATTCAACTAACAATATAGTGGACATATACGCAAAACGCTTGCTAGCTAGACTAAGGATTCACTAAAGGCCTGTGGATACCCTCCGCTCCAATCCTAACACACGGATACCCTCCGTTCCAACATAGATATTCGGGTAACCCCCGCAATACCAATAAATACTCGGATAACCTCCAAAGTATCATTAACCTATAGGTGCACGCTACAGTATCTAAATAAGCCAACCTTGAATAGTACACACGAACCGTGTGACTAAAGCTGACAATTCCAAACAATAACCAAATAAGCCAACCTTGAATAGTGCACATAAAATGTGACTAAAGCTGACAAAACATCCTAGTCTATTCGCATAGCAAGTTTAGAAAGAATATAAAAGCGATAATAGTCCACATAAAATAATTTGCACGTTTCTCACCCCAAGTATTGAAAACATAGTTCACGAGTAAAAGTGGGGTAGAAATAAGATGTATATTAACTCACGAAACATCAACTACGGACTTGGCACGACCTAACAATATCAACTCGTTCAGAAATCATTTCCTCAATTTCAAAATATTCCCAAACCCGGACGAGAATCCGTTTTATTTACGAAAATCCATTTCGTATTAGTTTGGTGTATTTGCGTTTGGTATCCATACGGGTGGTGGGTCAACACAAAACAAACCAAAAGTCAAACAAAGAATAATAAAATAAACTATGGATCTAATATTAGCCCAATATATCATTTAAATAAATCGCCGAAGTTTATCAAATCCGTCGATTTGATAATCCTCATATTTATTTACGTAACATACCGTTCCAAGATTACACCCAATCCTAAAGTACATAGCACATAAATACTATATGACATATATCGTAGTTTAATAAATTCCTCATATACATCGTCAAATTGGCCAGATTTTCCGATATATATATTCGCAATTTATTACACTTTACATATACCACAACCTATGGGCGTCGTAGGATACGATGCCCATTAATATACTCATTTCGTATAGCCAAATAACCCGGTTCAACCCTACGGTTAAGTGGTTATTTAGTTATAGAAAACGTTTATATTAATCGTCATATATCCGTGACAACACGAAAGTCACAAATAAAAACTTACCTGGACTCGAGTGACAACGACTTCGCATAACTCGATAAGTTTATTTATTATATATCAAATGACATTTTTATTTAATATTTAGTAATTGTGGAGAATTCCTCGTTTTATAACACCTTTTTATAATAATAATACGTTCAATAATATTACGCCACTTTCGTAGCCTAATATATATATCTAGTCGTATTATTTATAATATGACTCGTGATTATTATTATTATTAATATACGCGCCTATATAATTATATATCCGTTATTCACGTCTATATATTTATATAAACGTTTATATTATCAATAATTATTATTACGAGTTTTATTATTTACGTTTTAATTGTAAATAGTTATCGAGTCATACGAAATGGTCACATGTCCGAGTCATGACTCTCGGCTCATTGTCCAAGTCCAAAGTAATAAGCAAATGTCATAAATACAAAAGTATCTCCGTCCAACACAATCCCAATCCACGTTCTACAACAATAGGGTCCGACTACGGCACCCGACTAACCTATCTCCGTCATTCTAAGTGACCGTCTCACAATCGGTCCCCAGTAGCACAGTTCGTCAACACTTCTCAATACCAAAATCCAATATCCAATGTCGAGACCCAAACATGGTCTCGACCCACATGTATTTGGCCAAAGAACAAGTAAACAACCAATTAATAACCAATATTCCAAACCAAGTTATCATCCAAGAATCAAGTTATCAAGTCCTACTCGGGTGGGTTTACCAAGCCAAACCAAAGTCCACATGACTCGACCGAGTCATGGTAATTATCACGAGCCAAGAGGGCTCGAACCAAGTATCAAAGGTCACCAAAAATAGGCTCCAACGAGCACTCCAAAATAACCATTCGACTCACCAAAGTTTCGGCAACAACAATAATAATACGGCTAAGAGCTGCGACTCACAAGAGTTGAACCAAAGCAATAACGAGCCTAAGGCTCGAGTCACAACCAAACGAGAGCCCCATCTGGGTCTCGACTTGGTTATACGAGCAACCAAAAGTGACCCCGAGACCTCAAGGGTCTCGGTTATGCTCGAACCAAGAAACCAAACAATCCAACTCGAGCAAGAATCATGAGCCACAATCAAGGCTCAAAAGAAAACAAATAATCGAGCACCATGGCTCGGATTTACACACGAGCCGTGAGTCTACGACTCATGGTTCGAACCAAAACCCACAAGAAGCAACCCGGATACCAAACCATTTCAAGAAAACGAGTTTCCAATCCAAACCCATAAGTATTAATCCCGTTTTTAATATAAAACCCATTCGGATCTAAACATGTCGTGACCAAGGGTCACGTTTTTATCAAAAATATGAGTAAAACTCATCTCACCTTCGAACTACAACTCAAAACCGTGATAACCTTTCCAAAAACAACGAATGGTGGTGAAAATGGTGGTGATTCGTGAGGTAAAATGGTGTTATAGGGCGCGTGGAGTAATAGATCTAAGAGATTCGATAGTGGGGATTAAGAAAATAGTGGTGGTTCGTAGTAGAGATCGGCGGTGAGGTGGTGTTGGCCGGAAAATGTGGCCGGTGGCTAGGGTTTGAGGTGGGGAGGATAATGAGAGAGAGAGATGTGAATGTGAGAGTGTTGGTGTGGTTTGTGTGAACCGGCCCCCAAAGACCAATATGTAGTTTATATATATATATATATATATATATATATATATATATATATATATATATATATATATATATATATATATATATATATATATATATATATATATTCAATTAATAAAAATAATGATAATAAGAATAATAAAAGTAATAATAATATTACTAGTAGTAAGAGTGGGTAAAGTGGGTAAATGTAAAACATGTGGCCCGAAACCCGAACTCATTTCAAACGTTAATATCTCCCGAAAACATCTCATAATTACTCAAATATCGTCGGACTCGTAAAACGAATCATAAAATTTTCCTGTTAGGTAATCCTAGTGCCAGAGTCAACGTAGTACCAGTAAGAATTTAAGAATACATCACCGAGCATAACATCAAAATGAATTATGAAAATAATTCACGAATTCCATAACATCACAAAAACATAATTATCCATAAAATAGGTCTTACAAGTTCGTTGTGCAATAAAATTTCCAAATAAAAATTATAAACGAACTTTAACGTAATGCGGGTTTTCAAAATAACTCCCTAAATTGCCGGTTGTCACATCCTCCCAGTCTCAGAAGAAACCCGTCCCGGGTTTCACTCGGAAAAATTCATCTACGAAGTGAAAAGCTTCGGATATCTCTTCCGGAACTCGTCCTCACGTTCCCACGTAAATTCTGGTCCATGTCGAGAATTCCAACGGACCTTGACGAGCGGAATGCGACTTCACTTGAGTCGTTTAACTTCACGATCTAAAATCTCAATTGGCTCTTCCACGAAATTCAATTTCTCATCAACACGAATATCCTTCATTGGAATAATAGGCATCTCATCAGAAAGACATTTCTTCAAATTACTAACGTGAAACACGTCGTGAACTTTACTCAGTTCATGTGGTAATTCCAACCTATAAGCCACGGGCCCAATTCTTTCTAAGATAAGAAATGGTCCAATGTAGCGTGGGTTGAGTTTTCCACGTTTCCCGAAACGTATCACACCCTTCCAAGGCGAGACTTTCAACATCACTTTGTCTCCAACCTGGAACTCTAGGGGTTTACGTCTCTGATCGGCGTAACTTTTCTGCCTATCTCTGGCTGCTTGCAACCGATCACGAATCTGCGCCACTTTCTCTGTAGTTTCCAAGATAAGTTCAAGGCCTGTGAGTTGGCTATCTCCAACTTCTGCCCAACCAATAGGCGAACGACACTTTCTGCCATACAAAGCTTCGAATGGTGCAGCTTTAAGACTTGTGTGGTAGCTATTATTATAGGAGAATTCCGCAAGGGGTAAATACTTCTCCCAGCCTTTACCAAAGTCTATGATGCATGCACGAAGCATATCCTCTAACGTCTGAATGGTCCTCTCACTTTGACCATCGGTTTGGGGATGATATGCAGTACTCATATCAAGTCTCGTCCCCAAAGCCGTTTGAAGTGATCGCCACAAAGCTGACGTAAAACGGCTATCGCGATCCGAAATAATAGATATCAGGACTCCATGACGTGAAATAATCTCCTTCACATACAACCTCGCAAGTTTATCCACACTATCATCTTCACTAATTGCTAAGAAATGAGCAGACTTTGTCAGACGATCCACAATTACCCAGATAGCGTCACAACCGGTAGCTGTCCTCGGTAATTTGGTAATGTAGTCCATAGTAATCCGCTCCCATTTCCAGACTGGAAGTTCTGGTTGCGTTAGTAATCCTGACGGTCTTTGATGTTCAGCTTTAACCTTAGAACATGTCAAGCATTTACTAACGTACGATGCTATATCTGCCTTCATGTTTGGCCACCAATATAACTTCTTAAGATCCTGGTACATCTTGTCGGACCCAGGATGAATAGAGTACCTTGACTTATGCGACCCATGCATAATCAACTCCCGAATTCCTCCATACGAAGGTACCCAAATCCGATCTCCAAAACATAACAATCCTTCAGAACACTTAACAAATCCTTTCTCATTCTCAGCCATCCCAAATATATTCTCGGCAGATCTGTTTTCTGCTTTCAACGCTTCCGTTTGAGCTTCAAGTATTTGAGATGGTAACGGCGATACGATAGTCATTCCCAATGACCTAACTCGTAACTGTGGTATTCTTTCCTTTCGACTAAGAGCATCAGCAACAACGTTTGCTTTACCAGGATGGTAGCGAATTTCACAATCATAATCGCTTAGCAACTCAATCCAACGTCGCTGTCTCATATTGAGCTCTTTTTGATTCAAGATGTGTTGTAGACTTTTATGGTCAGTGAACACAACACACTTTGTTCCATACAAGTAATGTCTCCATATCCTTAAGGCGAAAACCACAGCACCTAACTCCAAATCATGGGTGGTGTAGTTTTTCTCATGCTTTTTGAGCTGTCGGGAAGCATAAGCTATCACCTTCTCTCGTTGCATTAACACGGCTCCCAATCCTTTATGTGAGGCGTCACAATAGACGATGAAATCCTCGTTACCTTCCGGTAATGCTAAGATAGGAGCACTACACAACATCTTCTTAAGCAATTGAAATGCTTCCTCTTCTTTATCTCCCCATTCATACGTAACACTCTTTTGAGTCAATTTGGTTAATGGTTTAGCTATCTTCGAAAATCCCTCAATGAATCTTCGGTAATAACCAGCTAAACCCAAAAATTGACGAACTTCGGTTGGGGTTGTAGGTGCAGCCCAATCTTTTATTGCCTCAATCTTAGCAGGATCCACATGGACTCCTTGTCTATCAATCACATGACCTAAAAATTGTACCGTCGAAATCCAAAATTCGCACTTCGAAAACTTGGCATAGAGTTTCTCCTTCCTGAGCAATTCTAAGATAAGTCTTAGATGCTCCTCATGCTCCTTCTCACTCTTCGAATAAATCAGAATGTCATCAATGAATACAATCACAAACTTATCTAAGTAAGGCTTACACACCCGATTCATGAGATCCATGAATATCACCGGTGCGTTAGTCAACCCAAACGGCATCACCTGAAACTCGTAATGCCCGTAACGGGTTCTGAAAGCCGTTTTCGGAATATCTTCCTCGCGAACTCGAAGTTGATGATATCCCGATCTCAAATCGATCTTCGAATACACACTAGATCCTTGGAGATGATCGAACAAGTCGTCGATCCTAGGTAACGGGTATCTATTCTTCACCGTTAACTTGTTCAACTCTCGGTAATCAATGCACATACGGAACGATCCATCCTTCTTCTTCACAAATAAGACTGGGGCTCCCCAAGGTGAAGAACTTGGTCTTATGAATCCTTTTTCGGCTAACTTCGCCAATTGTTTTGACAACTCTTCTAGCTCGGTAGGTGCAAGACGATAAGGCGCTCGTGCTACAGGTGCGGCACCAGGTATCAACTCAATCTGAAACTCCACTTGTCTAGTCGGCGGGATTCCCGGCAAATCATCGAGAAACACATCAGGAAAATCACGAACTATAGGCACATCCCCAATGCACCTTTCCTTTTTCTTCGTCCCTCCTTTCTCAGAAATTTAAGCTAAGAAAAGGTAACATCCTTTCTCCATTAACTTTGGTAACTTAGTGCAAGAAATGACTGCTAATCGGGATGGGCTCCTAGAATCCTTTCGATCTCCTAATATATTTAGGATCTCCTTTCCGTAAGGTACACGCACGATCTTCTCGTCGCAAAGTATGTGAGCACGATACTTCGACAACCAATCCATACCAATGATGACATCAAAACTTCCTAACGTGACGGGTAGAAGATCTATGTTGAAAGGGTGGTTCAAGAAATTCAGCGTGCAACCGCGAGTGATGGTATTAATCCTTTCTATATTCCCATTAGCTAACTCAATATCATATCCAATTCCTAAGGCCATCGGGGGTTTCTCTAGTAAGGGTGCAAACGTAGTGGACACAAAACTCCTATCGGCACCAGTATCAAATAGTATGGAAGCATAACGATTATTGAGAAGGAACGTACCAGTAACGACGTTCGGATCTTCTCTTCTCTCGTTCCTGAGTGCATACACTCTTCCCTGAGCAGCTCCAGCTTCCACACGTTGGTCCCCATTATCTTGTCGTCCACGGTTTCCTCCAGCTCCACGGTTTCCATGATTGTACCCATTACCACCCGAGCCTTGATTTCCACGGTTCCACGATTCTCTACACTCATTCCTATAGTGTCCCTTCTTTTCACACCCATAACAAGTAACATCTGCCTTGTTTCTCATCTCAGGAGCAGCCTGAACCATAGCAAGAGGTCGAGCTCTACAGTCCCTAGTTGTGTGTCCTTTCTTTGAGCAATTCTGGCATTTCACACTACACCATCCAGTATGATGCTGGTGGCAACGACCACACTTGGGTGCATCACCATTTTGATTCTTCTTATCTCCATTCCCAATAGCATAAGCCTTAGCTTGTCTCTTGCTTCGGTGATCATTACCCTTAGAGTGATGGTCTCTCTTTCTCTTTCCATTCTTCTCCTTATCAGCTCCTTCCAATTCCAACGAGTCCATAAGTTGTTGAGCAATTGTGATTGCCTCATGGATGTTTGCAGGCCTAGCAGAAATCACATCATTCCTTGTAGCTACAGGCAACCCATCAGTATACCTCTCGATCTTTTGAGTCTCGGTTTTTACCATATCTGGGCAAAGCAAGGCTAATTCCTGGTAACGATGATTGTAAGTTGTCATATCATTACCTTTCACCTTGTGGTTCCAAAACTCAATCTCTAGCTTCTTGACCTCATTCCTTGGGCAATAAGTCTGAATCAGCAGAGACTTAAATTGCTCCCAAGTCATGGCATAAGCTACATCACTCCCAACTGAATTTCGGTAATTGTTCCACCAAGTTAAAGCTTCATCCTTGAAAGTAAAAGAAGCAAACTTTACCTTCGCATTCTCCGCACAACCACTGACATTAAACACTGACTCAGTCTTCTCAATCCACCTAACCAAGTAGACCACTCCTTCAGTTCCACCAAACTCAATAGGTCCACAAATCTTAAACTCCTTGTAGTGACATCCGTTAGCACGAACAGGTGGAAATGTTCCAGCAGAATTGTTGGAATGATTTGACTCAGCTAGTAGCTCAGCAACTCTTTGCTCCACAAGTTGATTGATCATTGCTTGATCCACAGTAAGTGCATTAAGTGAAACATGATCATTGTCTCCCTGAACATCAACATTTTGATTCCTGTTGTTGCGGTTAGTAGTGTCCAGGTTGTCAGGAGTAGGGGATTCAACATTTCGAGTAGGTCGGCGTCCTCGGCGACCAGGAGTAGTCACTGCAGGACCAGTTCTGGTAGCTCTAATAGGGTTTCGTCGTGTGGCCATTGATCTGAAACATCACACAAGTTCATGAGTCTCCAATAGAACTTATCAATATGCTCAACAAAAGCAATTCAACGAAGCCAAGTCATGGAAAGGATAGCACAATACACCACGTAACATCAATAAAGCGAATAGGAACTCAATTTCCATAACACTCAAAATCACATAATACCATATACTGATAACCATCAACCATACAATAGCGATCTAAGATCGTTCCAACTACTAGAAAATACAATAACGTACTAATCGTTCCAAAAGAGACGAATACTGAACAAAATACATCAAAATATGATAACTAGCTTTTCTAACCGAACACTCCTCGGTTAAGAAAGAAACAAGGCAACATAACCCAAGCAACTAGCCACGCTGCTGGCGGAGGCTCCTCAACTCCTGCCTCAAGCCATCAAGATCCCTCCATAACGATCCTAGCTCCACGCTATGGGTGTCTCGGTCTCTCTTGAGGTCAGCCACCTCCTTCTCTAGCTCGGCATTCCTTTGCCACAGCTTGCGGTCGGCCTCTCGAGCAGTAACAAAACCTCGCTGCAAACTATCGATATGCTTGTGGACCTCCATCAAAACTCTCCTCATCTCAGTAGTCCTGCCCACAACTACAGTCATATCAACTCTCAGATCCGCTATGAACTCTCCAATAACTCTCTCAAGTTGATCAAATACACGTGCAACTCTCTCACTAAGCTCAGTAATCCGAGCCCATAACCTGCCAATCTCACCTAACTCTGCATACTCAGCAGAAACCTCAGAAGATGCATCTGACCCATCGGGACTACCAGGTGGCAACTCAACCAAAAACGGATGATCAGGTGAATCAGGCTCAATCGGGTGTACAGGTGAATCAGGCTCCTTAGCCTGAGCTGGTGGTACTAACACATCATCATCATTAGGCATCTCATCCTCCTGAGGGTCATCCTCCTCCTCAGGGTCATCATCATCACCCTGCTCAGCCTCCTGAGGGTCATCCTCCTCCTCAGGGTCATCAGCCTCATCCTCACCCTCGTACTCCTCCTCCTCCTCGGAAGAGTACCTCATCAATCTTCGTCTCCTACTAGGTGAACCATGTGGAGATGTGGTAGGTGATTTAGGATGACGACGCAATGATGTGGGTGGCGCCTCAGACAGAAGAGAGTGAGCATCAATCTATAAAGGTGATGGAGTAGGGCGTACCGACATACGTGCCGTAGCTCGGTGGGCAAAGCATGGGGCCACACGAGCCAAAGCCTGATGAAGAGTAAGCTGCCTCGATGTACCAGGGAGCCCTAAAGACGATGAGGGTCCCTGCGTAGATGCAGCAGGTAGTGCTAAAGTAGAAACTGTCTGCGGTACAGTAGCTGAAAGCATGGCCATCTGGTAAGGATCGTCAGATGCCATAGTGAACTGTGCAGGTAAAACCGGTGCAGTAAGAATATCCTCGACAACATCGGGCATATGGGAGGCCATGGTCTGTGACAACGGCGTAGGGTAGGTGTAAGTGTTTCAAAACAACTAAATCACAACTCAAAATACCATACCAAAAATCCTCATCAAATAGTTCAAACATATAATCTCAATAAAAAGAGTTTCAAACACCGCATTACTAAAATGTTTATAAAACATTTAGACCATATAATTCCTCGAAACGCCATCTTATACTAAATCCATTAACCCCAAATCATCTCAAGAAATCCCAAATCAAACAATCATCTCGAATATCTCATAATACCTCAAATAATAGAAAATGCATCGGCTTGGCGGGCTGGCGGGCAGTGGTCAAGGATCATTTTCTATAAAAATTCGGTTATAGTTTAGGCGTTTATTTACCTAGTTCTCTATAACCTTGGCTCTGATACCAATTTGTAACACCCCCAAAATTTGATACAGCGGAAGACTCAACAAGCTTTCGGGGTGCTACGGGGATTGGTATCCAACACAAGACAATATAGAACGAGATAAAGTGAACATAATAAAAACGCAACCAAAACGGGGTTTTAAGGTTTACATTTATCCCAACATCATTCAGAGTCAGGCCCAAAATATCATAACAATAGGTCCATAATTAATTATCAGAGTTTAGAAAAATAGATCCATAAACCATGAGCCACAGCCAAGCCTTCCATTCCAAGCATCCATATCATCACTTAATTACCTGAGAAAACGTGCTAAAAGTCAGCTTTCGCTGGTGAGATCATAGGTTTAAATTCAACTAACAATATAGTGGACATATACGCAAAACGCTTGCTAGCTAGACTAAGGATTCACTAAAGGCCCGCGGATACCCTCCACTCCAATCCTAACACACGGATACCCTCCGTTCCAACATAGATATTCGGGTAACCCCCGCAATACCAATAAATACTCGGATAACCTCCAAAGTCTCATTAACCTATAGATGCACGCTACAGTATCTAAATAAGCCAACCTTGAATAGTACACACGAACCGTGTGACTAAAGCTGACAATTCCAAACAATAACCAAATAAGCCAACCTTGAATAGTGCACATAAAATGTGACTAAAGCTGACAAAACATCCTAGTCTATTCGCATAGCAAGTTTAGAAAGAATATAAAAGCGATAATAGTCCACATAAAATAATTTGCACGTTTCTCACCCCAAGTATTGAAAACATAGTTCAAGAGTAAAAGTGGGGCTATGACTCACCTCAAGTCCAGAAAATAGCAAGAAGAAGTCGGTAGAAATAAAATGTATATTAACTCACGAAACAGCAACTACGGACTTGGCACGACCTAACAATATCAACTCGTTCAGAAATCATTTCCTCAATTTCAAAATATTCCCAAACCCGGACGAGAATCCGTTTTATTTCCGAAAATCCATTTCGTATTAGTTTGGTGTATTTGCGTTTGGTATCCATACGGGTGGTGGGTCGACACAAAACAAACCAAAAGTCACACAAAGAATAATAAAATAAACTATGGATCTAATATTAGCCCAATATATCATTTAAATAAATCGCCGAAGTTTATCAAATCCGTCGATTTGATAATCCTCATATTTATTTACGTAACATACCGTTCCAAGATTACACCCAATCCTAAAGCACATAGCACATAAATACTATATGATATATATCGTAGTTTAATAAATTCCTCATATACATCGTCAAATTGGCCAGATTTCCCGATATATATATTCGCAATTTATTACACTTTACATATACCACAACCTATGGGCGTCGTAGGATACGATGCCCATTAATATACTCATTTCGTATAGCCAAATAACCCGGTTCAACCCTACGGTTAAGTGGTTATTTAGTTATAGAAAACGTTTATATTAATCGTCATATATCCGTGACAACACGAAAGTCACAAATAAAAACTTACCTGGACTCGAGTGACAACGACTTCGCATAACTCGATAAGTTTATTTATTATATATCAAATGACATTTTTATTTAATATTTAGTAATTGTGGAGAATTCCTCGTTTTATAACACCTTTTTATAATAATAATAAGTTCAATAATATTACGCCACTTTCGTAGCCTAATATATATATCTAGTCGTATAATTTATAATATGACTCGTGATTATTATTATTATTAATATACGCGCCTATATAATTATATATCCGTTATTCACGTCTATATATTTATATAAACGTTTATATTATCAATAATTATTATTACGAGTTTTATTATTTACGTTTTAATTGTAAATAGTTATCGAGTCATACGAAATGGTCACATGTCCGAGTCATGACTCTCGGCTCATTGTCCAAGTACAAAGTAATAAGCAAATGTCATAAATACAAAAGTATCTCCGTCCAACACAATCCCAATCCACGTGCTACAACAATACGACACCCGACTAACCTATCTCCGTCATTCTAAGTGACCGTCTCACAATCGGTCCCCAGTAGCACAATTCGTCAACACTTCTCAATACCAAAATCCAATATCCAATGTCGAGACCCAAACATGGTCTCGACCCACATGTATTTGGCCAAAGAACAAGTAAACAACCAATTAATAACCAATATTCCAAACCAAGTTATCATCCAAGAATCAAGTTATCAAGTCCTACTCGGGTGGGTTTACCAAGCCACACCAAAGTCCACATGACTCGACCGAGTCATGGTAATTATCACGAGCCAAGAGGGCTCGAACCAAGTATCAAAGGTCACCAAAAATAGGCTCCAACGAGCACTCCAAAATAACCATTCGACTCACCAAAGTTTCGGCAACAACAATAATAATACGGCTAAGAGCCGCGACTCACAAGAGTCGAACCAAAGCAATAACGAGCCTAAGGCTCGAGTCACAACCAAACGAGAGCCCCATCTGGGTCTCGACTTGGATATACGAGCAACCAAAAGTGACCCCGAGACCTCAAGGGTCTCGGTTATGCTCGAACCAAGAAACCAAACAATCCAACTCGAGCAAGAATCATGAGCCACAATCAAGGCTCAAAAGAAAACAAATAATCGAGCACCATGGCTCGGATTTACACACGAGCCGTGAGTCTACGACTCATGGTTCGAACCAAAACCCACAAGAAGCAACCCGGATACCAAACCATTTCAAGAAAACGAGTTTCCAATCCAAACCCATAAGTATTAATCCCGTTTTTAATATAAAACCCATTCGGATCTAAACATGTTGTGACCAAGGGTCACGTTTTTATCAAAAATACGAGTAAAACTCGTCTCACCTTCGAACTACAACTTAAAACCGTGATAACCTTTCCAAAAACAACGAATGGTGGTGAAAATGGTGGTGATTTGTGAGGTAAAATGGTGTTATAGGGCGCGTGGAGTAATAGATCTAAGAGATTCGATAGTGGGGATTAAGAAAATAGTGGTGGTTCGTAGTAGAGATCGGCGGTGAGGTGGTGTTGGCCGGAAAATGTGGCCGGCAGCTAGGGTTTGAGGTGGGGAGGATAATGAGAGAGAGAGATGTGAATGTGAGAGTGTTGGTGTGGTTTGTGTGAACCGGCCACCAAGGACCAATATGTAGTTTATATATATATATATATATATATATATATATATATATATATATATATATATATATATATATATATATATATATATATATATATATATATATATATTTCAATTAATAATAATAATGATAATAAGAATAATAAAAGTAATAATAATATTACTAGTAGTAAGAGTGGGTAAAGTGGGTAAATGTAAAACATGTAGCCCGAAACCCGAACTCATTTCAAACGTTAATATCTCCCGAAAACATCTCATAATTACTCAAATATCGTCGGACTCGTAAAACGAATCATAAAATTCTCCTGTTAGGTAATCCTAGTGCCAGAGTCAACGTAGTACCAGTGAGAATTTAAGAATACATCACCGAGCATAACATCAAAATGAATTATGAAAATAATTCACGAATTCCATAACATCACAAAAACATAATTATCCATAAAATAGGTCTTACAAGTTCGTTGTGAAATAAAATTTCCAAATAAAAATTATAAACGAACTTTAACGTAATGCGGGTTTTCAAAATAACTCCCTAAATTGCCGGTTGTCACAAATACCAAAACCAAAAACAAACCCAAACATCAAACAAAGCCCACCCCATTTTTTTCCCTTGGCCCATGTATCCACCAGCCCACTCCCACTCTTTTTTATAACCGGCCAATATAACACCCCCAACTTTGACCCCTTCGTTGACCCCTCCACCTCATCATCCACCTCACCCTAGACCTGCAACAACACCATCATCACAACCCACCTTCTCCTCTGATAACACTCAACCCCCCCCCCCTTGGTACTCCAAACCAAACACTACCCTCCAAATTAACACCCCTGGCACCAATTATTTGAGGAAAACTCCAAAAGGGATTTTGGCGCCAAAACCTTTAAACGGCCAAGATCACTCCCTTTGATCCTATGGTTGGTATTGAAGCTGGGAAAGTGACAAGGACTCATGGAAACCCTAGATTGAAGCTATAAAAGGAAAGAGATGCACTGGAGCAGCGGGGCTAGAGTTTTAGTAATTTTAATGTAATTTTTTTAAGTATTTTACTTTTTATTCAATCAAATTCTCAGTTGTAATGCACTTCTTTCAGTATTAATATAAGAGTTGTTTCAAAGTTTCATATGCATTTTCAGTTCATCAAATAATAAACATAAAAAAAAAATAAACAGAAAATAAAAAAAAATAAATGAAAGGCAAGAACAAAGCATGGAGCAGGGTAGCTTAAGGATGGCCCTGGGTTAGTGGTTTCATGGGAAGCCTATAGGTTGGTTTCAGTGGTCCTGGTTCATTTACATTGGCTTGGAGGGCTTTGTAAGAAATTTTCTCTTTTATAAATTTCACTGTTCAATAGCTTCATTATTGTGTGTCTCAGCTTAGTTGTGCTTATTTACTAGATCTTAGCTATAATACTGCTTAAACATTTAGGTTTGTTCTTAGAATTAGCATTGTGTTGATAGATTTCTTGTTTAACCGCCATCTTTAACCTCTTAGATAATACTAGGTATTTGTTGTTATTGATTGATTTTATCTGTTAATTTAAGCTTGGTATATCATAATAAGGTCTTAGGAATAAGTTTCATGGTTTAAATTTATCATTAGCAAAGAAATCTCACCAATTCAGTCACAAGAGAGGATGTTTGGATCATGCTGTTTGGCTGAGCTTTTGTTGTTTGGTATTATATTTCTCAGTTTAACTTAAGTGCTTAGGGTCATAACAAGTCACATTGATCATCTATTTGACCACAGTTCTACCCAAAGTCAAAATCACCACAATTTTACCCACACAGTTAACTGTGTGGGTCTTGGAATAAAAAAAAAGGCATGCATACTGATTTGAAACTTGATAACTTTCATTAGTTTAACTTCATTTAAACTTATCAGTGTATTTTAAGTCATTTAATCAAGATCTAAATTCATTAAAGTCAATTTTCAAGTTTTGCTCAAAAAGTCAAAATTGCAATTTCAGGTTTTTGCAAAAGTTGAGTGAATTTCCATGATTTTTGTGTTGTGATTTGGGACCTGAAACTTGTTATGTGATTACTCTACCAGTTGAACTTGAGGTTTCTACAAAGTTTATATTTTTGTGATTTTCTTCAAGTGACCAAAATAGCCTTGGAAGTTGGCTGCAGGGCAACCATTTGCTCTTTCTCAGCAACTCAGTTCAACCCCCCACCTTTGGTGGTATTTTGTGGGCACTCCAGTGGGTCCCATACCTCAAACTTGGGTTCCCCCAACCCCCCTCCTACCAGAGTTGATCTGTTGACCATTGTTTTGCCCCTTTGACCAGTGGACCCCACTTTGTTTGGCTCCCCAAGTCTGTCCCTAGTTTGTCTCAGAAATACCATAAGCCAACTGCTTATTTGTGTTTAGTGGCTTATTCAAGCCACTTATTTGGTTAAATCTTGCTTATTCATGCTTAATTAACTCAGAGAGACCAATTTTCATCATTGTGGACCCCACCTTCTTTCATTTGAGCTTAATTACCCTTCACAGTCAACAAAAGTCAACTGTTGGGTGAATAAGCACTCAAAGTGCTTATTATTGGGTTACATTAAAAGTGTTTTCACAAAAAGTTTTAGTTTTTAGTAGTAAATCAGTTTGGAAAAAGAAAAAACCAAAAAAAAAAACCCCCCAACTTTAATTATAGTGATAGCTTCTATTTAATAGGATTTTTCATTTTAATTTTCTTTTTAGCTTATTTATAAGCAATATATCATTTTTATATTTTTAGAAATTCTCTTTTAGGTTAAAGTAAGTATAGAAATTTTTCCAGATTTTTATTTTGTCTTTTAGTGGTTTCTATAATTAATTTTAGTTTAATTAATTAGTAATTAATATTAAGTAATTAAATAGCATAATTAGATTTTATTAAGTAAAACTTAGTTTTTATAATTTTTCTAACTTTTATTTAAGTTAAAACATTTTTATAAATTTTTCTAGAATTTGTACTGTTCATTTTCTATTTTTTATAATTTAATTAGTTTAATTGGTAATTAATTAGTAATTAAATTAATAATTAGTAAATTAGTTTAAAAATACATAAAATAAACTTTTTATAATTTTTTAGGATTCCAGTAATGGTTAATTAGATTTGTAAAATTTTTCTTAATTTTCTAAGTCTTTTTAATATTTTTAATAATTCTAATTAGTTTAATTAGTAATAAATAGATAATTAGTAATTAATTAATAATAAATAATTAAATAGTGTAAAAATAATTTTTCTTTTCCTTAAAATTTTCTTTGTTTATTAGGATTGTAAAAATAATAATTTTACACTTGTAACCCTTTCCGTCCATCAGTTGTACTTTTTGTTTCGTTCGTCTGTGTACGTTTTTAATTAAAACGTACGTTTTTAGGTTTTAGCTCAAATCTTCTTAATCTCAATACCAGTAATCAATCACGTAGCTTTCCTAAGCTATATTTGTTAATAATTTCCAAATAATTCTTATCACAACCCTTTTCTGTGAATAATCACCCGATCACAAAGCACGCTAAAGTGACAATTCACACCTCAACGGGGATTTAACGACCCGGTGATATCTTATATTACCCGGAGCATTGATCTAGGCTATTTGACTTTGTTGACCATTCCTTGGTCAATATAAGTTGGTGGTTTAGCATCAATCATTCATCCAATACAATTAATAACAAACAATCAATAGCTAGGTTTCATTACATCTAAGCAAACACAAACAAACCTAGCCTAACATGTTAATGTAAAGACAAGCATAAGATAGAATCGAACAACACATAGACATATTGAATGATTATTGGAAGACTTATCTTTATTGAAACATGGATGAAAGAAGGGTGAAAAACCCTGTCAAATTCGACCAAGGGTTTATCCCAAAGTTCTCCTAAAAGTTCTCTCTCTCGTTCTCTCTAATGAATGAAAATTAGAAAACTATATACAGATTTTACAATCTGACGGCGTCACGTTATACATGTGACACCGTCAACTAGCCACCAATACTCTTCTCAGATTGCCTAGATCCAGATCTGACACTATCACTAGTAAATCATCATATGGCCGTCACGTGTAAAATTGCTCTTGACGGCCTTGGTATCCTAAAGCATGACGCCGTCACTCTTTAACTCCCAAAAACATTCTGGCGCGTCTTGTGTAACTTTTCATCCACCAATTTGCCAACACATGACGCCGTCACCTCCAAAGCGTGACGCCGTCAGATACTATTTCCAGATTGATTTTGGAAACTTTGCCGTTTTCTTCACTTTTCGCTCTAAAAACGTCCAAAATGCTCTCTTTTCCAGATTTCTTCTCCAAAGTACCTAAAATGACAAAAGGAACGATTTGAGGCAATATTTGATCAAATAATCACGACTTAGGGCTTAAATGACCCCCTAAGAGCGTAACACTTTTCGCCTCATCAAATACCCTTACACTTGAGATTTGCTTGTCGTCAAGCAAATGCGCTTTTATTCTAATCAAAATACAAACTAGGGGTCATTTAACACTAATATATTAAAACAAATAATCGTTCCACTTCAATCAAAACAAGCACGACAATTATACACTAGCACCTTACAAATAATGTTTAGATACCCACATCTCTCGGGTGTAATAGAAGTATATATATCACAAATGAAAATGAAAAATATCTCTCACTACCTGTCATAGCACATACATTACTATAGGCTTGGGAAAGGATCAAACCTCCACCACTTGGCGTAAGCACCTAGGATAAACTATCAAAGATGTCTTTTAAAGGGTTATAACATGAGGTGTAGGGATATGATAAACACGGTTTTGTTGGATAAAGACAATCTTTACTGGTGGCGAGCTAATCATCTTGGTCAATTACATGTACAATGTGGCGTTGCTAAGCCAAGACTCGACTCGACTTAAGCTAATGAAAACTACAAAAACATAAAATAAACATAAAAGGAAACGGGATGACAGTCTGTATGTTTTTTCTCTTTTTTTTTTTTTTTCTCTTTCTTGATTTTTTCGATTTTTTCGATTTTTTCTTTTTTTTTTTTTTTTTTTTTTTTTTTTTTTTACTTAAAGGTAAATTTTATTAAGTAAATGATTTGCCAAAGGCAGTAGAAGAGAAGGAGAGTACAAAGTGTTAAGAAGTTAGGACACATCCCTAACTTTTACACAAATGCACAACAAAAAAAGATGGCACAGGACATAACCCTAGCTCAATAACAACCAAACAAGCTAGAAAACAATACAAGATGTAAATAGCCATATGAAAATGTATCCAAACATCATAGGGAATTCGCATTCCCCTTACACTTGAACTTTTACATACTTTACAATCAACTATTCTAATGACTCGAATTAAGATAATCAAAACACTTGGAGTATTTTTTAAATATTAGCGCACATATGGGGGTAATAATTGACATCTTCCCCAATACTCCATAACAATAGTACTTTACCCATGAGTCTCAATCGTCCCAAAACAATATGTACAAGATGTGACTCGACTTAGCAACCATGTAATCAATTAGACAATTAACTAAGGGTTTAAACATGTAACAATAATGCACTAAAGATGAGTGCATACAAGGAAGGCTAAGTCGATTTGGGTGTACATTTGGGGTGGATTGTAAACAAAGTTTTCCTTTAAGTAAAATGCTTAAAGTTAAAAACAAAAAAGATAGGCTTGGAGGGGTGTACTAGGGGTATCATGTGCTAAAAATGAGTACATCGCAAAGGTGTGGGAAAATTAATTGACTTTATTAGTCAAGTAATTATGACTTCATTGGTCAAGTAATTATGATACGGGTTTAACACAAGGGTGATCCTAATGCCTCTTATCATGTAGTAAATCCTACTACACGAATGTAGTCTACTAGTGGTTTCGGGATGCATCGCTATAACAAGTTCTAGAATCTAAGTACTACCAGTATGTCACAACTCGTAAATTCTGGTCTTTTCCCGAACTTTCAACATTTACTATTCATCGGTTAATATTCATCGATCACTATTCACCATTTCACTATTCATCTTTTTCGGAGTCGGTTTGTGATTCTGAGAAGCGTTTTAAAATTTTACTATTCATAAAACACTATTCACCTCCGGAGAAAATTTGTCATTTATGCGTGTGTTGCGTCATTTCTGTATACGTACGGTTATTTTTAAATAAACGTTATCTTATGAGCTATTATTTTGAATAATTGATCCAATAATCCCAACTATGGTCCTAACATATTTTTATACTCATAATAATAATATAAAAATTATATTATTAATTTACCCAGTGTTTTCAAATCAACTGTTACGTTTTCCGGTCAAAGCTTATAACTCCGTCTGTTTGCTTTATTTCAACCCGATCATTATTTTAACTTCCAATTCTCATCAAGAATATTATTTTACAATTTTTACAACTTCATTATATTTTATTTTATCTTGTTACAATTTATTTTTAGTTAACTCGGTACCCGGTATCACCTAAAACTAATAAAATCTACCTAAATAACACCTAAAAGTCAAGCTTTCTTTCAATTCCTTCCTACTCTACCCATTTCCACGCCCCCCCCCCCCCCCATTTCAATCTCTTACACATTGAATTTCATCACCAACTCTCATTAATAATTGGTACCCTTTAACCAAAATATTTTCCAATCCATTTTATATATTCCAAGACTTCAAGAATACTTTCATTTGCTACAAAAATATCTTTCTTTCTTTCTCTCCTCTTGTGTGGATCGGCCAAGGATGAACAACCAAGAAGAAACCATGGATTTTTGAAGATCAAGTCACAATCAAGCTCTATTTTCCATCCTAGTTAGGGTTTTGTGATAAAACTCTAGTTTTCTTTACATCATCATCTTCAAAACTCATCCAATCATCAAGTAAGCTTCAAGATCACTTGTTGATCTTTCCATACTTTCATTTTTCTAGTTTCATGTTGTTTATTCAAGATCTATATGCATATGTTAGTTTATACCACTCTATTTATACTTTTTATAACTTATGAACCCTAGATACTTAATATAAGTAGATCCATAAGTTTTATTAACATCCTCATGAGATCCACCAAGGTTGGTGATGTTTAGGAACCCATGACACCCTAAGAAGGTGTATGGTAAGATTAGACTAGATTTGTGGTGATTGAAAGTGGTTTGGTTGGATTAGAAACTAGTTTGGAACATTAGAAATGATTTTTGAAACTACATATTGACCTACTGTCCCTATTTGTGAAACGTGGGAAAATCAGTGGATGATGGGTAATTTTTGATCAAAGATTTAGAAAATACTTTCAAAAACGAAACTTTTGGCGAAAGAACGGATTAAAACGAGTTAATAACGAAGGAGATATGATTTTCCGAATTTAACGACGAAAACTAGTTTTCTGAAAAACTGCATGCTGTTGGACGATTTTCGTTGGACAAATAGAGGCGTTAAACGTAACCTAGTGGAGCCGAGCTATCGAAAATATATTAGTATATACTAAAACGAATCCGTGGATATAAAGAACGAGTAAAATGAGCTTAAAACGACCAAGTTATACATGTTTTAAAATCGTCAAAACTATATATATATATAGTCACTACTAGAAAATAATATAACTAGGTACTAAATAATATATTTTCTAGATTTCTTATTCAAGGAGTTTATTTTTAACTAACGAAATACGTACGACCCAAGGTTTATTTATGCGACTACTAGACGATATCTTAAGGTTTTCAAAACGAGGAATATAACGCTAACGTTTTTATATACGATATATTACGACAAGTTTTTATTATTATAGTTGGACTTATTTTTCTTAAGTATGGAAAATACTTTACTTTGACTATAACAATTCTTTCCAAGTTACGAGTGGTATAGGTATCATGTGCATGTGCATTCATTACATCCTTTCATGATCTAAGTAGATCACTATCATTCATATTAGGTTGCGGTTAGAGATCGAACCTCATTTCTGTGTATCCACTTTTGTCATCGTAGCTATCGCACCAGGTGAGTCATAGCCCCACTTTTACTCTTTATACTTGTTTTAACTCTTTGGGGGAGATACATGCTCAACTACTTGCTTACTAGTATAAATACTCAAAACATACTTTCTTGATACTCAAAACATTTATACTTGATTGTTTTATACTTGATTATTTTATACTTGATTGTTTTATACTTGATTTCATACATACGTGATTGTGATATACTTAACTGTGTTATACTAAACTGTGATGTGTATTCTTGAGCTACTGAGACTTCCAATGGCCCCAGATTAAGTTGCTGGGCACAACCATGGAGACATACATACTTCCAATGGCCCCAGATTAAGTTGCTGGGCACAACCATGGAGACATACATACAAACGTGAGGTCTTCGGAGATGAAGTGTAGACTCACGACTAATTGCTTAACTGTTGTGATGAACTTATACATGTTTAATCTTACTATATATATGTTAGCAGTGGGTTGTGAACACACAGGTTACAAGTCTCTTATGGCGGGACTTGTAACTGAGTGGATTTACGATGCCTTTGCTGTGTGATCATTTTTTTATATACTTTATTTGTTAAACAAACTCTATGAACTCACCAACCTCGTGTTGACACTTTAGCATGTATTTTCAGGTTTTAACCAATCGCACGCTACTGGAGGTTTTGGAAGGGCATGGCATGATCATAGAAGACTCTGATTATTCATATGGGACCGTTTTAAACTATTTTAAAGGCCTACTTCCGCACTACTTTTAACAATGTAAATACAATATTTTTGACTTAACTATTTTATTCTAAATGATTGAAGTGAAAACCATTTTTGAACTTGTGTTGTAATACCAATTGAGTTACACCCCAGCTACATGTATGCTTCCGCTGGACCCGATTTTGGGGGTGTGATACAGTACACTCATAAGCATCTTTTCCTAACAAATCTAGGGGCGAACCTCACATATTTGGGGTGGAAAATTTTGAGTGGTACGGTTTTTCGTGCTAGTCATACAACTCCTATCCATGAGATGCTTATTAAGGATGAAGCTTCACTCTTAAATGTTGTAAAAAAATTAAATTTGGCGCTAAAATTACCCTAACAAGTGTTTCTCTTAGTTTTATTACACGCCTACTATTGAACAAACAAAATCAAGTGCAATTGCATTTTCTAAGGTATCATCATTTACCCTCCCCTTACACTTAGGCTAAACATTGTCCCCAATGTTAAATAAAAAGAATGTAAAAGTAACGAAGGTAAAAGAATGAAACAAATAATCCCCTGATTCGCTCGGTATGGATAATGTGATAACATGGTTAGATCCTCCTCCAAGAAAATGAACGTTGAAAGCTTCCCTCCAGAAATACAAATCACCTTATTGTCCAATACAATCTGTTAAACCTAAGAAAACAATCATGGTAAACCTCGCGTAAAATCGGCGGCAAACTCTATATATACTAAAATCCTAGAAAGCAAATTAAGATATAATACTTGTGGAATGAATATTTGCACATTTCCTGGAGTTTATAAAACTAAAGATTTAACAAAAACTCTAAGACTCCGGTAGAAAAACAAAACTTGCAAAATTTCTAGAATTTCACACTTGACGCCGTCAGGTTATAACCCTGACGTCGTTAGAAGTGACCTTCAGAAATTTCATGTTAAGTTTCTGGAAAATTTCTGGAAAAACTCATGCCTTAATTCTTGGAAATCTTGCAAAACATCATTATGACTCGATACAAGCATTTGACTCACACAAATATTAATATGCACATTCGTTCAATATTGTTGTGATTCATGTTCAATCTCGTTCTTCGAAACAAATTTAGATTTCCCTTACACTTATCTTTTGCAAAATACCTTTATATGTAGTCAAGACGAAGTTAAAAACAAAATAAAGCATTTTCACAATTTACCTTGAAACATGAGCCACAAACAATAAAAAAATAAAACATGCATACGGAAACAAATAAAATCAAACAAAAAAAACAATCAAACAAATAAAGCTTGGGTTGCCTCCCAAGAAGCGCTTTTCTTTATTTACGAGTCTTGTAGCTAGACTCAAAGTCACTATTTATCACGTGACCTCGTCATTAGTCACGGTTTCTAGGTCATCCTCGGGTTTGGTTTTATATTCAGGACCCAGTTGCAAGCATTCTTTGTAGAAGCCAAGTATTTTTCTCATTACATGGTCTACTCCTCTACGTCTATCCTCATCATTCCTGTAGTAAACTGCTTGCTTGTGTTCTTTCTCAATATCCGATAGAAGTCGGTATTGATCTATCTTATGTGGCATTTGGTAGGCTACTTCATCGGTTTCGTCCTTGAACCTAACTATCCCTAAGGATGGGTTATAATTCATTTTAGAGGTTTCAACAAACGGCTTTCCAAACACTACTTGAGTTAGGAAACTATCTATTACCGGACGAATATCTTCTACAATCACAAAGTCGGTAACATATGTGAAATTTCCTACAAGCACATGCAATCCCTTTACTCTTCATTCAAAGTTACTCATCCAACCCGTGTTGGGAAATATCCTAGGTCCGAGTTGCTTTTTCACTATCCAGTTATAGTGGAGCCTAATCATAAGGTTTACGGGAGATTTAATATCGATGTAGGCTTTCCACACATGCACATGCCCAATGTTGCATGGTATATTGATATTAGAGGGACTGCCTGCTTTGATGATTGGTGAACCTAGGACGTATGGTGTCTCGGGGTCATCGAATAAATCCCTATGGTATACGCCTTCTTCCTTAGTTGGCAACCTATCGAAATAGTTCTCTACATTTTCTGCTTCCTCTACCTTCTCTTCCTTATTATCCTCCTTCTTAGATTCACTATCAGTTCCAACCCTATCTACATCATCTTCTTCCCTATCCTTATTGATTGGCTTAATAGTGACAACATTGACAAAGTGGACATGCTTGGATGATGAGGGATCCTTAATTTGGGTTCCACTATTAGTGTTCCTAGTGTCCTTATTTGGCGTGGTCAACACTTGGTTGTTAAGAGCTTTCAACAAGTTTTCAATTTTATTGGTCATCTCCATTTGTTGTTCATTGAATTCGGATTCAAACTTATCCATACGAGGTTCTTGAGATGCCATAAATTTAGACATCAACCCTTCAAAATTATTGGTACTACCATAGTTGTTGGAAGGATTGTTGTTGGAAGTGCGGTTAGGGGGTGGACCGTTTGATTGGTAGCGATTAGGAGGAGTGGAAGAATTGTTTTGGGGTGCGTTTTGGTTTTGTTTCCACCTAAAGTTTGAGTGAGTTTTCTAATAGGGGTTGTATGAGTCACCATAAAGGTTTGGCTCGGGTTTGAAAGTGTACCACTTGTCTCCCACTCCGTCGTACGCGAGGATGCGTAATCTGCAAAAGCTTGTTCGGGGAGTTCTATGAAATCACGAGTGTCGTGGGGACCACTACATAATTCGCATGAAGAAGTGATTTTGTTCACTTGGCTTGAAGGTTTAGGAGCTTCGTAGGATTTCATGAGAAACTTGACTTGGTCTTCAAGTTCCATGATCCTACGGCCGGGAGTGCTTGAATTGTTTGAAGGCAAAGATATTGCCTTGATCATTTTGTTCAAATCATGGGGATCATTCCAACTTTCGTTTTCATAGAGAGCAAGATCTTCTATGAGTTCCCATGATTCTTCCGCACTTCGATCATGTAGCTTGCCACCGACCGCTTGGTCAATGGTTTTCCTTATGGAGAGATTGATATGGTCATAAAAGATTTGGACTTGGAGCCAAAGATCTATGCCATGATGAGGGACTTTTTGGAGTAAGTCCTTGAAACGAGTCCATGCTTCATAGAGGGTTTCACCTTGACATTGTTGGAACATCAAGATGTCATTTCTTAGCTTGGTGGTTCTCCCCGGTGGGAAAAATTGAGCAAGGAAACGAGTAGTGAGATCATCCCAAGAGGTGATGGATCCCGCGGGTAAACGCACAAGCCATTGACTAACTTGGTCACGTAGAGAGAATTGGAAGAGACGCAATCGGGTCGTCTCTCGAGTTTCAACATCAAGATCTATGGAATCTACGATTTTGAGAAAATCCTTGAGATGTTGATTAGGATCTTCGGAACGAAGTCCATGGAATGCACATCCGCTTTGAACCAACCGGATGGTGTCGGATCGCAAGGGAGACACATTGGCTCCTAGAGTGAGCTCAATGGTGTTTCGATAGCCTTGGTGGCTAGGACGGGAGTACTCTCCTAAAGTGCGGGGTCTATGAGGTTGGTTTGGTTGTGGTGGGTTTTGTTGTAGGGGGTTGATGGGTTCAAAGATATTACCACCTTCCATGATGGCGGATGGTAATGGTTACGAAAAAATGAGCGAAGAAATAAGATAGACTAAAGAAAACTTATAATAATAATAATAATAATCTTACTAGAAAGGAATCTAACAAGTAGACCTAATAAAAAGAAATTTCAACCTAATCAATAACTATTCCCCGGTAGCGGCGCCAAAAACTTGATGCGTGGGATTGCGCCCTCGCAAAAGGTTTTACCTCTCAAGGAATCTCAAGAGGCTTGCAATCCTCACCAGGCAGTGTATCTGACCGATGTAGTATAGTATAGTGGCAAGTACCGGGGGATTGATCGTTCTACTTGGGGAATAGTGTTTGTTAGGGTCAAAACTTAATTAAACTAGGTCTAGAGGCGATGGATGATTCTTTTTGTATATTTATAATTTATGGAAAACAAGTAACAATCTCGGGTATTGGAAGAGTGGGCGGAATTAGTTGCTAGTCAACTAACCTAATTAACTACTGATTGACTCTAAACAGTCAACTTAAATTGACCAAGTAAATGGTCAACAAAGTCAAACTACCTAGACAAATGCTCCGGGTAATATAGGGTATCACCAGGTCGTTATGTACCGACGATGTGTGAATTGTACTTTAGCGTGCTTGTGATCGGATGAATATCACAGGAAAGGGTTATGATGAGAATTATTTGAGAATTATGAAATTAAATAGCTTAGGAAAGATATATGATTGATTACATGGATTTAGATTAAGGAGAAACGAGCTAAAACCTAAAAACGTACATTTAAACTGAAAACGGGTACAGACGTACGTGATAAAAAGTGAATCTGATGAAATAAAAAGGCTACGGATATAAAAATGATATTTTTACAAACCTAATGATTAAAGAAAATTTTTGGAAAAAGAAAGTTAATTTTTACACTAATTATATAATTATTATTAATTAAAAACTATTTTCTAATTACTTTTTAATTAATTAAAATACCCTAAATTATAATTAATTCTAAAATTACTCTAGAAAGATGAAAATAAAATTTGGAAAAATTTAAAATAACTAAAAACTACTTTTAAAACTAAATTTGTATTTTTCTGATTTTTTAATTAATTATTATTAATTATTAACTAATTATTAATTATTAAAAACTAAATTAAATTATGAAAATTACTAAATGATAAGGGAAAAATGTAAAAAAATTACCAAAATTATTTTTAACTATAAGAAACCTAGGAAAATTAGAAAAATGAAAATTGCTTATAAATAAGCTGAAGAATAAGCCAATTGGCTTAAATAGAAGCTATCACTTCTATTAAGTTGGGCTTTTTTGGATTTTTCTTTTTCACAACTTCTTAAATACTTAAAATAATGAACTTTAAAAAAGGAACTTTGACTGGAACTAAAAAATAAGCAATATGGAAATCAAAATGCTTAACAGACTATGAAATAAGCTTATTAGGACTTGTGAGATTTTGAATAAGATGACCACAATCTACCACAGAGGTGTATAAGCTAAAACAGTTAAT
Organism: Artemisia argyi; assembly: GCA_030686995.1. Classification (NCBI taxonomy): domain Eukaryota; kingdom Viridiplantae; phylum Streptophyta; class Magnoliopsida; order Asterales; family Asteraceae; genus Artemisia; species Artemisia argyi. The sequence goes on along the minus strand of CM060679.1, from coordinate 39,643,211 downwards.
GAAACTTGTAATAAGCCAAATGAAACAAAGAAGCATAAGAAATAAGCTTGAAATAAGAAATAAGCTAATCCACAAACATCACAGACTACACAGGCCAAATTGGTCAAGTATGCAGGTCTGTGGGGCCCACTAGGGACTTTGGAAGTCCAAAGTAAGAGTGGAACCAATAAGCTGAGCTTATTGGCTTTCCAAAAAGCTAAAAGTTAAGCTATGGGGCCTACATATGAGGTCAGGGGAGGGCTTGGAATATGGACACAAAAGCTGAGTACTCAACTTATAAGAAAAAATGGGACAATCTTAATGGGCAATGCAGCCCTAGCAAATAAGCTACAAACCACAAAATAAGCCCTGAACTTTGAAGAATGGCTTATTGACTCTCCAATAAGCCAAGAAACAGGTGGTGGGGCCCACTATTGAACAATCTATGGTCTAATGAAATTGGGCCATTTGGACTGTTCCCTGATGCAGGGCAACCCTTTGCCCTGTAGGCCTGTTTTAGCTATCAAATAAGCCACCAATAAAATTCTGAAAAATAAGCACTCTATGAATATCCAAAGATTAGCTGGTAGACTACAATATATAAAAAGCTTAAGATCTAAATCTTAACCCAAAAATCATTAAAAATCATGCAATTTTTGGTTTTTTGCTTAAATGTCAAATTTGACTTTTTATGTTTTGATCCTAGTTTGACTAAGATGAACTTTGATTCTCTCCTACTTACTGATTTAGTTGAATTAAGCTATAAAATGACTGATTTAAGCTATACTAACAAATTGTGAGTTGATTTGAAGCCTATGTTAATCCTAATTTCACACAGTGGACTGTCTTGATAATGATCTAAGTGACTTTGACTATCCAAGCTTACAACTACCTAAAATATGTTTAGTATAAGCTATTTGACCACTAAGCAATGTATCTAAACAGGTTTTAGATTATGACAAGCATAATTACTTAGTTGTACAGACAAATCCAAACACCACTTTCAAAACTGAATTGAAGTGAAATTAAAGAAAACTTGAACTACAACTGAATATTGAACTAAGACCTTAGTAATAAGCTATAATAAGACAGAAGAAGCAATTATAAGCATCAATTAAGTACTAAATACCACCACAATAGATTATGTTATTCTTAATACTAAAACATGAAATTTAAGCAAAGGAACTTGGAAACCTGGTTCTAGCTTTTACTAGAGCCCCTTTATCAGCTACTAGCTCCTAGCTTATCAAGGATAAGCTAGGTAAGAGTCCTTCTACCAATTCCATTACTTGGTACTTCCAATTGCTTTCCACAAAAATGCAAAGGTACCCTGTGAGTTATTTGTTACTGTTTTTGGGTCTTTTTCTATTTTCTTTTTACACTTTAAGATACTAGGTTGGATTATGAGAGCTTATATAGAGCTTATATTGAGTAATTAACTTAGAAATATAACTTTGAAAAAGCTTGATGAAACTGAAAATTGCAATATACGATTTAAAACATGAGAACTTTCATTAACTTGAAAAAGAGATTACAATTGAGAACTAAATGCTAAATAAAACTAGGTTACTACTACTATGCCTTTAAGGCTTACAATGGGCTCATATTTATACTACGAGGCAAGAATTAGCATTCCAAGCTTCCATGTGAGTTCCTCTTGCTTAATTGGTAGTCCCACATGCTTCTTGTTGACCAGAGACTATATCCCCACCATTGATTTGCACTTTGATCATTCCTAGCCCTTGATATAAGTTTTGGCGCCAAAACGTATCACTTGCAATTTTGCAAGTGATAGTGGAACTGGTGAGCATTTATGAGGAGGGGAGGGGTTGGTTTGGGTTGGTGAGATGGTATTAATGATGGTAGGTGTGTTGGTGAAAAGGTGGGAGGAGGGGGGAGATATGCTTACAGGTTTTAGGGGGAAAAGGGTACGGGGGGTTGAAGAAGGTTGTGTTTGACCGGAGGGTTGACCAGGGTTGACTATTTGACCGGGGCATGGGGTTTTATTAGTTTGGGGAATGGGCTGGGGTTGAATGGGCTTAGGGGATAGGATGGGCTTGGGTTGTTTTGTTTTTAATATAACAAAGGGTCCGGTTTGGTTTGTTAACTCATAAATCACAAGGACCAATTATGTAATAATTGAAAATCCAAGGACCTGAAATGCAATCTTCCCAAAGTGCTCCAAAGGACCCATTATGCCAAGCTCACTATTCCAAAGACCAATATTGCAATTTTCTGTTTTTTAAATTCCCAGAGACCAATTTTGCCAAATTTGAAATTTGAGGGACCAAACATGTAACCTTTGAAACTTTATACCCAAGTATCATATTTTGTAATATTTCACTTTCAAAAGGCTTGGGTTGACTTATCTTTCAAAAAAATGCATGGGGACTAAATGTGACAAGTTTTGAAACTTGGGGGACTGAAACTGCCAATTTTGCAAACTTTGATCGTTTTTCATCTGTTTTTACTCATTTTGCATCTGAAACATATAAAACACAATCCCTGGGATATTTTCAGTATTTTGATGCCTTTTTGATTGTTTTTAAATGTTTTGTCAGATTTGACCAAAAAATGATGAGTGTTTGAGCACCCATCAACTACAAATGCAAGAAAAATAAAATAACAAGAAAGTAAATGTTGAGAAAAACAATAATGAGAGAAACGTGCTTACATAGATTTCACTACTCCCTAGCTATCTTTCATTAATTGAATAGTTTATTACAATTGCGTGGATGACGGGTTATATTCCTTAATACCATTCGTGGGGCCGTGTACGATCTTCCCCAACTCTATAAGCTTCTACCTCTTCCTATGTCGAGCCGACAACTAGCTCCTAATATGGCCTCCTTAGTAGTCACTCATGCATTAAATACAACCATTAAAATCGTAGTACACATCCGATTCATGTTTCTTAAGACGTTCAAGCATGTTACCAATTGGAAGTCTGCCAGTTTTCTTAAGCCTAACATTGATATCATTCATCCAATACAATTAATAACAAACAATCAACCAACAATCAATAGCTAGGTTTTATTACATCCAAGAAAACACAAACAAACCTAGCCTAACATGTTAAAGTAAAGAAAAGTATAAGATAGAATCAAACAACACATAGACATATTAAATGATTATTGGAAGACTTATCTTTATTGAAACATGGATGAAAGAAGGGTGAAAAACCCTGTAAAATTCGACCTAGGGTTTATCCCAAATGTTCTCTCTCTCGTTATCTCTAATGAATGAAAATTAGAAAACTATATATAGATTTTACAATCTGACGGCGTCACGTTATACATGTGACGCCTTCAAATAGCCGCCAATACTCTTCTCGGATTGCCTAGATCCAGATCTGACGCCATCACTAGTAAATCATCATATGGCCGTCATGTGTAAAATTGCTCTTGACGGCTTTGGTGTCCCAAAGCATGACGCTGTCACTCTTTAACTCCCAAAAATATTCTGGCGCGTCTCGTGTAACTTTTTATCCACCAATTTGCCAACACATAACGTAGTCACCCCCAAAGCGTGACGCCGTCAGGTACTATTTCCAGCTTGATTTTGGAGACTTTGCCATTTTTTCACTTTTCACTCCAAAAACGTCCAAAAATGCTTCCTTTTCCAGATTTCTTCTCCAAAGTACTTAAAATGACAAAAGGAACGATTTGAGGCAACATTTGATCAAATAATCGTGACTTAGGACTTAAATGACCCCCTAAAAGCGTAACACTTTTCGACTCATCAATCAGGTTTTTAGTTTTAGAAATTTGGAAATCGTTGAATCATTTCTCTTATTTTTATTAAATGAATCTACTTGCTAAATGCTTCTTGATTATGTGAGCATGTTGGTGTGATTTTAACTTGACTTCATATTTTATTTCTTCTTTTACTACTGCTAACAAGTTGCAGGTACATGGATCCCTTAGATTCTACACGACAGATCCTTTTTGAAAAGGATCCGGCGGATCTAGGCACTCAAAAACCAAACAAAGCATTACTACAACTCCTTTCTCAGCAGAAGTCATACCATATACTTACTTTCTAACCTTTGTTTTGTAGATTTTCAAAACACACTTGGAGTACTTGACGCCCTCATTAACGGGGAGCTTTCGTCCAAGCAAAAACGTTGCAAAAATTGCAATGATCTCATTCTTAGGCTTCCTAAATACTTAACACCCTCAACAAGGGGGAGCAATCGTCAAGGAGGAGCTAATATGCGTGTTTCTACCCTACTCTTCTTCTACTCTTTATCTTCTAAAACTTTTTCTCTTTAAAAAACATTTTTTCTTGCATTCGGATTAGTCTTTTTTGACGCTCTTTTTGTTTCGACAAAAAGGGGGAGAAAATAGTAAAAACTCAAATTCAAAATTTACAAATTTTATCATTTTACTTAAAATAATTTTATGTTTTATCATCAACAAAAGGGGGAGATTGTTAATACAAATAAACTATAAAAATGTTTATTTATATTTTACGATCTTCTAATGTTTTTCGATAACAAACGTAAAATCATTTTAATGAAATAAATAAAGTACATAAAGCTTTGAGCCAATAGTTTACTAACTCAAATAAATAAACCATTAAACATGTTTAGTTAAATAGTTTACATAAAACCAAAACCATTTTTATAAAACACTTAGGTAACTTTTGGTACTTAAAAAATACATAAGTAGAAACAACCAAAATAAACTAATAAAGATTTGGACCATCCATGACCCAAAACCCAAGTCCAAAACCCATAACCCATGGAGCTTGATCCAAAACCCATGACCAATAGCATGACATCAAAAGTGGGTAAAACCCTTACCCATGACCCAAAGTCCATAACCCATGACCCACGATGTCTTTGACATCATGCATGACATCACATGACCAATGGACCTTAACCCAAAACCCGAAATTGTAACCCAAAATCTGGACTGGTGATACTAGATAGCCGGATCCCTAGATTTACATTGGTCGGATCCCTTTGGTAAGGGATCCACCGGATTCAGGTGAACAGTAACCAATTTTGCCTATAAATAGATGGTCATTTCTCCCTTTCTACTTACTCCACTTAGACACATCTTCTCTCTATGTTCTTAGTTCTCTAATCTCATATCTAATGATCTTCTATATAGCTTTTCTCTTAGTGATTCTCTAGGTTCCTCTTAAAGGCGAGATCACGACCTCTAGAAGATTTGCACGCTCAAGACATGGGTTGCTAGGATTCTTCATCTCCACAAGATCACAGAAGTGTTTTTTGTTTTTCTTTCTTCTCAAGGGTGTCATAGATATGTTGTGTAGATCGTTGTAGTAGGACATTAGTTCCTTATGATGTGTTATAAAAATAGGTTTTGATCGGGTTGTGGTTTCCCCATTGTAATGGAACTCGATATCTAGCCTTATATCGAATAAAGTATAGGCGATGAAGGTTTGGTTCTAACTTGTGTGAAGAACCCGGTATTTAGCTTTGTACCAGATAAAGTGTAAGCGGTGTTGTGAAGGCTTCTCCGCCGGTGAAAGGAGTTCGTGTTGTGTAGTGTTTACGGAACTCTCGAGTTGGGTACCCAGGGAGTGGAGTAGGTCAAGGAAGGAGTTCTTGTAGCCGAACCACTAATACTTGTGTTGTGGTTGTGCCTCTCTATCTCTATCTCGTATTTTAGTTTATTTACATATTCAACTATCAATATCCAACACATCCAAACTAGATCGACATGAGTTGATCTAAAAGTTTCAAAACAAAGTTTTAGTCAATAAAACTATTCAACCTCCTAGTTTTATACAATTTTCTTGCTTACATTCTTACCATGGAGGATTATTCCAGGCAATCTCAGGGGAGTTTTTCATTTCTAATTCTACCCTCATTAAATTTATTTGTTCATTATACAATAAGGGTGTTGTACAATTCAAGTGGGGCATGTAGCTGTAATTAAAATTTTACTTGTCCTATTGTACGAAAACACATAAAATATGCTAAACTTTTAGAATTTTTCACATATTTTTCATATATCATTAGTAGCATAACCCGTTCACAACAACCTTTGATACCATTTGTGAGAATTGAAACCTTTCTGTTTCCACTATTTTACCTCAAATTCTACAAAAATATCAGTGTGCCGGTGGATTAATGTAGAATTTAGAACTTGACTTGGTATATTTATTTGAAACCATTATAATGAGCATTGCATTGAGGAAACTTGGTGTAATCGGCTTTAATAAAAGTAAAAGGCAAAATTATTATGATTCACCCAAATGGCCCATGTCATTATATATGTTTGTTTATTAACTAGCTACACTGGTTAGTTGACCACCCGTATAAACCCTTTTGTTACTCTCACCTATAGAGTAAGATACCCCTTGTAAAACATGTTGAGCCTTTCCTTTCATTTGTTACACCACTAAATGTTTATGTTTCGTTACACCTTTACACCTTAGGCTATCGTGTAGATTAAAGTCCATTGTTTGGTTGCTAGTGGCTACATGTGTCCTATGTCTGTGTGAATTTCTCGTTCGATTCTTTCTAGAGAGACATTGGCCAAGAAAATTGCATGATGCAATGGGATTGTGAAAGTATGTATTTTGCGTGATATCCTTGTACTACCACTTTCACTAGTTTTTATTTCATTCAAATTCCTATACATTAATGAATATCTTAGATGGGATATTGTTGGTGAAATGGTAAAGTAATGTACCATTAGTTTGATTTTCAGTTTATGTAAGAAAAAAAATGTGAACTTTCAGTACTTAGTTTAAGTGGTACGTAATATAAACCACTTAGTTTAGTGTACAGTGGCCGTAATTCTGCCACTATTTTATTGTATATTTTGGGATCTTTTGGGAGTTGATAATTCGGGATAGCCAACTTGGTATGTTTTATTGTCGATGATGTTGATTGAGGTATATTTGAGTCTTATTCACGTATCATTAAAGTGTGTGTTATCCGTGTTAAAGCGTGAATTAGTCAATGATAAATGTCTATTTCGGGTTTGTGGTAAGGTAGTAGCTAGTAGCAATTGGTTGCGTCGGACTTAATCTATTTGTTTTGTTCATTTTCCATTTACAACAATTATAAATGTTTCTCATGCCTTATCTTACCCTTATTCATTCTTCATCCTAACCTTTAGCTTACTCGAATTAGGGAACTGAGCAATCATGGGTGTCTCATTCATAGATTTGGATGAGCATTTATGGATTTGTCGCCCTTTTGGTGTAATATTATTGGAGATATTACTTAGTCATATTCTTTAGCTTATTCGAGTTAGGGAGTGAGCAATCATGAGTATCACGGTCATGGATTTGATTGTGTATTTGTGGTTTTGTCATCTTTTCTAGAATATTGGTATCGATAGAGATTAAAAAGAATGACGAACCCTTAAGCCTTCACATTTTAACCCATTTTGCCTTTGAAATTGGTTTTAGTTCTCATACTCTAGTGGTAGAGATGTGTATCTTTGCCAGGCTTATGATAGAATACTCACCATGACTGTGCAATCGAGGGTACCACTACATAAACACCCTAGATTAGTTACGAGAGATAAGTGAATTTCATTTCCTATTCGTGAGGTGTAATGGTTATGCACTATTAGTTGAGTTAGTTATTTTGATGTTTAATTCCTAAACCAAGGTTTGAGATATGTTTCTAATTACTTAATCTAGAGTCTACATGAGGACAAGTAGAAGTCAAGTGGGCGGATATTTGATAACATCAAATTTATACATCATTTATCCCACGATTATCACTAATTTATTGTATAATTATACCTGAATTGATACTTAATTTCTTAAGTTTGTTGTTTTCAATATTTATGAATCAATATTGGAAAAGACACGGAAAAGACATGATTTGGAGCTATTTTGGTTATTCTGTATGCAATCTGCAAAGAACATACGGCCTATGTTACTCTGGCTATACGCTGTATTGATATCTGGAAGAATTCACTAAGTATTGGTGAATATGAAGGCATACGGCATATTTAACTTTGACAATACGCCGTATTTGGAAGCTCTGCATTCAAAGCCCAGGTCAACTATTGAAGGTATACGACGCATGAAACTCTGGTCATATGTCGTATTGAAGATCTTATCCCCAGTCTAAGTATATAGGAGATTTTGAAGGTATAAGGTGTATCACTCTTCAGCAATACGCCGTGTTTAAAACATATGCAGAATACGCTTTCTTCGTCAGTAATTAAGAAATATGGAATACGCCGTATCGGTGCCCTAACAGAACACTATAAATACAAAGCCTATACAGAAGTTTTTAATATCATTCAATCACCACACTCAACTACAACCGAATTTCATCATTCCAAGGTCCCAAGAGCTAGGAAATCAATAATAGAATGTCTCGTATCAACACATTAGATCTAATCATTCGGTTTGTATATCGATTTTACTATGATTTCCATTTGTTTATCGTTTGAATTTGCTTTGTGTACTTGTACATACATTATGGGCTAACACCCTTTGGTGTTAGCCATGTTATGAATACTATGTTTATGTTATTTCGTTTATGAAGATTTGATGCATTGTTTTAGATATTTTATGTTTTTATCGTTCGAATAGTATACTCGTTTATTTGTTAAGCTTTTGATGTCTATTGTCTAGATCACTGTATGGATAGCTTCGAGCTAGTGGTGATCCGTATGACTATGGTTTGTATTAATGACTTGGCTTCATTAGTGCATTTCCTTAGGACTCTAGGCCTAGGAACCCGAAGTTAGACATATAATGCCTAAACACTTAAGTTAGTATAATGCTCTTCAACAGACAGTTGAGAAGAGTAGGTATTGCTTGGACCAAAGTGGTATCATAGTTAAATTACATAGATTAGTTGACACCGCTTATTGCATGCATGTAACTGAGTAGACCGATAATTTGCTTCAGGGATATAGGTTGCATGTGTAGGACTAGATACATGGACCAAGTGGTCTAGTCTACCTTAGATAGAATTATGGAGGTATTGACTGGACCAAAAGGATATTTTCTATACATTTTGATGTCACTAACACTTTGCATTTGAATCATTACATTAGTAAATGAATAACTAAATGAATATAGTAGGAGTAACATGGCTAGCACTTCATTCTCCTATTGATTACAACAAACATAGTTTAGTTAGTTTAATTTACTTTTCTTGTTTTATTAGTTATAATCAAATCAAAATCAAAATTCCCTTTAAAACCTTTTAAATTCACTAGGTTATTCTAAACAACACTATTCCTGAGAACGACCCCGTACTTATCCCACTGGCTACATCTGATCGAGTACACTGCCCGTGAAAGTGTGTCTTTAGGTGTAGTCTGGCAAAACATAAATTTAAAAATTGAATAAAAAAGACCACAACTAAACATGCTACCATGTTCGTTCAGATCATGCTATCTGCACTTGAAAAGCAAATCACTATACCTTTTCCAAGCGTAGTACAATGTCTCATCCATATCCTACTTGAAATTGTGAATTTCCTCTATTTATTTTGCAATCTTTGAGGGATGACAATATTTCTGAAGAAAAGCTCACTCCAGGAGTACCCATGTATTAATAGATCTTGAAGGAATATGGTCGTTCCACCTCTTAGCTGGTCTAATGAGTGTCATAGGAAACACCTTAAGCATGACTACGTCTTTACTAACATTTGGAATGTTGAATAGGTTGATTGTTTCGAAAACTCTATTAACATGCTCGTAAGCATCTTGATCCTGACTGCCTGAAAATGTGTTCTTTCTCAACTCCTTCATAAATTGGCTTTTGATCTCGAAGTGGACGTTATTCCTAATCTCGCGTCTAACCACGTCGGTGCATGGTTACCTCAAGACAAACCCATGTACTGCTCCATAGTTAGTGTGTTAATATCCACATCAGCCATATCTCCAGATTCGGTATCCGAAGTCTCTGATTTGTAGAATGAAAAGATGTTGTGATATGACACCGGCATCAATTATATCCTTGATTTGAACTGTCTTTTTGGATTAGCAAATGGTGTGTATAACTTTGAACAAGAGCTCCTAGTCATACACTTGAACATGTACTCGACATTCTTTGTTGGTGAATTGCAAGAACTAGCATTTGAGTATTCTACCGTGACGTGTAGTGTGCGATATCATAGATATCACCTCCTTTAGTGATTTGAAGTATTTTGTGAGCTTCAAGAAGGAAAAAAGATCCATTCATTTGATCCGTTTATTCATCCATATTCAATAACAATATGTTGGTAAATTGTTTATTTTTATGTTAATTAATGTACGTCATACGCAAGGGCGAAGCTTAGTGAGAACCGGGAAGGGTCCTGGCCCCCTAGGCCTAAGCCCGTTAGTGTATTTTTTTCGCGATTTAATGTGTTATTTTTTTTTCCATATCGGCCCTCCCATATAATGTTTCTCAGGAGAAAAATTTGTTTCGGACCTCCCACAAAAAAATTTCTAGTTCCGCTACTGGTCATACACATCCCTTTGGGACTATAATCCGTTGTGTATTACTTGTTAATATGATATTAATTGGTTAATAAATCCCAAAACTAGCGTCTAAGTTATTTCATTAAATTCAGCTTCACAATCATATTCAAGGTCATATTCTTCTATTGAACTAAACCCATCTTATTCACCATACCCTTCCTCTTCCTCACATGTTTCAACTACTTTGTTGTTATCTATACTACCTTATAATAGAGATAACACTTCCTTCCTATTAAATTTGTAAGATGTTCATAATTAGATTTTTCGCATTACAAGTAAAAGAACACTACTTACAACTATTTAAAGCACAAATACATTATTTAACATATACAATTAATACATTATTTAAATCATCCCCTCACTAAAAAATACAATCATTTTACCACATTATACAATCTAATCAAGCTACTAATCATCTATTGTTAAAATCCAATAACCCAAGCATTTAAAATACCATCATAAAATAAACCTACGCAACTTAAAACACCATCATGTACAACTTAAATGACCAACATGGTTAAAGTTACTCAAATCTAAAATTCTCACAATCTATAAAGTTGTTGTAACAAAAAACATAAAATTAAAAGACATTCATCGCCACAAATTTTATTACAAGGTACATGCCGCCGCATCGCATAGATACCCTCGTGGTTATCCATTTTGCATAAACGAGTAAATACATATAGATTAATTGAATTCAAAGAAAACAAAAACGATAAAAAAAACACAAACACCAGCATGTAACCATTATATTCAAATAGAAAAAAAAAACAAGATGTAAAATAATATATTTTATCATTTTTTTTGGGAAAAAGGGACAATTCCCCGACAAATATATTAATCAACCAAAACTATACAAAGAGAACTAACTGTGGACATACCCATAGTAGTTATAGTACCATGACATTCCCAAAACATGCTTCGGAAACATCAAAAGAAAAGACAAAACATTACAACATGTAATCTTATTACATAATAAAATATCACAATGACCAACAAAACTAGACCAACTGAATACCATAATATAATGACCAACAGTCCATCTATTGAAGAAAGAATGGCCATTCATCTTGTCCCCTCAGAATAGTAATTATCATTACTCTGAAAACCATCAAAATTCCATAACTTTGCAGCCTTAACAACCTGAAAAGACCCCTTAACCTTTAAACTAAGAAGCCTAAGTCTAACAAGCTCCTTAATAGAGTTGCATATGGTCTCCACATTCCTAGACTTACCTTGAAATATTCTCAAATTTCTCTCTTGCCAAATAACATAAACAACAGCACCAATCACAAATCTCTGGATAATACTCCAAATGGACTTAACAGGATTACAAGCCACAAAATCCACAATCTGATGAAGGTTAGTAGAAGATGGTCCAAAATTCATAAGCTCCTTAAAGAAACACCATACCTTAGATGAGAATTTACATCCAAAAAATAAATGATTGTGGTCTTCCTGCACATCATGACATAAGGGGCACTTTAAACAATCCAATCTTAACCAAGCAGCCATTCTATCTTGAGTCTTTAACTTCTTGTTAATAGCAAGCCACAAAATAAAAGCATGTCTAGGAATATTTTGGCTAAACCAGACAATACTATACCATGGGACAACAGGATTCAAAGGAATAAGATCAGACCATACTGCTTTTACAAAAAAAGGACCAACCTTATCATCATTAGATTTCCACATAACAATATCATTTCTATCTTTGAACAAAAGAGGAGGAGGAAGATGGAAGAGAAAAGGAAATTTATCAACCCAAACCTCTGGCCAATTCCATTCACCATCAACTAATATATCAGCCACTTTACAGTCCACAGAAAGGCCAACTTCAAAAAGACCCCTTTTGGAAATAAACTGACAAAGAGGCCCTAAGAAACACCAATTATCAAACCAAGCAGAAGCACTACAACCATTACCAATTCTGATGACAAAATAAGGTCTAAGAACATCTCTGCATTGTAAGATCTTTCGCTAACTCCAACATACATCATTATGAATAGGAATATCCCATAAATTCCTAGCACAAGATCTTCTATCAACCAACCTATAAGCATTTATCCATTTTACCCAAAGGGAATCTTTTTTAGAAACTAAGTTCCATATATGTTTAGACATTAAAGCAATGTTCCAAGAATGCAATGATTTAATACCAAGACCCCCTTGGATTTTTAAACTACAAACATCCTGCCATTTAACTTTAGCCTTCCCTTTAACCATCTCACCCTGATTCCACAGAAAACCCCTCAAAATCTACTCAATTTCAAGAGACACATTAATAGGAAGAATAAACACCGAAGACCAGAAAATCTGAATGGAACATAACACAGAATGAATCAGCTGAAGCCTTCCAGCAAAAGAGAGGACTTTGTTCTTCCAATTGACTAATCTCTGTTTAACTTTATCTATAAGAGGATCACAATACTTTTGAAGAGTATGGAAGATATCAATGGAACACCTAAGTATCTTATGGGTAAAGAACCCACTGGAAACTTCAAAACACTGATAATATCTTTTTTGACTGAAGAAAGAACATTACCAAAAAACACGACACTCTTCTCAATATTAGGGATCAAACCAGACACTCTACTAAACTCATCCATGGCATTCTTCAAAATAGAGATAGACCTCACATCACCATTAGAAAGTACCATAAGGTCATCGACAAAACTGAGATGGGTGAGCTTTACTTTGCTACATTTCTAGTGAAATCTAAACTCATCATTTCTAGAAATCCTCCTATCAATCATTAAAGACAAAACCTCCATGACAAGGGTGAACAAATAAGGGGACAGGGGGTCACCTTGCCTTAACCCTCTACACCCCTTAAAATACCCATGGTGGTCACCATTAACACTAATAGTGAAAGAGAGGGAAGTCATACAACTCATGATCCAACAGACCATCTTCCAAGAAACCCAAAATGGACCAAACATTGCTTAAGAAAACCCCAATCAACAGAATCATAAGCCTTACTAATGTCAATCTTTAAAGTAACCTTAGCAGGCCCACTATTTCTATGATAGTTTCTCATAAGCTCTTGGGTTAGCAAAATGTTATCACTAATTTGCCTAGTAGGGATAAAAGCACTCTGATAGTCACTAACAAGAGAATTTAGGACCCATTTCACCCTATTAGCAATCACTTTACTAATACATTTATAAATCACATTGCAACACGAGATAGGTCTAAAGTCAAAAACTTTTCTAGGGGTATTGATCTTAGGAACCAAAGCAATGACCGTATAATTAATCTCTTTAAGAAGCTTACCATTGCAAAAAAAATCTTGGATATCTTGAGTAAATTCAAGACCCACAATGGACCAAGAGGCCTTAAAGAACTTGGAAGAAAATCCATCTGGACCAGGCGCCTTGTCGTCATTCATAGAAAACAACGCCAATTTAATTTCATCATTAGAGACATGATTAATCAAAAATTCAGCTTCAGATTGAGACAACTTCTTGGAGAACAAAGAAGAAGGATCTGGAATAGGATCAACAACAACATTACTACCCAAAACCCCTTCAAAATGCTTCACAAATTGCTCCCCCACAGCAGAACCAAAGAACAAATTACCCTCCAAATCTTCCACCATATCTATTCTACAACTATTCCTTCTCTCCTTAATAGCTCTGTGAAAATACTTAGTATTTTGATCACCCTCACTAAGCCAAGAAATTTTAGCTCTTTGCTTAAGAAAAATCTCTTCATCTTTAACAGCATCATTAAACTTCTTGAGCAAATCCGCCTCATTTTTCCTAATAGCAGCATTAAAAGGATCCTTCACCATTTCAGATTGAACTCTGCACAATTCCTCCTTTAGCCAAGAAACATTAGCAGATAAATCACCTTGTAAGAACTTCAACTTTCTCAAAGGTTTCTTCAGCATCTTTAGTTTGGAAGCAATAGAGAACATAGGAAAACCAGCAACATCTTTACTCCAAACATTCTTCACAATAGGCAAGAACTCAGGCTTAGATGACAAAAAATTAACAAATTTGAAAGGCTTTGGTTTAGCTCCAGGAACAGCAGGGATATTAAGCACAGAATGAGAGTGGTCTGAAGTCACAAAAGGCAAGAACAAAGCATTTGAATTGGGAAACTTGTCAAGAAAATACTCATTACACATAACCCTATCCAACTTTTTTAGAAGGCCACCAAGTTTACCAGGGCTCTTGTTCCATGTAAAATGCAGCCCAGATATAACAAGATCCATAACCTCAATATTTTGAAGATAGTCCCTGAACTCCACCATGCCAGCAGTAACAGAAGATGAGCCCATAGACCGTTCCCTAGGATCTAAAATAATGTTGAAATCTCCCAAAAGCGCCCAAGGAGCATTCTTAACAACAAGACTATGCATAGAAAGATCCTTCCATAGAGATTTTCTACCGGAGCTAAGCACATGAGCATAAATGAAAAAACAAAAGAACTTGTGATTGCCATTTACAGACTCTACAAAAACATTCATCACTTAGGAAGACTGACTATGCAACATAATCCTAATAGCATTAGGATTCCACCCAATAACAATGCCAGTACCACCATCACACATGACAACATTAGACATCCAATTCCAGTTACCAAAAACTTTAGAACAAATTTTACTAAGCTTCTTCTTTTTAACCCTGGTTTCTAAAAGGCCATAGAAACTAAAACCACCATCCTTAATAAGATCCATGACTTGTGATGAGGCGAAAAGTGAACCGCTTTTAAGGGGTTATTTAAGCCCGGATTCGTGATTATTTGATCAAATATTACCCTAAATCGTTCCTTTTGTCATTTTAGGTACTTTGGAGAGAAATCTGGAAAAGGAAGCATTTTGGACGTTTTTGGAGCATAAAAGTGAAGAAAACGTCAAAGTCTCAATTTTTTTTGCTGGAATAGTACCTGACGGCGTCAAGTCTCTCCCCATGACGATGTCCAGAGTTACAAAAGAGGTGGATGTGGAAAATACACGTGACGATCCAGAGAATTTTTGTGCATAGGAAATGACGGCGTCACCCAAGGCTGTCATAGTCCAAGTATTAGTGACGGCCTAGAAGAAAATCCTACATGACGGCGTCACAAGTAGATCTAGGCAATACGATTTCATTATGGCGGCAAGTTGACGGCGTCACAACTTAACACACGACACCGTCACCCTGTAAAATCTATATATAGTTTTCCAAATTTCATTCATAGTGTGCAACTTTGAGGGAATAAACCCTAGGCCGAATTTTACAGCTTTTTCAAGGGTTCCAACCCTTTGAATCTTTCATGTTCAATTAAAGATAAGTATTCTTCCAAATCACTCAATATGTCTATGTGTTATTTGATTATATCTTACGTTTGTCTTCTATTTAACATGCTAGGCTAGATTTCTTTTGTGTTTGCTTAGATGTAGTGAAACCTAGATGTTAATTATTGGTTGATTGTTTGATTATAATTGTTACGGATGATTGTATTCGATGTTAGGCTTAAGAAAACTGGCAGACTTCCATTGGTAACTTGCTTGAACGTCTTAAGAAACATGATCGGAGGTGTACTACGATTTTTGGTTGTATTTAATGCGTAGGAGAATTCTAATGATCCCATGTTAGGAGCTTCTAACGACTTGACATAGGAGTGAAGTAGGATCCTATAGAGTTAGGGAATATAGTACACGGCCCTACGACTAGTATTAAAGAATATGACCCGTCATCAATGCAATTGTAACAAGCTATCAACCTGTAAAAGATGTCTAGGGAGTAATGAAATCTAAGTAAACACAACTTTCCTCATCATTGTTTACACCACATTAGTATAATTAGTATAATTTTCATTTCTGTTACTTTATTTTCATTGCATTAGTAGTTTATTGGGTTAGTTGACTAGCAACTAATTCCGCCCACTCTTCCAAAACCCGAGATTTTACTTGCTTTCCATAAAATATAAAAATACAAAAAGAATCATCCCTCACCTCTAGACCTAGTTTAGTAGGCTTTCTTATCCTAGCGACACTATTCCTGAGTTGAACGATCAATCACCCGGTACTTGTCACTATACTATACTACAACGATCAGGTACACTGCCTGGTGGGGGTTGTAAGCTTCTCGAGATCCCTTGAGAGGTAAAACCTGTTGCGAGGGTGCAATCCCCACGTATCAAGTTTTTGGCGCCGCAGCCCGGGGAATAGTTATTGTCTAGGTTAGGATTTCTTTTTATTAGGTCTACTTGCTAGATTCCTTTCTAGTAAGGTTTTATTTTTATTTTTAGATTTTCTTTAGTCTATCTCATTTCTGCATGTCTTTGTTCGTAACCTTTACCATCCGACATCATGAAAGGTGGTAACATCTTTGAACCCATCAACCCACCACAACAAAACCACCCACAAAACCCACCACTAGCAAACCCACCTCCTAGGCACCGAACCTTAGGAGAGTATTCCCGTCTTAGCCACCAAGGCTATCGTAACACTATTGAGCTCACTCAAGGAGCCAATGTGTCCCCCTTGCGATCTGATACCATCCGGTTGGTACAAAGCGGATGTGCATTCCATGGACTTCGTTCCGAAGATCCTAATCAACATCTCAAGGATTTCATTAAAATCGTAGACTCCATAGACCTTGATGTTGTAACTAGAGAGTCGACCCGATTACGCCTATTCCAATTCTCTCTACGTGATCAAGCTAGTCAATGGCTTGAACGTTTACCCGCGGGATCCATCACCTCATGGGATGATCTCACCACTCGTTTCCTTGCTCAATTTTTCCCACCGGGGAGAACTACCAAGCTTAGAAATGATATCTTGTTGTTCCAACAACGTCAAGGTGAAACTCTATATGAAGCATGGACTCGTTTCAAGGACTTACTCCAAAAAGTCCCTCATCATGGTATAGATCTTTGGCTCTAAGTCCAAATCTTCTATGACCATATCGACCTCTCCACAAGGCGAACCATTGACCAATCGGCCGGTGGCAAGCTACGTGATCTAAGTGCGGAAGAATCATGGGAACTCATAGAAGATCTAGCTCTCTATGACAACGAAAGTTGGAATGATCCCCGTGATTTGAACAAAACGGTCAAGGCAATATCCTTGCCTATGAACAATTCTAGCACTCCCGACCGCAGGATCATGGAACTTGAGGACCAAGTCAAGTTTCTCATGAAATCTTACGAAGCTCCTAAACTTTCAAGCCAAGTGAACAAAATCACTTCTTCATGTAAGTTGTGTAATGGCCCTCATGAAACTCATAACTGCATGGAACTTACAAAGCATGCTTTTAAGGAATTCACATCGTCACGCGCTGATAAAACAATGAATAGAGATATCTCCACTAATCGAGGTCCTAGAAACTTTGTCGAGGCCTATGATGCATGGAAAGATAAACTAAATTTCAGAGGATACCAAACTTGGAGCGTATCCTTCGATGATTCCCCTCCACTCGAATGGTCCGAGCATTTTCCACCTCAGAACACTCCTAAGCAAAGCTATGAAGATGCCTTGCGAAAGTTCATTTTCTCTCAAGAATTACAACTTTCCACGCTCGAGACCCGATTTAGACAACAACAGGCCAACATGAATGACAAGATTTGTAATCTGTTAACCGCTATTAAAGAGCACGCTGTTAGTAAACCGATTCGGGCTGAAGAATTCAAATCTGTCACCATCATGAATCAACCAACCTCTCCTGTGAAAATAAAAAGTCCTAGTAAACTCTTTAAACATCTGTCACCCAAGGTAAAGGACGTTAGGGACATTAATAGCGGAATCCAAATTAAGGACCCCTCATCATCCAAACACGTCCACTTTGTCAACGTTGTCACCATTAAGCCAATAGATAAGAATATAGAAGAAAGTGATAAGGATGAAGTTGGAATAGAAACCGGGACTAAGGATGAGGTTAAGGAAGTTGAGGATAATAAGGGAGAAAAGTTAGAGGAAGTAGAAAACATAGAAGAATACTTTGATAAGTTACCTACCAAGGAAGAACGGGAATATCACAAGGATCTATTCGATGATCCCGAGACACCATACGTCCTTGGTTCACCCCTTATTAAAGTAGGTGATCCCTCTAACATCAACATACCATGCAACATTGGGCATATGTATGTGTGGAAAGCTTATATCGATCCTAGGTCTCCTATAAACATCATGACTAGGACCTATTATAATTGGGTAATGAAGAGGCAACTTGGATATAGGATGATGCCCAACACGAATTGGATGAGCAACTTTGTATGAAGAGTGAAAGGATTGCATGTCTTTGTAGTAAACTTCACTTATGTTACTGATTTTATGATAGTAGAGGATACTCGTCCGGTAATTGATGGTTGCCTAAGTCAAGTAGTGTTCGGAAAACCGTTTGTTGAGGCCTCTAAGATGAGTTATGACCCGTCCCTAGGGATAGTTCGATTCAAGGAAGAGAATGATGAGATTGCTTACCAAATGCCCTATAAGATTGAACAATACTGCCTTCTATCAAAAATAGAAAAGGAACAAAAGCAAGCGGTTTATTATAGGAATGATGAGGATAGATGATGAGTGTGTAAATACTCATCATTTTTATCGTATCTGAACTGCCAAAACATTCAAAAGCACTCAAATACGCATCAAAATACAGAATTTATCCCAAAAGTGTGTTTTATATGTTGTAGATGCAAAATGTTTAAAAACAAATGAAAAACGAACAAAGTTTGCATAATTGGCAGTTTCAGTCCCTCAAGTTTCAAAAATTGACAAAACTAGTCCCTGAAGGTTTAAAATGAAAGAAAAGTCAACTTTGGTCTTTGGGAAATCAAATTTGTTCAATATTAATCCCTGGATGAAAGTTTTAACAAACTGGCAACTTTTACCCCTCAAAATCCAAAATTGACATAAAAGGTCCCTGAACTTCATAAATTGGCAGAAGTGGTCCCTGGTGGGAAATTTTTGGAAGAAAAATCAATTTTGAGTCCTTGGGAATTTAAAAAGGTTCAATATTGGTCCTTGGATAAAAGTTTCAAAAATTGGCAAAACAGGCCCCTCAACTTTGAATTTTAGCATATTTGGTCCCCAGATGTTTTAAAATAAAAAATTTTCATTAAGGGTCCTTATATTACTTACACTGGGCATAATTGGTACTTGTGATAACTTTGGGAGGTTTACATTTTCAGTCCCTATATTTTTCAGAATTACAATTATGGTCCTTGTGATTTATTCTTAACCAAGTGGACCTAAACAATCCAACCCAAAGTTTAATACTACCCACCCTTATAACTGTCCAGTCCACTCCCTACTTCCCTTGGCCCATTTTACTCACCACAGCCCAACACAAAAATAATAAACCAATCCACCCCCGTTTTATTATAATACCCTCGGTCAAACCCCACCTTTGACCACCTCCATCTTCCACCTCACACCCCACCATCCAGCAAAACACCAAACCTTCATCATCACCCCCTAGCCTGCTTCTCCCCGGCAACACTCCAAACCTCTCCCCTCCTACACTCCAAACAAACACAAACCTCCAAAACTATCCCACTGGCTCCTAATATCAAAAGAAAATTCCAAAAATTGTTTTTGGCGCCAAAACTGAGGAAGGGTCAAGATTGATGTTCTCTCATCCTGTGGCTCTAAATTAAGGTGGGAAAGCTCAAGTGGGCTCTAAAAACCCTAACTCAATGATATAAAAGGAAGAGAAGGACACAGGAAGATATTATTAGTTAATGTAGTTTAGTTTAGTTCTTAGCATGTCGTTTTAATTAAATTTCCATTCTCCTTTGTAATTTTTAATATTAAAGTTGTAATCTGATGCTTTCTTAGTGTAATTCAAAGGTTCTGAAATTAAAATGCCAAGTTTGCAGTTTACATTAAAATTTGCTTATTTTAATGGAAATTTCATTTTTACTTTGAATCTGTTGAAAATGATTGCTTAGGTGATTCAGTGAGTTGTTTGAGCTAATTATAAAACTTTTACAAGCTGTGGAAGTAGAAAACTCAGTTTCATATAAATTACTCAAAAATTCAAGTTACCTACTTCAAAAATCAAAACTCATTGGAGAAGATGGAGCAGTGAAGCATGTCATGGTTTAGAGTTTCTTGGGGAAACACTATACTTCCGCGGTGATTGACTCTAAGGAGTTTGACTATATTGACCACATCCGTGGTTGACTTAGTTGACTGCTTTTGCCTCAATCAAATTTTGGCGTCGCTGCCGGGGAGGTTGTGCGCGTATTCTAAACGGTTTTACAGATTAGTGAATCTCGATATACACTCATTGTATATTTACCATCATTTGTTTATATTTTTTCATTTTAAAAACAAAACGGTTCCTGAAAACTTTTTAAAATTAGTTTTCAACGAACACAAAAACACAAAAAGATTTTCTTTCTTATAAAATGTTTATCAAAAATCCCAAAAATATCCATCTTTACCCTCCTACCTTTTTGATTCTTCATCCCTTTACCCTCTATCCTTTTGATTCTACCTTCTTCCACTTGTCTCATTATTGATTCTAATGGCATCTCTCGATGACGATTTCTTTGAACAAAGGGCCTTTAAAAGCAAAGTTGAAAAACTTATGGCCTTGTCAAAAATGTCGAGATGTCGTGTTGATTATGATGGACCTTCGAGTCCTATTCCCTCTCCGGTGAGGGAAAGAGATCATGAAACCGAGGTGACAAAGGGCCCTGTACTTTCCTCTAACCATGAAAGTGCTAAATACGTCCAACCTACGGTTGTCCAAAAACCTAAGCTCACAATTGCTCCTAAACCGTCAAGAATTTATCCTAACCTTTCACGGTTTACGGTTAAAAGTTTGTCAAACAAACGTACAGAGCTTAGGGCAGTGAGTGAAAAGAACGACTTACCCAATCTTCACGATTATCAAAAACAAAAACCCGAGACTATAACGGAAGTGGTGGAAATTCCTAGCTCTAAGAGCACACCACTTGTCCCACCTCCGGATTTTATTCCTTGTGTTGGTTGTGGTGAGCCGCTTTTTGGTTTACCATGTCATTGGTGTACATGTGTACAATGTGGTAATGATATTCGAGACGGAAGTTGTTTGTTTTATGGTTCGAGGAATTCATTTGCTTATGATCCTAATCAGAACTCATTCAACTACTCTTCAAATTTTTCCAATTACCCATCACATTCATACGAGCAAGAATCATATTATCCAAATCACAATGATGCTTCATATCAAAATACACCAAACATTTCTTGTGAGTATTGTGGAGGTCCTCACCAAGGTTTTGATTGTCATAATAGTCAAAATGTTGGTTACGACCAATATACATACAACTCACCGAACTAGACTCAACAGTTTAACTGTTGTGAGTACTGTGGTGGCCCACACTACAGTTCTGATTGTCAATCGGGCAACACGCTTGTCTATGAGCAGTTTCCTGATAACAATTACGACTCTAGCACATACGACTCACAGCCACATCTGTTTTACTGTTGTGAATACTGTGGAGGTCCTCACTTTAGCTCGGATTGTCAAACAAAGAATCTATTTCCTTGTAACAATTATGACTATTCAATTCAAGACCAACCTCCACAGTACCAAATGATCCAAGCAATTCCTCAAGATAACGAGCAAGACCTTTTACTAGAGGCTCGTGAAATTTTGCAAAAACTTAAGAAGGAGTTTGCCACTACATCGTTTCAAGAATCTCATGAAAAATCAATGGCAGAATTACTTGCTGAAGAACAAGATGATAGAAACAAAATGAGCATGGAAGAATTACTTGCTGAGCAAAGAGCAGCTAAAATACGTGCCAATCTTCGTTGTTCTGCTCTATATGATGACGATGATGACAGTGATGATGATGAAGATAACATTGTCATTATTCAAAAAGATCCATCAGATTCATCAGTTGTAATTCCTTCCATTGAAAATCAAGGAGAAAATAATGTGACGAAGTCGCTAGCCGTTGATCAAACGGAACTTGAAAATTCCATAACTGCTACTACTTCTAAACTCCCTCAGTCTATTGATATCACACCCGAAGTTCACACTCACTCTCTGAATATGGGAATGAGCATCTTAGCACTGTTCCTCCAAAGGAATCGGACGAATTCATAAAGTCTAGTGTTGAGAACCTTGTCCCAATCCCAAGAGAGTCACAGGGGACTTTTGATCATGTGTGTGATTTACCTTCTCCCCCTGAAAATCCAAAAGATCATTTTGAGACTTTCTCCGATTTTAATGATGATTGTACATCTTATGGAGAAGTTGAGTATGAGGAGGCACCATTGCCTCATTCGGATGTTGACCCTCTTATTGAGGAGTTCACAAATGAACTTACTCACATCAATCCACTTCCATTGGGAAGTGATGATGGTCTCCTTGATTTTGAAGCCGATATGGGAGAAACTGAAAATCTTTTAAACTCTAATCCCAACATCGAGCTTAGTACTTCACATGCTGATGAAAATTATTTATCTTCTGGAGACATCAGTCATGTGGAAGGATTACCTTCTGAGCTAGTTAGCTTAGAAGAAGAGAATGATGAGATTGACACTGAAATCAAGGATGAAGCACTTCGTGCAACATTATTGAATGTCAATCTCCTCATTTCTAAAATCGAGGCTTTAAAAGAGAAACCTATTTCATCTCCTATCCCCATTAAGGATAGTGACATTTTCTCCGACGATCCTATTCTGGAGTTTAAAGCCTTTACTTTTGATCATATGGGAGAGAAGATTAGTGGCAGTACCACTTCTCATTCTCAAATTTCTCTCCCTGAATATGATTCATTCACCTTTGAGGAGTTCTCTGGTGAACTCACTCATATCATGACTCCTCCGGAGTATGATAGCCCGGGGGAGATGCACTCAATCATGAGAATTTACAAATTCCCACCCTCCCGCCTGGGATGTTTTCAAACCAAACGAGCTTAACCCTTGAAATCCAAATTCAGGCTAATGAGCCTGCTTTCGAGGAAGAAAATCAAATCATGATTTACATCATGATTTTCTTCCTTTTCTTCACCTATAAGGTGACTTCCTCTCTTCTTCACTCCTTCGGGAATGAAGATACCATCTTTGATCCCGGCATTTTCATGTATCATTATCTTGAGCCGGATACTTATCTCATTGGTGTGGAACTTTCACGTGCTTCAAATGTTTGTCCAAACATCTTGAATGAAAGACCGATGGAGATTGTTTCTTCCACATCATGCTTCCCCAAGGACAAATGAATTCGGGGTCGAGTCAAGCTAGCGACTCGGTAAACAAAAACAGTAGCATGGACTTAGGGTTTTCACCCTAAGTGTGGGGGAGTTACCCCTACTGTGGTAACTTGTAAAGTGAAAAACAAAATGATATTTCCACATTTCGCTTGTAATGTTGCCCTTTTACGTTCAAAGAGTCGGCATAATAGCCGGGACCTTGAATATTGGGGACAATATTCATTCTAAGTGTGGGGGGGTATTCGCTATTCTAGCGAATTTTATCACATTTTACTATCTTATACCCCCGTTTTTTGCCAAAATTTCAAAAAATTTAAAAAAAAATTCACTAAAGTTCAAAATTTTTGTGGTTATCAGTCCGCCATGTCTAAACGACAAAAGGGATTGGCTAATCCAGGAGCAAACGGCTCTTGGTAAAGATATCTCAAATCCGTTGATGGCTTGCAATTTGCCCAAAATTGTATGGTAAATCAACTCGACATATCCCATAAAGTGAATGAGTTGGCTAGCCCGCAAGATTATGGCTTGTGGTAAAGGCCGTGGAAAATCCATAATTGGTAATCAGCTCACCAAGATGTTGACTTTGTCCATCAATAGTTGGCTAGTCCATAAGCAAACGGCTTTTGGTAAAGACTAATCAAATCCGTTGACAGCTGGTGGTTTGCTCAAAATCACATGGTTATCAGGTGGACCATAATTCTTACATCTGGCTACTCCAGAAGTGATGGCTTTTGGTAAAGAGTTTTTCAAATCCATTAAGTTTTTCTCAATAGATGCTAGGGACTAGCAATAGTTTAGTGTGGGGGATTGATGAGTGTGTAAATACTCATCATTTTTATCGTATCTGAACTGCCAAAACATCCAAAAACACTCAAATACGCATCAAAATACAGAATTTATCCCAAAAGTGTGTTTTATATGTTTTAGATGCAAAATGTTTAAAAACAAATGAAAAACGAACAAAGTTTGCATAATTGGCAGTTTCAGTCCCTCAAGTTTCAAAATTTGACAAAACTAGTCCCTGAAGGTTTAAAATGAAAGAAAAGTCAACTTTGGTCTTTGGGAAATCAAATTTGTTCAATATTAATCCCTGGATGAAAGTTTTAACAAACCGACAACTTTTACCCCTCAAAATCTAAAATTGACATAAAAGGTCCCTGAACTTCATAAATTGGCAGAAGTGGTCCCTGGTGGGAAATTTTTGGAAGAAAAATCAATTTTGAGTCCTTGGGAATTTAAAAAGGTTCAATATTGGTCCTTGGATGAAAGTTTCAAAATTGGCAAAACAGGCCCCTCAACTTTGAATTTTGGCATATTTGGTCCCCGGATGTTTTAAAATGAAAAATTTTCATTAAGGGTCCTTATATTACTTACACTGGGCATAATTGGTACTTGTGATAACTTTGGGAGGTTTACATTTTCAGTCCCTATATTTTTCAGAATTACAATTATGGTCCTTGTGATTTATTATTAACCAAGTGGACCTAAACAATCCAACCCAAAGTTTAATACTACCCACCCTTATAACTGTCCAGTCCACTCCCTACTTCCCTTGGCCCATTTTACTCACCACAGCCCAACACAAAAATAATAAACCAATCCACCCCCGTTTTATTATAATACCCTCGGTCAAACCCCACCTTTGACCACCTCCATCTTCCACCTCAAACCCCACCATCCAGCAAAACACCAAACCTTCATCATCACCCCCTAGCCTGCTTCTCCCCTGCAACACTCCAAACCTCTCCCCTCCTACACTCCAAACAAACACAAACCTCCAAAACTATTCCACTGGCTCCTAATATCAAAAGAAAATTCCAAAAATTGTTTTTGGCGCCAAAACTGAGGAAGGGTCAAGATTGATGTTCACTTATCCTGTGGCTCTAAATTAAGGTGGGAAAGCTCGAGTGGGCTCTAAAAACCCTAACTCAATGATATAAAAGGAAGAGAAGGACACAGGAAGATATTATTAGTTAATGTAGTTTAGTTTAGTTCTTAGCATGTCGTTTTAATTAAATTTCCATTCTCCTTTGTAATTTTTAATATTAAAGTTGTAATCTGATGCTTTCTTAGTGTAATTCAAAGGTTCTGAAATTAAAATGCCAAGTTTGCAGTTTACATTAAAATTTGCTTATTTTAATGGAAATTTCATTTTTACTTTGAATTTGTTGAAAATGATTGCTTAGGTGATTCAGTGAGTTGTTTGAGCTAATTATAAAACTTTTACAAGCTGTGGAAGTAGAAAACTCAGTTTCATATAAATTACTCAAAAATTCAAGTTACCTACTTCAAAAATCAAAACTCATTGGAGAAGATGGAGCTGTGAAGCATGTCATGGTTTAGAGTTTCTTGGGGAAACATTAGGATGGTCAGAGATTGATATCTCCATGGTTCAGTCACATATTTAAGGTTTCTAATTCCTATTTTCTAATTTTCCCATTCTCAGTATAAATTTGCATAAATTGTTATTGTTAGTTGTAGATGTTATAAGTTGGTGATTGTTGCTTATTTGTGTTTAGTCAGTATTAGTATAAGTTTGTTTTTCATTTTCACAATTTAGATTCTCATTTAGTTGTATTAATTAGTTAAAACAGTTCAGTCAAGGGGTGTTTGGATTAGTATATTTCACCACAGTTGGTTGTGGTTCAGTTGTTAAATTTGGTTTATTTAGTACACATTAGGTCTCAGTAAATCATTTTAAGCATAAAAACATTTGGTCTCTTTGGGCAAAAGTCAAAATCACTACATATACTTAATAACTGTCAACTGTGATGGCTTTAAGATCCATAAATCCATATATCATTGCACTAGTTGTAGGTTTGAACTTGTTTGGCCTTGTTTTACCTTAGTTCATCATAACAATTCATTTCAGACCTTTGGAATCTCACATTAGTCAACTATAATAAGTTTCATAAAAAGTCAAACTTTCATAGTTAAGTCAGTTTTCCATATCTTGCAAGAATTATCATGGTCTCAGAATTAAGATTCAGCTTTTGAGCATGTGGGAAATTGAAGTTCAGAAGCTCAACTCTCTTATGCTTATTTTTGTATAATTTTAAGATTTTTCTTGAGTGCTTATTTTGTGCCTTCTTTTGGCTTATTTTCCACAAAACTGCCCTGCACTAGGGGGCAGGTTCACAAGTCCTTTTTCCTAAGCTTGTCTTTGGTTCATTTGAGCATATTGTCTTGAGATTTTTGGGTTTTTGAAAAGCTCATGGTTCAGGCTTTTCATTTATGTGCTCATTATCTCAATTCAAGCTTATTTACCTACTTATTTTTTACCTCCAAGTTCACACCACTGAAACACTTACACTGATCCATCAGTGTAAGTGAGTACCTTTCATTAGCTTTTTGTGAGCTTCTCAGTGGGAATTAGATGGTGTATTTGGACTTTTTGGAAAGCCCTTATGGCCAGCTTGTAGGTTCCAGGGTTTATTTGAGCTTTTCAGCTCATTTAATAAGCTAATTTCACCCTTCCAACTTGTCCTATTTCACTGTGTTCACTGATACACCAGTGAATATAAGCTTTTTCATAAGCTCTCACAGGGCTTATTTATGGGCCCCAGTTTATGAACCTTGGCTTATTTGGAAGCTTATTAGTCCAACTTTTAGGTTCATCCTTCAAATTGGACTCCTGATCAACCCTGTGGGCCCCACATTGCCCTGCTTATGCCCATTTGGCCTGCATAAGTAGCAGGGGTGTTGGATTAGCTTATTCCTGCTTTCTGGCTTATATCAGTGAGCTTTTCTCACTTGTTGTAGCTTAATTGGGTCAAACTTAGTGTACATTAGTTTTCTCATTCCTTAGTGATCACTGTATTGCTTTTCATAACCCTTTTCAAGTTCCAAAAATCTCATTCTAAGCTTACTTAGTAATTTGTGGTACACTTTAGCTTCCTAACTGCTTATTTTTAAGTTCCTAGAATTTTGTCTTCATTAAAGTTGTCTATTATCAGTATTTAATTAGATTTGTAAAAGAAAATTCCAAAAAACCAAACTTAATTTCTAGTGATAGCTTCTATTTAACATGATTTAGCTTTTTAATTTTTCTTTTTAAATTTTTGTCAAGTACTTATATGTTTTTATATTTTTATTAAATTCCTAGTATATTAAAGTAATTGTAGGAATTTTTTCAGATTTTTATCCTTTCATTTAGTATTTATTATAATTAATATTAGTTTAATAATAATTAAGTAATATTAGTTAATTAAATAGTTTTATTAATTTTTATTTAACAAAAGTACTTTTTTATATTTTTCCTAGGATTTAGATATCATCAAATAATTTTAGGAAATTTTTCATAATTTTCACTATTCATTTTCTATTTTTCTAAATTTTAGTTAGTTTAAAGTAATTAATAAATAGTAGTTAATTAATAATAAATAGAGAAAAAGTAGGAAAAATATATTTTTAGTTTTAAAATTACTTTTATATTATTTTAGAATTTTTAGAATTAAATTTTCATTTTTCTAGCTTAATTTCATAATTAATGTAATTTAAATATTATTAATTAGATATTAAATAGTAATTAATTAATAGTAATTAATTAATTAGTGTAAAAATTATTTTTCTTTTTCCAAAAATTTTCTTTTATCATTAGGATTGTAAAAATGTAATTTTCATGTTCGTAGGTATTTTATTTCTATAAAACTCGCGTTTTATTTCGTACGTCTACGTAATTTTAAATTCAAACGCGCGTTTTTAGGTTTAACTCACGTTTTTAGTATATCTGATCATCAGTAATTGTTTGTATAGTGTTTCTAAGTTATTTTCATTCCTCATATCTTAGTGTAATCATACAAACCACTCAAACCCTTTTCCTGTCCAAATTCACCCGATCACGAACCCGTTTTGATTACCATCACACCTCGCTGGGACATAACGACTCGGGGAATACCCTGTACTCCTTGGTTAGTTGGTTTTAGACGTTTGACTTGGTTGACCATCACCTGGTAAACTTAGTTGACCGTTCGGAACCAATCAATAGACGTAGAGGAGTGGATTATGTCATGAGTAGAATACTTGGTTTCTACAAGGAATGTTTGCAACTAGGTCCGGAATACAAAACTAAGATTGGAGATGACCTAGAGAATGAGACCAATGATGAGGTCATGTAATAACCCATGACCTTGAGTTTAGCTACAAGACTCGTAAATAAAGAAAAGCGCTTCTTGG
This sequence comes from Artemisia argyi, assembly GCA_030686995.1. Taxonomy (NCBI): domain Eukaryota; kingdom Viridiplantae; phylum Streptophyta; class Magnoliopsida; order Asterales; family Asteraceae; genus Artemisia; species Artemisia argyi. The sequence goes on along the minus strand of CM060679.1, from coordinate 39,614,475 downwards.
GAGGCAACCCATGTTTGGTGTAATTTTTATTTGTTTGATTTGTTTGATTGTTATTTGTTTACATATGCATGCTTTATTTTTATTGTTGGTAGATCATGCTTCAAACTAAATTGTGAAAATGTTTTATTTTGTTGTTTAACATCGTATTAACTTCATATAAAGGTATTTTGCAAAAGCTAAGTGTAAGGGGAAACCCCAAATTTGTTTCTAAGAATGAAATTGATCTTGATTCGCCACAATATTAAATGAACATGTGTATTAGTATTTGTTAGAGTCAAATGCTTGTATCGAGTCATAATGATGTTTTGCAGGATTTTCCAGGAAGTAGGACATAAGTTTTTCCAGAAATTTTTCAGAAACTTAACGTAAAGATTTCTGCAGGTCACTTCTGACGACGTCAGGAATTAACACCTGACGGCGTCACGTGTAAAATTCTGGAAATTTTGCGAGTTTTGTTTTTCTAACGGAGTCTTAAAGTTTTTGTTAATTCTTTAGTTTTATAAACTCCAGGAAATCTGCAAACATTCATTCCACAAGCATTATATCTTACATTGTTTTCTAGGATTTGTTAGTATATATAGATTGCCGCCGATTTTATGCGAGGTTGCCTTGATTGTTTTCTCAGGTTTAACAGGTTATATATGACAAGAAGATGATTTATATTTCTAGAAGGGAAGCTTTGAATGTTCATTTTTTTGGAGGAAGATCTAACCTTGTTGACACACTATCCACACCGAACGAATCAGGGGAGTATTTATTTTCATTCTTTTACCTGTTTTACTTTTACATCCTTTAATTCAACATTGGGGACAATGTTCATCTTAAGTGTAAGGGGAGGGTAAATGATGATACCTTATAGGATACTATTGCACTTGAGTTTGTTTGTTCAATGGTAGGAGTGTAATAAAACTAAGAGAAATACTTGTTAGTGTAATTTTAGCTCCAAATTTAAACTTTTTTACAACATTTAGGAGTGAAACTTTAGCCTTAGCAAGCGTCTCATGGATAGGAGTTGTGTGACTAGCACAAAACCGTACCATTTAGAAAAAAATTTCCACCCAAATATGTGAGGTTCGCCTTTAGATTTGATAGGAAAAGCATTCATTATTAGTGCTTATGAGTGTACCGGTAGCATTTAGATTCTAGAACTTGCGTTAGTGATGCATCCCGAGACCGCTAGTGAGACTACATTCGTGTAGTAGGATTTACTACATGATAAGAGGCATTAGGATCACCCTTGTGTTTAAACCCGTATCATAATTACTTGACCATTTAAGTCATATTACTTGGCTAATAAAGTCAACTAATTTTTCCCATACCTTAGCGTTGTACTCATTTTTAGTACACGAAACCCCTAGTACACCCCTCCGAGCCTATCTTTTCGTTTTTAACTTTAAGCATTTTACTTAAAGGGAGAATTTGTTACAACCCACCTAAATGTGCAACCAAATCGCCTTAGCCTTCCGTGTATGCACTCATCTTTAGTGCATTATTGTTACATGTTTAAACCCTTAGTTAATTATCTAATTGATTACATGGCTGCTAAGTCGAGTCATATCCTTATACATATTGTTTTGGGACGATTGGGACTCATGGGTAAAGTACTTGTGTTATGGAGTAATGGGGAAGAATATTATATATTACACCCATATGTGCGTTAATCTTAAAAAGTACTCCAAGTGTTTTGATTATCTTGATTCGAGTCATTAGACTAGTTTGTTGTAAAGTATGTAAAGATTCAAGTGTAAGGGGAATGTACATTCCCTATGATGTATTATTTGGATGGTAGGGTAAGAGTGTATGCAAAAAAAAAAAAAAAAAAAAAAAAAAAAAAAAAAAAAAAAAAAAAAAAATCGAAAAATTAAAAAGAAAATAAAAAAAAACATACGGACTATCATCCCGTCTCATTCTATGTTTATTTTATGTTTTCGTTATTTTTTATTTATTAGCTTAAGTCGAGTCTAGTCTTGGTTTAGCAACGCCATATTGTACATGTAATTAACCAAGATGATTAACTCGCCACCAATAAAAATTGCCTTTATCCAACAAAACCGTGTATTCCATATTCCTACACCTAACGTTATAACCCTTTAAAAGATCTCTTTGATAGTTTATCCTAGGTGCTTACGCCAAGTTGTGGAGGTTTGACCCTTTCCCAAGCCTATGGTAATCTATTTTGCTATGACAGGTAGTGAGAGATGTTTTCCATTTCCTTATTGTGATATATACTTTATTACACCCGAGAGATGTGAGTATCTAAACACTATTTGTGAGGTGCTAGTGTATGACCTCCGTGCTTGTCTTTGGATTTAGTGGAATGATTATTTGTTGTAATTACTTTTATATTAGTGTTAAATGACCCATAACTTGTATTTTGATTAGAATAAAAGCGCATTTGCTTGAGGACAAGCAAATCTCAAGTGTAAGGGTATTTGATGAGGCGAAAAGTGAACCGCTTTTAAGGGGTCATTTAAGCCTGGATTCGTGATTATTTGATCAAATATTGCCCTAAATCGTTTCTTTTGTCATTTTAGGTGCTTTTGGAGACAAATCTGGAAAAGGAAGCATTTTAGACGTTTTTGGAGCATAAAAGTGAAGAAAACGTCAAAGTCTCAATTTTCCTTGCTGGAACAGTACCTGATGGCGTCAAGTCTCTCCACATGACGGCGTCAAGAGTTACAAAAGAGGTGGATATGGAAAATACACGTGACGATCTAGAGAGTTTTTGTGCATATGAGATGACGACGTCACCCAAGGCCGTCATGGTACAAGTATTAGTGACGGCTCAGAAGAAAATCCTACATGACGGCGTCACAAGTAGATCTAGGCAATACGATTTCATTATGGCGGCGAGTTGACGGCGTCACAACTTAACACATGAAGCCGTCACCCTGTAAAATCTATATATAGTTTTCCAAATTTCATTCATAGTGTGCAACTTTGAGGGAATAAACCCTAGGCCGAATTTTACAGATTTTTCAAGGGTTCCAACCCCTTGAATCTTTCATTTTCAATTAAAGATAAGTATTCTTCCAAATCATACAATATGTCTATGTGTTGTTTGATTATATCTTACGCTTGTCTTCTATTTAACATGCCAGGCTAGATTTCTTTTGTGTTTGCTTAGATGTAGTGAAACCTAGATGTTAATTATGGGTTGATTGTTTGATTATAATTGTTACGGATGATTGTATTCGATGTTAGGCTTAAGAAAACTGGCAGACTTCCATTGGTAACTTGCTTGAACGTCTTAAGAAACATGATCGGAGGTGTACTACGATTTTTGGTTGTATTTAATGCGTAGGAGAATTCTAATGATCCCATGTTAGGAGCTTCTAACGGCTCGACATAGGAGTGAAGTAGGATCCTATAGAGTTAGGGAATATTGTACACGGCCCTACGACTAGTATTAAGGAATATGACCCGTCATCCATGCAATTGTAACAAGCTATCAACCTGTAAAAGATATCTAGGGAGTAATGAAATCTAAGTAAACATAACTTTCCTCATCATTGTTTACACCACATTAGTATAATTAGTATAATTTTCATTTCTGTTACTTTATTTTCATTGCATTAGTAGTTTATTAGGTTAGTTGACTAGCAACTAATTTCGTCCACTCTTCCAAAACCCGAGATTTTACTTGTTTTCCATAAAATATAAAAATACAAAAAGAATCATCCCTCACCTCTAGACCTAGTTTAGTAGGCTTTCTAATCCTAGCGACACTATTCCTGAGTTGAACGATCAATCCCCCGGTACTTGTCACTATACTATACTACAACGATCAGGTACTCAGCCTGGTGGGGGTTGTAAGCTTCTCGAGATCCCTTGAGAGGTAAAACCTGTGCGAGGGTGCGATCCCCACGTATCAACTTGTTTTTTACTAGAATCATTACCAAGCCCCATAACATTCCATGCAAAGGCTTTAAAATTCATTATCAACATCATTTTTTAATGCCCCAATAACCTCTTCTTCAGGGCCACCTACAACCACATCCTCAGGTTTCATAGCTTCAGCCATTCCCTCATTTTCAGACTCAACATCTTCATCATCAACATAAGGTTCCATACCAAATTTAGAACAATTCATATATAAGTAATCAAGTTGAGAAAGAGACCAATTTGACCTAACTTCTGAAGAAGGGTACATTCCAAGTTCCATCACTTCATCAACTACTGATTTCAACTTTGGCCAAACAATATTAACGTATTCAGCATCAACACCCTCAATAAACTCATTCTCCTTATCAACCATGTCCAAATCACTCAATACTTGATAAGAATTAGCAATTGGAACATTTTCAACCATGGCAACATCAGCATTACTAGCTGAATTAGAGCCCCTAACCAATACTTTAGGTTTAAAATTAGCATTATACTTATACATTAAAGGAGATGTTTGAACCAAACCAGAATCATTCAAATGAACATCACCAGGCTGATGATTAGATACACCAGTTTTGATATTACCACCTTTATTACCTTGTTTCATTACATTAGGATTCACATCAACACCTTTAGCCTTCAAAGAACTCTGTTGCTTCACATTACCATTCTTACCTTGCTGAAAAGAACCAAAACTAGTACTCTTTTGCCTAACATTACCACCTGAGAAACTGTTAAAGCTCTGAAAATTCCTATTTTGAGAATTTCTGTTATTGACAAAACTCTTTTGCTTGTAGAACTGCTCAGGCTTATTATTCTTACCCACTGTAACAAAACCATCTGCATCCCTCTTCACCCCATTACTTTTAACTTGATCTTTATCATTAACAATTACATCATCTTTCTTTACTTTAGCAACAATCTCAGCCTCAGTTCTTGGTCTAACCTTGCACAACTCAGTAGAATGGCCAAAAGTCTTACAATGGGAGCATTGTGGGGGCTTCCATTGATATTTAACAACAAGTTTATCAACCCTTGAAGGTCTATCACCAATTTGAGGATACTCAATCTCAATAGACTGAGGAAGTTCATCCAGAGCAGAAACTTCCACCAACACTCTAGCAAAGTCTAGCTTACCCGCTTTTTTCAAACATCTCTCCTTGGTTAATCTATCCATCAACATTGGCCTACCAATCCCACTGAATATCTTACCAATACCATTCCCATTGCACAACTCCATAGGAATACCATAAATACACACCCAAATGGGGATAGAAGTAGGCTCAACTTTTTCTAACCAAATACCAGGCTCCCAAACATTTAACACAAAAGGAATATTGTTTACCATCGAAGGCCCACTTTCCAACACAACTTTCATCCCTTCTTCACTTTTAAACTTAAAATAGAAAATACCAGAGTTTGTCTTAGTGATATCCGAAACCCCATGAACTCTCCACATTCTACTCAAATTATCATTAACAACCCGATAGTCCATGGATGTCCCAACAAAATAACCATAGAGCTGTTACGCACAAGCTTCACTACCCTTCTTAATATCTTCCATAGAAATAGCAACCCTTCTTGAACCATCACTATTCTTAGACACACATTGGGGGGCAAAACACATTTGCAATTCTCTCTCTTCCACTCCCTTTTTCTTCTTTTCAACAAATGAATCAATATTGAGAGTACCATTAGATTTTATAGCACTAGTACCAAAGTTTTTAGAGGCCCAAACATTGCTTGACTTATTAAACAAACTAGGACCAAAAACACCCTTTAAGCCAACAATAGGAGTCTTAAGAATGCCTTTGTTACTTTGCAAATTGTCAAACATAAATTCAGTCCTTCCATTACCATTAACCACCTCATCCTTACTAGTTTTTATAGTACTTTCAACCTCAGTATGCTTACCATCAGCCATACCAAGCTTACTAGCACTATTACTCACTGAGCCAGGATCTACAATACCTTCCACCACATCATTCTTAAACACCACACTATTATTAGGCTCATTAAGAACAACATCAGACAATTCTATAGGGTTTTTGATAAACGAACCATCATTTCCATTAATCAAACAGTAACTATGTTTCTTAACAATATTTTTCCCATTCACATCCCTATCATTACTACCCTCCTTAAACACCATCTGCTTAGAAATTTTCTTATCATAAGAAATTCTATCTAAGACCTTAGATAAAGTTTCATCAATAACAGAACTACTAGAGTTAGAACGCTTACCCTTACCAACCATAGGCGATGATTCACTACGACTTCTACCTTTACCCGCAATCTTTGAATTTCTAAGCCGTTTAAGAACAACTCTAGCTCCAACTAACGCAGTTCCAGGGGATTGAACCTTAACCCTAACACGATTCTTCACCCCTTTAGGTCTACCCCTAGTTTTAACAGAACTATTACCATCAGCAGGACCAATAGGCACATGTTTCAAACCCTCAGTTGACATTCCAGTGAGAGCACAAAACTCGTCACAAATTGGATCAGGGGGTTTTAAAGGATCAAGTGGTATAGCAATAAGTGATTGAGAAAACAGAAATAAAACAAGAGGAATAACAGTAAAGATTTGCAACTATCAACCCTAAATTGCCAGGGGTTGAATAGCTGTCTTGGAGAAGACGATTTCGCCCAAATCGCCTAGAGAGAGAAAGTACTAAAGTTTTAATATATTTTATCATTAAAAAGCCTTATGTTTATTGTTTTTCAAAGGAATTGGATATCCATAATATTCTTGTGGAATTGTAAAAGAAAAAAAAATCAAATCTCAACACATAAATTACCTTTCATGAGATTCACAAGTGGTTATTAGAGTCTGCAAAGCCTTGGAATGGGTAGGGCGCCGTTTCGTTCCTTCTTTTATTTTGATTTTTATTTTTTAATAAGTTCATTTTTATTATTCTCGTATAGAAAAACTAACACATAAAATCACGTAAAAATCATGTGACCAAGTAAAACAGAGTAAAGTCTTGAGGTATCAAAATTTTCACGTCAAGGGTACTATTCGACACCTTTAAGAATTCCGATTTTTCGTTTTGGCCTTTTGGTTATAGCAAAGCTTTTGGCTATATTTGGTGCAGAGCTTTTTGGAGCTTTTTGGGATGATGAACGGTGAGTAATGAGCTTTTTGATTTTTAGTGTTCACTGCTACTTTTGTCAAACATAGCATGTGAAAAGGTGATACTACAATACATTGTATTGGAGTTTCGCAAAACAACAAGGAGGTAAATGTAAATGTAAGAAACCCCAAAATGGAGTAGCAAACTTCAAAGGAAACACAAATCCAAAAATTAAATTAAAATAAAAAACAATTTATGTTAATAATAAAAATAAAACGCCGTAATTAAGTCACAAGTCATCGTCATTTCAGTCTTCACATTCTCAACGCCTCAAAATTAGGGTTTCAATTTCGATCTGTTATAACCCTAACGGTACAGCTATATCTTTAATTAAACATAATTTTATTTCAATTTGTTTGTTAGTTCATGCATTCTGTGATGATTGATATTTCTTAATTAATTTGTAGAGGATGAGGTGTTAATTAGCTGTAATTTATTTTTAAGTGTTGCTAATTGCATTTTACGATTAAGTTGTTGGCTTTTATTTAAATGATTGTATGATATTTATTTTTAATTACTGTATTTTTTAAGGTTTAAGGGGATTTTTTTTTTTTTTAATTATTATTATTATTTTTTAGCTTATGATTTAGATTGAAAATTACTACTGCTTAAATATAAGCATTTCTAGAAATAGTGTTTGGATTTGCTTATTCGGATAAAAATGAAATGATGCAATTTTTTTTAATCAAATCTATTTTTAAATTGTTCGGTTCTTGTTTAGATTGGTTAAACTGCTAAATGTGATAGGGAGAAGCTAGGTTTGGTTAGTCATTATTTCAAGCTTAAACTTTAACGGTTTGCATGGTCCTGACTCCTGATTGAGGTACCACTTTCCGGACCATGTTTTCTTGTTGATCAACCGTCCAGATATCATAATGCACCGTACATGTAGCTTAGTCAAGATACATCTGGAAACTCGTCAGTTTTCCAAATCTTGCAATTCACATCGAAACACTTCTATCATATATATTATTTTCCTATTTCGTTTTATGTCACATTATTGGATGAAACTGCTCTATGATTCTTTTATAAGTAATAGTTAACTAATTATGCTAATGGTTCGAAAAGATATAACATAATAACTTTACAATCTTCAGACATACCGACCCTCTAGTAGTCTAGTATGTGAATTTTGGTTTTCCGTCACTACCCTGTATGATGACTCAATGATACTCGTTAAGATTACAGAACATCAGATTATGCTACTGATCTTTGGTTACCCTAGACTCATGAACGTTATGTAGTAGCCCGCCAGTCTGCAAATATTATAGAGTTCTTATTAATCATTAGAGCAAACAAGCTTTTGCTTCAAGCTGTAAAACGTCTGTTGTGCTTACAGCTTCAAAATTGTATCGACTCTTAAGCAGTAATATCAACTTTATAGCTAGGCTATCTGTTTCAAATATAATAGGACCAATTATAAGTTTCTAGTTTTTTTATGTCTCTGAATGCTTTAGCATGTTATTCAGGTAATATGGATCTTGTTATGTGTAGTCATCCTTAAATCTTGGGGTATTTATGGAAATTGAAATTGAAATTTGATAATAACTGGCAAGAACACGCTAGTGACTGAGCTTTTTTTTTTTTTTTTTTTTTTTTTTTTTTTTCTTTTTTTTTTTTTGTATGCAGATAAAAGCTTTAGATCCTTTTAACAAAAAGTTGAATAATTTGTCCTAGTTGCTGAAAATGGACCCAATGAACCAAGAAATAAGTCCCGATGCCTCACTAACTGCTCCGGAAAAGCGAAAACGTGGCCGCCCACGAAAAGATCCAAGTGAAAGACGAGCACAAAAAGCTCGTTCACGTGCTGCTGCTGACATGTCACCTGGCTTTGTACAGTCGACCAGCAAACCGAAGAGAGTTGATCCAATCAATGACCCAACTGAAGTCGTAATCGGACAGGTCGTCACGGGTGTTGTCGAGGCAACTTTTGATGCTGGTTTCCTACTTGCTGTTAGGATCGGGAACTCAAAGATCACACTAAGAGGCGCTGTTTTCAAACCAGGACAAGCTGCTCCTGTGACGCCAGAAAATGACGTGGCACCTAATGCTGAAATGATCAAACGAAATGAAGTTCCTTTCCCATCAGAACTTCAACCTAAACGCAGGCGTAGACGATCAAAAGAAAAAAGCATGCAGCTTGTTGCATATACCGGGAACGATAATAATTCACCAACAAAAGGAAACTATGCTTTATCCCCATCAGTTCCGCAAGTTGGTGCGAGAGGCACCGTGGTCCCAGTGGTTCTCCAACCGATCTTATCAAATGGTTTATCAACCAATCAACCTGCTCCTCATTTGCGGACCACACAAGGGAAGCCAGTGCACTCGGTTTTGCCATTGGCGGTTTACCCGCCGAATGGTTCAATGGGTCATGTATCTGAGTCTCAAACTAGCTCACAGTTTACCGTTACCCCCACTGGGTCTGGAAATGAAAATGCTTCTTTTAAACATGGTGATGGGGCTAATCAGCCAATAAAAGCAACCGATGGGATTGTGAAAATGGAATCAGACATTGGTGATATGAACGAGCCTCTTTTTATTGAACCTTTGCAAACTCGACACACGGTTCATCATTTTCAGTCTCCACCGGGATTAGGACCTATGATGCACAGTGGACCCGGAAAAATGACCGAGCTTTTGCAGGTAAAATGTTGTCTCAAATTACTGTTTTAGCTTCAAATATTTTTTAATATAGAAAATTTGGCTCAATAGCTCAAGGAGATGAGTTTTGCACACAAGTGAATAATCTCTATTTTGTTTATATCAAAGTATCCTCAAATTTGTAAAATGATATACCTCGATTCTGCAAAGGGGAAAAAATGCTTGTAAAAGTATGAGCGGAATTTGTTTTCTAACATGTTTTAGAAGTTTTTGTTTTTGTTAATTGTGGAATTAAGGCATCAACAAAAAATTTTTTGCCGAATTGAGGGGATATAATGGTGTAACATCAAAATTTTTGGTCCATTTTGGTAAAAGCATATGTATATATGGCCTATTTAGATGAATTTTCCTTTTGAAAACCAAATCAGATACGCCTATTCTTTTGTTTAATATGTTAGTATTTATGCCCATGTTTTGTTGATTTGATGCTGATGAGCCTGATGTTAAATCTTTGTTTCTAGGCTGTTCAGCAGAATGTTGGTGATGACCAGGGCCCTCGAAATGGACATCAAAATGCAGGTTATAATGTAGGTCTTAACAGAGATGAAGAAACCGGTCAATCAGGAAAGATGTAATTTCAGGTGGTCATGCTTGCCCAGCGTAGGAGGACCCACATGCTGAAAAAGTTGGATCTTGTCTTTACCTTACAATGCAACAGAAACAGCTAGCATTAGGTTTCTGTCATGGTTTCATAGAAAAAGCTACCTTGTTTATGTTTTCAAAAGAAGAAGCAAATCGGCTTGCTAACGTCCTCAAACTTTGGTAAAAATTAGAAACTCAGTATGTAATGTATGCAGTGGAAGATGGTTACATTCGTTCCGGTTATTAACAAGTTTGTCATATTTCTATGTTTCATTTTCATATTATCATCTCATACAATGTTACAACCAGCGATCTACAGCCATTGAATGTCATGTACACAAAAAAAATGATGATTCTTTAGCTCAAAATCTGATCTATAATTGTCCCAACACATCTTGTATTTGAAGCACAAAAAGAAACCCAAACTATGAAAAAGCAAAATTTCAATGAAATTCAAAACTTGACAAAAACCTTTTCATCTTTCAAAAACCAATGATAAGGGAAATCTATATTTTTCCTCAATTCAAGAAAACTTTGATACAAAGAAGCCGTTAGACACCGGGACCGAGATTGGGCGGATCATAGGATAAGGCGGTTGTGAAATCGGAATGTGAGTTGGCATAACAAATGGTGGCTGACCACCACCACCACCTCCTATAAACGAAGGAGGTGCACATAGCTGTAAAGCTTGAGCTGTCACATTTCCTGCATTAACATGGTGTTTGGCAAAATAATTAGATGTAACAAAATGGGCAAGAAAAAGTAATTTATCAAACACGATCTATTAGTCTATATGTTACCTTGGTGTTTAGGGACATGATGGACTTGATGTGGAGTTACAATAGAGCAAGTAGACATTTGAGGGAAGCCATTTGTGCCCTGGACCATGTCCTTCATCAACAATCACATAATCATCAATTTACAGATATAACCAACGATAGATAAGATGAGACTATGCGAGTCTAACTAATTATATAAAGTACTGACTGGTAACTAGGTAAATCTTACTTGAGAAACTGGATGAACATACACAACCGGTCCCAATCTTCCAACCATAACCTAAAAAATCAATACAAAATTGCGTCAGATAATCCTTCATATTTGCAAAAATGAAACCTGAATTTATTACTTAAAAAAATATATTTAGTACATTCTGGGGGCTTGGGTGGACATAAGCAGGTGCCGTTTGAACCGGAAGATGATATTGTCCACCATTTCTAACTGGTTGACTCCTATTTGTCATATATCCAACAATCTGCAAACGGAAAGTAAAATCATAAGAAACGAGAACAGATTTGGTACTCGTGACTTCTCAAATCACAACATGTGAAATGCAAGTTTCATCATTTATAAAAAAAATCTTAAATATAAGTTCATCTATACTCACAGGGGGAGGATGTTGTACATCGTTGCCTCCATATGGAACAAACTTAGCAGGCACTGACCGAGGAGCATACGGGTTGATTGCAAATTCCGGCTGCGGACTAGCAACCGGACCCACATGATAATTGTCGGGAATGTATGCAAGATTTGCACTGGATGGTATTGCTTGAGGGGTTGCTGATCTTTTATTTGGAAATGATGGAGAAAATGTCTTTGCTCCTGGATTAAGCTTAAATTCCTAAACAAGAAACGGTTAAGATTAAATTAAACAAAAATTATAAGAACAAGTTTTCTTTTTATAACAATTACCATGTTTTTAAATTACCTTAGGGCCTCGATTAGAAGTTGAAACTTTTGTAGCGACGGCCTCACATGGAGTTGATGAAGAGACGGTGGCAGAAGGTGCGGAAGGAACAGTGTCTGCATTTTTATTTATTTGGAGAGCATTGGTTGACTGAACAGCGATATCAGGTTTTAATCCATTAGCAAGCCCGTTCTCAGTTCCAGACGAGCCTCTGCGTTGATAAATTTGAGCAACGTTCTGTTATATTACAAGCTGTGATAGCCTATATTTGTATACCGGTAACAATTTCGACCCATTTACTCATGAATAGGTTGAGGTTTGTGCTTTATCTCAACATGTCAAATTAAAAAGAAGATTTCGTCTAATGGGTTGACAGTCGGTTAAATTTTGTTTCCAAATGCATACAACCTCCTAAATCATTTTATTCAAAAAATTCAGATTTAATTACAGAAACAATCATGCACTGACTACTCATAAAATACGTAAAATGGACAACCATGTTTGTGGGTCAACCCAACCTGGTTTAAATGCGGCCCCTTTGACCCATTACCCAACCGGCAGACCCAACCATTTGCAACCTCTAATTTCTATAAGAACTATAAACAAATATTCGGAAAAGCTTTATGAAACACGTACTTTGTTTTATTGGGATGTGGTTGACCAACATTTGACTTGTCAGTCATTTTGTTTGTTTCTTTCAATGGGTTCCCATTAGACGGAAAGGTGCAAGCAACAGCCCCTGTAACGTCCCCAGTTTCACGTCCAGCAAAACCATCTGCTGGAAGCATCTCTCTCTGTATGGAAAACTTCGTTTATATATCAGATTGTTAAATAATAAATAAAAGCAACTATGTGAACAAATGGATACCTTGGCAACAACTTGAACAAGATCCTCTGACTGGATAATTAGTGTGGCTATCACCTCCTCATTGGCCACATTTGAACTGCATTTCCCTTTCTTGGTCATCCTTGCTTGCTTCAACACGATAGCTACACCAGCATAAATTGCATACAAATATACAATCGTAAGTAAAAGTCCAAAAGGAAAATATAAAAGGGGATGTTTGGATGTGCCGGTTTGAATGTGGTTGTCAAATTATTGTGACTTCAAGCCGTAAGAACTCAGTTTTTAGTGTTTGTGTAACCTACTTACACTAACGATCGTATAGCTAGAGGTCATAAAATCAGTTTAATACTAGCTGCAGCAGAAATATTACCAAAAGGTGCACACAAATTACTTATATACTACTCATGTTATCTACATGTCCGTAACTAGTAATAGTCCATATAGAGATTCAGATCATAAATCATTAAATTAAGAATAAAGAAAGGCATGAAGTCAGGTTCTAGGTAACCTATTCTAACTTACGATTGTAGGTTTCATTACCACCGGATAATCCATTCGATACAAGCTGCAGATACTGTCAAATACTTGACGCCACGATAACTCATCACTTTCTACATATTACATAAGGCACGCAAAAGATAAACCAAGGTCTCATGTTGGCGTTTAATATGTCAATAACAAAACAATATAACGTTGTTTTTAGTCAATGCAATTAAATATCAAATCACGACCGCATAGATCTATTCCAATAGAACCTACAAGAAATATCTTAATAGATTCAGATCACTACAAGATAAATTAACATGCAAAGTTAAGAAATTAAAAAACATATACGCGCACATTTGGCAACAACCATAAACATATTCAGGTCATAAACTAATATAACAAATAAAAGACATAAAACCAAGAATCAAGAAACACAAACACAATCTGTATTTAAAAGACATTTTTAGATCAAAGATTCAAAATTTACAATAATCTATTACAAGATTCACATCATCAATCAATAAATTCCAAACTTTTATTATTAAAACATCATTCTAAGATCAAAGATTCAAAATTGGCAACCACCCATAAACACATTCAAATCACAAACCAATAACAAAAACATAAAAAAAAGCAAGATTCAAGATTTACAAAACACAATATACCATTTTCTATTCTATGAACATTTTAGGATCAAAGATTCAAAATTGGCAACAACCCATTAATTCAAATCACAAACCAATATAGAAAAACACAAAAAAAACAAGATTTAAAGCAACATACCATAAGGATCATTAACAGAAACAGTATGAAAGATGCCAGAATAAACAGAGCCATCTTTAATATGAACATCAACAGATAAACCAATGAGACACATAGTTGTTAATAACAAGGCATCATTCATATCTTTTGTTTTTGGTGTTGTTGATCTTCTTTCATAACCCATTTTATTAGTTGTGTAAAATCAGTGATGAGATCTATCTAATGATGGTAGATTCAAAGAAGAAAAAGATGGTTAAAAGTTTAGTTTTTTTTTAAAGAAAAAGTGGTGTTTTTATAGCAGGGTTGCGCTGGTTTTTGATTTTTTGTATTAGGGCGGCTTTTATGTTTGTACTTGTTGGATTTTTGGAGGTTAAATGGTTAATGCTGTATGTGTGAATTTAGGGTAATTTTTGTGACATTTTTTAGAACAAACTTATATTTGTGACATATAGTATAAAAAAAACTAGTAGCATACATGTGCGATGCTGCGTCGAATGCAGAGCGTTCTCATTGATTTGGATGGCCCGGTGCAAAACTAAGAATAGATACATACTGGTCAAACGTGTGGATCCGTTGATCTATACATAACATCCTAGCCTACTCAAAAACGATTTAGGAAGGATAACCGTTATATACGCAAATAGAAAAAGATACCGAATCAGCCACCGAATCCTACGTTTCATGATGACAAAGCTTAACACACTTTTGATACAAATTATTTAATGACCTTTTTCTTGTCAAGATATTCTCCCATTAAACTTTTATGTATTGAAATTGTAATTTTATGGGTTAAATTTATGTGTACGTTATTTTTTTAGAAAATTTATGGGTTAAATTGTAATATAACTATTTAACTTAAATAATTAATAAATTGTACTCATTTTTTTAGTAAGGTTATTTTGCTAAAAAAAATAAAAAATAAATAATAAAAAATAAAAAAATTACTTATTTTTTAAGTTTTAAAATTTTAATTTTCTATTTACATGTAGTAAAGATAAATATAAGGATCTAACAAAAATATTAATAATAACTAATTGTTTTATAAACAAATATATAAAAACAAAATTTACTACTTCATTTTATGTTTTTTTAAAATACTTTTTTCTCTTATGTGTGCGGGTGTTATTTTAAAAAATAATTGTTTTATTATGTTTTAATGTTTGAATAAGCGTGCATACATTTTTGGAAGAAAAAGTGTTTTTTCTCTTATATGTGCATGCCCGCATATGTTTTCAAAAAAGTGTATTTATTGTTTACTCTTATATCTGCAGGCGTGTAGACATGAGTATTTGCTTACTTTTATACATAAGAGGTAAAGTGACTTTTTCTTAGCTTTAGTCTTGTCGATTTTTTATTTTTTATTTTTTTTTATTATTATTATTTTTCTTTTAATATCTGGTTATCATTTTTTGTTTTCTAAAAAACCTACATTTACCAATTCTTTTACATACTTTGTTTTGCATACGAGAGACATGAAAAAACAAAGACTAACTAAATGCTAAAAAAAATAATAATAAAAAAATTAAAAAAATTAAATAAGTTGGTTGAGCATTAGTCAATATTGCAATAATTGGCTATTAATTGTGATATTAAAAATTTAATAGGAAAAATTTATTAATCAAGCAAGAAAAACTTCAAACTACAATGATAAACTATAAGAAAAGAGAATTGATACTCACACCACATCTTTTGATGCATGTATTACAATTTGTGCATTACAGTTTGTACCATATAATATTGTAACTCACAAATTATAGTGCATGCATCAAAAGATGCGATGTGAGTATCACTTCTATAAGAAAAGAAGACCCTTGTGTGTTGGTTTAAGCTTATTTTTAAGCTTACGAGAGTATGTGATTTCTGCTTATTTTTCAAAAGTTTTAATTTTTGGGCTTATTAAGCTTATTATGATATACTTCCTCTGTCTTAAAATTATTATAGAATTGCTAAGTTTAATAAAAGTTGAGCCACTATAAATCTCAACCTGGAATATTCTTCCACTAAATTCTATTTTTCTTACTTAAAATAGAAAATGAACAATTATTTTGATATATCTTAAAATGAAAAACGGATAGAGTAGTATATGACTATATGAGCATATATAGGTTTCAAAATAAACGGAAAGAAATAAACCGCAATTAAGGCTGCGTTTGTTTTTTTTTTCAACCTCTTAACGCCTCTGAACGGGCACTGTGTCTGAATCGGTCAGACATTTACGCCGTTCAGACCGTTTGTTTTTTTTTCTCGTTCAGACGCGTTCAGATGCAGTTAGATCTTAATGGTCAAGACTTGAGAGGGGTGTCTTAACGCGTCTGAATGCCTCTTGTTGACACAAAATAACCAAAAAAAAAAAATCCGTTCAAACATGAGTTTTTTTTTTCGTTCAGATGCGTTCAGATTCAGACATTTACGCATCAGATTCAGATTCAAACGTGCAGTTCAGATTTAAATTCAGACCCTCTTAATAAACAATCACCACCTAAATATGCCCATGAGCAAACACCTTTTAACATGAAAAAAATAAAAATAAATAAATAAATAAAAATTTCCATGACACATACGCTCTCGTGTACAAATCAACCCTAACCTTTCACTCCCAAAAACCCTACCGCCCAAAACCCATTTTCGCAACAATGAAGAAACCAAAATCAAAGCAACAAAAGCTCCAAACACGCACAACAGAGCTTGAAGAAATCCAACTCTTGAAAGAATGGACTGAATCCTGCAAACCAGACCCAGGAACCAACCCTTTATCCCTCCCCCCGCTCCCCGCCAAGTCCCCTGTCGGCCGTATCGACGAAAACACCTTCTCGCGCTACGCGGGTTGCGCCAAGTTCCAACAGCTGCCCATTTCCAAGAATTTGAAAGATGGGTTGAGGCAAAGTGGGTTCAAGAATATGACTAGTATTCAAAGAGCTGCTTTGCCTCATGCTTTGTGTGGGAGAGATATTTTAGGCGCTGCGAAAACGGGCTCTGGGAAATCCCTTTCTTTTATTATTCCTGTGAGTTTTATAAAAGCTTTTTGGTAGCGTAGCAGTATCTGTAATTATAAAGTGTAAAATGACTTAAAGCGAAACACTTTTTAATAGCGTTTTACATAGGAGTGTTTAAATTTTGCTTTTGGTAGCATAGCTGTATATGTAATTATAATGTTGTTTGTGTTGTTATGTGATCATATCTGATATTTGATGCGTTAGTAGTTTAAATAATTGGCTCTAATTAAGTTGTGTGGAGAATCAAAGTTTAGGGGTGTGTTTGGTAAAAGTAGCAGTAGCCACATCTCTCACAACTTCTTAAAGAAGCATTGGAAAAATGAGATTTCCTAAAAAATAGCAAAGCTCATCGCTCCTTTGCCAAACGAACAACACCGCTCATTGCCCCAAAAAGCTCTAAAAAGTTCCGCGCCAAACATACCATAGGACTAGTTCGGCCGAAAAGAAAAAACGCTACTGTCTTTTACCACTTTATGTAAAACAATTGCAACAATATGTACCCTATATACAACTTTGGGAGTGTTTGTGTTAGCTTATTTGATGGGCTTATGAGCTTATTAAAGTTCATAAGCTCTGGTGGAAAAGCTCATAAGCGATTAAAAGTAAGCTTATAAGTCCATCACTGAAGCCAAGATAAACACCCCCTTGATGTAAAGTAATTACATGCGACTTGTTCGAAATTGGAAGTATGTTACATACGATGGAATTAGGTGAAATTATGCTTCATTTTGGCGCACTTAAATTGGAGTATCATGTTGGCTCTTGAGAGATATATGGAACTGGTTAGGCATGAGTTATCTATCAAAAACACCAGTTATGTTTAATTAATATTAGTACTTTACTTTGGTGGCATGTTTAATATGTCTAGGGTAAGGGACCATACAAAAATATATTCTAGGAATTTCGTATATTTGGTTCTTTTGTGGTTTAGAATTTGAACCTGGCTATGGATGCTATGTAAAGTGCTAAATCGTGATTCATTCCCTGTTTGATGTTGGATGATGGATACTATGGGCTGATCTTTTTATTATTTCATATATTTTCTTGAAATTTATTTTACTTATAATGACATTGACTTTCATATAACCAAAACTTATGAGTTATGGATACCACAAGCTGTAGCTTATATCATCTCTATAACAATGGCAGACCAAACTATCGTAACTTAAATGGATTCTGAAATGCGACACTCATCTTTTTTCATAAGAAGCTCAAAATTCTATTTGATTTTAAAAACTTGCTATTTTGGTAGGTTTTCGAAAAGTTATACAAAGCAAGATGGGGTCCAGAGGATGGAGTTGGTAGCATTATATTGTCTCCGACAAGAGAATTGGCGGACCAGCTTTTCGGTGTATTGAAATCAGTTGGAAAGCACCATGGATTTACTGCTGGTCTTTTAATCGGTGGTAATGAATATGATGAAGAGAAGGATCTTGTGAATGTGTTGAATATATTGATCTGTACACCTGGTCGGCTTCTCAAGCACATGGACACGACTCCAAATTTTGATTGTTCACAGTTACAGGTCAAACTTTATCCATCCACATTCTTTCTTTTTTTTTGTTTTGTTATTTTCTTCTTTCACCTGCCATGCTTTTACCTCTTTTCAAGCTCTTTTGTTTGGTTGGACGAATGAGTAATTATGTTTAAATTTTCGTGCTGATCGTGTGTAAGAATAGGATCATAGGTGGCAAAATGGGTAGGTAATGGGTCAAAACCTCTAGTCACAGTTTTTGCCCGCATAAAAAAGATTGGGTTGATTTGGGAACCTGTCATAATGGTTTTGGTTGTTTGGGTTCTGCCATTAACTCGCCATCTATAACGGGTTTAAATGGGTGAAATTTGTGACCCTGTTGCAACGCTATGGGTCATCCGTGTGGTGTGTACTGTACTGTTATTCCAAAGCTTCTATTGTTAAGCATTGAACATCCCACAAAAAGATAAGTGGATCCAAACTGTTACTCAACAATAAGTAGAGACACTTTTAAATCCACCCATCTAAATTTAAGTAAAAAATGTAGCAGGTCAACCCAACCCGCCTAATTTGCCATCCTTAGTTATATTGTGTATCTTTTAATGTTGGCCAGTCAAGTCAGCTGTCCACTCAATAGTTTATTTTCTTTACAAAAGTTATTAATCGGTATAGTTAGTTATTTATTTGATGGCATAGGCTGAACTATTTAGATAACTGTTACAAATTTTTAGCAAAATAATTTATCAGGTAGTAAGATTTGAACATAGATTGGGCGACTTACCTGATTTTTCTTATCTACTTAGTTCGTTAGAGACCAAATATAATGTGAACCAAATGGGTCGAAATTATTAAAACTTATAATGGGGAAGGAATTGGATGTTTCAATATTTTTGCCAATTCACTGATTTGGGTGTATACTTTATGCCAATCAACAGGTTTTGGTACTTGACGAAGCAGATCGAATTCTTGATGCTGGTTTTAAGAAAGAAGTAAATGCAATAATTTCACAACTACCAAAAAAGAGACAAACTCTACTTTTTTCTGCAACACAAACAAAATCAGTTAAAGATCTTGCACGACTCAGTCTAAAGGACCCTGAATATATTGCTGTTGATGAGGAGGCTATAGCTGCTACTCCTAGTCGTCTTCAGCAAAAAGTTATGCTTGTCCCTCTTGATCAGAAGCTAGACATGTTATGGAGCTTCATAAAGGCACATTTAAATTCAAGAATTCTTGTTTTTCTTTCCAGCTGCAAGCAGGTAGCTTTTTAATTTATGCTTTACGTGAAATGATCAATTGAAGACCGTTGTCCCTTTTGTTGATGTTTGATGTATGGATTTTTTTTTTTTTTTTTTTTTTTTTTTTTTTTTTTTTTTTAGGTTAGGTTTGTATATGAAGCATTCAAGAAGCTGCGTCCCGGGATTCCTTTAAAGTGCATGCACGGAAGGATGAAACAAATAAAACGGATGTACATAATGAAACAGTTTGTTGAGCAACGATCAGTTCTTTTTTCGACAGATGTGTCTGCAAGAGGTCTAGATTTCAACAAGGGGGTCGATTGGGTTGTCCAGGTAAACTAAACATTTCAGTAGAGGTTGCAAGACAGATGGGTTGAGTAATGGAGCATTCTTTATAAGGTTAAACAGGTTAAAACTGGCCAGGATGGGTTGGGTTTGCTCACAAATACTTTTTTGTCATTTTTATAAATAGATGTGTTAATTATGATGTCAATAGTAATCTAAACCTGTGAATAGGAGGTTGTATTCTTTAAAAAATAGACATGAGAGTTTAAACTCTATTCAACCCATATGACTCGTTTCCTTTTCTAGTTAAGTTTTCATTTTTTCTTGGCCCGTCTGATTTAAAACACAACGCGAGTTAACCCATATGTAACTAAATTGGTCGGAATTGCCACCTTTTTTATTTTCAGTCTTGCTGTGCCTTTTTGTGAATATCAATCTGATTTTCTTCTTTCAGGTGGATTGCCCCGATGATGTGGCAAGTTACATACATAGAGTCGGGCGTACTGCTCGTTATGATTCTGCAGGGAAGTCCGTCTTATTCCTTTTGCCTTCAGAGATGAAGATGCTCGAGAGATTGCAAGAGAAAAAAGTACCTGTCCAGTTTGACAAGGTATGTGTCTAGAGGTGACAAATTGGGTGCATCATGTGGGTTGTCGGCAATGGGTCAAAAATTATTTTGAAACAAAATGTGTATTTTCTTTGTGCAATGGTCTAAATGACCCAAACCGCTTTTTTTTGCTCAAGTTCATTTTTGTATTCAAGTAGTTAAATGTTAGTTATTATTACAATATTAGTCTAAATCTTTACACTTTGGGCGACTTTTGACCCATTTTACCCATGTGAGTATTTAGCTGAAGTTTTTGATTTGTTCCTTTTGACCTGTTGAGAAATCAACCCATTTATAAGTAAATGGCTCAAATTTGTCACTTCGAGTAATGATAATCTATTTTTTGTGTGTGTGTTGGCCTTTGGAAGTACTGTTGTAATCTTGATTTCTATTTTGATGTGCTACAGCCAAACACAAAACGATTGCAATCTGTTTCTGGTTTGTTAGCTGCTCTGCTAGCTAAGTACACAGATCTGCAGCCTTTAGCTCAGAGAGCCTTCAAAACATACTTGAAATCAATATACAAACAAAAAGATAAAGAAATTTTTGATGTGACAAAGCTTCCCATTGATGAGTATTCAGCATCATTGGGTCTCCCAATGACCCCACAACTCCGGTACCTCGAACGTAAAAAGGTGGACAAAAATACCCCTGTAGAGCCGAGCTTGGTACCTGAAGTTCCTGTAAAGAAAGATCTGATAAGACCAAAGGAGAGCAACAACTTACTCGAGGACTCTGAAGATGATGAGACACTCGATCTACTTCATAGCAAGGAAACTACTGATGACAAAATAGACGATTTGGTGTATGTTATTTTGCACTTCTTAATTTCTTATTTGTTCTGATGGGGAATGTTGGGGGTATAGATGTGGGTCAGGCAGGTTGGATAAACTGGTCAGTTATGGTTTTTTGCAGGTTGAGTTGGTTGAACCTTAAAACATTTTTTTTGTCGATAATCTATAATTTATCAATAGATAATTAGTGCGTCTCATATGAATACAAAATTCTAGTATTCAATTATAATAAATAAAGCCTCAATAAATTGATATTTTGGGTTACTTTCGACATGCTTTTATAAGCTAGTTTTTTACCCATTGACCCTTAAGAGATAAGCATGGCCAATGTTCACCAATTTATAAGTAAATGAGTGGCAGATGCATCCACTAGGAATTTTTTTTTATAGAAATTTTTATGCTCTTCAATGCTTGTTGGTCCAATTTCATTGATGTTTTCCTTCAATTTTCTATGCAGGCCTACAACAAGGATTCTTAAGAAAAAGAAGCTGAAGATTAATGTCCATAGGCCAGTGGGTACACGAGTTGTATTTGATGAAGAAGGAAATACGCTGCCACCACTTGCAACATTAGCTGACACGAGTGCCACTGACTATGCCCTGCTTGATAAAGATAAAGGTGAGAAACACTCGTTATTCAAAGTACTGTTACATGATTTTGGTATGGCTCAAAGGGCTGGGTGAGCCGGCATATCCAGACTACTCACTATATCACGACACTAATAATTCATTTTTCGTTAATAGATTGATTAGGAGATATTCAGCATTATATATGTAATATATATTGGGCTTTGACAACTATAGATAGTTTAGAAATTCATAGAATTTCATTTACTCAATTAGATAGTTTAGAATTCTAGTTTCAGTTTCCTAGCGAATGTTCCAAGATATATGAAGATAGTGTACCAAAAGGAGCTTACATGATGTGTTTTTGCTTACTTTTTTATGCCTTGCAGTAATGAAGAGGTTTGCAGAGTTAAGAGAAGATATGAAAACACATGACAAGGAGGACAAGTTGTTGGACCGTAAACGACGTAAAGACAAGAGAATAAAGGAGAAAGAGAAATATAAGAGAGCACGAGATGAAGAAGTTGAGGATGAAGACGATGATGAATTTTCTGGGTCAGATAAAGACACCAAGAATGTCAAAAGATCAAAGGTATACTTCGATAGTGATAGTGACAATGAGAAGAAAGATAAGGTGGCGTTGAAGACTGATGCCATCTCTTTAGCAGAGCAAGAGGAGCTTGCCCTTAAGTTATTGAGTTCTATGCACTGATAAGCTTTTATCGTATAGTTGAGGTCCAAATTTTGTTAGAATGAGAACATGTTTCGGGTTGTTGATTAGATAATGAAAATTATGTCGCTTTTGCCCTTAATTGTCGAGAGGATGCCCTTTATTAAGATACTTGGTAAGCTAATAGTACTTGTATTTTGATGGATTAAATTCAATATAATGATTTGGGTTGAAACAAAGTTGTACTTTGGCTACCCACAGTAAGGGGATTCAATCCCCTTACTTTTTCCTGCCACGTCAGCTTTCTCTCTCCAGCGACCTGCAGGCGATTCAGTGCCCCAGTAAGGGCGACCTAGTTCATTTTTTTTTTTTTTTTTTTTCAAACTTAATAATTAAAACACTAATTTCATTAATAAAAATAAAACAGTACATAGATTGAAAACATAAACTTAAACATTACATAAACTTCAATTAAATCCTAACTTCAGTTGTAGTCCGGGTGATCCCAAGTCTGAGAGTTGTCGGAGCGGTAACCGTCGTCGTAAGGATCAAAGCTCGCCAACCTCTCTTCTTCTAACTGAGCTTCCAACCTGCTCAGTTCCCGCTCCTTCTCAGAGTTCCAGCCATCATCATCTGCTGCCACATTTTTCTCAAAACTTACCTGAAAATTATCCAGACGAGGCAGCTGTTGTTGTTGCTCAACAACTCTTTGTGCAGATGAACTTGATTCACCTTGCACAAATTGTTGTTGTTGTTCAACCATAGCAGCTTTCACATTTTCTTCAAAGCTCCAACGAATCTTGTTTGTTTTTTGGGCATGTATCTGACTCACACAGCCACGCAATGCCTCAACAACGGCATGATCTTTACGAAATTCATCGTATAAAAACTGGTCGATCACATATTTCCTGTCATCAGAAATGTGATCGCAATCTGAGTAGCGTGTTCTCATTCGTTGTTTGAGGGCCTTTGCCAGCTCAAACCTGCTGATAACTTCGGAAATAGCTTCTTGACGAGCCGTGTCGTCTTTCTCAGCTTGGTTTTTGACCCATTTTTGAAAATCTTCGACGGTATGAGGCAGTTTGTTACACGTCATTTTGAAATTGCAATATGTGTGAGATTTTGTAAATTTAAGTGTGTAAAATATGTTGTGTTAATGTGGTATTTATAGTGTGTTATTTTTTTTTTATTTTTTTTTTGGAATGTAACGGCTACACAAGTTGTTTTTTTATTTTTTTTCTTTTTTGAATCCAAAAAACATAGAAAGACATTCGGTCTCATGCTCGACCGTTTGGTTGTTTTGAATAGCCTCGACCGAATACCCACAATAGACTCGACCGAATGGAATCGATCGGATGTCTCGGTCGAGCATCCCTTCTGTGCCCAGCCTTTGATGATTTGACAGAGAGCAAATTGATAGTTTGAAGCACAATTATGATTTTTTTTTTTTTTTTTTTTTTTTTTTTTTTTTTTTTTTTTTCGTATTTGACTGGTTTGATATGTGGCATGTATGGTCAAGGATAGATTGGTTGCCTGTTCTTAAGATATCAGTCCATAAGGTAAGTTACCTACTCTGTTTCTTTGTTGAAATCTGATATTGAGTGAATGCTTAATGCTGCTGGTTTAGTTTCAGAACTAACCATTTTGAAGTTGGGAGCTAGTTTGTATTCTCAGCTATAGTTTGGTCTGATATTAATGTTTGATAGAGAATACTTGTATGTTGTATAGGTTTCTGTTGTATTTAACTATTTATGATTGTATTTCCCTTTCAATGTGGCAATGGGAATTGTCCATGGTAAGCCATAGTTTGGACTGTTTATATTTTTGGTGGCAATAAAATTCACATTTTGATAGAAAGAAAAAAAATAATAATAATAATAAATAAATAAATAAATAGTTTATGTCGAAAACGGAATGATAAAAGAGATCCATCGTAAAATTTGGAAAGAATGTGGTGTAACTTACGATGGTCGTGATGTGTGATATTCGATTAATAGTTACCATATGCGGGAGGTGATTTGCAAACTCCACCTTTTTATTTGCGCACTCAATGTACAAGTAAATAAAGCATGATCTAAATACTGTACAACTGTCTGATGCATTAATTGGAGTGTCCTAATAAAAAATCAAAGTGTGCAAATCAATTCCCTTACCATATGCATGTATGTTGTTTATAATTAAACACAATTAACACATTCACTTTGTTAAATACTCGTCCTTGGGTAACTGAACTGGGAAACCTTCACCCGTTTATCATTTCATCCAAGTATAGTGTATATGGTATTTTACTATTTTATCTTAAAATGATAAAAACTGTACTTGTGGAGAAAGCTAAAAAGCGACATAACAATCAACAATGTGAAGATATAAGTAACAAACTTTTGTATGTGTATTACAGCCCGGTCAAGAAAGACAATTCATGTTCTAGCACAGAACTGCAACCCTTACACAACTCTTTACACCATAAATTTAACATTCACTCATACGCGGTAACCATGAGGTGCTTGTAAGCGGTAATCAGTGGGATTGCAGTCCAGCGGTAACCATGAGGTGCTCGTAACTAAGTTGTAGGCCCAAGCCCCATCTCGAACATTTGCGTAAATATCGTGAGATTGTTACTTTAAAAAAAAATGTAAATAAAAGCATGCCAACCAGAAGACAATCCACCTTGCGTGAATTCATGACTGACATTTTTCATTTCAAATATCAGATGACGGTTAAAACAAAAATCAGTCTCTTGTGGTTGAATAAGATTCAACTCAGAGCTCAAGAATATTGGACTATACCACTACACCACTTGATTTAAGCTCGACTTGAATAAAGGTTATTCGAACTCAGATTCGAATCAGCCGATACATGATCACAAAACGAAGCAAGTACAATATACATGTTGGTTTACATCTGAACCTGCCGATGTATTCTGAAAGCGGTTTATAGTATATAGAAAATATGCCTCAACATGATCGATCTCACAGGGCACCGAAACATGAATTCTAAAAGTATATACTTTACTAATTAAAAGAGATGCAAGTGAAAAGAAACCTCTCATGTAAAGATGGACAAAGAAAAAACACAATGTCAGTCGGCATTTAGATGCAACCACATAATTTTACCACGCGACCTTCTTGAAATAAAACAAAGAGCAATTTAGAAATTAACAAAAACGCTTCTTAGAAAAGAACGATCATTTCCAAAACATTAAGGCTTACAGCAATCAAATATCCTCAATAAGTATTTTCTAACAACTTCAACCAAAGTTAGAAAAACAAACAAAAGATCAAGGAAAAAAATATAATGTCAGGTAACAATCCACAATAGGTTCTCTTGGCATATCAAACTCCATGACGGTATACTACAGACCCCACATGTCACAGCTCACAAGTAAACACAAAGTCGGCCTTCAACGTCATTATAATTTACCATCACACATCACTGCAAATACAACTCTATGTCAACCTTCGGATCTAGAAAAGCAAAGCAGATGATAAGACAAAAAGAGCAGGACTATACAATACCTGCTGTGGTGGTGGTTGTTGATAACCCCCATAACCTGCGGCACCGTAGACTCCATAATAAGCATTTGGATCTTGAGGTGGCGGGGCATACCCATATGCCTCGTATCCCTGTGGTGCATAACCATAATATGCACCACCAGCACCACCATACTGCTGTCCCTGTTCTGCCTGACCCTGAAATCAAGCCAAAATGTTAGATAAATCTTGACGAGCAATTCCGAGTTATGACCCTATTACTTATAAATAAGTTGATCTGAGTTACATATATAATCTCTATCATGTAAATGAAACTAAATAGTTTAAGAGATATATGACCTAAAAGGTCAAACAAGAAGCAACGCTCAAAGTGTATTTTCATGCATAAAACCACGAAGATGACTAGATTATTACAAAAAAACTTTTAGTTGCTGAAGCAATGAAGTTTCAAAACAACATTTAACAAAGTAAAAAATATAATACTTTTTCTGACAGAAAGTGTTTTGGACACAAATTGCTAGCTTCACTGAACACAAAAAAAATTGGTTGTTTTGACTTGTTGCCCAATCTGCCAGACTCATGTTGCAGAATTTTAATACAGACAAGATTAAACAAAAAGATCAAGTGGCCATACCTGTTTGCTTGAAGGACTACGTCCCCAGGAAAGGCGGACGCTCTGGCCTCCTAATTCAGTACCATTTAGAATCGATAAGGCTTGCTCAGCACAAGATCTGAAAAACGAATAAAACATACAAATGGTAAGCACTGAGAACTGATGAAGATTTTTTTTTTTTTTTTTTTTTTTTTAAATAATCTTACCTGTTAGCAAACTGAACAAACCCGCAACGCTTACCCACTGGTATCTTCACATGAATAAGCTCACCAAATTGACCAAATACCTGCCTTAAGACGTCATCAGATACACTTGGATCCAAACCACCAACAAAAATCTGGTATCAAGAAGGTCAACTGTTAGCAAAGCAGCATAGAAACAAGAACTAACGATAAAAGACCAAGTACCCACAGTTGTATTGTTTGGGTCACTTTCTCCCTGACTTCCTTGAGCACTCTGATAAGGAGCTGCACGTTTCAAAAATGTTCAGACAAAGTAATATCAGAGGTAACGAATTAGCTGAAAACAAGCCAAGTTGTCGAGAAAAAAAATCTGGCTTATACCAACACTTGTCATTGTTCAACACGCAAGAGCTTACCAACTCTTCACATCTCAATATAATTACAATCAGGTGAAACATAAGCATTAAACTTGCAACCTACTCATTATACAAGCGCCATAAAGACTAAAGTACTGAAACAATGAGCCACCAAACTAAAACCAATAATCAACAAATGGGGTTCACACACACCATTAACATAATTACAGATCATGTCTGAAACTAAACAAAGACAGCATTGGCCTATCAACCCGCTCCTACCATCAATTATTCAATCAAATAGTAAACTAAAAGCAAGCAAATAATAAGAGATGGAAGATAAAACAATGTGTTTGTCTTTAAGAATCCTGTAACCAGTGGTCGTTGATCAAAGACTCATTGTAATGAGAAAAAAATAAAACTGTCAAACTGCATACAAACTCTAACAGTGTGTAATAGCAGTACCACTTATCAAGTCATCGTTACACTGTTAACCAGACAAAATAAGAAATCCTAAAAATTAAAATAAGAAACCCTAAAACTCAAAGCTGATAAATAAATGCTTAAAGACTCAAAGTGGCACGAATACAGAATAAAAATGATAGAACTGACATTAATGGGAAGAACAAAACTGAGCGAAAAGAAAGGAATGCAACTATGAAAGAAACAAAGCAGTTTACGTAAAAAGGGTAAAAAGCAGTGTACAAGTGACTGGTAAATAAATACAAAAATGACCTTAAAAGCTAAATGAAACGGAGCTGAAAAGTAAGGCGAATGTAGAACACGGAACGCGAAAAGAACTGTAATAAGGAAAGAAGCTCATTACATAAACTAAACCACTGACCTAAACAAGGCCACTGCAATAAGTGGAATCATTTCGGCCGTAATCAGTTCCAGGCACCCAAAACTGAGAGCCTCTCTGGGTCCTGCTTTTAAGACAACATGAGCTTCTATAAGTTTTACATGTTTTTGACATAAAGGCTCCCAGGCTAATAAATGTAACTTTAATGGAAGTAACTAGAACGGGTGACGTAATTTCCAGATCTAAAACCACCATAAGCTTTATTAAAAAGGTGTAGAATAGACAGAAACATAAACTAGACAAGTTCTAAAGTAACACAGGAAGCAGATAGGAGATTATGTAACAATACTCAAGTAATCATTGAGACAAAAACAATCAATACATGCAGTTTCACAAGAGCTAACATGCTACAGCATTTAAAAAACGTACCTTTCTGCATCCCACCCATCCCACCTCCTGTACCACTCTTGTTAGCCGCTGGACCAATCCGCATTGGCCTAGATGAACAAACAACTCCATTCATTTCAGTCATCGCACGCATTTGCTCACTCTCATCTCCAAATCTAACAAAACCATAGCCCTTAGAGCGTCCAGTTGTTCTATCAGTGACAACTTTAGCTCCCTTGCAAGATGGATAATTACTTTTGAACAATTCTTGCAAGACGTAATCAGAAACATCCGCAGCAAGATCACCAACAAATATTGTGTAGTCAGGGGTATCATCATTACGTCTTTCACCAGCACCCAGGGTAGCCCAGTTGAGCCTGAAATTCTGCTCACTATTTGGCATAGGCGTCCCATTGTAGGTCTGGAGAGCATTTTCTGCCCCTGCACGACTCCTAAACTCAATAAAACCATATCCCTCGGGTTGTCCAGTTTGCTTGTTACGGATAATTTTCACTGTGGCAACCTGAATACCAATTTAAAACACTTCAGAACTTCAAAAATTCAAAATGTGATGTAACACAGCAGATAACTTAACAAACAATCACAAGATAAACACACAACTTTCCCCCACCACTTACAATATGCTAGATCCAACAAACCAAGTAAGGTTATATTTTGTTTAGATATTGACAGTGTTGACCGCATTTTGCAGGAATAAGTCCATAACAGATTCACGAAAAAGAAAACTTTTGACTATATCACTTAAAGTTGTGCGTAATTCCAAAAATCAGACAGCACAATGACATCAGTGCCCAATATAGCTTCAACAGCACAATTAAACAGGTCCAACAAATAAAAGACAACATAAATCTCCAATGAACATGTTTAACTATAAGCGTAAACAAGCCCGAAGCTCAGCTAGTTTCAAGCCTTGAGCATAAAACCTATTTATGAGATTAATTTCACATACTTGAAAATAATAAATGTAGATAAATATCTTAGGCAAATCCCAAACAAGTGAGAGCCACATACAAATGAACATAAATTCTTATCAAAAAAAAGTTCCTCAATTTTTTACATATGTGCACAAAAGTAATACCATAAACCAATATCATAAAATAAGAAATTATTAACAAGTGCTTATTTTAACTAAGCAGCTAATATGTACAAAACGACAAAACCTAAAGGGTTTGCTTATTTTAAGTAGAGGTGGCAATTCGAGACCCATTGGTTAAACATGGGTCTAGTTAGGTCTTCCTAAATATTATAGATAGTCTAACGGGTAAAGGCGCTTTAGAGTGTCA
This sequence comes from Artemisia argyi, assembly GCA_030686995.1. Lineage (NCBI taxonomy): Eukaryota > Viridiplantae > Streptophyta > Magnoliopsida > Asterales > Asteraceae > Artemisia > Artemisia argyi. The sequence goes on along the minus strand of CM060679.1, from coordinate 39,584,660 downwards.
AAAAAAAATTACTACTTTTTTTCATCTTTTAATTAAAAAAAAAAAAAAAAAAAAAAAAAAAAAAAATCCTCTTGCCTGGGCCAAAACACATCTAGACCCGGACCCATTTAGACCCATGTTTCTAGAAGACCATCTACACCAGGACCCTTGTAGACCCAAACACATCTAGACCCGTGACCCGACCCGACCCACCTATTTTGCCACCTTTCACTTTAAGCATAAAAGCAGTTTTACAGGTAGTATTGCAAGTTTTTTTTTTAAAAAATAATAACTACATATCAAATAACATATATAAAAAAAGGGTAAAAAAAATATATAGATCTCCAGTAGTATAAAAGCAGTTAGAAACATAAGTCTCATCCATCCAATACTGCAAATCCCCAATCCACAACGACTTTATCTCATCACCTGACCCACCACCACCACCTCCTCCATACTGTTGTATCATTTGTTGTGGGGCCACTTGTTGTTGCTGGGCCCACATGTGTGGCGGCTGTTGTTGAGGCATCATCCACTGTTGTTGTTGTGGCTGTTGGTATTGTTGTGGTTGTGGTGGGGCCATGCCGTTGCCTGGTTGTTGTTGCATCATTTTGAATTTGGTGTTTAGGGTTAGGGTTTGATAGTGGAACCCTAACTGGTGGAGCGTACAGACCCTATAGATAAAGATAGGGTTGTTTTGTGCGAGAGGATATTTTTTGGGGATTTTTTTTGCTTTTGTATTGTGAAAAGTGGGGTTATATTGTTTGGGCTTGGTGTTGTGGGCTGGTAAGTGATGCCAGTGATGGCCCATTATGAGCTTTTCTTATGTACCTGTGGTTTAGGTTTAGGGGTGTTCACGGTTCGAGTAATTAACCGAATAAACTGAAAACCAAACCTAACTGAATCGAAAAAAATCGAATCGAACATATAACCGAACCGAAATTGTTAAAACCGAACCGAACCGAATTAAAAATTCGGTTTTCGGTTTGGATATGGGTTTGGCTATGTGAACCGAAAATCGAATTTATATAAATATATATATTTTTTATATATTTATATTATTTTAAATATAAAAAATGTCCATTAAAATTTTATACTAATATAAAAAACACTTTTTATGCTTGAAATATTTTTTTTGCCAAAAATATATATAATTAAATTTAAAAAAAATTATAAAGTGTAATTCAAGTACAAAATTCGGTTTTCGGTTTTGACCCATAACTGAACCGAACTTCGGTTCGGTTTTCGGTTCGGTTCGGTTTTCGGTTATGACCCAAAATTTTTTTTAACCGAACAACCCGAACCGAATAAACCGATTAACCGATAACCGAACCGATGAACACCTCTACTGTGGTTTGCTGGTCATTTTATGCAGGGGTATTCATCAATTTAGTTATCTGTTTTTCTGTATACTAGTTATAAGTCCCGTGCACGCATGGGGTTTACAAATAAATCAAATTTATTTTAAAATTTTAGTTTACTATATAAACATATAAGAATTTACCCGTAAAAATTATGATATAAGTACAACTAATAAATATATATAAGTCTTTCATTATATATTAATATCTATTAATATTTTGTAAAAAAATTTATTTGATAAAGGCTTTAACTTTGTTCAGACGACATGAATGTTGATGTTGATGTTGTTGTTTAACTATTCATAGCATGTTGTACAAAATATTTGAGTTTAGTAGCACATAGTGAGCGTTGATAAAGTTAAAATATACTCCATAAAGTGTTTTGAAAATGTTTTTCCGGATATCCGTATATAAACTTTAAATAATAATTGCATGAGTCGTTGTTATAAGTACAATCGCATATATTTATGCTAATATCACAGTAACTCGTGCTTAGCATCTGATATTTATATTACCGTTAATAATAATTTAGCCGTATTTAATATTCAAACCAGTATACGCATATATTAGACTTTTAAAAAGGATAATATGAGTCCTTATTTGACGTATATAGTGAAAAAAAAAATAAAGTTTAAACTAATATTTATTTTAAAAATATTTAAAGTATATTAAAACTAATTCGTATATTAACAAAATTTTGTATTTTAATTGAGGAAAGTCTCAAACTAATACTAATACTTATGTAATTGTAAACAAAGTTCATATTATAAAATATAGGGGTATAAAATGTAAGGGGTTATTTGTTTATTATCTAAAGTTATTAAAAACATTGAGACTTATAATTTTACACTTAACTCTATATAATATTTTTAAGATTCAACCACTAAAGTTTTATTAATTACCTCCTCTTTTTGTAAGTTTTTGTTTTTATAAATTTGACACCTATATTTTTATGTGTTTTTTTCCCTTAATTAAATTCTCAATCAAATTTATTAAAGTTTGACCAAAATCAATTCAATTTTGACTTTTTATTAGACAATCATATTGCTTGATTTCGCTTATGTGTTAAAATCGAGCTCTCCTATTGGTCCAATTTATTTTTCAATGAGAATGGTTTTGCAAAAATACTCTGAAATGATGTAATTCTTTTATTATATAAAAGATTTAGTTGGGAGATGATTTGCACACTCCTCAAATTGATTGACACACTTTAAATTAAAGTGTCTTGACATATATATCCTAATATTACTTTTATACATTTTCACCCTATGAGGGTATAAATGTCAAGACACTCTAATTTAGAGTGTGCAAATCAATTAAGAGAGTGTGTAAATCACCTCCGATTTGGTTATGTTAGTCGGTTAAACTTTTATAGGTAAAACCGAACTCAGCCGAATTTAAATTGTATTAAGCCGAACCAAAAACCGAATTTAAATTCGGTTCAGTTTTCGAGTTGGCCCAAAAACCCAAATTACATAATTTATATATTTTTTATTTTAATTATATATTCTTTAAAATAAATCAATAATTTAATGATATATTTATAATAGGAAAGAGTTTAAATATGTAAAAAGTATATATATTTATGTCAATTCGGTTTTCGGTTTGGTTTGTTTTACATTTTTGCCAAAACCATATCAAGACCGAAAACCGAATATTTAATTCGGTTCGGTTTTGAAAAGTTAGGTTTGGTTACAAATTAAGTTTAGTTTTGTTCGGTTCTGTTTTTGGTTCCTATGGGTATTACCTGTTTCGTGAACACCTCCAATATTTGGTTTTAGTGTATGTTTGGCATTGGCTATTTTTCCAGTTTATCTGTTTTTCTAAGTTAAATTTCAGTTTTAGAATTCAAACATTTTTTGCTTATTTAAAATGTTTAATAAGTGCATAAGCACAAGCAGAAAATAAATAAATAAAAACAGTCTCAAACACCCTCCTAGTAAGATCTTGAACTAGTTAGGCAGACAAAAAATAACGATGCACTTTATTTGATTTACCGTATTTGTACCTAAAATAAATTTTCTTTCACATTTTGTTATCAACTTTCAAAATTTGTTTCCTGCATGCATAATACCTTTTTGGTCGAAACAATTTTTGGAAATCCACATGTGCATGTCACGTCAAGATATTTTGCTGATGTGTAGGTCTCCACAATAGATCATTTCACACACATTATAATCACAAGAATGAGTTTTAAAGAGAGAAAGAGGAAGAACGATAGAGAGAAAGTAGATAGAAGGAGGAGGGTTTAGAGAGAGAGGGAAAGTTGGTAGATTGATGAGAAAATGAGAATCCAAACACCACACCAAAGAGTGTGGCGTTACATTAGGTAAAAGAGAAGGGATTGGGTCGGGCTTGGGGTTTAATGTTGGACTAAACATAAGCGTATACAATATTCGATTAAGCTAAGCCTGTTTACCCTTAACTAGTCTAATACACGTTTATATACTATTACAAGGTTCGTTAAACTATAAATGACTAACACTTTAAAAGCTAACAATCTCCCCCTAAGGGGTGGTCATTTATCAAAAACTCTTTACTTAATTTCTTGGCTCTTGAATCTTCAGAATCTTCAGTTCTTGATTCTTGAGCACGAACCTAGTTTGTGTAATAGACTTTGATGAGGCGAAAAATGAACCGTTTTTAGGGGGTCATTTAAGCCCGTAATTGAATTTATTTGATCAAATATTGCCCCTAAATCGTTCCTTTTGTGATTTTAGGTACTTTGGGAGTGAATTCTGGAAAAGGAAGCATTTTGAACGTTTTTGGAGCATAAAAGTGAAGAAAACGGCAAAGACTTAATTTTCCATGCTGAGAACAGTACCTGACGGCGTCAAGAAGAAAATTGTGACGGCGTCAGGAGTAAAATCCATGACAACCCAGTGAAAACCTGAAGGCGTCAAGAGAAGGGCGTCAAGAGTTAAAATGGTGACGGCCTGAAGATGGATTACACGTGACGGTGTCAAACCTAGATCTAGGCAGTCCGAGGAGTTTATTGGCGGCGAGATGACGGCGTCAGAAATTTACTCTTAACACAAAATCTATATATACTTTTCTATTTTTCATTCATTAAAAGAGGAACTTGTGTGGAGAATACTAGGGTCGAACCTAATAAACCCTAGGTCGTTTGTAACAGTGTTTTCAAGGGTTTTTACCCCTTGAAACCTTTCATGTTCAATTAAGATAAGTCCTCTTTCAATTCAATCAATATGTCTATGTGTTGTTTGAATATATCTTATGCTTGTCTTGATTTCAACATGCTAGGCTAGATCTTTCATGTGTTTGCTTAGATGTAATGAAACCTAGATGTTGATTATAGGTTGATTGCTTGTTTATTGTTGTATTGGATGAATGATTTCAATGTTAAGCTTAAGAAAACAGGCAGATCTCCATTGTGTAACTTGCTTGAACGTCTTAAGAAATATGAACCGATGTGTACTAGGTTTTATTGGTTGTATTTAATGCATGAGCGAATTCTAGTGATCCCATGTTAGGAGCTTCTTAGCCGGCTCGACATAGGAGTGAAGTAGGACCTTATAGGATTGGGGAAGTAAGTACGCCACCCCATGAATGGTATTAAGGAATACAATCCGTCATCCACGCAACTGTAACAAGTAATTAACCTGTAAAAGATATCTAGGGAGTAGTGAAATCTAAGTAAACACAATTCTCCCATATATTGCTCACACCTTTAGTTTAATTTAGTTCATTTTCATTTTTAGTATTTTATTTTGATTGCATCTTAGTTATTGGGTTAGTTGATTAACAACTAATTCCGCCCAACTCCTTCAAAACCGAGATTTTTATTTGCTTTTATAAAATATAAAAAAATACAAAAATAATCATCCCTCACCTCTCGACCTAGTTCTTAGGTTTTCTAATCCTAGCGACACTATTCCTTAGTTGAACGATCAATCCCCCGGTACTTGTCACTATACTATACTACAACGATCAGGTACACTGCCTGGTGTGGGTTGTAAGCTTCTCGAGATCCCTCGAGAGGTAAAGCCTGGTGCAATCCCTACGCATCAAGTTTTTGGCGCCGCAGCCCGGGGAATAGTTATTGTCTAGGCTAGGATTTCTTTTTATTATGTCTATTTGCTAGATTCCTTTCTAGTAAGAATTTATTTTTATTTTCTAGGTTTTCTTTAGTCTATCTTTTTCTTTGTGTGTTTGTTCGTAATTTTCATTGACTATTCCGTTCACCATTATGGAGAACGCGAATCCACCACACTACCGACCACAAAATTCACCCACTCCTAATGACATCTTGATGTTTAAACAACATGAAGATGAACCTATCTATGATGCATGGGCTCGTTTTAAATATTTACTCCGAAAAGTCCCTCATCATAATTTCGATATGTGGTCCCAAATTGAAATATTTTACCATCGTGTCGACCACTATACCAAAATGGACATTAACCATGCCGCAGATGGGGACCTTTGGGGATTAAGAGTTAATGAAGCATGGGAAACCATAGAGAATTGTGCCAAACTTGCCAAAAAAATAGACAACCCAACAAACGTTGTTACGGATCAATTGATAGCAAGTTTAAGGGAACAAGCAAGAAGATTGTTTGGGGATAAGCCTATAGATGAGATAATTGGGTGCACGGGGTGGTTTGATTTTACCACAATACAAGCTGAGCACATTGGTAATCTTGATAAGATGGAGGATAGAGTTGAAAATTTAAGCCCACCGAGTACCCCACAAGTCCTACCATCATTTGAAGCATATACTCCGCCCGTTACTTATTCGGATGAAGTAGATGAGACTTTAGGAGTCCCAATAGAGGTAGAACCCTTGTACCAAACACCACTAGAGGATATAGGTTTGAATACTTGTAGTGATAACCTTACTATTAGTTCTAGGGAATTACTTAGTGTTGATGAACCGGAACCTCAATCTTCACACAAATTTCCATCCTTAGATATACATCTAGGAGACAAAAGAGGAGCCGACCCACCCATCAACCCATGTAGTCCGGGTAGTCTTAGGATGAAGGTAGTGGACTCTAAGCCTTGTAGAGAGGAAGCCAATATAGGAGTGGAAAATGACCTTACATGCTTACATCACCCATTTATGATTGATCACAAGAAACATTATGGGTTTAAACCGGGTTTATTAGGTCAAGATGGATCCCCAACTAGTAGTCTCTTGAAGTTGATAGAAAATGATCCATTTCTAGGAGAAAATCTTAATCCACCTATTAACCCGATTGAATTTGGTAAGGTTATGATGATAGGAGCACACCCCTTTGAGCATATAATTCATCCACCACACTTCCCTCACGAGGCATATTTCCACCCTAAGGGTGTGTATCGCTACTTCCACCCACACTTAATCCTAAGTGTAGGGAAAACCTCCCCTATTTCCGTTAAATAAGGGTAGAGTCAGGCTCGTGACTCGAACAAAAACAACCGCTTATTGGGAGGCAACCCAAGCTTTATTTATTTATTTGTTTGTTTGTTTTTTTATTTTATTTTATTTGTTTCCATATGCATGTTTTATTTTTATTGTTGGTAGATCATGTTTCAAAATAAAATGGTGAAAATACTTTATTTTGTTGTTTGGCTTAGTTTTAACTTCATCCAAAGGTATTTCGCAAAAGATAAGTGTAAGGGGAAACCCCAAATATGTTTTTAAGAAACAAACTCGGTCATGAATCTCCACAATATTAGGTGAACATGTATATTCGTATTTGTTAGAGTCAAATGCTTGTATCGAGTCATAATGATGTTTTGCAGGATTTTCCAGGAAGTTGGACGAAGTTTTTCCAGAAATTTTTCGGAAACTTAACATAAGAATTTCTGCAGGTCACTTCTGACGGCGTCAGGAAGAAATTCCTGACGGTGTCACGTGTAAAATTCTGGAAATTTTACCACTTATGTTTTTCTAACGGAGTCTTAGAGTTTTTGTTAATTCTTTAGTTTTATAATCTCCAGGAGATCTGCAAACATCATTCCACAAGCATTATATCTTACTTTGCTTTTTAGGATTTGTTAGCATATATAGATTGCCACCGATTTTACGCGAGGTTGCCTTGTCTGTTTTCTCAGGTTTTACAGGTTATGTATGACAAGAAGATGATTTATATTCTGGAAGGGAAGCTTTGATTGTTCATTTTCTTGGAGGAAGATCTAACCTGGCCACCTTATTATCCATACCGAGCGAATCAGGGGAGTATTTGATTTCATTCTTTTTACTTATTTCACTTTTACATTCTTTACTTGAACATTGGGGACAATGTTCATCCTAAGTGTAAGGGGAGGGTAAAATGATGATACCTCATAGGATACACTTTCGCTTGAGTTTGTTTGTTTGATGGTAGATGTGTAATAAAACTATGAGAAATACTTGTTAGTGTAATTTTAGCGCCAAATTTAAATTTTTTTACAACATTTAGGAGTGAAACTTTAGCCATAGCAAGCGTCTCATGGATAGGAGATTGTATGACTAGCACAAAACCGTACCATTCAGAAAAAAATTTCCACCCAAATATGTGAGGTTCGCCTTTAGATTTGATAGGAAAAACATTTACTATTAGTGCTTATGAGTGTACCGGTAGCATTTAGATTCTAGAACTTGCGTTAGTGATGCATCCCGAGACCGCTAGTGAGACTACATTCGTGTAGTATGATTTACTACATGATAAGAGGCATTAGGATCACCCTTGTGTTAAACCCATATCATAATTACTTGACCATTTAAGTCATATTACTTGGCTAGTAAAGTCAACTAATTTTTCCTACACCTTAGCGTTGTACTCATTTTTAGTACACGAAACCCCTAGTACACCCCTCCGAGCCTATCTTTTCGTTTCTAACTTTAAGCATCTTACTTAAAGGAAGAATTTGTTACACCCCACTTAAATGTACACCCAAATCGCCTTAGCCTTCCGTGTATGCACTCATTTTTAGTGCATTATTGTTATTTGTTTAAACCCTTAGTTAATTGTCTAATTGATTACATGGTTGCTAAGTCGAGTCATATCCTTGTACATATTGTTTTGGGACGATTGGGACTCATGGGTAGAGTACTAATGTTCTGGAGTAATGGGGAAGAACATCATTTATTACCCTCATATGTGCGTTAATCTTAAAAGTACTCCAAGTGTTTTGATTTTCTTAATTCGAGTCATTCGATTAGTTTATTGTAAAGTATGTAAAAATTTAAGTGTTTCGGAAATTTTCAATCCCTATGATGTATTATTTTGGATGGTAGGGTAAGAGTGTATGCAAAAAAAAAAAAAAAAAAAAAAAAAAAAAAAAAAAAAAAAAAAATCGAAAAAATCAAGAAAAAAAATAGAAAAAGAAAAAAGAAAAAACATACGGACTACCATCCCGTTTCATTCTATGTTTGTTTTATGTTTTTGTTATTTTTCATTTATTAGCTTAAGTCGAGTCTAGTCTTGACTTAGCAACGCCATATTGTACATGTAATTGACCAAGATGATTAACTCGCTACCAGTAAAGACTGCCTATATCCAACAAAACCGTGTATTCCATATCCCTACACCTAACGTTACAACCCTTTAAAAGACCTCTTTGATAGTTTATCCTAGGTGCTTACGCCATGTGGTGGAGGTTTGATCCTTTCCCAAGCCTATGGTAATCTATTTTACAAGGTTCGTTAAACTATAAATGACTAACACTTTAAAAGCTAACAATCTCCCCCTAAGGGGTGGTCATTTATCAAAAACTCTTTACTTCATTTCTTGGCTCTTGAATCTTCAGAATCTTCAGTTCTTGATTCTTGAGCACGAACCTAGTTTGTGTAATAGACTTTGATGAAGCGAAAAATGAACCGTTTTTAGGGGGTCATTTAAGCCCGTAATTGAATTTATTTGATCAAATATTGCCCTAAATCGTTCCTTTTGTGATTTTAGGTACTTTGGGAGTGAATTCTGGAAAATGAAGCATTTTGGACGTTTTTGGAGCATAAAAGTGAAGAAAACGGCAAAGACTTAATTTTCCATGCTGAGAACAGTACCTGACGGCGTCAAGAAGAAAATTGTGACGGCGTCAGTAGTAAAATCCATGACGACCCAGTGAAAACCTGAAGGCGTCAAGAGTTAAAATGGTGACGGCCTGAAGATGGATTACACGTGACGGCGTCAAACCTAGATCTAGGCAGTCCGAGGAGTTTATTGGCGGCGAGATGACGGCGTCAGAAATTTACTCTTGACGCCGCCACCTCACAAAATCTATATATACTTTTCTATTTTTCATTCATTAAAAGAGGAACTTGTGTGGAGAATACTAGGGTCGAACCTAATAAACCTTAGGTCGTTTGTAACAGTATTTTCAAGGGTTTTTACCCCTTGAAACCTTTCATGTTCAATTAAGATAAGTCCTCTTCAATTCAATCAATATGTCTATGTGTTGTTTGAATATATCTTATGCTTGTCTTGATTTCAACATGCTAGGCTAGATCTTTCATGTGTTTGCTTAGATGTAATGAAACCTAGATGTTGATTATAGGTTGATTGTTTGTTTATAGTTGTATTGGATAAATGATTTCAATGTTAGGCTTAAGAAAACTGGCAGATCTCCATTGTGTAACTTGCTTGAACGTCTTAAGAAATATGAACCGATGTGTACTAGGTTTTATTGGTTGTATTTAATGCATGAGCGAATTCTAGTGATCCCATGTTAGGAGCTTCTTAGCCGGCTCGACATAGGAGTGAAGTAGGAGCTTATAGGATTGGGGAAGTAAGTACGTGATTGATGCTAAGCCACCAACTTAAATTAACCAAAGAATGGTCAACTAAGTCAAATAGCCTAGATCAATACTCCGGGTAATATAATGTATCACCGGGTCGTTAAATCCCGTTGAGGTGTGAAATGTGACTTTAGCGTGCTTTGTGATCGGGTATTATTCACAGAAAGAGTTTGTTGTGAGAATTATTTGGAGATATTTAACAAAAATAGCTTAGGAAAGCTATTTGAATGATTACGGGAACTGAGATCGAGAAGAAATCACCAAAAACTTAAAACCGTACGTTTGCCGAAGACGTGGACAAACGTACACAAACGTGAATACGGCGATCTGGAAAGGCTACTGGTATGAAAATTAACTTTTTACAAACCTAATGATGAGAGAAAATTTTTTGAAATTTAAAACTAATTTTTACACTATTTTAATAATTACTATTAATTAAATACTATTTTTCTAATTACTTTTAATTAACTAAATTAACCTAAATTATAAATAATTATGAAATTAACTTGGAAAAATGAAAATTAATCTTAGAAAAATCTAAAATACTATAAAACTAATTTTAGAAATGAAAATATATTTTGAAGACTATTTAATTAATTATTACTAATTATTAATTACTTTTTAATTATTTAAAATAACCTAAATTCTAATTAATTATTAAATTACACTAGAAAAGTAAAAATAAAATTTGGAAAACTTAAAAATAACTAAAAACTAATTTTAAAATTTAAATTATATTTTTCTGATTTACTAATTAATTATTATTAATTATTAACTATTTATTAATTACTAAAAGCTATTTTAAATTAAGAAAAGTAGTAAATGATAAAAGAAAAATCTGAAAAAATTACAGAAATAGTTTTTACACACCAGAAGCCTAGGAAAATTGTAAAAATGGAATTTGCTTATAAATAAGCTGATGAATAAGCCAAATGGCTTAAATAGAAGCTATCACTTCTATTAAGTTGGGCTTATTTGAGATTTTCTTTTTCCAAACTGCTTATTACAACTTTTTAGACAACTTTTGTGAAGTGAGATAGACTGAGGTCAAGGAAATAAGCACTTCAAGTGCTTATAGCCTCAACAGTTGACTTTTATTGACCAGAAGTGAAAATAAGCCAAAATCAGCTTGTGTGGGGTCCACTTTGGTGAAAACAGATGTAAACAAGTATAATGCACAAGTTAAAACAAGTATTACACAAATAAGCCAAGGAAATAAGCTAAAAGACCAAAATAAGCACTTGGCTTAATTGGTTCTGAGTCAGTTCTGGGGACAGACTTTGGGGTCAAATAAAGTGGGGTCCACTGGTCAATAGGTCAAACCAATGGTCAATACAACTTCCCTGGTAGGAGGGGGTTGTATGGAACCAAGATGGAGGTGTGGGACCTACTAGGTTAGCCACAATCTACCACCAAAGGGTGGTGAGTCAGATGGTCTGCTGAGTGCACAAGGCACACCCTTGCCCTGCAGCTCAGTTTAAGCTTAAGCTCAGGCTTGAGAAAAATTCAATAAAATAAGGTAACCATGGGGACTTGTAGACCTACTAGTAGACAATTACTCCAACAAATATCAGACCTTAAAACCCTCCACAAAATTCTCAATAAAGCATCCCATTTTGGTAAAAAACTGAGTTTGATTCTTTTGACTTTTTGAGAAATCTTGAGTTTTGACTTATATGAACTTAGGCAGCTGATTTAGTGATCAAATAAGTTAAGATAAGTTATATTAAAACTAACTTAGGTAAAACTCCAACTTATGAAAAGGTTTTGTGGGATTTGGACTCCAAAAAATCACCACAGTGAACTGTGGTGATTTTAACCTTGTAATTTTGACTTTTGTTGAGTTTGAGACTCAGAATTTGGTTTTCCCTGACCTAGTATTCAACCAAACAACTAGTTGAAGCACAGAATTGCACAAATGACAAAGTAGAACAATGCAAACAACCTCAAACCAAACACTCCTCTAAAAACAGTTTAAGATGAAAACTAGATTTAAACAAGCATATAAGACACCCTACTGATTACAACTACTAGATTAAGCAATAATTAAGTAAATTAAACAGTAACAAGCAACTAAACTACTGAGAGAGTAAAAATCAAAAGTAAGGCTTACATAAGCCTTCCAAGCTACTTGATAAGGACCAAAGAACCAAGTAAACCAATCCTAATGCCCTCCCATGAGGTACCTAACCCACAGCCATCCCTAATAAACTGTGCTCCAAGCTTCTGAAATCCTTGATCACCATTTTTTTTATTTATTTTTGATTTTTCTTAATTTTCTATTAATTATTAAAAACTGAGTTAAAGATGTTCACACAAGCTTATGATGCTTATAAAACCTTGTTTCTGAGTTTGTGGCAGCTTATGAATATATTAAACACACATTAGATGCCTTAATTAGGACTTGAGAATTTGAAATGGATCTTTGAAAAGTGAAAATGAGAATCAAACTTCAAAACAGATTTTTATTGATAATAAAAGTTACATTACATTAAAAATAAACTGAAAAACATTTAAAACTAAAAGATTACACACTACAATGCTCAACAATGAGCTATCTTATATAACGAACTAAAAAACTAGGCCTAAGTCTTCCACATGGGTACTTTTTGAATTCTGAGAGCCCCACATGCTTCCTGCTGACCTCTTGACCAAATCCTCACCTTCCAATTGAATTCTGATTAATCTCAGCCCTAGATTAGGATTTGGCGCCAAAACTTTATACGGGGCAAGGATGAGTGGTACTGGTGGGTGTTGGTGAGGGCATTTATGGTGGTGGGTTTGTTAGGTGAGGGAATTAATTGTGGGTGGCTTTTGTTGGAAAAAGGTGAGGATGGGGGATGTGAGTCACCCTGGTTTTGCGTTGCAATGTTGGGGAAGGAAGATGGGTCAAAGGTCGTTTGACCTTGGTTGACTGTTTGACCCCGGTGTATTATTAGTTTAGGATTGGGCTGGTATTTTGGGCTTGGGTGGACTGGGCAAAGGGAAAGGGTGGACTGGATAAGGGAAATGGATTGGATGGGTTTTTGGTTTTGGGTTTGGTTTTGGTATTTAGATAATAAGGGTCCGGTTGGTTTGTTTAGTGACAAGGACCAATTTTGTAATTATTCCAAACCCAAGGACTGAAATTGTAACTTTTCCCAATGCTTCCAAGGACCAATATTTGATGTAATTCCAAAGATCACAAACCAATTTTCCATTTTTCACATTTCAAAATTTCCCAGGGACCTATTTTGCCATTTTTGGATTTTCAGGGACTAAACATGTAATTTTGGAAAGTTCATGACCCAAGTGTAGTTTTTTATGATATTTGACTTTTAAAACCTGGGGTAGACTTTTCCTTTCAAAATAAATGCATAGAGACTAAAATTGACAAGTTTTGAAACTCGGGGGACTGAAACTGCCAATATTGCAAACTTTATACGTTTTTCTCTGTTTTTGCTCATTTTGCTTTTAAAACACATAAAACACAATCCCTGGGATAATTTAAGTATTTTGATATCTTTTTGATTGTTTTTGTGCGTTTTGGCAGTTTAAATATATCAAAAACGATGAGTGTTTGAGCACTCATCAGTACGCCACCCCATGAATGGTATTAAGGAATACAATCCGTCATCTACGCAACTGTAACAAGTAATTAACCTGTAAAAAATATCTAGGGAGTAGTGAAATCTAAGTAAACACAATTCTCCCATATATTGCTTACACCTTTAGTTTAATTTAGTTCATTTTCATTTTTAGTATTTTATTTTGATCGCATCTTAGTTATTGGGTTAGTTGATTAGCAACTAATTCCGCCCAACTCCTTCAAAACCGAGATTTTTATTTGTTTTTATAAAATATAAAAAAATACAAAAAGAATCGTCCCTCACCTCTAGACCTAGTTCTTAGGTTTTCTAATCCTAGCGGCACTATTCCCTAGTTGAACGATCAATCCCCCGGTACTTGTCACTATACTATACTACAACGATCAGGTACACTGCCTGGTGGGGGTTGTAAGCTTCTCCAGATCCCTCGAGAGGTAAAGCCTGGTGCAATCCCTACGCATCAGACTTGCTTGATTCTTCGTTTCATTCATGAATTGTGATCTTTAGTGAAATCTCTTCCCGTTCTTGCCTTTGATCGACATCTTCAAGTATTATCCTTACGTCTTGTCCAACATACTCATACTACTTGTCTTTAATCTTTGAGCATTACTCTTATGCCTTTCATCAGATTGTTTTTTTTAACTTCATCTTGACTTGTTCTTGACTTTATTTACTTTGATGTAGTTCTTTATCTTGATTTTCTTTTTCTTGAATGTAATGAGGATTAGTCATATGATTATAAGTATGCGGAGTTGAAGATGTTGAGTTGTTGATGGTGGTGGTGGATCAGGAGCGACTTTCATCATTGGTACCTATCGCAAAAAGTAGTAAGAAATAGTGTTAGACCAATCGATCCTCGTAGACTTTCTTAAAGAATAATTCCTCTATGATTGTTTTGGATGAAATGTCTTGATTTCGTTCATCTTAGGTACGTAGAATTAACCTCCAGTTCCGTGAGGACCTTTAACAATACATTGGATAAATCCAAGTATAGACTAGACCTACATCATCAAGAATCAATTCGTAAGGAATCTCCTTAGTAGGGTTTCCAGGTCAAAGTGCCAAGTAATTCTTACGAATTTCCCCATATGTTGTTCCTAGATGCCTTAAGTATGCTTATAATGATTTCAGGTGAATTGCTGAAGCTTCCTCTATGATTGTGGATCGTTTACCACCATATGACAACTTCATGGATCCGTAAATTCCAATTAACACTATGCTAAATCCATAAGAATAAATAAGTGACTTGCTTTCAGTGTTGTTTGTGTTGGGACTGGGAGGTTTTCTTTTCAATAATACCACTATGAACGTTTTGGCAATATTATTAGGATCTGCGTAGGACTCTCGTACAACTTGTGTTCTTATTTGTCTCCAACAAGTGTATATAGTAATTTTGTGTCCTATGGAGATTTTATATTTGAATCTCAATGGCTCTAGACTTGATCAAGTGCGTTATGGTTTAGTGAGAGGAGGCTGGAGCAGACTGCCACCTTTTCAATATAATACTTTTGTGTCGTATGGAGATTTTATATTTCATTATCTTTTTATTTCACCTCTGTATTTTTATGCAACAATACATTTTATATGTTTTATACACTTATTGGACTTGGTTATGAATTGTACATGATTTGTAACACTAGAAAACATGATTTGGACTTGATTTGTAAAGACTGTTTTGGACCAGGGTCAAAAATGGAATTAACTGATCTAATCAGTGAGTTTAGAGTCTTAAGTAAAAATACATGGTTGTAGTACAAGGTCTTGTGATCATTTTTCTAGGTGGCTCATTCTATAACTCCACCCGATGATTTAGTTAGAAAATAAACGGTAGAAGTTGTCCAAATCTGAGTAATAAATTTCTTTCGTATAAAAGTCAAATTTTTTTGTACTAAATCCACTTTTATTATAAAAAGATACAACATAGATAACACTTTAACTTACACGTGGCTTTTTGAACGGAATGAAATGGTGTTGTAGAACTTAAGATATCGCCATTTTAGTGGCACTGTTTTGGTGCTGTTAGAAATCAACTTGGGTACTTAAGGGTAAATTGGTAATTTCACTCAAGGTATGTAATTTTTGGAACAGTGGGAGCCGTAAATCTCATTAGTTGACTCAAATACCTTTCCGAGGACGTAAAAACCGAGTCATAACTCTTTACGATTTAGGAGTTACGAATTTATTGAGTCATGTAAACTTTCTAAAAACCAAGCAGCTTTCTACTTGGCTCGTAAAAGTTCATATACTTTTCAAAATTAGTCCTTGAACTCTTGTAAACTCTATATAAAATGGCATAATTAACATAATAACTTTATAAAACTTATTTGCATACTTACATTGTCATTTTAAAACCTAAGACGCAAGCATTATTTTAGGTTGCTCGTAGGGCTCACTCGGTTTATTCATCGTTTTATTTGCACTTCGGTTATCACATTTGCTTACGGTGAGTTTCATAGCCCCAATTTTACTCGTTTTAAACTACTTTTGGGGTGAGAATGCATGCTTGTTTTACTTACATACTTTACTTGATTATCTGAAAGTCTGAAACACTTTACTAGTTTACTGAAACACTTGATACATTTTCTGAAACATTGTACTCGCTTATTGAGATACTTTACTCGTTTACTGAAACACAATACTCACTTTATTTAAATACACGGTTTGCATTTACTTACGGACACAAGTGCACTAAACTATTACAAATTGTCTAAGTTATGAACCGTTAATTACGTAGTAAGCGCGAATGTTGTGAATAGATCTATTGGGATTGAACTCCCCCATCCGGGTTGTTTCCCCACTTAACTGGTATGTCAAACGGATGCATAATCATTTGAGGAACTTTGGGTGTCTTAGGTGGACATCTACCAGAAACTTTGGGTGTCCTAGGTGGACATCTACTAGAAACTAGAAACCATAAAACTTAAGGCTTTGGTATCAGGAACTTAGGGCAATGGTAACACATTTTATATATGACATTGTGTAACTCCCCAACCCAAAAAGGGCTAAAGTGTAACATTATGGGGTCGAATCAGAACATAAGCAAGCGGAATGCATTAAATAATACAAGGGTTACAAAGCAAATCTAATAAATGATAAGGTGCTAAAACTAAGCATAACAGCTTCCAAATTAATTACAAACTAAGAACCAAAAGAGGAATCTCTAAGTCCATCTCTAATCCATGGGGAGCTATCAACCGTGTAGTCCACTAAAAGCTCCTAAGCACTCTTCCCTCAAATCCAGATTCTTTGTAAATAACCTGCCGCAGGAAAAGAAATGCGGTTGAGCTTAAAAAGCCCAGTGAGCAAATATAAACAAACAAAAGCTAATAACAAAAAGGGAAATGAAAGTGAATCCCAAATGAATCCAAGTGAACCTGTTGAGACGAATATCAAAGAATATGGAACATATGATAGAATCAACATAATATGATCAAAGGGAATACGTATAAGGAATATCAAATGAATCAAAGGAAAATGGAACGAATCATAAGTGTAAGAAAATGAACTAAGGAAAGCATAAGTCAATAACAATAAAGAAGTTATGACAACAAGGATCACATATATAGTAGAAGTAACAGAAATGCCCAATAATCATATATCAAATTGTACATAGAGTAGCTAGCTCGATGTATCAAATGTGAAATGGAGTGTATTGCACACACATACCCATTCACCAAATTCAAAATGAAACAAAGTACCTAAGATGCATCCATATGCTCCCTGCAAAACAGATATACATATACCAAGCTCTAGGCTAAGCATACATACAATAATAATAATGGCCATGGTGCTATAGCATAATAGGGAACGTTGTGGACAAAAACCCACCTTCACAGATAGTGTCAATACCACTGGTGCATCAGTGGCAAGGCCATGGACTCCTCATGACTGGCTACAATTTAATCAAATAACGGGCAGCATATACTGGCATAGGAATGCTATAAGAAATGGAATATAGCATACAACAAATATCAAAGCAAATCATAACAGAAATGGATCGATCAAATATGGATCATACAAATGGATTATAGCAATGGTTCAAGTCGAAAATATTCATATCATGAGGTTCAAATCAAAGGTTCATAATAGCAAAAGTGTTCATAGCAAAGGTTCATAGTAAGATTCAAAATTTGAAGTTAAATGATCAAAAGATGTTAAAGAAAGTCATGAGAAATCTTAGAGAATAAAACAAATTAATGACTTTTGAAAATTATTTAAAACCTTTTTATCGTAAAAGTATTCCTTTAAAAACACATTTCATAAAAGTCATTAAAACCTTCATATAAAACTAGCATCATATTGTAATCACATAAATCATTTCAAAAATAGTTTTTTCTCAAACATCATCCTGTTATATTTTTAAAAGGGTCTTCATACGAAATCATACTATCGAATGAACCAAGGATATCAGTTGTATAAAGATCAGAAATCATAATAGTGGCAATAGAACGGATGATGAGTCATAAGAAACCTTACTGAAAGGTTAGAATATATGTACCTCAAACCGATGACAAAGCAAAAATAAGGGGATGACCAAACGGAAACAGGAACCACTCTTTCTTCACGGAACCTAAATGAATTAGAAGCCGAGAATTATTTAATAGTTCATTTAAATCAGATTACTCCTTTTTTTGATCATCTTTCCATTTTAA
Source organism: Artemisia argyi (assembly GCA_030686995.1). Classification (NCBI taxonomy): domain Eukaryota; kingdom Viridiplantae; phylum Streptophyta; class Magnoliopsida; order Asterales; family Asteraceae; genus Artemisia; species Artemisia argyi. Next base: position 39,566,353 of record CM060679.1, on the reverse strand, counting down.
GAATGTTTCCTTATTTAGTAAGTTTCCATAAATAAAAAGTTTCCAAAATTAGAAAGATTTGATATTATAATTAAGTTAAGTCATTTATTAAACATTATTACAAAATTAGAGTTCATTTTAGCAAGCCTTGATAATTTAGGGTTCAATATGTCAACTTTCCATATTTTAGGGTTTATAATGCAAATATACCAAAGTTAAAGGTTTAAAGTGTAAATATTAAAAGTTCCCATATTTTATTGTCACACCCCCAAAATCGGGTCCAGCGGAAGCATACATGTAGCTGGGGTGCAACTCAATCGGTATCACAACACAAGTTCAAAAATGGTTTTCACTTTACTTATTTAAAATAAAATCGTTTAACCAAAAATATTGAATTTACATCGTTAAAAGTAGTGCGGAAGTAGGCCCTTAAATAGTTTAAAACGGTCCCCATATAAATAATCAGAGTCTTCTATGACCATGCCATGCCCTGCCAAAACCTCCAGTAGCGTGTCATATGCTTAATACCTGAAAATACATGCTAAAGTGTCAACACGAGGTTGGTGAGTTCATAGAGTTTGTTTAACAAATAATGCCTATAGAGAAAAGATCGCCCAGCAAAGGCATCGTAAATCCACTCAGTTGCAAGTCCCGCCATAAGAGACTTGTAACCTGTGTGTTTACAACCCACTGCCAAATGTGTTAAAGTCTACGTGAACAAAAGTAATACCGGTATCCAAAATCCCAGAAAAATGTAGCAAAACGGCTATATAAATAATTCAGTCAATGAGGCCATATGATGAATCAGTCAAGCGGGAAAACCCGTAATAAAGTTGATGCAAAGGCATCTTAATTCAGTCAAGTAAGGAAACAGCAATATTACGTTTGACATCACAGCCAAGTGGGGAATACCACAATACATTTGACATCACAGCTAAGTGGGGAATACCACAATATTACAATGAACATATAGGTCAATCAAGTAGGGAAACAACAATATTACGTTTGACATCACAGCCAAGTGGGGAATACCACAATATTACGTTTGACATCACAGCCAAGTGGGGAATACCACAATACGTTTGGCATCACAGCCAAGTGGGGAATACCACAATATTACGTTTGACATCACAGCCAAGTGGGGAATACCACAATATTACAATGAGCATATAGGAACAATTGGTGACTATGAGGTCATATAAACAAGGATAATCAATCCCATGAAATACAGGAAATCAAACATACCAATGAATGCAGGTGATCAAACATATATTTAGGTAACATTGGAAATATTTGAGAAATCAATCAGGTATAACAAGTAATGCGTTTAAGTAAAACGAGCATGTATTTTCCCCCAAAGAGTTTACAAAACAATTAAAATAGTAGGGGCTATGACTCACCTGGAGCGATAGCTACGACGACAAAAGTGGATACACTGAAATGAGGCACGATCTCTAACCGCAACCTAATATGAGTAATAACGATCTACTTTAGATCATGTCGTGATGAAATGAATGCACATGCACATGATGCCTATACCACTCGTAACTTGGAAATACTAGTTATTGTCAAAGTAAAATAGTTCCCATACTTAGGAAAATAAGTCCAAATATAGAAGTATATAACTTGTCGTAGTATATCGTATAAAATGTTAGTGTTATATTCCTCGTCTTGAAAACCTTAAAATAGCGTCTAGTAGTCGCGTAATAAACCTTGAGTCGTACGTATTTCGTTAGTTAAAAATAAACTCCTTGAATAAGAAATCTAGAAAATATGTCATTTAGTACGTAGTTATATTATTTTTCTAGTAGTGACAAAATATATATATAGTTTTGACGATGTTAAAACGCGTATAACTTGGTCGTTTTAAGCTCATTTTCCTCGTTCTTTATATCCACGGATTCGTTTTAGTATATACTAATATATTTTTGGTAGTTCGGCTCCTCTAGGTTATGTTTAACGCCTCTATTTGCCCGACGAAAACTGTCAAACAGCATGCAGTTTTTCAGAAAATAGTTTTCGTCGTTAAATTTACAAAAATCATATCTCCTTCGTTATTAACTCGTTTTTATCCCCGTTTTCGGCTATAGTTTCGTATCGGAGAGTATTTTCTAAATCTTTGGTCAAAAGTTACACCCTTGCCCCTGATCTTTCCACGTTTGCCAAAAAGGGACAGCAACATTTTGAAAGTGTCAAAAATAGATTTTCCTAGTTTCTAACTTGTTTCAACTTCAACCAAACCACTTTCAATCACCACAAATCTAGTCTAATCTTACCATACACCTTCTTAGGGTGTCATGGGTTCCTAAACATCACCAATCTTGATGGATCTTTTGAAGTTACTAATAAAAATTATAGATCTAAGATTAAAGAGTATTATTGTAAAAGTGGTATATATATATATATATATATATATATATATATATATATATATATATATATATATATATATATATATATATATATATATATATATATATATATATATATATATATATATATATATATGTATATATATATATGCATGATCTACTACTATGACTTGAAAATGCATAAAAATAAATATATGAAACATTAAGAAAGATCAAGAAAAGCTTACTAGTAGTTTGAAGGTGTTTAAAGTAACTAGGTACCTAAATACTTCTTGGTTTTTATTTCAAAACCCAAAATAGAAGTATACTAGAGTTGTAAAATCACTTGATCTTGGAAAAATTATGGTTTCTTCTTGGTGCTCATGTCTTGGTCGATCCATGGAGAAGAAGAGAGAAAGAGATGAGTTTTTGGTATAAAGACAAGTATGAAAATGAGAAATATTAAAAGTATAAATTAGGAAATAGATATTTAGTTTATGGAACAAGATCCATGTTTTTAGGGGGGCTAGGGGGGGGGGGGGGGGGGGGGCAACCATGGAGAAAAACAAGGAAAAGTGTTGGCTAATTAAAGATTGTGTCCCCAAACACAAGTATTAGTTAGTTATTTTGTATTTTAGGTGTTATCGGGTACCGAGTTAACTAAAAATAAATCGTGTCGGGTTGAAATAAAATATGACGAAGTTGTAAAAATTGTAAAATAATATTCCTGATGAGAGTTGGGTGTTAAAATATTTATCGGGTTGAAATAACGCAAACCGACGGAGTTATAAGCTCCGACCGTAAAATATAGCAATTGATTTGAAAACACCGGGTAAATTAATATTATAATTTTTATATTATTATAATGAGTATAAAAATATATTGGGATCATAGTCAGGAGTGTCGGACGTGTTAGTCACATTATTGATTGCTTGTTAACGTTTATTTAGAAATAATTATACGTAAAAGTAAATTATATCAAAAGTATTAATTTAATTACCCTACGAGTGGAATAGTATGCAAGTGCTATAATGATAATATGAAGACTAGTTCTAGTCCGTACGAAGTGTCCTAATGATAATGCATGAATTCGCTCCTGAACCAATACGGTTACGCGAATTTGAATACTCGTAAACTAAATTTACGATGACATGAGTAATGCACATTAATAGTGTATTTCTTCCGGAAATGAATAGTGTCAAGTGAATAGTAAAATTTCTGAACACTTCTCAGAATATCAAATTGACCTAAAAAATGATGAATAGTAATCGGTGAATAGTAACTGATGAATAGTAAATTGTCGAAGTTTGGAAAATGACCTGAAATTACGAGTTGTGACATTTATACACATAGTACACAAGTTAACAATATTACACCTTCAAGTTTACATATGTTACATTTTAACCCCTTTACTTTCATTAATTACAAAACAAGTCCTTATTAATATTAAAATTAATCATATCCATAACAAATTCATATTAGCACATTTAATCGTTAGTTACCAGAATTTACACATTTTACGCTTCACATAATATTTATACGAAGCACCCTCCCTATTTCCAAAATTTACAAAACAAACCCTAGATTTTAAATAAATACAATTCGTACCATTTTATTATACAAATTACAAATTAATCCTTTTAATTACAAAATCTACTCTTTTCACCCTTGTAACAATTTTATACGATTACCCCCTGGTCTTTTATGATTTCCAAAACAACCCTCAAGTTTAACAATTTTCAAAATACACCCTTCATATTTATAAAATTCCATTCGGTTCATAAATAAATCACCAAACATAAACCCTATTTTTTCCCAATCACCCAATCATTAATAACCAATCATTACCTCATTAAATATCATACAAAAATCAAATAAACCCTAACCCTAATCTTATACGCCCCCTTTTTATTTTATTCAATCGGATCCAAATGAAATAAATCAAAACAATTTCTACAAGCTTCGAATAAATGTAACCATACTTTATATGTGTCGAATATTCAGATATAACAAGCTCAAAAATCAAGTTGAGCCACCAAAAATTTATATAGGTCGATTTAGGGTTTAACATGATTTTAGGGTTTTCATTTTATTTTAATTGGTGTGATCCATTTAGCATGCATGGACCAATTTCAAATGTATACACAGATCATAATAGATGAATAGGATGATACAAAAAATACCCAAGATAGATAGGATCAAATAGAATGTGCAAAATGGAATTTCCCCTTCTCGGCTACAATAACGAGCAATCAAAAATCCAAACTCACACCCGATCACTCCAAAACCTTAACCAGTATTTTTCTAGCCTCCTATAACTCAGATGACGTCCAGGAAAAATGGCCCAAGAGCCTCCAGAAATTATGGAGCCGCCGGTTTGATTTTTATGGTGTTTATAGGGTTTTTAAGGTAATTAAAGGAATGTATAATTAAAATAAAATATATAGAGAGGAGGGGGAGGATATTTCGGTCCAATAAGTGATATGGAGGATCAAATCTCTGAAAATAATAGTTACTATAAATTTTTGAGCTTATCTCTTAATTTAGATAATTTAAATAACAATTGTACACAACTTAAAATAAAATTCGGCCCATATATAATACTTAGACGTGGCACATTATTTTTAGGACTATTAGAAGTGTTAAAACATTCACATAAAAATATAGTAGATTATATGTTGTTAATTTCAAAGTGTATGAGATTTATTTGGTGTTTTATATAAGTGTTTATTGAAGTTTTAAGTTATAAGGGCATTGTGGTAATTTTGCATGTTTTAAAATTTTAGGTGTTACAACTTCTTCACCTCTAAAATGAAAATTTTCGTCCTCGACATTTGAAGTAGGAAGTTCAAATAGAAGGGTACCAAATCGCGAAAAGAAACGAAAACGATTTACTCACTCGGAGCAGTTCTCCACAGAATTTTAAACGAACGGAATAGTTTGTTTCTCATGACTCGACTCAAACAAAGTAGCTTCAGATTCCTCAGAAAAGACAAATCAGGTTGAATCTGATCAAAAGGCCAATGCAAGATATAATGGATGATAGGCGAATCTTCTCGAAGTAACACATGGGATACGTACAAAATTTTAGATCGAATAACTGTATCAAACAGTAAAGAGCTATACCAGGAGCATAAGATTTGTAACAGATATACAGAGGTCATCAGAATGCAAAACGAGAGTCCAAAATTATCCAGATATCTAACGAACAAAGTGATGTGTGGGAATCGCAACAGGCTTTACCTCTCGAGGGATCTCGAGAAGCTTACAACCCCCACCAGGCAGTGTACCTGATCGTTGTAGTATAGTATAGTGACAAGTACCGGGGGATTGATCGTTCAGCTTAGGAATAGTGTCGCTAGGATTAGAAAGCCTAAATACTAGTTCTAAAGGTGAGGGATGATTATTTTTGTGTTTTTATATTTTTTAGAAAGCAAATTAAAATCTCGTGTTTTGGAAGAGTGGGCGGAATTAGTTGCTATTCAACTAACCCAATACTAAGATGCAATGAAAATAAAATAATAAAAAATGAAAATAAATTAATTTAACTAAAGTTGTGAACAGTAATTGGAGAAAATGTGTTTACTTAGATTTCACTACTCCCTAGATATCTTTTACACGTTAATTACTTGTTATAATTGCATGGATGACGGATCGTATTCCTTAATACCATTCACGGGGTGGCACACATAACTCCCAAATTCTATGAGCTCTTATCTCCTCCTACACCATGCCCAGCACAACTATAGGGATTGTAAACAGTGGCTCATGCATTAAATACAACCAATAAAGACCTAGTGCGCCTCGGTTCATGTTTCTTAAGACGTTCAAGCATGTTACCATTTGAAGATCTGCCAGTTTTTTTAAGCCTAACATATAAATCATTCATCCAAGACAAGAATAAACAAGTAATCAACACATAATCAATATATAGGTTTCATTAGATCTAAGCAAACACAAAAGAGATCTAGCCTAGCATGATAGAATTAAGACAAGAACAAGATATAGACAACCAACACATAGACATATTGATTGAATTAGAAGAACACTTATCTTGATTAATCATGCAAGGTATCAAGGGGTTGGAACCCTTGAAAAACCTGTAAAGTTACACCAAAATCGTACTTAGGGTTTCTCCCAAAACTTCTCTCCTTAAATGTGAAAAACTAGAAAACTATATATAGGAAAATAGGGATGACGGCGTCAAGAACAAAGGTGTGACGCCGTCATCTCGCCGCCAAATACTTCCTCGGACGGCCTTGATCTACTTCTGACGCCGTCAAGGCCTAGGTCGTCACACAAATTACTCTTGACGCCCTGTGTGTGACGCCGTCATCAACTACGGATTTTAATTCTTGGGGTTTGACGCCGTCAGGAAAACTCTTGACGCCTTCATGAACTCTCGGATTTCATTATTGAGGTTTGACGCCGTCAGGAAATTACTCTTGACGCCGTCACCTACTGTTCCCAGCATGGAAACTTGAGACTTTGCCGTTTTCTTCACTTTTATGCTCCAAAAACGTCCAAAATGGCTTCTTTTCCAGAATTCACTCTCCAAGTACCTAAAATCACAAAAGGAACAATTTAGGGCAATATTTGATCAAATAAGTTCGGATTCGGGCTTAAATGACCCCCTAAAAGTGGTTCATTTTTCGCCTTATCACAAAGGCAGAGCATACACATAGGTAGAATGAACCTAAAGTCTCATTAATCGCGGATCATCTTCATCGGGGATCAGATTCTAAGCTTCTCAAGCACTCCTCAAGATATCATATGTCCACAATAATGCACGTTATATGGTGTAAGTATTATCATGTTGATCAGGCGTCATAATACTAGCATCACATAAATATGCCCTCATTATGGTCATACTTAATCTCGAGTCGTGACAAAAAAAAAAAAAAAAAAAAAAAAAAAAAAAAAAAAAAAAAAAAAAAAATCTATCTTAATTTTTTTAGGAGCTACTGGCAAGGTTGTTGCTGTATTACCGGACTGCTGTGTTGGTGTTGATGCGGCTGCCTCTGATTTAAAACATGGTGCGCCAAAGTTTTTTTAGTAGCTTTATTGTAAAATATGTAATTAACCACTAATAAATTAATTTAGATTTACATAGAGTTGGAAGGCAAACGAACCAGCAGTAGCTTGATTACTACACCCTTTATTTTTGGTTTTAGGTGTCTTTTAAGTCAAATACCTACACATCAATTTGGATTTACATAGCTTGATGTAGTTTTGGAAAATGGACATATTGTTTGTTTATCTAACCTGTGTGGCTTTCGCCTGTTTCAGTTAGGTGTACGATTTTAGGAGTTTCATCTAAGATGTTATCAAATATGAAGTCGGGATTTCCTCTTCTTAAGCTTGGGTTGCAGTGAAACTGGAAAATGTAGCTCCTTCCTTTAAGTGCAAGTTTAATTGATTCTCTCGCGTTAGGATAAGAAAACTAGCTAGTTTCTTATATGTGTTAGCATGAACGTCTTATAAAACGCAACCATAGAGTGCACTATTGGTTTTCTCGTTGTATTTATTGCGTGAATTATGGGTTGTAGATCCTAAAAAACTTAATAGACTTTAAGGGTTTTAGGGGAGACTAATGTTCATAGAGTTGGGGACTTCGGCACCTCCCCACGACCAATATTAAGGAATTTAACGCTTCAATTAAAAAAATGAAGTAACAATTCGACAAAGGAGATAACTAGGGAGTAAGGATATCTAAGTGAACACACTTTTCCCTATCATAAGAAGTCATTAATTTACTTTTCTTGTTAATATTTGATACGTGGGAATCGCACCAGGCTTTACCTCTCAAGGGATCTTGAGAAGCTTACAACCCCCACCAGGCAGTGTACCTGATCGTTGTAGTATAGTATAGTGACAAGTACCGGGGGATTGATCGTTCAGCTAGGATTAGAAAACCTAAATACTAGTTCTAAAGGTGATAGATGATTCTTTTTGTACTTTTATATTTTTTAGAAAGCAAGTAAAAATCTCGGGTTTGAAGGATTTGGGCGGAATTAGTTGCTAGTCAATTAACCCAATACTAAAGATGCAATCAAAATAAAATACTAGAAATGAAAATAAACTAAATTATACTAATGTTGTGAGCAATAAGTGGAGAAAATGTGTTTACTTAGATTTCACTACTCTCTAGACATCTTTTACATGTTAATTACTTGTTATAGTTGCATGGATGACGGATTGTATTCCTTAATACCATTCATGGGGTATCGCACATAACTCCCCAATTCTATGAGCTCTTATCTCCTCCTATACCATGCCCAGCACAACCATAGGGATTATAAACAGTGGCTCATGCATTAAATACAACCAATAAAGACCTTAGTGCAATCGGTTCATGTTTCCTAAGACGTTCAAGCATGTTACCATTTGGAGATCAGTCAGTTTTCTTAAGCCTAACATATAAATTCATTCATCCAAGACAATTATAAACAAGTAATCAACATATAATTAACATCTAGGTTTCATTAGATCCAAGCAAACACAAGATAGATCTAGCCTAGCATGATGGAATTAAGACAAGAACAAGATATAGACAACCAACACATAGACATATTGATTGAATTAAAAGGATACTTATCTCAATTACACATGAAAGGTATCAAGGGCTTAGAACCCTTGAAAAACCTGTAAAATTCGCACCAAGTTCGTACTAAGGGTTTTTCCAAAACTTCTCCTTTTTTTTAATGTGAAAATTAGAAAACTATATATAGGAAAAGGGGTCTGACGGCGTCAAGACCAATCTTGTGACGCCGTCACCTCGCCGCCAAAACTCTTCTCGGACTGCCTTGATCTACTTCTGACGCCGTCATGTGTTATGCATTTCCAGGCCGTCATGACTTTAACTCTTGACGCCCTACTTCGTGACCCCGTCCAATATGTACTGGGTCGTCATGGAATTTACTCTTGACGCCGTCAGGGTGTTACTCTTGACGCCGTCACCTACTGTTCCCAGCAAGGAAAATTAAGACTTTGGCGTTTTCTTCACTTTTATGCTCCAAAAACGTCCGAATTGCTTCCTTTTTTTCACTCCCAAAGTACCTAAAATCACAAAAGGAACGATTTAGGACAATATTTGATCAAATAAATTCAATTCCGGGCTTAAATGACCCCCTAAAAGTGGTTCATTTTTCGCCTCATCATATACCCTTACACTTGAGATTTGCTTGTCCTCAAGAAAATGCGCTTTTATTCTACTCAAAAGACAAGTTAGGGGTCATTTAACACTAATATAAAAGTAATTACAACAAATAATCGTTCCACTAAAGACCAATAGACAAGCACGGAGGTCATACACTAGCACCTCACAAATAGTGTTTAGATACTCACATCTCTCGGGTGTAATAAAGTATAAATTACAATATGGAAACGGAAGATATCTCTCACTACTTGTCATAGCAAAATAGATTACCATAGACTTGGGAAAGGATCAAACCTCCACCACATGGCGTAAGCACCTAGGATAAACTATCAAAGAGGTCTTTTAAAGGGTTGTAACGTTAGGTGTAGGTATATGAAATACACGGTTTTGTTGGATAAAGGAAGTTTTTACTGGTGGTGAGTTAACAATCTTGGTTAATTACATGTACAATATGGCGTTGCTAAGCCAAGACTAGACTCGACTTAAACTAATAAATGAAAAATAACAAAAACATAAAATAAACATAGAATGAAACGGGATGGTAGTCCGTATGTTTTTTTTTTCTTTTTCCTTTTTCTATATTTTTTTTTCTTTTTCTTGATTTTTTCGATTTTTTTTTTTTTTTTTTTTTTTTTTTTTTTTTTTTTTTTTTTTGCATACACTCTTACCCTACCATCCAAAATAATACATCATAGGGAATGAATATTCCCCTTACACTTGAATCTTTACATTAAACTAATCTAATGACTCGAATTAAGAAAATCAAAACACTTGGAGCACTTTTAAGATTAACGTACATATGGGGGTAATAAATGATGTTCTTCCCCATTACTCCATAAAATAAGTACTTACCCATGAGTCCCAATCGTCCCAAAACAATATGTACAAGGATATAACTCGACTTAGCAACCATGTAATCAATTAGATAGTTAACTTAGGGTTTAACAAATAACAATAATGCACTAAAAATGAGCGCATACACGGAAGGCTAAGGCGATTTGGGTGTACATTTAAGTGGGGTGTAACAAATTCTTCCTTTAAGTAAAATGCTTAAAGTTAGAAACGAAAAGATAGGCTCGGAGGGGTGTACTAGGGGTTTCGTGTACTAAAAATGAGTACAACGCTAAGGGTGTGGGAAAAATTAGTTGACTTAACTAGCCAAGTAATATGACTTAAATGGTCAAGTAATTATGATACGGGTTTAACACAAGGGTGATCCTAATGCCTCTTATCATGTAGTAAATCCTACTACACGAATGTAGTCTCACTAGCGGTCTCGGGATGCATCACTAACGCAAGTTCTAGAATCTAAATGCTACCGGTACACTCATAAGCACTAATAATGAATGCTTTTCCTATCAAATCTAAAGGCGAACCTCACATATTTGGGTGGAAAATTTTTCTGAATATACGGTTATGTACTAGTCATACAATCTCCTATCCATGAGACGCTTGCTATGGCTAAAGTTTCACTCCTAAATGTTGTAAAAAATTTTAAATTTGGCGCTAAAATTGCATTAACAAGTATTTCTCATAGTTTTATTACACATCTACCATTAAACAAAACAAACTCAAGCGAAAGTGCATATGTAAGGTATCATCTTTTTACCCTCCCCTTACACTTAAGATGAACATTGTCCCCAATGTTCAAGTAAAGAATGTAAAAGTGAAAAAGTAAAAAGAATGAAATCAAATACTCCCCTGATTCGCTAGGTATGGATAATAAGGTGGCCAAGTTAGATCTTCCTCCAAGAAAATGAACAATCAAAGCTTCCCTTCCAGAATGTAAATCATCTTCTTGTCAAACATAACCTGTAAATCCTGAAAAAATAGACAAAACAACCTCGCGTAAAATCGGCGGCATCCTATATAAGTTTCTAAATCCTAGAAAACAAGATAAGATATAATGCTTGTGGAATGAAGTTTGCAGATCTCCTGGAGATTATAAAACTTAATAATTCACAAAAACCATAAGACTTCATTAGAAAAACAAAACCGGTAAAATTTCCAGATTTTTACACGTGACGCCGTCAAGAGTTAACTCTTGACGCCGTCAGAAGTGACCTGCAGAAATTCATATGTTAAGTTTCCGAAAAATTTCTGGAAAAACTTGGTCCTACTTCCTGGAAAATCCTGCAAAACTTCATTATGACTCGATACAAGCATTTGACTCTAACAAATACGAATACACATGTTCATTTAATATTGTGAAGAATCATGATCGGTTTGTTTCTTAAAAACATATTTGGGGTTTCCCCTTACACTTATCTTTTGCAAAAATACTTCTAGGTGGAGTTAAGACTATGCCAAAACAACAAAGTAAAGTATTTCCACTTATTTAATTTAGAAACATGATCTACCAACAATAAAAACAAAGCATGCATACGGAAGCAAATAAAATAAAACAAACAATCAAACAATTAAAACAAATAAAACGGGCTTGGGTTGCCTCCCAAGAAGCGCTTGTTTTTGTTCGAGTCACGAGCCTGACTCTACCCTTATTTAACGGAAATAGGGGATGTTTTCCCTACACTTAGGATTAAGTGCGGGTGAAAGTAGCGATACACACCCTTAGGGTGAAAATATGCCATATGAGGTAAGAGTGGTGGATGAATTATATGCTCAAAGGGGTGTGCTCCTATCATCATAACCTTAACAAATTCAATCGGGTTAATGGGTGGATTAAGATTTTCTCCTAGAAAGGGATCATTTTCTATCATCTTCAAGAGACTACTAGTTGGGGATCCATCTTGACCTAATAAACCCGGTTTAAACCCATAATGTTTCTTGTGATCAATCATAAATGGGTGATGTAAGCATGTAAGGCCATTTTCCACTCCTATATTGGCTTCCTCTCTACAAGGCTTAGAGTCCATTACCTTCATCCTAAGACTACCCGGTTCATCAACACTAGGTAATTCCCTAAAACTAAGAGTAAGGTTATCACTACAAGTATTCAAACCTATATCCTCTAGTGGTGTTTGGTACAAGGGTTCTACCTCTATTGGGGCTCCTATAGTCTTTTCTACTTCTTCCGGGTAAGTCACCGGTGGTGTGTATTCCTCAAGTGATGGTAGGACTTGTGGGGTACTTATTGGGCTTGGGTTTTCTACTATCTCTTCCATCACATCAATATCACCTGTGTGTTCAGCTTGTATTGTGGTGAAATCATACCACCCCGTATGCCCAGTTATCTCATCTATAGTTTTATCCCCAAACAATCTTCTTGCTTGTTCCCTTAAACTTACTATCAATTGATCCGTAACAATGTTTGTTGGGTTTTCCATTTTTTTGGCAAGTATGGCACAATTCTCTATGGTTTCCCATGCTTCATCAGCACTTAATCCCCAAAGGTCCCCATGTGCGGTATGGTCAATGTCTATTTTCGTATAGTGGTCGACACGATGGTAAAATATTTCAATTCGGGACCACAGATCAAAATTATGATGAGGGACTTTTCGGAGTAAATATTTAAAACGAGCCCATGCATCATAGATAGGTTCATCCTCATGTTGTTTAAACATCAAGATGTCATTTGGAGTGGGTGAATTTCGTGGTTTGTAGTATGGTGGATTCGCGTTCTCCATAATGGCTAACGAAATAGTCAATGGAAAGGTTTTTACAAACAAAGACACAAAGAAAAGATAGACTAAAGAGAACCTAAAAATAAAAATAAAATCTTACTAGAAAGGAATCTAGCAAGTAGACCTAATAAAAAGAAATTCTAACCTAGACAATAACTATTCCCCAGCAGCGGCGCCAAAAACTTGATACGTGGGAATCGCACCAGGCTTTACCTCTCAAGGGATCTTGAGAAGCTTACAACCCCCACCAGGCAGTGTACCTGATCGTTGTAGTATAGTATAGTGACAAGTACCGGGGGATTGATCGTTCAGCTAGGAATAGTGTCGCTAGGATTAGAAAACCTAAATACTAGTTCTAAAGGTGAGAGATGATTCTTTTTGTATTTTTATATTTTTTAGAAAGCAAGTAAAAATCTCGGGTTTGAAGGATTTGGGCGGAATTAGTTGCTAGTCAACTAACCCAATACTAAAGATGCAATCAAAATAAAATACTAGAAATGAAAATAAACTAAATTATACTAATGTTGTGAGCAATAAGTGGAGAAAATGTGTTTACTTAGATTTCACTACTCTCTAGACATCTTTTACATGTTAATTACTTGTTATAGTTGCATGGATGACGGATTGTATTCCTTAATACCATTCATGGGGTATCGCACATAACTCCCCAATTCTATGAGCTCTTATCTCCTCCTATACCATGCCCAGCACAACCATAGGGATTATAAACAGTGGCTCATGCATTAAATACAACCAATAAAGACCTTAGTGCAATCGGTTCATGTTTCCTAAGACGTTCAAGCATGTTACAATTTGGAGATCTGCCAGTTTTCTTAAGCCTAACATATAAATTCATTCATCCAAGACAATTATAAACAAGTAATCAACATATAATTAACATCTAGGTTTCATTAGATCCAAGCAAACACAAGATAGATCTAGCCTAGCATGATGGAATTAAGACAAGAACAAGATATAGACAACCAACACATAGACATATTGATTGAATTAAAAGGATACTTATCTCAATTACACATGAAAGGTATCAAGGGCTTAGAACCCTTGAAAAACCTGTAAAATTCGCACCAAGTTTGTACTTAGGGTTTTTCCAAAACTTCTCATTTTTTTTAATGTGAAAATTAGAAAACTATATATAGGAAAAGGGGTCTGACGGCGTCAAGACCAATCTTGTGACGCCGTCACCTCGCCGCCAAAACTCTTCTCGGACTGCCTTGATCTACTTCTGACACCGTCATGTGTTATGCATTTCCAGGCCGTCATGACTTTAACTCTTGACGCCCTACTTCGTGACGCCGTCCAATATGTACTGGGTCGTCATGGAATTTACTCTTGACGCCGTCAGGGTGTTACTCTTGGCGCCGTTACCTACTGTTCCCAGTAAGGAAAATTAAGACTTTGGCGTTTTCTTCACTTTTATGCTCCAAAAACGTCCGAATTGCTTCCTTTTCCAGATTTCACTCTCAAAGTACCTAAAATCACAAAAGGAACGATTTAGGGCAATATTTGATCAAATAAATTCAATTCCGGGCTTAAATGACCCCCAAAAAGTGGTTCATTTTTCGCATCAATATTTTAAATTAGTTTAATTGTAGTTTTGGGTTAGTTAATTAGTAACTAATTCCGCTCACTCTTCAAAACCCGAGATTTTTACATGTTTTAATAAAATATAAAAGTACAAAAAGAATCATCCCTAACCTCTAGACCTATCTCGACATAGATTTTGACCTAACGACACTATTCCCCTAGAGAACGATCAATCCCCCGATACTTACTTATACTACACTACATCGATTAGGTACAATGCCTAGGAGGATTATAAAACTTCACGTGAAGGTTTGCAACCGCCGCATCACAACCTCGCTCTGGTTCCAGAATGTTGGTTATTTGAGAGATTAACAACAAAGGACAACAAAAGTATATATGTAAATTGATACTGCAGATCAATGTTTTATTGATATGTGACATAACATAGAAAGTGAACCTTTATATATAGGCTGAGAACAAGAAAGAAAGGAAGACCCCAAAACATTACCTCAAAAGACCAATACTTACTAAAGGAGACAAGCAGCTCCAAAAGTTACACTATCTCTTAGTTATTACTGAATCACATTAAAAGAAAAACATTAAACTCGAATGAACACTTATTTTCAACAACATCAATAGACACGTCAAGCTTTTGCAAAAAAATTAGTAACAATCCAAAATGCATAAATTTATTGACAAAATCAACATCAATAAATGATGAAAAAAATAACCAAGTGAACCCCATAATAAAGCTTAAAATGAAGTCTAGAGAGGTTTCACCAAATGCGCTATATGCACAGTTCAATACCCCGTATTTAGTTTATATCTAAAACTTTAAGTAGCTTCTTCTAAATGTCAAAATAGATCATGAGGAGCGATGCAATTCTAGGAAGATGGTGCATCAAATCATTAAAAGAGTCATTCATTGTCATTCCAAAATCCCCTTCCCAACCTTGATCCATCTTGATCTCTGGCACTGGGTTGCAATCATCGTTAGGATAGTCATTTCCATAATGCATATCATTTTGATTTTGCCCATCATCAATGTTCATATAGTCATTACCGTCCTAAAGAAAGGTGCACAGTGAATTTACTCTTGACATAAGATTTTTCTCATCAGAAGTTGTTGTCAAGTAGGTGTCATTAAGTAGAATTAGTGATATATTCTAGAGCATATCATTTTGGTCGACTCCACTTGACACATTCTCGAAGAAAGGTATTACCTTATCAGATTTTTTCTCCGAAATACAGTGTCCAATGTGGTCTACAAGATCAAATATTGACATAATCTTTGGCTTCACATGACCCGAACTTTCAACATACCTATATTCTTCCATATAATCTTCATGAACCAAACCATTGGCACCCATTTCTTGTGCCTTCATCAAGGAACATTGTGAAGTAGATGCATAGGATATTTGTGATGTTCCATATGGATTTTGATCTTCACCACAAGCTTTTGATGCAAAGGGTAAGTCTAAAACTGGGTCTAACTATTGGCTAAGGAATTTAAGGCATGTATCACATTGGATAAGTTGTTCGTAATGTTTGTTTAGCAAGCCTTGGGCACGTTGTAGATAATGTTGCCCTCGAAAACCACAACATGAAAAGATTGTTGTCAAGTTCTTAGTATTTGACTTCCTGTCAGTAACAATGGTATATTAACTTGGTTGAAGTAACATTATCCATCCCAGACTAGTATTAATGCCGTTTAGGAATAATTCTAAGAGTGTAGTAAAAAAAATACCTATATGTGCTTGCTCCTCCTTTAGTAAAATCAGTAGTTGCTTGCCAAAGAGTATGTTTCGAGGTTGTGGATCGGTTTCGTTGAAGAAAAGTGGTTGTCTACCAAGCTAACAACAAAAACAAAAGGTTCCATGTGAAATTAGATAACATACACACTCAACAACTATTGACTTTCTCAGTGTGTTGTTTTTCTGTAGCATGTATTCAACATCATAAAATCCCTTTCAGAAAAATGTATACAAAAAGAAACAAAAAAATTCGCCCAAATTAGACCAATACAAAATTAATGATAGAAGGTAATCACCAAAATAATCAAAGAGCCTGGACCATCATCTGGACAGTTTGCCTTCACACCCACAATATCATCCCATTGGATTTCTATTTTACTCTTTAGTCCACTATCAAGAACTTCCTACACAAGCTTATGCATTGCAAAGTAACATTTAGTCACTAGATCACCTTCATGTTTAGACACATACTGTCACAAAGAACAACTATAGTTACATTTCAAAATGTTATAAACCATACTAAAAGTGACAGGTTTGACCAATGGTAGCTAGCCTGAATACATCACTTAATAAATTATTGCCTGGAATTGACACCCATGTAGAAACCATTTAGAAAAGGTTAAACAGTGTCCCAATATAATATCTCTCATTGCCCAATTTTCAAAAGTACAACATGAAAGTTAGACGCCTTTAACTTCTCAACCGAACCTGATGTCCCAGCTTTGCCTTAACTTTTTTCTTATTTTCCAATTTAAGATTTTCCATTGTCAAGCAATCTTATTTCTTATTGCTTTGGGAAAGTCTAGCTTAAATTAGCTCCAACAATGATGGACTCTTTTTTAGCCGCAAACCCAAGGGACTTGGCTCATTAAGTAGGTCATACTTAGAAGATGTGATGGATAACTCATGGTTATCAAGGCCCAACTTTAAATTGGTGAATGATTGCAAGAGAAGGAAAATTAGTCAACTTTTAAAGGATATAGTAACTTCAACACCAAAATCACAATTTTTAGCTTATTAGATGCAAATTGAAATTTCAAATTCAACTCCCAACACCCGTACACTCTTTATCATTCTCATCGGGTCGTTACCGATCTACACGGGTAACCAAGTTTGCAACCTGGCTCTGGTTCCAGAATGTTGGTAATTTGAGAGATTAATAACAAAGGACAACGAAAGTATATATGTAAATTGATACTACAGATCAATGTTTTATTGATGCTTCATTGATATGTGACATAGCATATAAAGTGAGACTTTATATATAGTTTGAGAACAAGAAAGAAAGGAAAAAATATGACCTCAAGAGACCAATACTTACTGAAGGAGACAAGCAACTCCAAAAGTTACACTATCTCTTAGTTATTACAGAATTACATTAAAAGAAAAACATTAAACTTGAATGAACACTTAATCTCAACAACATCAATAGACACGTCAAGCTTTCACAAAAAAATTTTGTAAACAATCCAAAATGCATAAATTTATTAACAGAATCAACATCAATAAATGATGGGAAAATAAAAAGTGAACCCCATAATAAAGGTTAAAATGAAATCTAGAGATGTTTCACCAAATGCACTATATGCACAGTTCAATACCCCGTATTTACTTTATATTTAAGTAGCTTCTTCTAAATGTCAAAATAGATCCTGGGGAGTGATGCAATTCTAGGAAGATGATGCAACAAATCATTAAAAGAGTCGTTCCTTGTCATACCAAAATCCCCTTCCCAACCTTGATCCATCTCGATCTCTGGTACTGGGTTGCAATCATCAGTAGGATATTCATTTCCATAATGCACATCATTCTAATTTTGCCCGTCGTCAATATTCATATAGTCATTACCATCCTGAAGAAAGGCGCACAGTGAATTTACTCTTGACATAAGATTTTTCTCAACAGAAGTTGTTGTCAAGTAGGTGTCATTCAGTAGAATTTGTGATATACAAAGCATATCATTTTGGTCGACTCCACTTGACACATTCTCGAAGAAAGGTAATACCTTATCAGATTTTTTCTCCGAAATATAGTGTTCAATGTGGTTTACAAGATCAGATATTAACTTAGTATTTGGCTTCACATGACCTGAAGTTTCAATATACCCATATTCTTCCATATAATCTTCATGAACCAAACCATTAGCACCCATTTCTTGTGCATTCAGCGAGGAACATTGTGAAGCATATGCATAGGATCTTTGTGAAGTTCCTGATGGATTTTATCTTCACCACAAGCTTTTGATGCAAAGGGTAAGTCTAAAACTGGGTCTAACTGTTGGCTAAGGAATTTAAGGCGTGTATCACATTGGATAAGTTTTTCGTAATATTTGTTTAGCACGCCTTGGCCACATTATAAATAATTTTGCCTGCGAAAACCACAACATGAAAAGATTGTAGTCAAGTTCTAAGTATTTGACTTCCCGTTAGTAACAATGGTATATTAACCTGGTTGAAGTGATATTATCCATCCAGGCTAGTATTAATGCCGTTTTGGAATAATTCTAAGAGTGTAGTAAAAAATACCTATATGTGTTTGCTCATCCGTTAGTAAAATAAGTAGTTGCTTGCCAAAGAGTATGTTTTCAAGGTTGTGGATCGGTCTCTTTGAAGAAGAGTGGTTGTCTACCAAGCTAACAACAAAACAAAAGGTTCCATGTCAAATTAGTTATTATACAAACTCAACTACTATTGACTTTCGCAGTGTGTTGTTTTTCTGTAGCCCGTATTCAACATTACAAAATCACTTTCAGAAAAACGTGCACAAAAAGAAACAAAAAAACTCGCCCAAATTAAACCAATACAAGATTAATGATAGAAGGTAATTACCACAATAGTTAAAGGGCCTGGACCATCATCTGGATAGTTTGCCTTCAGACACACAATATCTTCCCATTAGATTTCTATTTTACTATTTAGTTCGCCATCAAAAACTTCCCACACAAGCTTATGCTCTGTAAAGTAACATTTAGCCACTCGACCACCTTCATGTTTAGATACATACTGCCACAAAGAGCAACTATAGTTACATTTCAAAATGTTATAAACCATACTAAAGGTGGCATGTTTGACCCCTTGGATGAAAAACGTAAACGGTAGCTAGCCTGAATACGTCACTTAATAAATTATTTGTTTGAATTGACACCCATGTAGAAACCATTTAGAAAAGGTAAAACAGTGTCCCAGTATAATACCTCCCATTGCCCAATTTTCAAAAGTACAATAGGAAAGTTAGATGCCTTCAACTTCTCAACAGAACCCGATGTCCTAGCTTTTGCCTTAACTTTTTTTCTTATTTTCCACTTTAAGTTTTCCATTGTCAAGCATTCTTTCTTATTGCTTTGGAAAGTCTAGCTTGAATTAGCTCCAACAATGATGAACTATTTTTTAGCCACAAACCCAAGGGACTTGGCTCATTGAGTAGGTCATATTTAGAAGATGTGACGGGTAACTCATGGTTATCAAGGCTCAACTGCAAATTGGTAAATGATTGCAAGAGAAGGAAAATTAGTCGACTTTTAAAGAATATTCTTCCTAAAATACAATAACCTCAACACCAAAATCATAATTTTTAGCTTATTAGATGTAAATTAACATTTCAAATTCAACACCCAACACCCATACACTCCTTTATCATTCTCATCAGGTCCTTCCCTATCTACACGGGAAACCAAACAAAAAAACCATCCCTTTTCATCTCTTAAACCGATTTAACATACCATACATAAACAATGTTAAGTGAGTTTTGAACTATTACCATAAATGAATTCTTCGAGCTAGTCCACCCATCAGAAAAGCCATGGAATTAGTAATTGTATATAACTAGTTTGTGAAATAAAATATTGGCATGCGTATTTTGAGCACGAACTTGGATTTTTTTCTTTGAAAAAAAAATTGCTTTATATTTTTTCCGCAAGATATAAACTGCTCAATGATATCGTAAGAATGAAACTGCCTTATATTTATATCATTGAGACATTGTTTTGTAAAACAAAAAATTATTATTTTATTCATATTCTGATATTTACGGCACATATTAAGATTCAAATGTATCAATCAAAACTGATGATCTTAATAAACAAACAACTTGTTCAAAAAAAAAAAAATAAATAAATAAACAAACAACAACTTAGTGCGGGGCTCGTGTCTTTGTATTTGGCCCATGGCCCGATTCTATATACTTGTTCGATGATAAATGAAAATCTCACAAAGGGAATTTTGCCCAAATGTACAAAATGAACCAGTATAAGAAGAACTAGTGTCAAACTTCAATAACAAAACCCAACAACGGAATGCATTGCTATTTGCTTACGCCTAACATGATACGGAGTAATCCTCTATCGTCTTTTATTAGTAAAACATTTTCATTCTCACAAGTCACAAATAAAAATGAATGAGAAGTAGAAAACATGTTCACATATATATTTTTCATGAACACGCTTTCTTGCAAGTAGTTCGAGCAAATCAAGGAGATGTTTAACATGATATAATCATTGAGAATGATGTCGATAATGAGAATGAAATATTACTGTTAATGTGATTTACGCGTAAGTCGTAACCACAAAGTGTTCACATTTGAGTTTCTTTTCGCTTTTTGCAAGTTGTTCAACCAAGATTTTGGAGTTAAGAAACATAATTCCACTTTTTCTTAATTTTCGAAGTATCTTTTTGCCTCAATAATGCATGTCGTAGATTATAAACAGAGAAATTTTTTTTCTTGTTTTCTATCTTTAGTTTTGTAAAAATTTGAAATAGAAATTTATCTCAAAAAAAAAAAAAAAAGAAAAAAAACGCGTTTAGTTTCCCTTTTGAATGAAAGGGAAGGAGAGTTGTGGGTTACAAAGGAAAACTACTAAAATTTAGGGTGCGTTTAGTTGGAGAGAAATTCTTCATTTTTTCAAAAAAAATTTCATAAGAAAATGAAAAAATTGAAAACGCATTTAGTCGCACTTTTTTCTAACATTTTAAAAAAAAAAAATGAAATTCTCATTTTCTAAAATTTAACTAAGAAATTGAAAAGCCCATTCTACCATTCCTATTTTTTCCTTTCCCATTTTTTTTCTCAAACTCCAAAAAAAAACACATACACCATTCTAACCCTAATCTCTCGTGTCATCCTGCACCGCTGACTATCGCCGCCACCGCCTGCTGTCGCCGCCACCGACGCAATTTGAGGTAATCTTCTTATTATTTTTAAAAATGAAAAATATAAATCCAACTAAACGCGTTTTCAAAATTCCCAACTCTTCTCTAGAGAAGAAAAACATCCATTTCTCAAGGAATTAAGAGATGAAAAAATTGAGAAATTTTCACCAACTAAACGGCCCCTTATTTTATAATTTTTCTTATTAAGTTAGGAAATAGAGGATTTTGTATTTTACAAACTACTTTATTAGAAAATGTTTATTTAAACGCAATCTTTATTTTTCTTATTTTTTATAAAACATTTTATGATAAACTTTTCTTATTTTTTATAAAACATTTTATGATAAACAAAAGTGTTTTCCCTCGACTAAACTACGTTGGTCCTTTTTACCATAGATCGTTTGCAACTTTATACCAATAATAGTTTGCAACATTAGTCCTTTCTAGCAACGATCGTTTGCAACGTTAGTCCTTTTATATACGTATTTATTTATGTTTATATATACATTTTTAGACACGTTTTCACACGTGTTTTCACACATATTTTCACACACGTCTTATACATGTTTTTACACGCGTTTTCACACATATTTTCACACACGTTTTTATAAACGTTTACACGCGTTTGTACACACGTTTTCACACATGTTTTTACACACGTTTTCAATTTTTTTCCTAAAAACATTTTTTTTCGAAAAAAACATGTGTAAAAAAAATTTCTAAAAAAAATTTCGAGAAAAATTATCCAGAAAAAATATATGGAAAAAAAATTTCTAAATTTTTTTTTTTGAAAAAAAAAATTCAAAAATTTTTTTTCGAAAAAAAGTTAGAAAAAAATTATTGAGAAAACAAAATTTGAAAAAAAAATTAAAAAAATATATGAAAAAAATTTTCAGAAAAAAGATTTTTCGGAAAAAAATTTTAAAAGAAATTTCTGAAAAGAAAACGTATATAAAAACGTGTATAAAAACATGTGTGAAAACGTGTGTAAAAACGTGTATAAAAAAATGTATAAAAACGCATGTAAACGAGTGTAAAAATGTGTCTAAAAATGTACTCGCTCCATCCCAAATTATATGACCACTTTCATATTTTACAAAGTTTAAGAAAAGTGAGTCCCTTACAATATTAAGTTATTAACCAATAAAAATTTATTCTCACCCACTTATAAGCATTTTGACTTGTTGAAATTGAAAGTGGACATTAATTTTGGTACAACAAAAAATAGCAAAGTGGACTTATATTTTGAGACAGATGGAGTATATAAAAACATAAACAAAGACATATATAAAAGGACTAACGTTGCAAACGTTGTAAACAATCATTGGTAGAAAGGACTAATGTTGCAAATGATTTTTGGTATAAAGGACTAACATGACAAAGTTGCAAACAATCTATGGTATAAAGGACCAATGTTGCAAAAGACTGTTAGTGTGATTGTGTGAAAGACTGATGTTGCCACTTTACAATTAGACTTAACTAACTGAACTAACTTTGTTATCAAAATAGACTGAAAGTAGAATGAAACTTTCAGTTTTGGACTAAAATCAAAATTTTTGAAAAAATAGACAAAAAATGAAATACGCACTGACCAAAAATGTAGTTAACTCAAAAGATTATAAACAATTTATGTTTATCCACTACCTATATATCAAAAACAAAATGTTTCCATCATTTAATGGTTTTAATATTGTAAAATGACATACGTATTGTGTTTTTCTTTTGGAAATGCATGCATCTCTTAACGACAAAGCAATTACAAAAAGAAACACCATCAATCCACTCACTCGTCACTCATATTATACTCTAATAAAAAACAAAACGGAAAGAGAAACCACCGAATAAAAAGGAGCAAAAGGAAAAATAATTTGACAATTGACCGATTATGCTTTCTTAGGGACAATGATTGGTAAGGGTCTAAACTTGGAATCTACAAACAAAAAAAGGGTCCATTGTAATATATTCGTACTTTATTTTTCAAAAGATGAAGATGTATTGTTTCACAATTCACACATTATTCTTGTCTTAAAAAGATAACAATGCCATGTTTATCAACTCCCATGACTTAACAGCATCCACTGAAAATGTTTAACACTTACTAAAAGCTTTTTAAGTTTTATTTTAGCCACAGTGAGCTAGTATTTATATCCACGTGTCATGAATAAGAACATATTCTTAAAACTTTTCGTAATTTAATACATGTGTTATTATAAATCATGTTATGTAATTGTAAAAGTTTTCTATATAATGAAAATAGGTTTATAAAATGATAATTAAGCAAGCTTATAAACCTATATAAAACGTCAATATTGTGTATGCCCTAATAGGCACAAACGACATATTCTCGGTAACAAATGTTTTATTAATAAACGGACAAAAAACAATGTTACAGGTATTACTACGTAATTTAGAACTATATATCTTAACTAGTATTGTTATACTTTATTCCATAACAAGTGATTGTTTTAAGTAAAATAGTTTATTGATTTATAAATAAAACGAGTCACTGTAATTTGATACATTTAGAGTTTAAAAAGGTAAACATACTTGAGATTTGCATGCATGACTTCAATATGTTGAGCTTTTAGGATGATATAATGAATAAAAAAGATCACAAAGATGAACAGTTAAATGATATGCACGTTAGCTTGACCAACTTTCAATTTATATGAATGTACGAGTAGTTCTCTATTTCGCGCCATTTTTCGACGTATATAAACAGGGCCGTCCTATTGATTTGGGTATCCGGTGCGAAACTGTTAGAGTTTGGATAAATATTAATAATCGTATGACTAGAATCGAAATCGAGACCTCGAGATTGCACACATTACAAATGAGAATTAAGTATATTAATTGTTATATATATAATTATTTGAATACAAGAAATGGCTAACGGTCGTTAGTACTTAACGGAATTGACTAACGGTTAAACGAGAAGGACTAGATTGAAATTAGGAGGCAAGAAGGATCCAGAAGGACCCTTTGGGTCCTTGTGGCCGGTCGAATACAAGCCCAAGGGGGCAACCCATTGCCCTAACTTGCTCCCAAAGATTCACATCTAGTATAAATACAAAACCAAAGGTTATTCATTCTCACCTTTTGTGCGCACACACATAACCGTAAAAAAAGTTTTTTCTCTTCTCTTTTGTCCCTCTTGGCCGATCGGTTCCACAACCCTAAGGGGTGTTTGGATCGAATTTTTTCAAACAAAATTCTTGTGTTCGTTTACTAGCATAAACCTTAATTTGTTAGTAGTTTGTGTGTACAAGAACGAGGTAATGACTCACTATAGTTGTTATCAAGGAATCGATCAATAAAACGGTAAGGGATTGATCATTGATTCATATAAACCCTAATTAGGGTTCATCTTCATTAATCAAGGATAATCAAGTGATTCTTGTTCAGCTAGAATCCCACGGTACGTTCCTATTATGTTCATGTTAATTATTAATATGTTATATATGATTCATTCGCTTCCGCATATGTGTTTTACCTGTTTACATGATTGTCATGGTTTTAATATTCTAACAGTGGTATCACGAGCTTGCTATAACATGTTAATGATTACTAAAACACATAAAAATTTATTCTTTAATGTTATTTTAGATACATGTTTTTTTTTTTTTTTTTTTTTTTTTTTTTTTTTTTTTTTTTTAGCTAGGGTTTTAGATTCGAAACCCTTGTAATTTGGGGGGAGGGGGGTCGATTACCTCCTTTACCCAAAATTTAGGGTTTGTATTAAATATCAATTATGATTAGAAACCTAGGTTTTAACAAGTTTATGTGTTAATTGGAAGTACTTGTGACCTAATTAGTAATTGCTATGCTTTGATCCGTGATGAAACATGCATGTTAGTCATGGATTATTAATTTTTTAAATTGTTATGTTTTGTCACATGTTTTAGATAGATCTAAAATTGGGGAAGACCCCATATTTATTAAAATCAATTTATGTGCTATGTGGTATGTGATTGACTTTGGCATACGCAATTGACTTGTCAATGTATGTGGCTCACTTCCTTTAAGAAGGGAAGACCTTAGTTGATTATATGCATTTTGAAACCTAGAATTGATTTTATTAAGGTTTTTATAACCAAGTATGCATGTGGCTATTTGTTTCACCTTTATAATTGTTATGTTTATTAGTTGCTTGATTTGTCTTTTATTACTTGTTTTATTGTTTTATTTGTTGGACATATTGTAAGCAATAAAAGGGTAATTTTTTATAAAGAAATTAACTGGACTAATAATGGTGAAACATTAAGTGATAAAGAATGATTCTTGCGGTGTCTTATGTGCCGACAGTGGTTCGCTTCGCACAGTAATTGGCTCCCAGGCGAGACTAGCAAGATTCATACTTTATTACACGTTTTAAGATTTAATTCATAAACTTTTGCTTGAATGATGTTTTATACACATGGTTTTAAAAGTAAGCCTTATAAGACAAATTCATAGTGATGGTAAGAAGGTTTGGAAATAGCCTAGAGTCTACCTTGGTTATCACACTTATGAATGCGTCTTAGACGACTTTCTTATATCACCATTCTTTGTACAATATCATCTTAAGGGTGATTTACCTCAATTCCACTTTTGTGGGTGATAATTGAAGGTTATTCTTTAATTGGTGAACCCGATACCTCAAGTAAAACTTTTTGAATTAATCTTAAGAATTGGTAATAAAAAGGTTTTGAAAACTTATGTTATAAAGGTGAGTGCATGCTGTTAATACAAATATCGCCTAAAAACGTTATTTATATTTTACGATCTTTGCTAAGTTTTGTTAATGACAAAATATGAACTTTAGTTTATAGTAATAACATCACTTTAGTTTTAAGTCTTGTATAACTAGGTTTACATTTTTTTTTAAGCAAAACATTGTTTTTATTTCTTTATTTAGAAAGTGTCATGTCACATCATGCAATTATGGTAAGCTTGTGTGTTTGACTTACAATAACCTCTTACACATTTTTGGAAGCTTTCTTCTTTTGCTTCAATGTGTTTGACTAGGATTTAGTTGATGTGACTTTGGTTGGTTTGAATGATTTATTGCAAAACCAACTGCAAGCCTGGCGGAACCCTGGGGGTACACGGGCGGAACCCATCTGAGGGTTCCGCCGTATCCGCCAGACCTGCTTTTTGTTTTGCTATAAATACCAAGCCACTTGCTAATTTTCATGCATCACTTTAGGACATATATTTCACATATTCTTTCAACTAACTTAGTAACATTTGACTTGTGTGATCCTCTGATGTAGCAAGGGAGTTCACAAGTTCATCCAAGAAGTTACAAGTTTCAACTCAAAAGTTGCAAGACTTGTTAGCTTTGTTATGTATAAGCTTTGGTAGTTTATACTTCATTTGTATTGTATGTAGAAGTGATCGGTTAGTATTTTAGGCCTCAAAATACAAAGTGTGACGGGAGTTGTTGTACCCTTGTAAAAGAACTAACGGGAGTGGTTGTACCCTTGTAAAAGAACTCGACATCTAGCTTAGTGTCGGTAAAAGTGTAAGCGACGACGGGAGTGGTTGTACCCTTGTAAAAGAACTCGACATCTAGCTTAGTGTCGGTAAAAGTGTGAGCGACGTTGTAAAGGTTTCTCCACCGGGAAAGGAGCTTGTTGATTAGTACTTATAACTCTCGAGTTGGAAACTCGGGGCGTGGATGTAGGGCAAGGAAAAAGAGTTCTTGTAGCCGAACCACGATAAACAATTGTGTTATGGTTTGATCGTTTCTCTCTTTGTCTTTACTTATTACATAGTGACTTTAGTTAGAATCGTTAATTACACGTAAAGATTTTCAAAGAATTAAACAAGTAATTTGAGTTTATATCTTTAAACAAACATAATGTTTTGAAAGATAATCAAGTTAAAAAGCGGTAAACTATTCAACCCTCCTTCTAGTTTTCCACAATTGGTATCAGAGCTACGTTACTCAAGATCTTTAAAATATATTGTATTTTAAAACTTGGATCGATCCATGGATTTTGAAAATCTCAAAGAAGGGCAACCTATTCAAAACCCACCGCTATTTGAAAAAGAAAACTTCCTTGAATGGAAAAGTATATTTGAAAACTATGTGAAATCAATTGATCAAGATCTTTGGCATATTATTTCTATTGGTGATTTCAAATCAACGAAAACAAGTTTTGAAAATCAAAATGATTATCTTAAGTTTGATAAAAAACACTAAAGCTAAATTAATGATTTATAAAGCTTTACCGAGAATTGAATATGAAAGAATGTATTTTTGTCAAACGGCTAATGATATTTAGAAAAATATAATCAACTTTCATCAAGAAATATGTCAAGTCAAAGATGATCAATTCGATCTCACACATGAGTTAGATGTCGTAGAAAACCTAATAGATAGACGCTTAGTTGAAGTAAATACATGTGCTACTAGTTTAAATGTTTTAAATGAAGGTACAAGTGAAGGTGATTACTTGTGTCAAGCTCATAATGGCCTTGCTTATGATTCATGGAAAGACATGGATGATGATGTAGCCAACTATCCGGTTTGTGATTCTCAACTTGATAAAACATCAAGCAAGGTACAATTTGAAACCAAACACTTTTGCTTTGACACATTTATCCTAGAGTTTTCTAAACTAGAAAATGAGTCAAAACTATTTTGTAACATGGACTGATGACGTATAGTCTATATATGGGCCACGAGCCCAAATAATAAACATTACTAAGGCCCAAAGCCACCATGTGTGGGCTATTATAACTTGGGCCGCACCAATAAAGGGAATAGGCTCACATAAGCCCAAGCCCAACTAAACTACATATACGGTTTAGATAAGGATCTTCTATCTATGGAATAGATATCCTTAACCCGGATAAGCACCATGTGTGCGAAACGTAAAGAGCACGAACCCTACAAAGATTCTGCGCCAATATAAGGAATGACATAATTCTCATTCAAGGTACGATTCACAAACCCTTAAACTCTTTACGGGAACCCTAAATCGATTACTTACTCTCACGCCGGAGTCTAATCGTGGGAGACAATCCCACGATAAGCCTAATGGTGCAGTTTATTTTCTTAGTGCGCAGGTCTCAAGCATTAAGAAGCGAATTGGTACGAGAGCAAGAGCCCATAATCTGGAACGCCCAACTTTTGTATCAACAAGTGGCGCCATCCGTGGGACCCCTACTGAAAACTAAAGAACTAGAATGACAAAAAATAAGAACTCAAGCTAGCGGACTCCGCAGTTAGAAAAAACACTTGACCCCCAGAGGAAGAATCAACAAGATTCGAACCCCTAGGCAGGTTGCTGGGACAACCAGCGCACCTGGTCACCAAGAGGCCGGGACAACCCAACCTCTTCCAGTGGTAGAACTGCCTGTAAGGACTACCCAAACCACCACAGTGGTCCCAAGCGTTGAGGAACTCTAGCGCACCCTCTTCACTACTCCTCACCAAACTGTACCTACAGTGAACAACACTGTACCACCGGGCGCGCCTAACCGAGATAGGGTACCCAATACTGAGGCAGACATTCTTGCAGCAACTGAGGACACACCCAACCTAACATTGGGAAATTTTGTATCCCAAAATTATGAAACCCTAACTGCCCTCATGCAAGAACAAGCAAGGAGAAGGTCAAGTACGAGCCTACAAGCTCGGCTCAATTTTGGTCCTGAACGCGAACCATCACCACCGCGCCACCCACGAGGAAGACGCGCAGATAACGAAAAACGTACTACTATCCACGATAGGCTGGGTACGACATCTGATTCACAATACTCAGAGGAATATGAAGGCAGCGAGAGACGCACTAATGTTCACTCCAGACTTGGCAGTCGAGGGATACAAGACCGAATAGGACCTCAGCATTCACCAAGCCAAGGGTCCTCCAAATCTGGGAGCAAGAGAATTCACGACAGATTGGGGAAAAGAATGTCCCCAAGTGAAAGCTCCTCAAGCTCTTCTTCTGAAGGAAGCCAGCACAAGCGCCGAAAAAGAAACTACTCTTCCTCCAGTGACTCCTCGGACAACGAGGATAGGGAAACAGGACATTAGAAATCAAGAGGAAGACACCGCGAAGAAGAGAATGAAGACATATCTCTTTCATGGCGACGCCAAAAAATTGATGCGTTTACACGACGCATCAGCGACTACTCCGACCACAAAAGGAGGCGCATGCCCACTAACGTAAAAACATATGATGGAACAGGTGATCCGGATGACCATCTAAAAGTTTTCGAATCAGCTGCCACTATTGAAAACTGGTCGCAGCCTGTGTGGTGCCATATGTTTAATTCTACGTTGGTGGGGAATGCGCGCACATAGTTTAGCAAACTCCCACAATGGAGCATCGGTGGGTTTGAAGAATTACGGAAAGCATTCCGTCTCAACTTTACCCAGAGAAAGAAGTGCGCTAAAAACCATGTTGAACTAGCCAGAGTAAAACAGCGCCAAGGGGAATCAACCAGCGCTTTTATGGAACGCTTCAAGGATGAGTGCATACAGGTCAAAGCATGTCCCGAAATTCTAAAAATTCCAGGGTTCATGAATGGGATTAACAACCCAGAACTTATCCGGAAGCTAAATGACAAAGTTTCCCAAACTTTTGATGAGCTAACAAAGCGCACCAAATCCTTCATACAAGGAGAAGCAGCTGTTGCGGACAGTAAAAAGGGTTACTCGAATTATAGGCAACAAGAACAGCCTAGGAGACAATCCAATGATCAGAATAACAACCGCATCAGGAGTTACCTCAGTGGAAGAGATAATGACAAATATACCCCTCTCACAAAAACTCCAAAGGAAATATTTGTAACAGAAGGTGCAAATTTCCCAAAACCTCCACCAATGCATACCGCAGAGGAAAAGCGCGTAGGGAATGGATACTGCGAGTACCATGGTTAAAAAGGCCATACAACTAACGAGTGCGTCCAGCTAAGACAACTAATTGAAAAGTTAGTAAGGGAAGGCAGAATGGACCACCTTGTAAAAAACATCAAAGAGGGAAAGGACAAACAAAGGAACGGGGGTAAGAAAGAACCTCCCAAAGAAAAAGCTGACACCATATACATGATACAGTCATGGCAACGTAAGATAAAACAAAAAGTTAGCCAAAAATTCTCTCCAGAAAAAGAGATATCCTTCCCTACTCTAGCTGCGGACAACGCAGTAGTAGAACCTCTAACTATTGAAATACATACAGTGGGGACATGATATCCACCGCATGTACATTGATGGAGGAGCATCCACTGATATCCTATACGATCAGTCGATCATTGTTTCAAAAGACTGCAACCTGAAATCCAAAATCAATTGATACCAGCAACAACGTCGCTGACTGGATTCACAGGAGAAAAGATTTGGCCTATGGGGCAATTACGCTTGCTGGTGGTCGTAGGAGATGAACAACACTCAACAGCGACATGGATAAATTTCATGGTAATAAAGTCTCCCTCACCATACAACGACATCATTGGGAGACCTGGAATATCATCCATGCGCGCTGTACCATCCACAGCGCATGGAATGCTCAAATTTCCAGTAGAAGGAGGAGTTGTCACCCTCTATAACACAACAGTACCACCAAAGGAATGCAACGCAGTAACCACTAAGGTAGAGAATATTCCAGAACAGCGCACAGAAAAAACACCAAACCTAAAGGTCGCTATTCACCCCGATTACCCGGACCAACAAGTTTCGATTGGTGGATCTTTATCTGACAAAGGTAAAGCAGCCGTGTGCGCACTCCTGCAAAAGAATCTAGATATCTTTGCATGGGAACCAAAACACATGACAGGAGTGCCACGCTCTATCACAGAGCATAAGCTACAAATCCGACAAGGATATCCCCCAATACGACAGAAGAAGCGCGGCCAGGCCCCAGATCGTGCAAAAGCTATTCTGGAAGAAGTACACAAACTCGTAGACGCAGGCATCATGCGCGAAGTGTATTATCACGATTGGCTCTCTAACCCAGTAATGGTAAAGAAGAGCGATGGCAGTTGGAGAATGTGCGTGGACTTCACCGACCTTAACAAAGCATGTCTACAAGACTGCTACCCACTGCCAGAGATAGACTGGAAGGTAGAATCCCTGTGCGGATATCCTTTTAAATGCTTTCTAGACGCATACAAAGGGTACCATCAAATACAGATGGCAGTCGAGGATGAAGAAAAAACAGCTTTCCACACCAGTCAAGGAGTTTACTGCTACACGAAAATGCCTTTTGGCTTGAAAAACGCAGGCGCAACATACCAACGATTGGTGGACACAGCTTTTGAGAAACAAGTAGGTCGAAACTTGGAAGTCTACGTTGGCGACCTTGTCATCAAAAGCCGCACAGAGGATGAATTGGTGCGCGACATCGAGGAAATGTTCAAAACATTGGGACAAATAAACATGAAGTTAAATCCCAAGAAGTGCACCTTTGGCGCAACTGAAGGCATGTTTCTCGGATACTTAATAGAACCTGATGGAATCAAGCCTTGCCCAGAAAAAACAAAAGCTGTTATTGATCTTCCCTCACCACGCACACTCAAAGAAGTCCAGTCATTAAACGGAAAGCTAGCAGGGCTAAACCGTTTCTTATCTAAGTCAGCAGACAAATCACTCCCTCTCTTTAAAACACTTACAAAGTGTACTAAGAAGGGAGACTTCCGTTGGACCGAAGAAGCAAAAGAAGCTTTCCAACAACTAAAACACCATCTGGCATCTCTTCCCAAACTTGTCGCACCGCGACCAGGGGAAGAGCTAATCATGTACTTATCGGCAAGTCATGGAGTAGTTAGCGCAGTACTATTGACAGATAGGACCTCCGTCCAGACACCCATATACTTTGTAAGCAAAGCACTGAAGAAGACAGAGACTAACTACAGCGCTATGGAAAAGCTGGTCTTAGCTTTAGTATTCACAGCCAAAAGACAGCGCAGATACTTTCAAGCGCACCCAATAGCTGTAATCACAGATCAGCCAATCAAACAAGTTATCTCTAAACCTGACGCATCAGGGCGGCTACAAAAGTGGAGTGTTCTGTTAAGTAAATATAACATCTCATATAGACCGCGCACTGCAATCAAAGGACATATATTAGCTGATTTCATTGTTGAGAAGCCAGATAGCGATAGTCCAACCTCTACAACCAAAATAGATCTGCAGGAACCCTGGATTCTGTTCACAAATGGGTCTTCATGTGTAGATGGATCAGGCGCAGGCCTTATTCTCACAAATCCAGAAGGTATGGAATTCACCTATGCGCTGCGCTTCGAATTCACAGCCACAAACAATGAGGCAGAATACGAAGCCCTACTAGCTGGACTGCGCATCGCAATCCAAATGGGTGTACGCAACTTGGAGGCAAACGTAGATTCTCGGCTAGTCGCTAACCATGTGCTAGGTGAATATGAAGCCAATGATGAACACATGATCCAATACCTGGATAAGACCAAGTCCTTAATTAAAAACTTTGACAGGTTTACAATAAAACAGGTGCCCAGAGGGGACAACAGGAAGGCTGATGCGCTCAGCAAGATCGTATCCACAAGCTTTGCGCACCTATCAAAACAGGTATTGGTAGAAACCTTACAAAACAAGTCAATCTTGGAGATGGAAGTATCCACAGTGATAGAAGAACAAGATCCTACATTGATGACACCTATCATTGAATTCATTAACAAGGGAGTCTTGCCACAAGACCATAAGGACGCTCGAAGAGTGCGGCGCACAGCGCAGCGATTTGAACTACGAGACAACATACTCTATCGACGCTCTTTCTTGCAACCATGGCTCAGATGTGTTGGACCTCTTCAAGCAGGCTATGTACTACGAGAAATCCATGCTGAATCATGTAGCATGCACTCAGGGCCGCGATCTGTGGTAGCAAGCGCTCTACGGTAGCGGTATTATTGGCCAACTATGCACCGCGACGCACGCGATCTGATAAAGAAATGCAGCAATTGTCAAGTACACAGGCCAATTCCGCGCCGACCTCAACAAGAGCTAACACCCATTACCTCACCATGGCCATTTTACAAGTGGGGTATTGACATCGCAGGACCCTTTCCAGTTGCAGCAGGAGGGCTAAAGTTCCTCATCGTAGCCATAGATTACTTCACGAAGTGGATTGAAGCAAAGGCGGTGGTGAGCATCACGGGAAACCAAGTCAAACGCTTTGTCTGGGACAACATTGTCTGTCGCTTCGGACTACCCGGAGAGATTATATCAGACAATGGGAAACAGTTCTGTGACAACCCATTCAAAGATTGGTGCGCGCAATTGAACATCACGCAACACTTCGCTTCAGTAAAACACCCACAAACAAATTGTTTAGTTGAGCGCGCAAATCGCAGTCTAGGTGAAGGAATAAAAGTGCGCCTTGACAGACACAAAGGAAGGTGGGTGGACGAGCTCTCACATGTCTTATGGGCGCATCGCACCACAATCAAAACCAGTACTGGCGACACAACATTCTCCCTTGTCTACAGAATAGAGGCCGTCATACCAGCTGAGATAGGAATGCCAACTATACGAACATCAGAGGTCAACGTCACAACAAATGACGAGGAGCGGTGCATAGACTTGGATTTACTGGAAGAAAGATGTGAACGCGCAGCTATACGCGAAGCAAAGGCTAAGGCAAAAATGAAGAAGTATTATGATACAAAGGTCAAACACACTTCCTTCAAGCCAGGAGACTTTGTATACCGCGCCAATTACGCGAGCCACGCAGAAGACACAGGCAAGCTCGGACCTAAATTAGAAGGACCCTACGAGGTCACTGATGCGCTAGGCAATGGCGCATACAGGCTGCACGATATGGAAGGTCACGACCTAGCGCGCACCTGGAAAATCTGCAATCTTAAAAGATGCTATCTTTAGGCGAGCCTACGGCCAATACACAGACACCTTTGCACTTTAGGATGTGCCCAATAAGTGTTTGTTTTTTCTTTTCTTTCTTAGGAATTGTATTTTTATTTTTTCAAAAAACTTGCAAGTATCAATAAAATGTTATGGTTTCTAGCTAACTCCATAACGTATTCCACTTTATTGCGTACATACTTATATATGTCAATATTGTTATCTTATATTTTTGCCTACATGGCGTGCATGCACTAATTAAGACCCACGAAGGCATAAAAGATGAGTAAACCTACTAATTCACTCGTTGAGTAAGAGGGTTGCAAACCCATCAACATTGGATCACGCATCCTTGCTAAGCACCTTACTTTTGAGACGTTGAGGTAAGTTTTCTGTGCGCATCCCACGAAGGGTGCACAAATATTAAGTACACCGTACAAAGCTTAGCAAAAAACGAGCCAAGACACTTGGTCAAATAATAAAACTTAGCAAACATTAATGCAAGTATATTTTTAAGTCACACACTTAATTTATGCATAAAAGAGTATCTTATTCAACATTTTTACACAAAATTACAAGCAAAAGATACACTTTGTCATTTACACAATACATATACAAAAAACAGCCTACACGCTATTGCGATGCTCAGGGCTATCTTCTGGTGCAGCAGAACTCCCCGCCTCTTGAAGCTTTCTCAAGAGCAATGCATCCTTGGGAGATACGCTTGGCACACTCACAGGAACCCCATCAGACCTGGGAATATGTGCAGCGCCCACACCGCGTAATACTGCCTTGCCCTTAATACCTTTCTTTTGGGCAGCTCTCTACCCGTGGTGCTCCAGTACCTCCTTCAGAGGAATTTCCCTCTCAAGGGCAAAAGGGTTCAGCATATGGCGAGGCTGCACAAACACTAGAACCTGCAGCTGCGACTCATCGTACTTGAGGAAGTAGTCCGGTTGCGCCTCTGCATCCTCCAAACTCCAAGGTCAACCCCTCCATAATTACCTTTATGAGGTTGTCTTGGTCGCGCTCCAACCGTGCAATATGAGGCAGCTCGAGAAGTTTCATCCCCTCCATAGCCTGCACCAGCTCGTCATACGCACCCGCGTTATAGTCAGGTACCTTAGTCAAGGCCTTGCTCAATAACTTAGCCTCATGGAGATCCTCCATAGCCTGCGACCTCCCACGCTCCACAGCACACTGCACCACCTTCCCAAAGGCACCCAACACCTCTTGGCACTCCAAAGTGCCCATAGCGGCCAGGCGCAGTCCATGACTGATCAACCACCTACATCAACAAGGACAACTTGTGTTAAAGAAAAACATAGCAACAAAATATAATAAAGCATAAAAAGCTGAAAAGGAAGTACCTGCGCTCAGCAATGGTCGACATCAGATGAGGGTATAACTCCTCATCGTACTCTATGCTCAGGCCACGCAGCTTATTCTCCTGCATCTGGACAATCTCCTCCATGCGCTCCTTGAACTTAGCAATGTTCGCGAAGTGCTCCTCCTTCTTCTCCTCCAGATACCTTACTGCCCAAGTAAGGTTGGCCTTGTACTGATGAAGTTGTCCGCGCGCCTGCTCCAGCTCAGCCATCGCGGTCAACTTCTCATTGGTGACCTTCTCATTGTACACCCTGAAGGACCCCACTTCCGCCTGCGCTTCAGCCAGCTGCGCACGGAGCATAGTTATCTCATCGTCTTTTTGGGCGAGAGTGCTACTCTCCCTGACGTACCTCGTCTTCAACTGAGCCACCAGCTCAGTTTGGTGCGCAGCAGTAGCAGCCAACTCATCCATTAGTTGCTGCGCAGATACGCCCTCATCAACCTTTGCCTCCCCCTCCCTGTTTTCATTCTATGGAGGGGCCACTGTCTCCACGAAGGCTCCATCATTCTTCGTGGCATCATCGCTACAATAAACAAAAAAGCAAACCGTTAGAAAAATATTACGATAAGTAATATACATAATATGCGACAAAATACTTACATAAATGGAGAGGCCTCGGCAGCCTTCTTATCCGCGCCAGGAGCGGATGTCTCTTCCTCCGCAGATGACTTCGCATATCCAATAAGGCGGCGTCGTCTCTTAGAAGTGCCACTACTCCCAGCCTCTCCTTTGCGCTTTAGAATCTGCGCTACCTCCTCCTTCAACACCTCCTCAGGTTTCAGGATTTCCGCACTATCCGAAGATTCATAGTACACCTCCTCCACATACGCTGTCTCCACAGTTGGCGCCACGCTCTAAACGGGCGTTAATTGGAGAGGTGGCGAATCTTCGTGGCCAACATTCCCCAGCACAGTCAGATGACCCTGGGTCGCTTCCAGAAGTGGCTGCTCATTCTCCCTCAGAGGGCGCACTCCCACAGTCACCTGCTTTGGCTTCTCCAGCTTTACCACAGCAAACAGATCCATCTCTGCGCACACAAAAACAAATAGCAAAAGAAGATATTAGTTACTAAACGTGCGCATATAGAAAAAACTTACATGATTAGAGGCAGAAGGGACGAACACCCACCCCGGCCTTCCTCGTCAATGAAGGTTGGCACCTCGTCAACACCACCGAAGTAATTGCGACTCAACCCCACATGCACCAAAAACTCCTCCGGATAAGGGTTAATGGGAATGCGGTTGGCATCAAGGGTCTGCGCATCGGTCAAACTATAGGAACCGGGTGTGGGGCGCCCATCCCTTGGCAACGTGTCTTGAGTATAAACTCAAAGGGTGATGGAAACACTACGTCATCAACCCAGAAAAACTGCTCCCTCCAATGCCTCAGGGAGTCTACCTTCTCAGTATAGCACTGAAGAGCCCCCGCGCGCTTCGCAAAGGACACCCATCCATGCGACCACGTCGTGTGGTAAAAGGCGCGGAACAAGGCAATGGTCGGCTCTATCGCAAGTAAACGGCAGTTTACCTCAAAATCCGACACCTTAGCCGCACCTATACAGTGCAGCTGTGAGATGTGAAGGCGATAGTGATTGAGCAAATCGCTCAGGAAAATAGATATCGGTACGCGGTAATTCGCGTACTCGAAAAAACGTGTGTATAGTCCTATTTTCCCTTCGGGGAAATCGGCTATACACGCATCAACATCTGGAGCCTCTGGATGCACATCCAGAGAAATGAAGTAGTCAGATGAAAACTGACGCACATCATCCTCACTCATCGTAGAGCGAAAATCTTCTAATTGGGCAACCATTTTCATAAATTTACTAAGATACGCACACAAATTTACCTAATAAAACAGTTACTTTCTTTGCACAAAAACGCTTTGAAGAAGGGTGCAAGGGGAGTATGTGTTTTTACTATGTGTTTTAGGTAAAATGGGGGCGGTACTCTTATATAAGGAGGCCAAAAACCCTAGATGATGTCCACGTGGATCCCACTCACAAAACGTGTGGCTAGAAACCGAAACGGTACATGCACTTTTTCCCGTTTTCCGAGGGACCCGTGGACACAACCCCCGATTTTCGAGGCATTTCCTTGAAATATCTATGACTAGGTACATTGTACTTAATATTGGGCGGCAATATTTCAAAGTTCTCCCGCCACGCTTACCGCTGTTGTAACTAGTCTAGCATCCGCGGCTGCGAACCGCGCACACTAGACTGGGGGGACATGATGACGTATAGTCCATATATGGGTCACGAGCCCAAATAATAAACATTACTAAGGCCCAAAGCCACCATGTGTGGGCTATTATAACTTGGGCCGCACCAATAAAGGGAATAGGCTCACATAAGCCCAAGCCCAACTAAACTACATATACGGTTTAAATAAGGATCTTCTATATATGGAATAGATATCCTTAACCCGGATAAGCACCATGTGTGCGAAACGTAAGGAGCATGAACCCTACAAGGATTCTGCGCCTATATAAGGAATGACATAATTCTCATTCAAGGTACGATTAACAAACCCTTAAACTCTTTACGAGAACCCTAAATCGATTACTTACTCTCACGCCGGAGTCTAATCGTGGGAGACAATCCCACGATAAGCCTAACGGTGTTGTTTATTTTCTTAGTGCGCAGGTCTCAAGCATTAAGAAGCGAATTGGTACGAGAGCAAGAGCCCATAATCAGGAACGCCCAACTTTTGTATCAACATGGACCTAAAAGCTATCTTTAACACTGAATCCTCAAAATCTCTTGTGAATAGCTTTGAAAAAGAAATCATGTTAGAAGATAAAATGTCTAGACTTGAGAGTAATGATGAAATTGATCTTGAATGCAAAATATGTCTAGATTACAAATATGAAATAAAAGACAAAATGAGAAAGGAAAAATGATAGCTAAATTTGAAGAAAGTTCAAAAGCTCTTAAAAGCGTTTTGAAAAGTCAAAAGTCATTTAGTGATAAAACCGGATTAGGATTTAACAAAAATGCACCATCAACAAGTAAAACAAAACAAGTTGCATTTGCGAAACCTAGGAGAGAATTGTAGGAGAAATTTTATCTCTATTTGGTGCTCATGATAAAATGATTAAAGATATCATGTTCAATACTTTTATATGTTTGTCTAACCTCCTTGGATTCATATGTATTTGAGTTTAGCTCTCTTACGAGTCAAGATTATTTGCTTAATGATTATCGTCTTGGTGGTTAATCTATGGAGCTTAAAAGGTACACGTCTCTTCAACTTACCTTTCATTGTTTCTTGTTGATTAGCATTAAGATTTGTCGTGGGTAATGTTATTAGTTTTTACTCTAAGGTGTTTATGTTATGTAAGTAATAACAAGGATTAGATCCTTCGGGATTAAAGGAGTTAGACACTTCATCTAGTAGGAGATATAAGGTATTTTACCTCTTTAAATTTTCGGGAAAAGACACGAGTAACTCTTGAGTGAGTCTCACTTAATACTTGTCTACAAGTGAGCTAAATAAGAATCTCCTAAGTGATAAGACAACCAACACTTTTGTGATGCTTTCAAATCTAGCAAAACCACAATATTTCATTGATATTTGTAGTACAACGTCTTTTGACATTATACCTTACATTTTCAATTGTGTCTTAAATTCAACCATTCTTTTGTTATAATGTCATATAAGACACACAAAGAAAAATAAATCATTTGAATTCATTAGGATGATTGGGAGAAAATGATTTATAAACATCTAGGATTTGCACATCAAATTCGACCCATAGTCTTATGATGTTGCATCTCTTAGACATTTACATTCATAGTGTTTTAAGTAAATAAACTCAAAGAGTCGAGGAGTCATTGAATTTAACATTCGATAAAAGACCACGCCCTTCTAAGATATCATCTTTGGTAGATGATGACTTAGTCGAAAGTCCAACATTGATAAGACAAGTAAGTCAAGATCAGTAACATGGAAGATGAACTATTAAAATTGAAAAACAACATCTTTTCAAACATTGAGTCAAGCAATATTGACAAGGTCATAAAAACTTGAATCATGGGTCATAGTAGTGATTAAAACAAATTTGATAAAAAGTGTTTTTGGACATTAGAGTAAAGCAAACATTAAAACAAAATAGATTTTTCAAAATAGAAAATAATGTAAATCTATGAAAGACTTTTCAATAACCTATGCAAGCTCCAAAAGCAAGGAATAATCACTCAAAGGCATTCCTAGTTATTCACATGTTTACAATGATTAAGTCCGTTATGACTTATCAAGAATGAGATTAGTAAATCCGTAGGTAAAACTAAACATAGAGAAATGTTTGGAAGTTTACTTGTTCTCACAACAAATAAATCCAACATTATGTTTAGTGCTTGTCTATGTGCTCGTTTTAGAGAAGATCCTAAAACAACTCTTTCGGAAGAGCTTGTTTGGATACATCAAAAGGTACTACACAACTAGGAGTATGGTATCCCGAAAGAACAGGAATAGAAACCATAGTGTATACTAGATGGATTATGTCGGTAATAAGTTGATAAGAAAAGCACAAGTGGTACTTGCACTTTTATACTTACTTACCCAATGATTCTCCAAAACGCTTAAGGTTCTCAAATTAGTATCAGATGGAGAAGCACGTCAACAAGCTCCACTTGAACAAGCTAACTCCCGTCGACAACGGAATTCATCTTATCAACATTGTTATCCCTTCAACAAAGGAAGCATCGACTTCAGCGACAATTTAATCCATTATGTTCTTAATTGACATATTGTGATTCGTCATCATCGCCTTGGTAAAAATGTTCATTGAGGAATATCTTAACTAAGAAAGTCTTATACGTTAACCATTCTGTCAACGTTTACACGAAACCTTTTGAATGAGAAGCATTCATCATCCCTAGACTTAGGTAAAGACTCATAAGACTTAAAACCTTAGTTTTGAACACTAGGATTAAACCACAAAAATCAAGACAAATCCTTTTGAATTTTTCCTCTGCTGTACCCGCGGAACCCTGAGACCAAACGGGCGGAACCCTCCCTTTGGTTCCGCCTGGTCCGCCGAATCTGCAGCATATTTTTATTTTAAATTCAAAACCAAACATCTCTTAACTCACAACTTCAACTTACAAACACCTTACCACATGAAAATTAGGGCTCTCACTCACATCTCTTCCAATCCAATCAACTTTGTAAGTATTTTTTTATCATAATTGCATTTTCAATCAAAGTCTATCACTTTCATCTACATACATTAACTAGAATCTTAGGGTTTATGCATAAACTTGTTAATTCATGAAAAACCTTGGTTGTAAACTAATCATAATTTCCATTAGTTAGAAATTATATCCTCTTTGTTATTGTCATGATTTACCAAACACACCAAGTTCATTGTCTTTCAAAAGTCACTAGAACACCACCTTTCACCACATTGTTAAAACAAATGAAAAACGTTATTGAAACACCACTTGCATAATATCTCTTGAATGCTAAAGGGAATGCATAACTAATATGTATTTTCGGGTACATTCAAACGAAGCTATATTGAATTAGGAGCGTTTGGGTTATCTTTTGTTTTATAACATAACTTGCATTACAAAAATGGTTCAAGCATCAAAATGAGTCAAGATAACCGCACCTCCACATTGTTTTCATATAGGCTTATACTAAAACATCCACATTATAAAAATCATTAATTTAAACTTAAAATTTTGTGTTTTCTAGGAATCAACATGCCTCCCGCAACATTCTCCGATCACAAGGAAACTCTTAAGTACTTACCCAAACACCATAGGACCAAAGGCCTTACTAAAGATCAAGTTGAAACCTTTAAGAGTCTAGAAAAAACGCTACATTCATGAAGGAAGAACCATTGATCCATCCTTCCTAAAAGGAACATCCATTCGCCAAAACTTTGCCGCAATTAACTTTGATTGCCTCCTAGACATCGATGAGCAAATTTGTCCTAGGTTCATCTTAGAATTCTATGCAACCATAAGCCTTTTCTTCGATGACAATGGTGAGTTCTCACTAACCTTTACAACCAATCAAATATCAAACATCATACCCTTGAAAGATTTTGCAACAATTCTTGGTGTCCCTAATGTTGGTACATGTCTCTACATGGATAAGTGGCCCCTTTCTATTCTTGATTCTATTGAGCGTTATCATCCATACGACACTCCTCTTGCTAATAAGGAAGAAATTCGTGAGCATCTCTTTGTTGGACCTCAACAACTAAGAAGAATCGTTCGGGAAATGAGGTAGATAAGGACCCTTTTGGTATGGAACTCAATGAGCTTAAACCACAATTTAAGAAATGGGAAGAAATTCTTAGAGCCAACGTTATAAGTTCTATAGGAAATAGAGATCATGTCAACACATGTCTTAGCTACATGCTCTATAGCATTTCCACCGGTCAACCTTTTAACTTAGCCTATTACCTAGCCAAAAGAATGGCCGACATACCCTTGGTAGGAACAACCGCTCTTCCTTATGGAATGCTTCTCACCCGCCTCTTTAGAGAAATCTCACCCATTCCTCCTAATGATAAGGGAATGTGCCTTGACTATTCTCTCGTTCCTCACATTTTCGTCCCTCTAAGTGACAAAAGAGTCTTCAAAGCTAAGGGCAAGCGTACTCGCTCACCTTCACCATCATCATCATCATCCGATATGAGCGATGACGATAAACTTCCTAACTCTAATCTACCCCCTTTAGACTACCTTTAAGAACTCCCCGTCATTAGCAATGCATCTGAAGAATTCAAGCAAACCAAAGGAATTTTCAAGTGCTTTGGAAGGTACCTAAGAAAGCTCAATAAGAAGATAGACTGGTTGTGAGATGTATGATTAAGGAGTAATTGGCTTATGAAGGGTTTAGAACTTTGTATGTGTTAAACTATGTGATTTGTATTGTTTTTCACTTCCATGCTTTATTACTTTTGTCGGATTATGTTTTGTATGAGCCTTTATGCATATTGACAATATTTGAGGTGTTTGTCAATTTTTTATGCTTATGGAAAATTTCACTAAGTTTAGTGAAAATCGCTAGCCCCCGGTCAAAGTCTTATGATATGAATGTCTACATGTCCAATTTTTGCATTTCCTAATCAGACATATAATAAATTTTCATTTTTAAGAGTTTTCGAAAAATTTGAAAATCATCTCGCGGGTCAAAAAAGTGGACTGCCTTGTTTTTCAGGCCTGGTGGATCTGGCGGCACCCTCAAATTGGTTCCGCCAGTGTAAATTCTGGGTAACCCAGTTTTGGCTCAACGGACCAGACGGAACCCAAAACAGGGTTACGCCTGTGTTTCGTGAGGGTTCCGCCAGTCACCTGCAGAAAATTTTTGTCATTTTTCTAAATTTCAAAATTTGTAAAGTGTCAAATCATTATATTTAGTGAGAAACATCTTCCCTTACTTCCAATAAATATATTAGGATCACTCTCACTCACTAGAACAATTAGGAAGTCATTTCTCGCCAAAAATTCAAATTCAAACATAACTAACCCAAGGAACCCTTGCAAAGGATCCTTCAAAACCTTTAGAAAATTTTCAAACAAATCACTTCCCATGATCACTTAGCATTGAGTGCATAAGTTAGTCTTTCACTTCACCCAATTCCATTGGATTGACATCCAATGATTTGACATGTTCTTGGAAATTTTCTAAATCATTAGAAACCTCAACATTTGTATGGTAAAACATCAAATCCAAACACCCTTTCCAACATCTCTTCCACTCTATAAATTTGACAATTTTGCAACACTTCAAATCACACCATTACCATCAAAATCCCTTCTCTTAAAGCTTCAAAACCTCACTTTTGAAATGACTAAATCCAACACCTCATCCGAATCATCAAAATCCCTTGCAAAAACCACTAGGATTAGTGTAAAACCGTGTTGCTTCAACAAAACCATCAAATCAAGCTCATCATCATCAAGTGATGCATCACTTGACATTTCTTCACCTATCCAATATTTCCTTAACCTTACTACCTCAACACCTTGCAATACCAATGTGATCACTATTCAAGATTTGCTTAATCTTGCTACTCCAACACCCTCTCCAACACATTGCAACACCAACATAGCCATTATTCCGTCACCAACTAGACCTTCAAGTGATTCAACATCACCTTCTCAACAAACTCAACCATCAAAAACTCCATCACCTCAATCACCAACACTTACACCAATGGAACTTTTCCATACACCACCAACATCACCACTACCTTATTTGGAAACTTTAGAAGACCTATCACCT
Source organism: Artemisia argyi (assembly GCA_030686995.1). Lineage (NCBI taxonomy): Eukaryota > Viridiplantae > Streptophyta > Magnoliopsida > Asterales > Asteraceae > Artemisia > Artemisia argyi. The sequence continues at coordinate 39,522,369 of CM060679.1, read as the reverse complement.
AAATCATCAAGCCCTCCGTCATTGTCACTCTTTGTCACCATTGCTCAAATGGAAACCCAACAACAACCAAGTTTTCAACCAAATGAGTCATTAGATGATGCACCTCATCAACCATCATTGGTTGAACGTTTAGCTTACCGTTATGCTAGACCATCAATTTTTCCGCAAGATCAAGGTCATACACACCTACAATCTTTTGTGTTTCACCCAATTTACAAAGACCTTCATGGTAATCCTTCCAGAGAACCAAGCTTCCGCCATTTTGTTCAAAACCAACAACCACAACAAGAACCACCACAACAACAAGAACCACAACAACAACAACAACAACAACAACCACCACAAGAGCATTCCCAACACTTTGAACCTCTATTTCCTTCGTATAAGAAAATAGAAGCATCCATTTGGGAAAAATATCCAAACCTTAATGATGAGATTGACACTCATTTAAACCACCCTCATGTCTTCAAACATATGGTTGACTCTAAAATCAACCATATTATGGTTTTACAAACAACGCTACACTCATCTAGTGAAGGAACCAAAAACACCTCTCAACCATCCACATTTGCTCCTTCAAGTTCAAACCATCCACCACCAACAAATCAAACCTCTCTTCCACCAAACTTTCCCCGCCATAATTGCGGACATTGCGAAAGAACCGCTCACATTAGTGAAGGGTGTTGAATGGATATTCGCATGCTAACCGAAGAAATGAGGTTTATCCTAAACCACATTTTGGACCGTCTACAATCCTTGTCTCACCCATCTCAAGTTTAGAGTCTCCAAAATGAAACAAAACCGTTTCTTTTGGAAAATGTTTTCCATTAAAACCAACAAACCAAGTTTAGAGCACCAACACCAAACCAACAAACCAAAACCGTTTCACCTACACATCCTTCAAAATAAAGCCCGCTACACCCTTCAACACACATTTTCATCCTTAAACAATATTAGCCTTGTTTTTGGAAAATGTTTCTCATTAAGGATAATGATGCTTTTCTTTTATAGATGTAGGATTTTATGTTCTTAGTTTCTTTTTGTTTTTCTTTTTAGAAGTAGGATGTTTTCTTCCAAATTTCTTGTCTTTGACTTTCTATAAGTCGAATTTTACATGAAATGAATTTCATTCTACTATAAGGTATGCATTGTTTGTTGACCATTTAGGTATTGTGAGTAAACTATGCCTTGCTATGGTAGCATACATATATCTTGTGTTTTAGAAACTAACCTTCTTTTTTGTAGGATCATTATCCATGTTTTCTTTCCTTGATACTCCATTTGGTGGAGTAATATTCAAGGGGGAGCATGAGAATTGCATTATTCCGCTTCGTAACTTTTAGTTGTGTTTTAGACATAATGTGCTTTCATGACTTGTTCTACACTTGCCTTGTGCGGCAACTAACATTTTTTTTGTAGGTTCAAAATCCATGTCTCCTTTCTTGGCACTCCATTTAGGGGGAGTATTGTCCAAGGGGGAGCACTTGGATCATTATGTTCTCTTCTTTTTGTTTCGACAAAAAGGGGGAGAATTTATATTAAACTTGTTCTCATTTTTTTTTCTCTTTCTAACTCTTGCATATCACATCTTCTTAGCAAAAACAAGTTTTAATACAAACTTTATAAGACTTAACACTAAATCTTGTGGATTACTTACAAATAAAGTTTATGTTTTGTCATCAACAAAAAGGGGAGATTGTTAATACAAATATCGCCTAAAACGTTATTTATATTTTACGATCTTTGCTAAGTTTTGTTAATGACAAAATATGAACTTTAGTTTATAGTAATAACATCACTTTAGTTTTAAGTCTTGTATAACTAGGTTTACATTTCTTTTTAAGCAAAACATTGTTTTTATTTCTTTATTTAGAAAGTGTCATGTCACATCATGCAATTATGGTAAGCTTGTGTGTTTGACTTACCATAACCTCTTACACATTTTTGGAAGCTTTCTTCTTTTGCTTCAATGTGTTTGACTAGGATTTAGTTGATGTGACTTTGGTTGGTTTGAATGATTTATTGCAAAACCAACTGCAAGCCTGGCGGAACCCTGAGGGTACACGGGCGGAACCCATCTGAGGGTTTCGCCGTATCCGCCAGACCTGCTGTTTGTTTTGCTATAAATACCAAGCCACTTGCTAATTTTCATCCATCACTTTAGGACATATATTTCACACATTCTTTCAACTAACTCAGTAACATTTGACTTGTGTGATCCTCTTATGTAGCAAGGGAGTTCACAAGTTCATCCAAGAAGTTACAAGTTTCAACTCAAAAGTTGCAAGACTTGTTAGCTTTCTTATGTATAAGCTTTGGTAGTTTATACTTCATTTGTATTGTGTGTAGAAGTGATCGGTTAGTATTTTAGGCCTCAAAATACAAAGTATGACGGGAGTTGTTGTACCCTTGTAAAAGAACTAACGGGAGTGGTTGTACCCTTGTAAAAGAACTCGACATCTAGCTTAGTGTCGGTAAAAGTGTAAGCGACGACGGGAGTGGTTGTACCCTTGTAAAAGAACTCAACATCTAGCTTAGTGTCGGTAAAAGTGTAAGCGACGTTGTAAAGGTTTCTCCACCGGGAAAGGAGCTTGTTGATTAGTGCTTATAACTCTCGAGTTGGGAACTCGGGGCATGGATGTAGGGCAAGGAAAAAGAGTCCTTGTAGCCGAACCACGATAAACAATCGTGTTATGGTTTGATCGTTTCTCTCTTTGTCTTTGCTTATTACATAGTGACTTTAGTTAGAATCGTTAATTACACGTAAAGCTTTTCAAAGAATTAAACAAGTAATTTGAGTTTATATCTTTAAACAAACGTAATGTTTTAAAAGCTAATCAAGTTAAAAAGCGGTAAACTATTCAAGCCCCTTCTAGTTTTCTACACATGCATCTTTATACATGTTTTGATTGTCACATCAAACAAATACCCTATAAAAAATTTAAGTTACATGCCATCTAACTATAAGAGACACTTGTAATTATTATTTGGTAAACGTGAAACCTAGGCTAAATTTTAATGACAAGGTAAAATTCTGTTTTATGTGAAACTAGATATAGATATTTTACATGTTTCTAAGTTAGACGACATAATTAAGTTGTGCGTGAGACCTAGAACTTATGGCATGAGATGGGATGAAATATGCTTACATTGCAAATTGATGAATCAATTTGATGTAATTCCCATAATGATCTAGGAATTAGAAAACTTGTTTGCCAATTATTGTTCGACATATTACTATCTTTTATACTTTTATTACTAGCAGATCAACTGATGTAATGAAATCTATCTAAAGTTTTTTCAAGAAAATTAAGTGGTTATATGAATATATCCTTGGGTATTCTATTTTCTTGAAAATATGTATTATCGAAAATACTAATGTTTGAACTTTTTTCTGTAGAAATGGCTCAACCCGATAACTCCACTATTGTTTTTGCTTTCAAGAGTCATTTTGAAAGGGAAAAACTGACTGGGAAAAATTTCAATGATTGGCACAGATCGCTCAGAATTGTCTTGAGGGCGACTGATAAGCTCGATTACTTGAATACTGCTTGCCCTAACCGTCCTACCGATACTACCCCTGAAGCAGAAAAAGCAGCATGGTACGTTGAGTACAAGAAGTATAATGAGGTTGCTTGTTTAATGCTCACATGAGAAATCAACAGATGTTGAATTGTATAACCTGCTCGATCAATTACACAGCTGTAAACATGGTGATGGGAAACCTGTAAGTGATTACGTGTTGATGATGAAAGGCTTCTTTGATCAACTTCACAGACTTGACTTCGGTTACCCCGAGAAAGTGCAAGTGAACCTAATCAATAGGTCCCTTAACAAGGACTTTAGAGGTTTTGTTCAAAATTTTAACATGCATTGCTCGGGGAAGACAGTCTCAGAATTACTCGCAATGCTGGTAGATTATGAGAAAGGTTTTCCACCTCAGGGCAAGGCTCCTAATCCTCAAGTGTTGGCAATTCAGGGAGGTGGGATCCAGAAGAAATCGCAAGCGAATAAGGGTAAAGACAAGGCTGATAAAGGCAAGTAGGTCATGGCCTATCAACCAAATCCTAAGGTGAATCAGCACCAGCCCAAGCAGAACAAGGTAAATCCTCCCAACAAGAAGTATCAGGCTTGTCACAACTGTCATGAGAAGGGCCATTGGAAACACAATTGTCCACTCTACATTCATGAATTGTGACAAAAGAAGCAGAATAATGAAGCTGGTAACCCCAGTACTTCAGGTGTGTTCTTTATGATTGAATTATTTACTTTAACTCATAAAAATTCTTGTGTATATAATACAGGCTATGGTATTCATATTTGCAATACTATGCAGGGGTTTAGAGTTGAGAAGAGGCTTGCATATGGACAACAATATCTGCACATTGGTAATGGAGCAAATGCAGTTGTTGAAGCTATAGGCGTATTTGAATTAGTTTTGCCTTCGGGCTTAGTACTGTATTTGAATAATTGTCATTATGCACCTTCAATTGTTAGGGGTTTAGTTTCCTTTTCTCGTTTATTGGATATTGGTTTTAAACATACTATCAACGGCAATGGAATTTCTGTTTCTTTTAATGATGTTTTTTTATTTTAATGCTATTGCTGTGAATGGTATTTTTGAGATTGATTTGAATGTATCCAATGATTGTAATAATTCAATGTATAGCATCAATCATAAGAGAATCAATAAAGGTCTGGATTCATCTTATCTTTGGCATTGTCAACTTGCTCATATAGGCAAGGCTTGCATGGAAAAGCTGCAACGCGATGGGCTTTTGCAAGATATCAATGATGAATCATATTATAAATGCGAATCTTGTATATCTAGTAAGATGACTAAGAAACCTTTGAATAATCGTATGGAAAGAGCTTCTGATCTACTTGGTCTAATTCACACAGATGTGTGTGGACCACTTAGACATGTGTCAATGAGGGGTGCTAGCTACTTCTTGACATTTATGGATGATTATAGTCATTATGGTTATGTTTATTTACTTAAACATAAACATGAGGTGTATGAAACATTCAAAGTGTTTAAAGCAGAAATAGAGTTTCAAACCGGAAAGAAGATTAAAGCTCTTCGTTCCGATAGAGATGGTGAATACCTGAGTCAAGAGTTTAAAGATTTTCTAGCTGAGAATGGAATTGTCCAGCATCTCACTTCTCCATATACTCCACAAAAAAATGGTGTATCTGAGAGAAGAAATCGTACATTGCTAGGTATGGTACGATCTATGTTTAATCTTACAACTCTTCGTTTTTCGTTTTGGGATCATGCCTTAGAATCTGCAGTTCGCATTCTACATATGGTTCCAACTAAGAAGGTGGATAAGACACCATATAAGTTATGGACCGGTAAAGTGCCTAACTTGTCTTATCTAAAGATCTGAGGTTGTGAGGCGTTTGTTAAACGCGACTCAACAGATAAACTCCAACAAAGATATGTAAAGTGCATCTTTGTAGAATACCCAAAGGAAACAATGGGTTACTACTTTTATTACCCACCTGAAAATAAAGTTTTTGTTGCAAGGTATGGAGATTTCTTGGAAAAGGAATTCATATCTCAAGAATTCAGTGGGAGAGTTTATGATCTGGAAGACGATCAGGAAGATGCATTACTTTCTGAAAACACTAGCCAACTTCCGGAAGAACCTGAAAGTTTAGGTCCTCCACCGGAAGTTGAAGTGGTTCCCATTTGCAGATCTGTAAGAACTGTGAAAGCTCCTGAACGTCTATGTCTTAACGTAGAATCTGAGGAAACTATACTAGGGGATCTTGATGAACCTCCTAGCTATAGGGCTGCCATGAATGGTCCTGAAAAGGAAAAATGGTGAGTTGCTATGAATGGGGAAATGCAATCCATGAAAGATAATGAACTCTGGATTGAAGTAGACCTTCCTCCTAATGCCAAGGTAGTTGGAAGTAAGTGGCTCTTCAAAAATAAAACTGACATGGATGGCAATGTACACACCTATAAAGCCCGTTTGGTAGCTAAAGGCTATACTCAAACTTTTGGTGTTGACTACGAGGAGACCTTTTCTCCTGTAGCTGACATTAGGGCTATTAGGATTCTCATAGCTATAGTTGCATAGTATGACTATGAGATTTGGCAAATGGATGTCAAAACCGCCTTCTTAAATGGTCGCCTAGATGAAGACATCTATATGGTGCATCCTGAGGGGTTTGTGAATCCAAAATTCCCAAATTGTGTATGCAAACTTCAAAGATCCATTTATGGATTGAAGCAAGCATCACGACAATGGAATAAAAGATTTGACAGTGAGATTAAAAAGTATGGATTCACTCAAAATCTTGATGAGCCATGTGTATATCACAAAGCTAGTGGGAGTGATGTAATTTTCCTTATTTTATATGTCGATGACATATTGGTCATGGGAAAAGACATTCCAAGTTTGCAAAAGGTTAAGGCATATCTTGGAAAGTGTTTTTCTATCAAAGATTTAGGGGAAGCTGCATTCATTCTTGGAATCAAAATTTATAGAGATAGATCTCAGTGATTGATTGGATTAAGTCAAAGTACTTACATTGATAAAATATTGAAGAGATTCAATATGCAAAATTCCAATAAAGGATATTTGCCGATGTGAGAGCAACATGGCTTAAGCAACAAAGTTTGTGCTTCAACACCTGCAGAGGTGGAACGCATGAAGAGAGTCCCTTATGCTTCAGATGTGGGATCTATTATGTATGCGGTGAAAAGTACAAGGCCTGATGTGGCATTTGCTTAGAACTTGACCAGTCGATATCAACAGAATCCGGGTGAACTTCACTGGACTGCTGTTAAGAATATTCTTAAGTACCTTAGGGCTACTAAAAATATGTTCTTGGTATATGGGGGAAATCCAGATACAGAACTTGATGTTACAGGTTACTGTGATGCTTCCTGGAAAGGTGATACAGATGATATGAAGTCTCAGACGGGTTATGTCTTTGTCATTAACGGAGGAGCTGTGGATTGGAGGAGCAAGAAGCAGAGTACATTAGCGATGTCTGCAACAGAAAGTGAGTACATAGCTGCTTCAGAAGCTGCAATGGAAGCCGTTTGGATTAGGAAATTTGTATCGGGGCTTGGAGTTATGCCATCAATTCAAAGACCTATAAAAATGTATTGTGACAACTCAGCTGCAATTACATTTGCCAATGAACCTGGAATCATGAAAGGCACCAGACATTTCCCGATTAAGCATCACTATGTTCGAGAACAAGTCGAAATAGTTGAAATCGAGTTACTTAAAGTTCACACAGATGAAAACTTAGCAGATCAATTAACAAAGCCTCTACCTGGCACTAAGCTTTATAAGCATGCTGAAGGCATAGGGCTTCGTTTAGCTGAAAGTTTCATGCCCATTTGTGATTAGTATTTAGATAAATGATGTAATGTACGATTATTATTTTAATGAAATAAAGATATTGTTTATGTTTATTTATCATTGTCTTAATAATATATCATGTATTTGCATGTTTAAATTCATGAATAAATTATTATTCTAAATTGTCCGTTGTCGGTTAATGATATGGGAATATCATTAAATTAAGACAAATCTGAGTATTGGTTAGAATATACTTGAAAGTATATTGATGCGTAGTCATACTAATTTCACATGATATTCAATGAATTGAATATAGGACTTATCCCAACTTCATGATTTCACATTATGGGGATTTTCATTAAAGTGAATCATGTTTAAAAGTTATCATCAGACTTGAGATATCAGATAAGTGTTATGGATGTAGTGCATTTCTGTGAAGCAGTCATAAGGATGATTTCTTCCTGGTTGCGTCAGGAACTTGTGGTCGTGATTCTCTAGTCTCTTCCTCATTATTAGAATCATCCAAGTTTTGGAAATTCAAAGGACCTTTTATCGATCCCGAGGTGGTTTCCGAAGTCTTGGATTTCTTCCGACTCTTTGTCCTGAAAGCAGGCAACTCAACATCCTTCCAAGTTCCAACACTCATGATTCCTTAAAATTTTCTCTTCCAATGTAAAATCTTGACCGTAAATCACGGTATTCTCTAAGAGATTTTGAGTAGTCGTCTGCGTCATTCTCACCATTTCCGCATGATATTATCCATAATTGCACAAAATTGCCCAACCTAACTACAAATCTGATTCTTCCATTTGGAAATAATCGAGTCGTACGACCTTTGTGAACCAGTTTCTCTTTTAAAGTACACAAAGGTTAATTCGATTATTTCCAAATGGTAGTCGTGTTTGATATTCAAAAGCGGGTGCACGAAAGCGAATACCCCGATTTTGTGGTGGTGTTATGCCGGTTAATTCGAAATTTGAATCTGGCAAGAAATTCAAATTCGAGGCATTTTTGGGTAGTCGGGATCGTCATTTTTTTATGTGGGAGTTTATTATTATTATTATTATTATTATTTTTTATTTTTTATTTTTTTTGACATGATTAATATGGATGAGAAGTTGTTTGAATTGTGTTTGAAATTGTTTGTTTGAGATTGTTATTTATAAGATTGTAAAGTGGTAAAGTTTAAAAAAAAATAGTTTTATTTATTTATTTTAATTAGTTTAAACAGTAACAATTTTTTGGAAATGGTTATGTATTAATTCAGTCGTTCAAACGACCATATTGTGAATTTGATCAACAGGCGACCGATCAGGACCAAAGGCGACCGATCGAGGTCGACCGACCACAGTGTCTAGCCTTATACATGGCAATCACCGTCACTATATATCACTTATAGTATTGTGCATGAAATTTTAAATATAAAAATGTGATATCTGTCTCATGAGTCATGACATACAATATTTGGAGTTAGAACAAAGCAACTAGATAAAGACATAAAGTAATGCTGGTTTAAAATTTAAAAAATACAAAGAATGTTCACATGATTAAGGATATATGTCGAAAATTTACAAAAAGACAAGGGGCAAAAATGTAAACATACAAAACTTAGTGAAGCTGCTTTACATCTTCAGCTACCAGATAAAAGTCATAGAAGCTGTTCGAATTCACAAAAACACGTAACTTTAAAAACAAATGATGCCAAATAAGCTGATCATCAAAATACCGTTACTGTTAACGGTGGTAATTACCGTTATAACCTCCGTAACTGCCACCGGAGATTACGTCCGACCACCACCTCGTAAAACCTTACAGTTCCCGTGGGATTCTAAACCTTCATCTCAACCTCAACAGGTTTGGTTTTATTTTATATTCTAATTAACTTATTTTGTTTTTAAAATTATGATCATTATCTTATATAGTTATTGTAGATCAATGTATGATACATAGATTATATACTGTGATAGGTTGCACATGATTCTTACTTTATTTATTTAAGTATCATACTTTTTTAGTTGTATATTATTAGATATTTGATGAATTTAGTGTCACATGTGATGTAAGTATTGGTTTATAGTTTTATACATGTATATGTGGATTATTCTTCATGTTTTTATAGCATGTGCCGATATGAAACGCTTTAGGCCTTTTTTTTTGGGGGGATTTATGATGTGAATTAGTTATATAGGTATAAAAATGTTTTGAAAAATGGATCGGGACAACAGTGGTTTAACTATTTGGACTGGTTCTAATAAATGGATGACGGTATAATTAGTTAAGAGTTTACAAGAAGTGCATCTCCGAACCATGATAAAGTATGAAAATCTAGTACTAATGATAGGTACAAATTTAAACACTAAATATAGAAAGAATAAAATATGATTTGCTGACAGGCTGTTTGGCCAAGCAAACCGAAAAAGGTGGTAGTCTGGTTCTTCCTGGTCCAACTGGTCTAGTTATAAAGTGCCTAGGAAACATGGGGTATAAACTCTCGGACTTACCTTATATAGAATATCTAGAACTCATGTTTGGCAAGTGTTGGAAAGTTGTAACTTTATTAGTACATTCTGCTAGCTTTTTGATATGCATCTTTTTTACCTGATTTGTGATTGTATTGTAGTGTGGTGCATATAGAAAGGCTTATACACATGCTATGTTTGGCAAAATTAGCTGTGAGTAGGCACAACTCACCGCTCACAGCTTTTTAAAGAAGCATTGGAAAAATGAGCTTTCCTAAAAAATAGTAAAGCTCACCGCTCTTTTGCCAAACGAATACTAAAAATCAAAAAGGTCATTGCTCACCACTCATCGCCCCAAAAAGCTCCAAAAAGCACTGCGCCAAACATAGCCTAGTGGTTGCAAGCTGCATCTGGAAACATGCTTTGTTTCCCTGATTCAAGCATCATATTGCTTCAAATTGGTTGATCATGAGGATACATAAAGGACTAAAATGTATTTTGATAAGTTTTTAATTGACTTTAAAAAGGTAAAACAAAAACGGTGCGCCAGGGAGGGGCTGGTGGGCACAATTACACAACTGCTGAAATGTGTAAACATTTACCTTTATTTTCCACATTATTTGTATGGGAAATTTATAGTACCATTATCACCCCTCACTTTATCTCCTTTCTAGAATTTGTGCCTCTGCTACTTGGGAAAATATACAAAATAACATACCATGGTGTATGCTGTTTTGTATATGTGTAACGTTGGTTGATGAAACTAAGAAATGTGCTCATAACATACCATGGTGTATGCTGTTTGTATATGTGTAACGTTGGTTGATGAAACTAAGAAATGTGCTCATATAAAGCTAGAGTTTGGATAAATGCTTCAAAGCCTACAAGGCATGTGCTGAAATCGAATAAATGAACTATGTTTTAACTTTTGCTTGGTTGAAGGAAAAGTAGAAGGTGCATTGAAATGGCTATCTAATATGTAGCTAAGAATATATTTTAATTGGTTATTTTTTGTTGTAATTATGAAAATGATATGATGATTCATAAGGGTATAGGTCATAAGTTAGAAGGAAGATAGCTGAGGTGGCAGCAAGCATTGATAATGTAAGTTACGGTTTGGAATAAACTCTTAAGTGACCTTAAAATTCTATTTAAGTTTTAGTACTACCGTTGGTCGGTCTAGGCTAATGTCCAAACTTCAAAGGATGTGTATTCTTATTAAGTTGTAGTTTTTGGTTCAGTAAGTAGTTGCTCTTATCTGGATGATAAGGGTGAATGGAATACATAAATTCAGATTACGTGCACATCTAGTAGACTATTACACATATTTGGGGTGGGTTTATCATGCAACATACACTTGCAGTTGAAGCCTTATATACAACTCATGCTGGTGTTTCTTTGTTACGCGGCTTCATTATATTTGCTATTGAGGTTTCTTGCAGCTACCAAGTTTTTTTTTATCATATTTCCATATAGGTTCACTTAGCTTAGTTTTTTTTCACTCGTTCAGAAGCTTTTGGGTCTAACAATACTTTGCACTAGTGCCCATTGCTAACCAAAATAACTATTGCAGGTGCATATTTCATTGGCAGGGGATAAACATATTCGTGTTACATGGACTACTAGTGACACATCATCTCCTTCACTTGTTGAATACGGAACATCACCTGGAGAATACACCTATAGGGGTCATGGAGACACTACCTCCTATAGCTATTTACTATATAACTCAGGGACAATACACCATACTGTCATCGGTCCACTAGAACACAACACCGTTTACTATTACAGATGTGGAGGTCAAGGACCGGAGCTCAGCTTCAAAACCCCACCGTCAGAACTTCCAGTGACATTTGCTGTGGCTGGTGATTTAGGTCAAACCGGCTGGACGAAGTCAACTTTGGACCACATTGATTTATGTGAATATGATCTTCACCTACTTCCCGGTGACCTGTCATATGCTGATTACATACAGAGCAAGTGGGACACGTGGGGGAATTTGGTGCAGCCACTTGCGAGTGCAAGACCATGGATGGTAACACAAGGGAATCATGAAAAGGAGAATATACCATTTTTTAAAGATGGTTTTGAATCATTTAATGCTAGATGGAAAATGCCTTACGAAGAAAGTGGATCAACTTCAAATCTTTATTATTCGTTTGAAGTTGCAGGAGCTCATGTTGTCATGCTTGGTTCCTATACGGATTATGATGAGAACTCTGATCAGTACAACTGGTTGAAGGCAAGTTTGTTTCAATTATAGTAAAGATAAATGATAATACAACTCTGTTTGAGTGAGGTAAATAACAGAATGTCTCGTATTTTAGAAATCTATAAAATAATCAAATGATTTGCAAGCCACCAAATATTTTCCTGAAACATGATTTGTGCAGAAAATCTTGGTTTTCTTTTTATTATTATTTATAAATTTTACGGAATTTACTTTGAAATTTGGGAAAAATGAAGTTTTTTGGTGATTTCTGTTGTGAAATCAAAGGAATATTCAAACTTGCTTTTCCCAATTATGTGATTATGTTGTAATTCTGTTAAAAAGTTGGACATTTTGTTATATACTCCACTCAGAAAGGGTTAGATTATTAATTTTTCAATACTTTCTTATCACTTAATTTAAGAGGGACTATCATTTATCATTTATATTGTTTTGGGGACGACATTGTACTACTTATAACCCTTCATGACAAACCATCTGCCATTTGTTTATATATCAAGTTAACTACGGAGTACAATATTTGGATTAGTGTAAATGTTTGATATATTATAACTTGTTGCTGTAATCTCTCACAACAGGCAGATTTATCATCAGTAGACCGGGAAAAGACACCTTGGTTACTTGCATTATTTCATGTGCCATGGTATAACAGTAATAATGCACATCAAGGTGAAGGCGACAAGATGATGGAAGCAATGGAGCCATTACTTTACGCTGCTGGTGTTGATATCGTCTTCGCTGGCCATGTGCATGCTTATGAACGCACGGTATACTTGTAATCTGATACTAGTTTTATGTTTACTTTAAGAAATGGAGTTTTGATGACTGACTCTTTTTCATGTGTATCTTTCTTTAGAAACGAGTGCACAATGGCAAATCAGACCCTTGTGGTGCCGTTCATGTGACAATTGGAGATGGAGGAAACAGAGAAGGTTTACAAAGCAAGTAAGTTCAGTTTCATGAGCCTTGCTAAAATCTAGCACCCTTCCTTTCAGACATCAGTGGCCAGGTGGCCTCTGGACCCATGTACTTCTGAATCGGTCAATTTTGGTTTTATTTTACGGGTCAAATGGGTAAATTCGGTTGTATTGTTACCTAAGCTGCGTTTTGAATGTGCACAATCTTCTAATCACTTAAAAACACTAGAGTATTGCTATAGACTTTTAGTAATATAGCTCTTGCAGGTTGCAATCATATTTAGCACGCCAATTGTATATATCTGTGAATATTTTGATAAAAAGTGTTACGGGGCAACCCAACCCATTTTCAGCAGTGAAAACTACTTGCTTTGAACCGATTTTCCCATCTTCTTTCCTCTTCTCCAGTTAACTTTAGTCTTGTATTATTTAGTTCTTTCGCTTTCATTATTCAATAAAATCTTCTTCACATTAACTGCCAGTTACATCAAGTTTCAAGATCTTATAACCACTCATTTGACCCTCAATAGGTACAAGGACCCATCACCAGAGTGGTCTGTGTTTCGTGAAGCGAGTTTTGGCCATGGTGAGCTCAAGTTAGTGAACTCAACTCATGCCTTTTGGAGCTGGCACAGGAATGATGATGATGAACCTGTGAGGTCTGATGAGGTGTGGATAACCTCATTGACGAGCTCACAGTGTGCTGCTAAAGAAAGAAAAGAAGCTAGAGAAACATTTTGGTTGCCTTAAAAGGCATTTTGGTAGTAGTAATGGCACACATTATCCATGTATTACTGATTAATACTTATGTAAATACATAGTTGATCTATCAAACATGTTATTTTTTGTGTTGTTGCTGGTTATATCTGTCAGAAATTATGTACTTGTTCTTGAGTGTAACAATATGTATCCTCCTGCATCGTTGCTTTATTAATACGATTATATGTGTTTATATGTGTGCAGGTGTGTGTATTTGATTTGGAACAGGGGTTGATACAGTTTATATGGTATGAGACTATAGGCAATGAATGATCAACTTATGTATTTGGAAAACCATGTCATTTTCTTGAAGAAACACCTCATTTTTAGGGGTTATAGAAGCCATAAGATCTAAAAAACGACAATAGAGTTTCCACTCTTTGTTCGTTGCGACTGTCTCCATACACGAAAATAACGTGATACAAGGTTGTTGTTTTGTCTGCAATCCTTGATGAATGATGCTCTCTTCTCGGTGGCCATGTCCATGCATGGCAAATGCTGGTTTCGTAAAAATATAAAATATCTTTTGTTATTACAAGTTTAAATTATTCTTGACGAATGATTTTCGTCTTTTTATATTTAGCAGGATCCGACATTTTTTTTTTTTTTTTTTTTTTTTTTTTTGAACGGCGAGTTAGTAGTTAGTAATTCGAACTCACAGTCAGGGGCGCAGCTTCTGGGGGGGGGGGGGGGGGAGGCGGCCGACCCCCCGAAATTTTTTTTGCGATGTAGGGGTATATAGTTTTCGTGTAGAAAAATTTCGGTATTTTCGATTTCGCCCCCCCCAATTTAATTCGGTTTCGATCCCCCATAGTGTTAGGGAAAAAAAATTTTAGATCCCGACCCCCCACTCGAAATTTCCAACCTTCGCCCCTGCTCACAGTGACATCCAATTGGGCAGTATACAAGCATCGAACATTTCTCCTTAGGGGATAAACCCCACTATACAAGCATCGAACTTAGTATACAAGCATCGAACCTTTCTCCTTAGAGGATAAACCCCACTATACAAGCATCGAACTTTTCTTCTTAGGGGATAAACCCCACTTCTGCTTCTATTTTTTCGGGCCCCTGAAGGTCCATGGTGAGACTCGAACCTGAGACCTCTCCAAGGATACCTCCTCAAGGTTACCCTTGGTGGCCAACTGAGCTAGCCCAGTTGGTTTTAGCAGGACCCGACATTATATCTACTAGCACGGTACTCATGTGTTGCGACGATGGATAACACGTAATTAGAATTTTCTGTGAACAAATGTTTTTCAATTGTACGATTTTTGTAGCAATAACTTTACGGATGTCGTAGAATTTTTGGTTGGAATAAATTAAGCAGTGGATAATTAATATAAAAATAGTTGGGGTACCCGTTGAGAAATAAACATGTGAGTCTTATTTAGGATACAAAAGTTCGTGGTAGCTGACTATTTTTAATAATATCAAGAAGGTATGCGACAATATGATATGCTTCACAGGACTATGTAAGTTGTAAAACCCATTTGGTAAAACCTTATGTGACTTGTTAAGTATGACAAATGTATAAAAGTTACATTGTCTAACAATATTATAGAGAAAAAGCGGGAACTTTTCACTTTCTTTTGTGTTTCGTTGAATTGCAAAACATATCAATATTTGAAATAACACATATACACATGC
Organism: Artemisia argyi; assembly: GCA_030686995.1. Lineage (NCBI taxonomy): Eukaryota > Viridiplantae > Streptophyta > Magnoliopsida > Asterales > Asteraceae > Artemisia > Artemisia argyi. Next base: position 39,507,020 of record CM060679.1, on the reverse strand, counting down.
AAATCAAATTAATATACAATATAGAATGTATACAACTACACATATGCAAATAATTAGGGTTTGTTTTTACTGATCTCTCACTCAAAGATTCAATTAAATCAATCACAATAAAAAGACAACTTTTTTCAGACGCTTTACAAACGGTTTTAAATCAACGTATTATATTTTACCTCCCAGTTTCTGTTCAAAGATTATCAGTACCGGTGCACATTCTTCTCGGTTCATCCAACCAGTCTAGTCAGATTCTATTTTTTTTTATGAAAAAAAATCTTATTAATAAAGGCTAATAAGATTAATTGTTGTTACACTTGAGGGAACATTTTTTAGTCATCTAGCATTACTAGGGACGGAGCCAAGGGGGTGCTCGCGGGTGCACGTGCACCCTGATGAGTGCTCAAACACTCATCATTTTTGGTCAAATCTGAACTGCAAAACATACAAAAACACTCAATAATGCATCAAATTACTGAAAATATTTCAAAATTGTGTTTTATATGTTTTAGATGCAAAATGAGTAAAAACAGATGAAAAACGTACAAAGTTTGCATAATTAGCAGTTTCAGTCCCCCAACTTTCAAAGTTTGGCAAAAATAGTCCCTAGAATTCAAAAATGTGGAATTTTATCAAAATAGGTCCTTGTACTATTTGGGATTGGCAAATTAAAACCTTTTTGATAATTATGAGAAAATGGCAATTTTAGTCCTCGGGGTTTGGAAATTTACAAAAAAGGTCCTTAGGTGTTTATTTGGAAAAATATAAATTTTGGTCCTTGTACTAATGAAACTTGACAACTTTGGTCCTTGTCATAATTTTGGAAAATGGGCAACTTCAGCCCTTCATCTTTTGGTATTTTACATTTTTGGTCCTTATGGTTATATTTACTAAATCAAACAAACACCTTTTGTTATTTATTACCAAATCCAAAACACCCTCACCAGCCCACCAAGCCCAACTAAACCCCAGCCCATCCCCCATTTTGATATTACCCCGGTCAAAACAAACGGTCAAACCCAACACCTCACCACTGTACACCATCCCTAACCTCTCCCCTAAAACCTGTAATCATGCCTCCCCCTCCTCCCTCAACTTTTCACCAAACCACCAACTTCATTAAATACCACTCACCAAACCAACCCCCCTCATTAATACCCCAACCTGCCCACCTAACCCACTCAAAAAACTACCCTCACATGTTTCTCGCCAAAATGAAATTCAAAGGCTGTGATCAAAATTGAGCTTATCCAACGGCTCAGAACAAGGTGGGAAAGTCTCTGAGGATCTCCAGGGTCTATAAAAGTCAAACAAAAAAGAAGAATGATGTATTAGTGTAATAGTAGTTGTAGTTTAGTTTATAGTGTCGAATTAATGTAATTTTAATCTCTAGCTGTAATTTTTAGCTTAAATGTGTTGTATTCTATGATTCCACTGTAGTTAAAACCTATTTCATATATTAATTTCAAGTTTTCTTCACCTTTTCAGTTTATGCATTTTTTTCTCAAAAATCTCTATATCACTTAATGTTGGTAACTGTAGTTGTTTAGAGTTTACATAAGCTTAATTATACTCAAGTATAAGCTTTCTAAAGCTTAGAAAGCATTTGCATTCAGTTAGGTTAAGAAAAGCAAAAAAAAAAAAAAAAACAAAAACAAAAAAAAAAAAAACAAAAATATATATATATATATATATATATATATATATATATATATATATATATATATATATATATATATATATATATATATATATATATATATATATAGTAGAATACTCAGTGGAAATTCAAACATAAGGAAGGAAGAAGAAAGAAGATGAAACAAAGCTTTGGAACCTGGTTTAGAGTCCCATGGGGGACATTAAGTTGTGTTCTTGTTCCTGGTTCTTGGGTATCTACTAATTTGGAAACCAAGTAAGGCTTTGATCTGAATTTTGGTCTTAAATTGTATCACTTGTTAATTATTGTTGTTTGCTATTCATTTCTGCTTAGTTAGGTCTAAATTAGCTTAATATAAGTTATTTGGTCATGTTATAGTGTTAATTTGCTCACTTACTTTGAAAATCACCAAAACTGTTTCACAAAGGGGTGTTTGGTTTAACACTGCCTAGGTGGTCTTGTGGTTTAACTATGATTGATTGTTGTCTCTGTATGTCACAATAGGGTAATACAAGTTAGATAAACCTTAACATCCTAGTTTCTAGTAACCATAAGTCAAAATCACATTAAGAACCTCTTAACTGTCCACTGTTTAGGATTTAGGACCCATAAACCATCATATCATAGTATAAGTTGTTGTTCTAGTTTTATATGGTCTTATTCTAGCTTATTACATGTTTTACAGTCATTAGATTAGGTTTTAAATCCATCAAAGTCAAAAATTCAAGTTTAGGCAAAAAAGTCAAAAATTACATTTGTGTAGAAATCCAAATATTCAGGGAATTTTCCTGATTTTTGTGTTAGGATTTAAGACTTGAACTTTTTACATATTGTACTCTACCAGCTAATCTTCAGAAATCTACATTGTGCTTAATTTTGTGAATTTTTTAAGAGCTTGTTTTGGTGGCTCAAACAGACCTGCAGGGCAAGGTGTTGCCCTGCTCCACAGATCTTGGCAAAACACCCATTTTCAAGTAGCCTTAACTTTTCCCTAGTGGGCCCCACCCTCTGGTTTTTGGTTTTTCAGAAAGCCAATAAGCTAGTCTTTAGGGCCAAGTGCTTATTTCTTGGTTTACAGCTTGTTAGCTAGGGCTGCATAGCCCATCAAATCTGTCCCATTTTGCTTATCTGTTGAGTAAGCAGCTTTTGTACCAACATTCAAGGCCCTCTCATACCCTCACCTGTGGACCCCAAAGCTTCACTTCTAGCTTTTTAGAAAGCTTATTGGCTCAGCTTGTTGATTCCAATTTTTGTTTGGGCTTCCAAGGTCCCTAGTGGACCCCACAGGCCCCCTTAAGTCACCTATTTAGCTTGTGTGAATCTGTGTTGGTGTGGATTTGCTTAAGTCAGCTTATTGGCTTATTCAGAGTACTTCATTACTTGTTTTTGCTTATTTCCAAGTTCCCTCAACCCAGTGTAGCTTATTTATCTCTGTGGGTCCATTGTTAGCTTATTTGAAGCTTATAGCTTGACAGTTTGACCAAAGTCAACTGTCCAAGCAATAAGCACTTGTAGTGCTTATTTTTTAGCTTTGTCCAAAGTGCCTTTTTCAAAGTTGCTTATTTTTAGGTATAAATTAGTTTTGTAAAAGAAAAATCTAGAAAAACCAATTTAATTATAAGTGATAGTTTCTATTTAATGTGATTTATCTTTTTAATTTTCATTTTTGGATTTTTATTAAGTAACCTGCAATTTTATATTTTTCTTAATTTCCTTTTATCTTTAAGTACTTTCAGTAATTTTTCCAAATTTTTATATTGTAATTTAGTATTATTTAGATTTAATATTAGTTTAATTAATAATTAATTAATATTTAAGTATTAAATAGCAAAATTAGTTTTTATAAAGTAATACCTAGTTTTTATATCTTTCCTAGCTCTTATATAATATAATATAATTTTAGGAATTTTTCTAGAATTTCTACTGTTCATTTTCTATTTTTTATAATTTAATTAGTTTAATTAGTAATTAATTAATATTTAATATAATAATTAGTAAAATAGTGTAAAATATATAAAACAAACTTTTTATAATTTTTTAAGATTCATGTGATGGTTAATTAGGTTTATAAAATTTTTCTTAATTTTTTAAGTCTTTTTAGTATTTTTAATAATTTAAATTAGTTTAATTAGGTAATTAATATTGAATTAGTAATTAATTAATATAAAAATCACAAAAAGACAAAAATCCATATTTTTAATTTTAAAAATTGTTTTTAGTTATTTTATAATTTTAGAAATTTAATTTTCACTTTTCTAGTATTTAAATAATATTATATTGTATTTAAGTTATTTAAATATTAATAATTATTATTAATTAGTATTTAATTAATAATAAATAAGTGATTAGTGTAAAAATTAGTTTTCTTTTTCTAAAAATTTTCTTTTAACCTTAGGTTTGTAAAAAAGTCATTTTCACCCCCTGTGGGTTTTCAGATTTCAGTTTTCACTTTTTATTTTGTACGTTCGCGTAAATTTAAACTGAACGTACACGTTTTTAGGTTTAAAACGTTTCTGGTTTTTCTACTTTTACAACCTTGTTAATATAGATTATTTAAGCTATTTTCTTGTATAAATCAGTAGTGTAATCAATCACAAACCCTTTTCTGTCCAAATTCACCTGATCACAAACTCGTTTGAATACAATCCACACCTCGTCGGGACATAACGACCCGGGGAAACCCTATACTTCCGCGGAGATTGACTCTTAGGATGTTTGACTTTGTTGACCATTCACCTGGTCAATTTAGTTGACCGTTTGGAGCCAATCAAATTTTGGCGCCGCTGCCGGGGTGGTTGTGTGCGTATCCAAACGTATTTGAAGATTAGTGATCTTTGGATATTCATTCCTTTGTATATTTATCCACCCTTGTTCATATTATCTTCTTATTTATACAAAACAGTTCACGAAAACATTTTAAAATCAGTTTTCAACGAACACAAAAAACCCAAAAAGATTTTCTTTATCATTTGTGTAAAATGTCTTTCCAAAATCCAAAAATATTCATCTTTACCCTCCTACCCTTTTGATTCTTCATTCCTTACCCTCCTAAACCTTTTGATTCTTTCTATGTCTCATCCACACCTTCTTATTTGCCAATGGTGTGGTAGTCCTCATAATGGTGGTAATTGCCCCAGCTGTGGCATGGTAGAGTCAGGAAACGGGTTTGTCTATAACCAGAATCCCTATTCCTACCATGACACCACTGATTCATTCCATCAGCTACCACACCATGAGACTCAGCAGTTTTACTGTTGTGAGTACTGTGGTGGTTCACACTACAGTTCTGATTGTCAATCGGGAAACATGCTTGTCTATGAGCAGTTTCCTGATAACAATTATGACTCTAGCACATACAACCCACAACCACATCAGTTTTACTGTTGTGATTACTGTGGAGGTCCACAGTCTAGCTCGTATTGTCAAACAAGGAATCCATTTCCTTGTAACAATTACGACTATTCGTTTTCAGACCCACCTCCACAGTACCAAATGATCCAAGCAACTTCTCATGATATTGAGCAAGACCTTTTACTAAAGGCTCTTGAGATATTGAAAGAACTTAAGGAGGAGTTGGTTACTACATCGTTTCAAGACTCTCGTGAGAAATCTATGGCATAATTACTTGCTGAAGAACGAGAGGCTAGAAACAAAAAGAGTATGGAGGAATTACTTGTCGAAGAACAAGCAGCTATAACACGTGCCAAATTTCGTAAAGCTGCTCTTCTAGACTGTGATGATGATAGTGATAATGAAGACACCCTTGATATCCTTCAATTTTATAAGGGTTCGTCAGATTCATCATTTGTGATTCCTCCCATTGAAAATCAGGGAGAAAATAATGAGACGTAGAAATTACTAGCAGAAGATCAAATGGAACTCGTACAATCCATGAATGCTAGCTCCTCTCCACTCCCTCAGTCTATTGATATCACACCCGAAGTTCACACTCACTCTCTTACCATGGGGGACGAGCATCTTAGCACTATTCCTGAAAAGGAATCAAACGAATTCATAAAGTCTAGTGTTGAGAACCTTGTCCCAATCCCAAGAGAGTCACAGGGAACTTTTGATCATGTGTGTGATTTACCTTCCCCTCTTGAGTGTCCAAAAGATCAATTTGAGACTTTATCCGATTGTAGCGAAGATTGTGCATCTTATGGAGACATCGAGTATGTTGAGGCATCAGTTCCACATTCTGATGCTGATCATCTTCTTGAGGAGTTCGCCGATGAACTTACTCACATCAATCCACTTCCAACGGGAAGTGACGATGATCTCGTTGACTTTGAAGCCGATCTTGGAGAAATTGAAAGTCTCCTATATCATGATCCACCACTCACTTCTGATCCCAACAGTCCAATAGAGAATGTTAATCTCTTTGTTCCCGAAACTTTCAAAACTACTCTCACCAATCCTCTGTTTGAATTCGAATCTGAATTCACTTTGATTTCTGATAACCCAATCTTTGGTGCTCAGAACGAGGATAGTGATGAGTTTATATCGGAACATGAATTCACAAATTCACATCTTGTGAATAATTCTCTTCATGGTGAGTTCTCCGGTGAACTCACTCATCATATCATGACTCCTTCGGAGTATGATAGCCCGGGGGGAGATGCACCCAATCATGAGGATTTGCAAATTACCACCCTCCCTCCCGGGATGTTTTTGAGCTTAACCCTTGAAATCCAAATTCAGGCTAATGAGCCTGCTCAAGAGGAAGAAGATCTTATCATGATTTTCATCATGGTTTTCTTCCTTTTCTTCACCTACCGGGTGACTTCTTCTCTTCTTCACTCCTTCGGGAATGAAGATACCATATTTGATCCCGGCATTTTCATTTACCACTATCTTGAGCCGGGTACTTATCTCATCAGTGTGGAACTTTCACGTGCTTCAAATGTTTATCCGAACATCTTGAATGAAAGTCCGATGGAGATTGTCTTTTCCACATCATGCTTCCCCATGAACCAATGAATTCGGGGTCGAGTCAAGCTAGCGACTCGGTAAACAAAAACAGTAGCATGCTTATAGGGTTTTCACCTTAAGTGTGGGGGAGTTACCCCTACTGTGGTTACAAATAAAGTGAAAAAAAATGGTGTTTCCACATTTAGCTTGTAATGTTGCCCTTTTACGTTCAAAGAGTCGGCATAATAGCCGGGACTTTGAATATTGAGGACAATATTCATTCTAAGTGTGGGGGGTATTTTAGCGAATTTTATCACATTTTACCTTCTAGTACCCCCGTTTTTGGCAAAAATTTAAAATTTTTTTCACTTGTGCTTCAAATTTTTTTGTGGTTATCAGTCCGCCATGTCTAAACGACAAAATGATTGGCTAATCCAGGAGCAAACGGCTCTTGGTAAAGATATATCAAATCCGTTTATGGCTTACAATTTGCCCAAAATTGTATGGTATCTCAACTCGCCATATCCTAAAAAGTGAAAGAGTTGGCTAGCCCGCAAGATTATGGCTTGTGGTAAAGGCAGTGGAAAACCATAATTGGTAATCAACTCACCAAGACGTCGACTATGTCCATCAAGAGTTGGCTAGTCCAGAAGCAAACGGCTTCTGGTAAATACAAATCAAATCCGTTGACAGCTCGTCGTTTGCTCAAAATCACATGGTTATCAGGTGGACCATAGTTCTTACTTGAACTAAAACATTTGGCTACTCCAGAAGTAATGGCTTTTGGTAAAGAGATTAAATTCCATTAAGTTTTCAAAACATTTTATTGCTAGGGACTAGCAACAGTTTAGTGTGGGGGATTGATGAGTGCTCAAACACTCATAATTTTTGGTCAAATCTGAACTGCAAAACATACAAAAACACTCAATAATGCATCAAATTACTGAAAATATTTCAAAATTGTGTTTTATATGTTTTAGATGCAAAATGAGTAAAAACAGATGAAAAACGTACAAAGTTTGCATAATTGGCAGTTTCAGTCCCCCAACTTTCAAAGTTTGGCAAAAATAGTCCCTAGAATTCAAAAATGTGGAATTTTATCAAAATAGGTCCTTGTACTATTTGGGATTGGCAAATTAAAATCTTTTTGATAATTATGAGAAAATGGCAATTTTAGTCCCCGGGGTTTGGAAATTTACAAAAATGGTCCTTGGGTGTTTATTTGGAAAAATATAAATTTTGGTCCTTGTACTAATGAAACTTGACAACTTTGGTCCTTGTCACAATTTTGGAAAATGGGCAACTTCCGCCCTTCATCTTTTGGTATTTTACATTTTTGGTCCTTATGGTTATATTTACTAAATCAAACAGACACCTTTTGTTATTTATTACCAAATCCAAAACACCCTCACCAGCCCACCAAGCCCAACTAAACCCCACCCCATCCCCCATTTTGATATCACCCCGGTCAAAACAAACGGTCAAACCCAACACCTAACCACTGTACACCATCCTTAACCTCTCCCCTAAAACCTGTAATCATGCCTCCCCCTTGATGAGTGCTCAAACACTCATAATTTTTGGTCTAATCTGAACTGCAAAACATACAAAAACACTCAGAAATGCATCAAATTACTGAAAATATTTCAAAATTGTGTTTTATATGTTTTAGATGCAAAATGAGCAAAAACAGATTAAAAACGTATAAAGTTTGCAAAATTGGCAGTTTCAGTCCCTCAACTTTCATAAAATGACAAATCTAGTCCCTGGATATTCAAAATATAGAAAATTATCACCAAAGGTCCTTTTGAAATCATAAATTGTCATATTTAGTCCTTTGGTGAAAAATTGGAAAAGTTTTGGAAAATTACAAAAATAGTCCCTGGAGTTTCAAACTTTGGCAGATTTGGTCCCCGGTGGGATATTTTTGGATGAAAACTCATTTTTAGTCCTTGGAAATTCAAAATGTTCAATATTGGTCCTTGGATAAAAGATTTTCATAAAATGGCAATTTTGGTCCTCGGACTTTGAAAATTATCATTTTTAGTCCCCGGGAATTTTGAAAAATACAAAAATTTCAAAAATGGATTTTGGTTATTAAAATTATGCAAGTATGGTCCTTATTGTTGCTTTGTGAAAATTACAATTCCAACCCACAACTTTTCATAAATTACAAAAATGGTCCTTGTGAATTGTAGTTATAAATCAAATGGACCCTTATAGTTATATAACCCAACAACTAAACCCAAAACCATATCTGATCCAGTAACACACCCCAGCCCACCAAAACAAGCCCACTACCCACCCTGGCGTTGACCCGGTCAAACACCAACACCCTCACCCCTAACCTCTGATTTCCCACCATTAACACCCCTAATTCCAGGTTCATGCCCCCCCTCCTCACCTTCTCACCCACTATCATTAATGCTATCACCAACCCATCACCAACCCCCCTCCTCATTTATTATCCACACCAAACCCCACCAACTGCTTCTACCAATTTGGCGCCAAAACCCACTTTGAACGGATGAGATGATAGAAGCCAATCCAACGGCTGTGAAAGAGTGGGAAAGTCATGGCTTCACTCCAGGCTTATAAAAAGAAAAGAAGAAAAGAAGAGTTAGGAGTTAGTTAGTGTAGAGTAGGAAAGTAGTTTAGTTAATCACGACTTAGCTTAATTCTCCAATATTATTGTAATTTTTAGCTTAAAAGCTTTGTATTAAGTATTCTCAGTATATTTGGAATTCAAGTCATTTATCAGTTTCAATCTTTCAGTTTTACATTTAAAATTTGTACTTTTCAAATGGAAATTTCAATCTCTTGTGTAAATATTAAAAGTTGTTAATCCTTATTTGTTTAAGCTTACTTTATCCTATTTACCAGTTTTCTTAAGTATTTAGAGCATTAGAATCTGTTTTCACTCAGTTTTCTAAAAAAGTCTAAAAAATAAATCATAAATTAAAAATAAGTGTGGAGGAGGATATATGCAAGGATCAAGGTGATTTCTAGATGGACATGGTTTAGTAGCCTATTGGGAGACTTTAGGCAGTAATGTGGTTCCTTGTTTCTTAGCTCTCAGCCTTGACTCAAATGTAAGCTTAATTTATACTTTTTGGTCATTAAGTGTAGAAGTGCTTTTTTAGATTATTATTCCATTGTTGTCTTGCTTATTTGTTGTATTTCAGTCATGTTATTGCTTAATAAGTGGTATGTGTTCATTGGATTTCATTGTTTCCACATATAACATGTCAACTGCCTATTTAACATTTCATTAGAGTTTAGGTATTTGTAGTTAGAAATGGTATTTTTGTGATCTAATAGTTCTATTTTATCATATTACAACTGCATGAATCAGAATCATAGTGTAAAACATCATTTCACTTCAAAAATATCATTTCTAGTTTACTAAACGGGTGTTTGGCACAGTGGTTTTGACCACTGTGTGTTGGTTTATTTGTTGCATTGTTAGTTTAGGTAACTTTATTTTGATATTAGTAACACATTCAAGGCTTTAAAACACACCCCTGAGCTCCAAAAGTCAAAATCCACCCATTTGCATCTTAACTGTCCACTGTTGGACAGTTGAGACCTCAAACCCCCCATGTTTGTTCATAATTCATAATCTTAGCTTAGGGTAGTCTTTTCATAGCTTAACATAACTTAATAAGTTCATTAGGATCAATCAAAATTGGCCAAAGTCAAAGTTCTAGGTTTTCTTCAAAAGTCAAAGTGCACAATCTCAGATTTTTGCAAAAGTTCAAGCATTTAATGTGATTTTTGTGTTATAGATTAGGAAGTGAAAATTGTTTCTATATACCACCCCCCAGCTTAACTTTGTGTTCCCACCACTTTTATATTTTTGCTAATTTTTTACTGGGCCCCACAGCTCTCAAAAGTAACTTGCAGGGGAGACAACTGCTCTGTCTCAGCACCACCACCACCACCACCACCACTTGGTGGTGGTTTTCTGAGCAATCCAGTGGGCCCCAGGCCATGAAACTTGTACCTTTCAACCCCCCCCCCCCATGGTAGGCTTCACCAATTGACCTTTGGTTTGACCTGAATGTCAGTGGACCCCACCTAAATCAGGCCACCAATCTTGTCCCAGTTTCTGTATTTACTTAAGGTTCCAAGTGCTTATTGATTAGCTTATTGCTTATTCTGAAGTCCAATTGTGCTTTTTCCAGCTTATATATGTTTCATTAACTCAAGTGAACCAGAAACACCCAGAGTGGGTCCCACTTTAAGCCATTTTAGCTTATTTTCCATTTTGGTCAACCAAAGTCAACTGTTGACCATTTTAGCTTATATTTTGCTTATTTGTAAGTTACAAAAAGTTTTTTTTACAAAAAGTGTTTGTTTTTAAGTATTTAATAGGTTTGTAAAAGAAAAATCAAGAAAAACAAATTTAAAATTAAGTGATAGTTTCTATTTAATGTAATTTAATTTTAATTTTCATTTTTAAATTTTAATTAAGTACTTAGCTATTTTATATTTTTATTAAATTCCTCATATATTAAAGTATTTATATAAATTTTCTCAGATTTTTATTTTATCTTTTAGTATTTATTAGATTTAATCTTAGTTTTATTTATAATTAATTAATATTAAGTTTAAAATAGCATAATTAGTTTTTATAAGGTAAAACCTAGTTTTTATATTTTTTATAGCTTTTATATGTTATAAAATAATTTTAGAAAGTTTATTAGAATTTTCACTGTTCATTTAGTATTTTTCTTAATTTTAAATAGTTTAATTAGGTAATTAGTAATTAAATAGTAATTAATTAAAATAAAATCCACAAAAAGACAAAAACACTTATTTTTAATTTTTAAACTTATTTTTAGTTATTTTATAATTTTAGAAATTTTATTTTCACCTTTTTAGTATTTAAATAATATTATATTGTATTTTAGTTATTTTAGTATTAATAATAAGTATTAAATAGTTTTTAATTAATATTAAATAATTAAATAGTGTAAAAAGTAAATTTAATTTTCTAAAAAGTTTATTTTATTATTAGGATTGTAAAAATGTGATTTTCACTTTTGTAAGTATTTTATTTTACCAAAACTCGCGTTTTATTTTGTACGTTCACGTTTTACTTTAATCTGAACGTACGCGTTTCTAAGTTTTAAACGTTTCTGGGTTTTCAAACTTTCCAGTCTTGTTTATATAGCTTGTTTAAGCTATTTCCTTATAGATTCCTTATCTTAATCACTCACAACCCTTTTTCTGTCCAAATTCACCCGATCAAATAACCGTTTGTTTACAATTCACACCTCGTCGGGACATAACGACCCGGGGAAACCTTATACTTCCGCGGAGCATTGATCTAGGCTGTCTGACTTTGTTGACCATTCCTTGGTCAATATAAGTTAGGTGGTTCGGGCTCAATCAACTTTTGGCGCCGCTGCCGGGGAGGTTGTGCGCGTTTATCTAAACGGTTTTTCTGATTAGTGTCTTTGGAATTCGTTCCATTGTACATTTATCCATCCCTTGTTCATATTTTCCTATTTTCAAAACAAAACCGTTCACGAAAACTTTTTTAATCAAGTTTTCAACGAACACAAAAACACAAAAACATTTTTCTTATCATTTGTACAAAATGTATTTTCAAAAATCCAAAAACATTCTCCTTTACCCTTTCACATCTTTGATTCTTCATCCCTACCCCTCCCTAGACTTTTGATTCTTTCTATGTCTCATCCACACTTTCTGGTTTGCCAGTGGTGTGGTAATCCTCATAATGGTGGCAATTGCCCCAGTTGTGGCATGGTAGAGTCGGGAAACGGGTCTGTCTATAACCAGAATCCCTATTCCTACCATGACACACCTGATTCATTCCATCAGTTACCACACCATGAGACTCAACAGTTTTACTGTTGTGAGTACTGTGGTGGTTCACATTACAGTTCCGATTGTCAATCGAGAAACACGCTTGTCTATGAGCAGTTTCTTGGTAACAATTATAACTCTATCACACACCACCCACAACCACATCAGTTTTACTGTTGTGATTACTGTGGAGGTCCACACTCTAGCTCGGATTGTCAAACAAGGAATCCATTTCCTTGTAACAATTACGACTCTTCGTTTTCAGACCCACTTCCACAGGACGATATGATTCACACAACTCCTCAAGAAACCGAGCAAGACCTTTTACTAAAGGCTCTTGATATTTTAAAAGAACTTAAGGAGGAGTTGGTTACTACACCATTTCGAGACTCTCGTGAGAAATCTATGGCAGAATTACTTGCTGAGGAACGAGAGGCTAAAAACGAATTGAGCATGGAAGAATTACTTGTCTTAGAACAAGCAGCTATAACACGTGCCAAATTTCGTCAAGCTACTCTCCTAGACTATGATGATGATAGTGATATTGAAGACACCCTCGATATTCTTCAATTTTATAAGGGTTCGTCTGATTCATCATTTGTGATTCCTCCCACGGAAAATCAGGGAGAAAGTAATGAGACGGGGAAATTACTAGCCGTTGAACAAATGGAACTTGAAAATTCCATGAATGCTAGCTCCTCTCATCTCCCTCAGTCTGTTGTTATCACACCCGAAGTTCACACTCACTCTCTAAACATGGGGGATGAGCATCTTAGCACTGTTCCTAATAAGGAATCGGACGAATTAATAAAGTCTAGTGTTGAGATCCTTGTCCCAATCCCGAGAGAGTCACAGGGGACTTTTGATCTTATGTGTGATATTCCTTCCACCCCTAATAATCCAAATGATCAAATTGAGACTGTCTCTGATTCCAGTGATGATTGTTTATCTTATGGAGACATTGAATTTATTGATGCATCACTTCTACACTCCGATGTTGACTTTCTTCTTGAAGAGTTCGCTGATGAACTCTCTCATATGGATCCCATCCCACCAAGGGATGAAAATGAAGTCTTTGACTTTGATGCGGATTTGAGAGAGTTAGAATTCTTACTTACTCATGATCCTTCGATTGAACTTACTCAGATCAATCTACTCTCTCCGGGAAGTGCTAATGATCTGGACGAATTCGAGGCTTTTCTTACTGAAGATAGTTCAATTTCATATGAAGTTGATGATAATTATCTTGATCCTGAGGGGGACATTCTTTTTCTAGAGAGTTTGTTAAATGAAGACTCATTCCCCCCTCTCCCACCCAAACAACTTCATAATGAGGAAATCCAATCAGTTGAGGAAACTGATAAATTTCCTGAGATCAAGCTCAAGGACTTGCCTCCTCCACTTGAATATACATTTCTTGATGAGGAAGTTCTTATCTTAATTGCTATTCAGATATCTCTTCTTTCCTTCACCTACCAGGTGATTTCTCCTCTTCTTCACTCCTTCGGGAATGAAGACACCATCTTTGATCCCGGCATTTTCATGTATCATTATCTTGAGCCGGATTGTTATCTCATCGGTGTGGAACTTTCACGTGCTTCAAATGTTTGTCCAAACATCTTGAATGAAAGTCCGAGTGAGATTGTTTCTTCCACATCATGCTTCCCCAAGGACAAATGAATTCGGGGTCGAGTCAAGCTAGCGACTCGGTAAACAAAAACAGTAGCATGCTTATAGGGTTTTCACCCTAAGTGTGGGGGAGTCCCCCACAATGGTTACAAATAGAGTGAAAATACAAAATGGTGTTTTCCACGCTTAGCTTGTAATGTTGCCCTTTTACGTTCAAAATGTCGGCATAATAGCCGGGATTTTGAATATTGAGGACAATATTCATGCTTAGTGTGGGGGGGGGGGGGGTATTTCGCTATGCTAGCGAATTTTATTACATTTTACTATATAATACCCCCGTTTTAGCCAAAATTTCAAAAATTTTTCACTGGTGCTTCAAAATTTTTGGTAATCAGTCCGCCTTGTCTAACCAACAAAAGGGATTGGCTAGTCCAGGAGCAAACGGCTCTTGGTAAAGACATATCAAATCCGTTTACGGCTTGCAATTTGCCCAAAATTGTATGGTTCATCAACTCCCCGAAAACAAATGAGTTGGCTAGCCCGCAAGATTATGGCTTGTGGTAAAGGCCGTGGAAAATCCATAATTGGTAATCAGCTCACCAAGATGTTGACTATTCCATCAAGAGCTGGCTAGTCCAGAAGCAAACGGCTTTTGGTAAAGACTACTCAAATCCGTTGACAGCTGGTGGTTTGCTCAAAATCACACGGTTATCAGGTGTGCCACAGTTCTTACACCTGGCTACTCCAGAAGTGATGGCTTTTGGTAAAGAGTTTTTCAAATCCATCAAGTTTTCAAAACAGTATTGCTAGGGACTAGCAATAGTTTAGTGTGGGGGATTGATAAGTGCTCAAACACTCATCATTTTTGGTCTAATCTGAATTGCAAAACATACAAAAACACTCAGAAATGCATCAAATTACTGAAAATATTTCAAAATTGTGTTTTATATGTTTTAGATGCAAAATGAGCAAAAACAGATTAAAAACGTATAAAGTTTGCAAAATTGGCAGTTTCAGTCCCTCAACTTTCATAAAATGACAAATCTAGTCCCTGGATATTCAAAATATAGAAAATTATCACCAAAGGTCCTTTTGAAATCATAAATTGTCATATTTAGTCCTTTGGTGAAAAATTGAAAAAGTTTTGGAAAATTACAAAAATAGTCCCTGGAGTTTCAAACTTTGGCAGATTTGGTCCCCGGTGGGATATTTTTGGATGAAAACTCATTTTTAGTCCTTGGAAATTCAAAATGTTCAATATTGGTCCTTGGATAAAAGATTTTCATAAAATGGCAATTTTAGTCCTCGGACTTTGAAAATTATCATTTTTAGTCCCCGGGAATTTTGAAAAATACAAAAATTTCAAAAATGGATTTTGGTTATTAAAATTATGCAAGTATGGTCCTTATTGTTGCTTTGTGAAAATTACAATTCCAACCCACAACTTTTCATAAATTACAAAAATGGTCCTTGTGAATTGTAGTTATAAATCAAATGGACCCTTATAGTTATATAACCCAACAACTAAACCCAAAACCATATCTGATCCAGTAACACACCCCAGCCCACCAAAACAAGCCCACTACCCACCCTGGCGTTGACCCGGTCAAACACCAACACCCTCACCCCTAACCTCTGATTTCCCACCATTAACACCCCTAATTCCAGGTTCATGCCCCCCCTCCTCACCTTCTCACCCACTATCATTAATGCTATCACCAACCCATCACCAACCCCCCTCCTCATTTATTATCCACACCAAACCCTACCAACTGCTTCTACCAATTTGGCGCCAAAACCCACTTTGAACGGATGAGATGATAGAAGCCAATCCAACGGCTGTGAAAGAGTGGGAAAGTCATGGCTTCACTCCAGGCTTATAAAAAGAAAAGAAGAAAAGAAGAGTTAGGAGTTAGTTAGTGTAGAGTAGGAAAGTAGTTTAGTTAATCACGACTTAGCTTAAGTCTCCAATATTATTGTAATTTTTAGCTTAAAAGCTTTGTATTAAGTATTCTCAGTATATTTGGAATTCAAGTCATTTATCAGTTTCAATCTTTCAGTTTTACATTTAAAATTTGTACTTTTCAAATGGAAATTTCAATCTCTTGTGTAAATATTAAAAGTTGTTAATCCTTATTTGTTTAAGCTTACTTTATCCTATTTACCAGTTTTCTTAAGTATTTAGAGCATTAGAATCTGTTTTCACTCAGTTTTCTAAAAAAGTCTAAAAAATAAATCATAAATTAAAAACAAGTGTGGAGGAGGATATATGCAAGGATCAAGGTGATTTCTAGATGGACATGGTTTAGTAGCCTATTGGGAGGCTTTAGGCAGTAATGTGGTTCCTTGTTTCTTAGCTCTCAGCCTTGACTCAAATGTAAGCTTAATTTATACTTTTTGGTCATTAAGTGTAGAAGTGCTTTTTTAGATTATTATTCCATTGTTGTCTTGCTTATTTGTTGTATTTCAGTCATGTTATTGCTTAATAAGTGGTCTGTGTTCATTGGATTTCATTGTTTCCACATATAACATGTCAACTGCCTATTTAACATTTCATTAGAGTTTAGGTATTTGTAGTTAGAAATGGTATTTTTGTGATCTAATAGTTCTATTTTATCATATTACAACTGCATGAATCAGAATCATAGTGTAAAACATCATTTCACTTCAAAAATATCATTTCTAGTTTACTAAAGGGGTGTTTGGCACAGTGGTTTTGACCAATGTGTGTTGGTTTATTTGTTGCATTGTTAGTTTAGGTAACTTTATTTTGATATTAGTAACACATTCAAGGCTTTAAAACACACCCCTGAGCTCCAAAAGTCAAAATCCACCCATTTGCATCTTAACTGTCCACTGTTGGACAGTTGAGACCTCAAACCCCCCATGTTTGTTCATAATTCATAATCTTAGCTTAGGGTAGTCTTTTCATAGCTTAACATAACTTAATAAGTTCATTAGGATCAATCAAAATTGGCCAAAGTCAAAGTTCTAGGTTTTCTTCAAAAGTCAAAGTTCACAATCTCAGATTTTTGCAAAAGTTCAAGCATTTAATGTGATTTTTGTGTTATAGATTAGGAAGTGAAAATTGTTTCTATATACCACCCCCCAGCTTAACTTTGTGTTCCCACCACTTTTATATTTTTGCTAATTTTTTACTGGGCCCCACAGCTCTCAAAAGTAACTTGCAGGGGAGACAACTGCTCTGTCTCAGCAGCAGCAGCACCACCACCACCACCACTTGGTGGTGGTTTTCTGAGCAATCCAGTGGGCCCCAGGCCATGAAACTTGTACCTTTCAACCCCCCCCCCCCCATGGTAGGCTTCACCAATTGACCTTTGGTTTGACCTGAATGTCAGTGGACCCCACCTAAATCAGGCCACCAATCTTGTCCCAGTTGCTGTATTTACTTAAGGTTCCAAGTGCTTATTGATTAGCTTATTGCTTATTCTGAAGTCCAATTGTGCTTTTTCCAGCTTATATATGTTTCATTAACTCAAGTGAACCAGAAACACCCAGAGTGGGTCCCACTTTAAGCCATTTTAGCTTATTTTTCATTTTGGTCAACCAAAGTCAACTGTTGACCATTTTAGCTTATATTTTGCTTATTTGTAAGTTACAAAAAGTTTGTTTTTACAAAAAGTGTTTGTTTTTAAGTATTTAATAGGTTTGTAAAAGAAAAATCAAGAAAAACAAATTTAAAATTAAGTGATAGTTTCTATTTAATGTAATTTAATTTTAATTTTCATTTTTAAATTTTAATTAAGTACTTAGCTATTTTATATTTTTATTAAATTCCTCATATATTAAAGTATTTATATAAATTTTCTCAGATTTTTATTTTATCTTTTAGTATTTATTAGATTTAATCTTAGTTTTATTTATAATTAATTAATATTAAGTTTAAAATAGCATAATTAGTTTTTATAAGGTAAAACCTAGTTTTTATATTTTTTATAGCTTTTATATGTTATAAAATAATTTTAGAAAATTTATTAGAATTTTCACTGTTCATTTAGTATTTTTCTTAATTTTAAATAGTTTAATTAGGTAATTAGTAATTAAATAGTAATTAATTAAAAGAAAATCAACAAAAAGACAAAAACACTTATTTTTAATTTTAAAACTTATTTTTAGTTATTTTATAATTTTAGAAATTTTATTTTCACCTTTTTAGTATTTAAATAATATTATATTGTATTTTAGTTATTTTAGTATTAATAATAAGTATTAAATAGTTTTTAATTAATATTAAATAATTAAATAGTGTAAAAATAAATTTAATTTTCTAAAAAGTTTCTTTTATTATTAGGATTGTAAAAATGTGATTTTCACTTTTGTAAGTATTTTATTTTACCAAAACTCGCGTTTTATTTTGTACGTTCACGTTTTACTTTAATCTGAACGTACGCGTTTCTAAGTTTTAAACGTTTCTGGGTTTTCAAACTTTCCAGTCTTGTTTATATAGCTTGTTTAAGCTATTTCCTTATAGATTCCTTATCTTAATCACTCACAACCCTTTTTCTGTCCAAATTCACCCGATCAAATAACCGTTTGTTTACAATTCACACCTCGTCGGGACATAACGACCCGGGGAAACCTTATACTTCCGCGGAGCATTGATCTAGGCTGTCTGACTTTGTTGACCATTCCTTGGTCAATATAAGTTAGGTGGTTTGGGCTCAATCACCCCTCCTCCCTCAACTTTTCACCAAACCACCAACTTCATTAAATACCACTCACCAAACCAACCCCCCTCATTAATACCCCAACCTGCCCACCTAACCCACTCAAAAAACTACCCTCACCTGTTTCCTGCCAAAATTAAATTCAAAGGCTGTGATCAAAATTGAGCTTATCCAACGGCTCAGAACAAGGTGGGAAAGTCTCTGAGGATCTCCAGGGTCTATAAAAGTCATACAAAAAAGAAGAATGATGTATTAGTGTAGTAGTAGTTGTAGTTTAGTTTATAGTGTCGAATTAATGTAATTTTAATCTCTAGCTGTAATTTTTAGCTTAAATGTGTTGTATTCTATGATTCCAGTGTAGTTAAAACCTATTTCATATATTAATTTCAAGTTTTCTTCACCTTTTCAGTTTATGCATTTTTTTCTCAAAAATCTCTATATCACTTAATGTTGGTAACTGTAGTTGTTTAGAGTTTACATAAGCTTAATTATACTCAAGTATAAGCTTTCTAAAGCTTAGAAAGCATTTGCATTCAGTTAGGTTAAGAAAAGCAATATATATATATATATATATATATATATATATATATATATATATATATATATATATAGAGGGAGGTTATCATAAGATAGTTGCTTAATGTAGGAAGAATAGGAAGCAATTTAGACCATTGGATGTATCAAAGATGATGTCATTTAATAGATATAAGATCAATGGCATTAGTGTAATATATTTGAAAACTAGTGGCATTATGTATCTTAAGAAAACACAATTCTCGTTTATAGTAGTAATTCATATCCGGCATTCCATGCCATGATTTAAGAAAACACAATTCTCGTTTATAGTAGTAATTCATATCCGGCATTCCATGCCATGATTTGAGTTAAATCTGCTACAAGTATATCTTTTTATAATACTAATTGATTTATTAGTGATAGACATGAACTAGCATTGATAAACAACCATGCGAAAATTAATATAATACTCTTAGAACCAATAGATAAACGTCAAAAACTTCAACAACTAATCACCATTTGATATACCATATATACTAGTAATTTTTAACAGTTGATGATCAGCAACAGTGGCTCAACGGAGAAGAAAATGAACACCATAGTTGGACCATCACAAAAATTCACAATATCATCATATCCTTACACAGTTATACACACGTATATAGTGTAAAATTAAAACTCAATAAAAAAAAGTCAAAAACTAAACTATCACAAACATACAAATTTATGACAAAAGTTCATTAATACGATCACAAGCATTGATACATGATAACTGATAAACATCTTCATTTATTGATACATCACTCGCTAAAAAACCCAAACTATAATATCGTAAAAAAATTTATTGATACATCACGTTGAACCGTTTTCTTGGCCTCGTTTAGGGTATCAAATTTGACAAAGGAATAAAGAAAATCTTTGGGTTTTTAAGTTCAGATTCTAATGTACACGAAGGAACATACAAATATGAGACACCAACAACAGATTTGATACACCAATGAATATTACACTATTACAATTTACAAGTGAATCACACTGACTTTGATACGTCCTCCGACATCATAAAAAACTCATATGTAGATTTCGGCATAGTTGGCGACGATTAGAGATCCGACCCCGTCGACGGTTGTGCTTCTGATTAAAAGTTTACGACCAGGTTATGGTTCCACTATAAAAAACGATCGCCGGCTTGAGAGACTATCTCTCAATCCATTTGTCTATCCATTCGTCTGCCTCATAGGAATATCGTACGCCATCTTTGGACTACCGTTAACTGCCGTCTAGATTCGTAGGTCGTCGGATCCGATATTGGAGGACCACATCACCGGTTAGAGATAAGAGAAAAAAGAGGACAAAGAAAGCTTAATGATGAGAAAGAATACGAGCTGTTGTTTCAATGTGAAAATAAAACCGTATGATGGAGAGATTATAGGAATTAAGCAATTACCATAAATACCCTTATCATTTAATTTGTAATTTTTTTCCATAGTATATCTTTAAATTCCATGTGTCATAATTCTATTGGCTTCTCACACTTCTTATTTTAAGCACTATGCTACATGAACCTCATTCTATATATATATATATATATATATATATATATATATATATATATATATATATATATATATATATATATATATATATATATATATATAGTGGAATACTCAATGAAAATTCAAACATAAGGAAGGAAGAAGAAAGAAGACGAAACAAAGCTTTGGAACCTGGTTTAGAGTCCCATGGGGGACATTAAGTTGTGTTCTTGTTCCTGGTTCTTGGGTATCTACTAATTTGGAAACCAAGTAAGGCTTTGATCTGAACATTGGTCTTAAATTGTGTCACTTGTTAATTATTGTTGTTTGCTGTTCATTTCTGCTTAGTTAGGTCTAAATTAGCTTAATATAAGTTATTTGGTCATGTTATAGTGTTAATTTGCTCACTTACTTTGAAAATCACCAAAACTGTTTCACAAAGGGGTGTTTGGTTTAACACTGCCTAGGTGGTCTTGTGGTTTAACTATGATTGATTGTTGTCTCTGTATGTCACAATAGGGTAATACAAGTTAGATAAACCTTAACATCCTAGTTTCTAGTAACCATAAGTCAAAATCACATTAAGGACCTCTTAACTGTCCACTGTTTAGGATTTAGGACCCATAAACCATCATATCATAGTATAAGTTGTTGTTCTAGTTTTATATGGTCTTATTCTAGCTTATTACATGTTTTACAGTCATTAGATTAGGTTTTAAATCCATCAAAGTCAAAAATTCAAGTTTAGGCAAAAAAGTCAAAAATTACATTTGTGTAGAAATCCAAATATTCAGGGAATTTTCCTGATTTTTGTGTTAGGATTTAAGACTTGAACTTTTTACATATTGTACTCTACCAGCTAATCTTCAGAAATCTACATTGTGCTTAATTTTGTGAATTTTTTAAGAGCTTGTTTTGGTGGCTCAAACAGACCTGCAGGGCAAGGTGTTGCCCTGCTCCACAGATCTTGGCAAAACACCCATTTTCAAGTAGTCTTAACTTTTTCCCTAGTGGGCCCCACCATCTGGTTTTTGGTTTTTCAGAAAGCCAATAAGCTAGTCTTTAGGGCCAAGTGCTTATTTCTTGGTTTACAGCTTGTTAGCTAGGGCTGCATAGCCCATCAAATCTGTCCCATTTTGCTTATCTGTTGAGTAAGCAGCTTTTGTACCAACATTCAAAGCCCTCTCATACCCTCACCTGTGGACCCCAGAGCTTCACTTCTAGATTTTTAGAAAGCTTATTGGCTCAGCTTGTTGATTCCAATTTTTGTTTGGGCTTCCAAGGTCCCTAGTGGACCCCACAGGCCCCCTTAAGTCACCTATTTGGCTTGTGTGAATCTGTGTTGGTGTGGATTTGCTTAAGTCAGCTTATTGGCTTATTCAAAGTACTTCATTACTTGTTTTTGCTTATTTCCAAGTTCCCTCAACCCAGTGTAGCTTATTTATCTCTATGGGTCCATTGTTAGCTTATTTGAAGCTTATAGCTTGACAGTTTGACCAAAGTCAACTGTCCAAGCAATAAGCACTTGTAGTGCTTATTTTTGAGCTTTGTCCAAAGTGCCTTTTTCAAAGTAGCTTATTTTTAGGTATAAATTAGTTTTGTAAAAGAAAAATCCAGAAAACCCAATTTAATTATAAGTGATAGTTTCTATTTAATGTGATTTATCTTTTTAATTTTCCTTTTTAGATTTTTATTAAGTAACTTGCAATTTTATATTTTTCTTAATTTCCTTTTATCTTTAAGTACTTTCAGTAATTTTTCCAAATTTTTATATTGTAATTTACTATTATTTAGATTTAATATTAGTTTAATTAACAATTAATTAATATTTAAGTATTAAATAGAAAAATTAGTTTTTATAAAGTAATACCTAGTTTTTATATTTTTCCTAGCTCTTATATAATATAATATAATTTTATGAATTTTTCTAGAATTTCTACTGTTCATTTTCTATTTTTTATAATTTAATTAGTTTAATTAGTAATTAATTAATATTTAATATAATAATTAGTAAAATAGTCTAAAAATATATAAAACAAACTTTTTATAATTTTTTAAGATTCCTGTGATGGTTAATTAGGTTTATAAAAATTTTCTTAATTTTCTAAGTCTTTTTAGTATTTTTAATAATTTAAATTAGTTTAATTATGTAATTAATATTAAATTAGTAATTAATTAATATAAAAATCACAAAAAGACAAAAATACATATTTTTAATTTTAAAACTTGTTTTTAGTTATTTTATAATTTTAGAAATTTAATTTTCACTTTTCTAATATTTAAATAAAATTATATTGTATTTAAGTTATTTAAATATTAATAATTATTATTAATTAGTATTTAATTAATAATAAATAAGTAATTAGTGTAAAAATTAGTTTTCTTTTTCTAAATTTTTTTTAACCTTAGGTTTGTAAAAAAGTCATTTTCACCCCCTGTGGGTTTTCAGATTTCAGTTTTCACTTTTTATTTTGTACGTTTGCGTAAATTTAAACTGAACGTACACGTTTTTAGGTTTAAAACGTTTATGGTTTTTCTACTTTTACAACCTTGTTAATATAGATTATTTAAGCTATTTCCTTGTATAAATCAGTAGTGTAATCAATCAAAAACCCTTTTCTGTCCAAATTCACCCGATCACAAACCCGTTTGAATACAATCCACACTTCGTCGGGACATAACGACCCGGGGAAACCCTATACTTCCGCGGAGATTGACTCTTAGGCTGTTTGACTTTGTTGACCATTCACCTGGTCAATTTGGTTGACCGTTTGGAGCCAATCACACCCCATGGATTTTTTTGATATATTGTTAATTTTTGAAAAAATTATCAATTTTTCATAAATGTATCTTAAATGCACCCGGTGCATTAAAATGTGTCTCTAGTATTATTTAGTTTGTATACTTACAAATAAAAAATAAATATAAAATTCTATAAAAGCCCAAAGATGAAACAAGTTTAATAAATTAAAGCACAAAAGCCCATGAAATAGGTTTTTTAATGGAACAAGTTAATTCATCATCCTAACAATTTACAAAATCAAAATTGAACCACCACCACAAAGATGATACAGGTTCGTAAGTCGTAACATATATATTTCATTTGTTTATTATGTTTTTTAAAGTTTTCATGTTTTGATTGGTTGTATGAAATCTTGACTAATTTGTTGGTTCCGTATAATCTATCATCAATAAGGGCTTAGGGCAATAAGAATAAGTGAATAACTATTCAATTTCTATTAAGACAAATAGGGATAACAAGTTTAAGTGATAGTCAACAATATATTAGAATATGAATAATACCCCAATTGTGTTGTCATGGGGCATTTTTATTGTTGTCGTATTTACAGTATATATGAAAAGTAGTGCTTAAATGAAGTTGGTTTTAGTCTTGCCTGTTGCTACCGCTACGGTTGAAAGATGTTTTTCTAAAATGAAGCTCATTAAAACTGATTTGCGTAATCGGATGAGTGATGATTATTTTAACGGCGCTTTAACTTGTGCTTTAGAGAAAGAATAATTTATTAATATTAAAAATGAGGGTGCACGTAAGTGTTTTTTTGCTATGGGAGATCGTAGAATCACTAATTAGAAGGTAATATGTTCATTTATTTATCGTTTTAATCCACTTTTTAACTCTATTATGTTACGGTTAAAAAAAAATGTTGTTACACTTGAGGGAACATTTTTGAGTCATCTAGCATTACAACCAACTAGCATATGTTACAATTATTTAAGCATACTTAGATTTTAAACAATTAAACTTACTTAAGCAATGTGTACAACTAAATTGTGCATCAAAATACAAATATATTAACTGGTCAAAATATATTCCATAAACACTCTCTCAATTAAAAATACAACTAATAAAAGTTATTCCACAAACTAAACAAATTACTAAAAAAACAAATATCTTTAGCATGTAATAATCACACATAGATACTAGCTCCTGTGTTGTTCTTGTGAAAGCGAACTCTATCCTTATTGCATAATTTTTTTGAGAGATATGAACGTTTTGTAATGTTTGGATGGAGTTATTTATGTGTTTGTTTCTAGTGAGAACAGACAATTGTTTATATTTTTAAATATTTTTTTAAAGGCCAATATTAACACATCTAAACCATCTAATATCATGTTATATCTCTAAAAAATGTATGAACTTAGTCTTGAATATAAAAGATATTTGTTGATGATTCACTCACATATCATTAAAGCATATGCCCTTTTATTTACAAATAAACATAATAAGTAATTTTGGCGTAAATCGATTTTAAGAGTAAACACATTGAAACTGCCCTATTTCATAAACTTGTTTTCATTCTCACTATAAAATAATGATTAGACTTTGATCAACGAATAACTTGCTTTCATCCCTCTCAGTAACTAAAACTGGATTTTTGTCTTTTTTAAAATAAACTATGCGTAACATAACTAACTGATGTGAACGATGCAGTTGAGATTAGAGATGAAGCCGGAGTAGAAGCTAAAAGTTGTAGCTTATTTGATATAAATTACATGACACTCTAATTTTTTTTATTATAGAGTATAAAAAACTAATTTTGTAACATGTATTATAGATATTAGAAATAATACAATTTAACTACCATCAAAAGGCAAATCCCGTTAGATGTATATATTTAAAATAGCCAGTAAGGCTCCTGAGATTAACCTAATAATATCGCAATACATCTGAATCAAAAACCTCGCCCAACCCGACTAACCTCAACTTAGGGTGCGTTTGGTTCGCAAGTGGGATTGGAATTGGATTTGGATTTGGGAAAGGTTTGAAAGATTTAGGAAATGTTTGAGGAAAAAGTAAGAGACATAAAATATATTATTATATATAAGTTAGATTAAAATATATTGTTTAAAAATAAAATATAAGAAAAAGACAAAAAAAGAAATAAAAAAATATTAGATTACCTCTCGTGTCAGACAAAAGACACCCCTCATGGGTGGAATGAGTTTATGGTATTCAAACCTTGTGTCAGAGTATTCAAATAGTACCAAACAACGGATCTAATATTGCTTTCAATCCAAACCATTTAAAACACGCACGCCAAACAGCACCTTAGAAAACATCAGCCACTTAAAATTCTCAACCCAAAAATATGTTTTAACTACAAGCCTACAAGTCCCAGAATTGTCCAAAACTCGGGAAGTGGCCCAAAATAGGTGGGCCGAGAAAACCACTCAGCCGGCCGAATATACCAAAACACCCTTGATCTATATACAAACAGAATTAGATACCATATATACTACTCTCTCTCAGATTTGCCGCTAGGGCTATATATATATCGCCGTAATCAATCGATCGGAAGTCCACACGTCTCCGATCACTTTAACTACTTGTAAGTTACAATCAATTTCACTTGATCAGTATAATTTCGTAATTAGGTTTGTCATTTGATCAGTTAATTGTAAATTATTTCATTTTGTTAGTTTTGAAGTATATTTTAATGATTGGATTGAATATTAAGATAAGTCAAATGGTATTTATAATTATTACTAGGTTGTTTAATTACTTTATTTTTAGGTATACTTGTGTTGAATGTCGGAAAGGTGAAACATGTCGGGTGATTAATCTGTGAACTGACTTTAAAAGAAAGTCAAACTTATGGTTGATTATGCTAAATTGCAACATGTTTTCATCTTAAACATGATCTACTTTACCTTTTCCATTCTATGCACGTTTTGATGCATTGTGTCTAACTACGTTATATATTGATGATTGGTTTGAAATGCAAAGTATGTTGTGCAATTATTTATGTACACTTTGCGTAAGATGATTAGTATGTAAGATGATGTATGTTCGTGCCACCTTTTATTGGTAATTTTTGTGGTTAAATAAAGTTGAGTATGTTATTAACCAGTCAAGGCTGGCCTAGTAGCAAGTGGTTATCATCATTAAAATGTGAGTGATCTCAAGTATAATTCCTGCTGTTTGAGTCTGTGCCGCCGTGGTGGGTTCAAACCCCGTAAATTAGTTGGCCAAAAAGTTGGAAAACCCCGGTTAACCGCCCACCACAACACACACACACACACAAAGTTAAGTATGATATGATATTGTCACATTTTATATGTAGCTTTTGTGGTTAAATAGGTTAATTTATAACTGATTTTAAGTATGTAAATATTGAAGGAAAAAATGATCTTTAAACCGCATATACCAAGAAAAGTAAAAGTCACGAGTTCATATTCTATAAATTTAGGCATGACTTTTCTTTTTCATCTTGGGGATGTCCAACTTGAATGTTCCTTTTCTTGTTGTAGAACTAGTTGCATACCGCACTATGAAGCAGATAGCTATTGCTTGAATAAGTTTTCCACAATCTCTTACGTTTCTGATTGACATTCACTTTTCTTTGACCAACTTATGTGTTATCTCTCCCATCTTCAATCTATAACATGATCTAAATAGCATCGAGTGTCCTAGATTAACTGGACATTCTTAGTGGTCTATTGGGCGACATTTATTAAAAAGTGAAGATCTTAATGCTTTAAATTTATCGTATAGACGTAGGCTGTAAGATTTTGATTTTATTATGATGTTGTCAATTTGCAATTGTATGTAGGGTTAGATTGGCAATGGCAGACAATGGTTCAGATGATACCAAAGATCAAATCTCTCCATCTTTGGAGATTGTTAACAACGATTCATCAGCCGACGCGTTGGCAAGAGAGGTTGAAGAAACACTCACTCTTTCACAAAGGCACAAGTTTTGGGAAACGCAGCCAGTGGGTCAGTTTAAGGATTTACGTGACACTTCCTTGCCGGAAGGCGTGATTGAGCCTCCCACACCTATCTCAGAAGTCAAACAAGAGCCTTATAATCTTCCGGGTCCTTATGAATGGGTCACTTGCGATATAAGTTCTGAGGAGACATGTGCTGAGGTTTATAACCTCCTCACGAATAATTATGTGGAGGATGATGAAAACATGTTCAGGTTTAATTACTCAAAAGAGTTTCTCAGGTGGGCCCTACACCCTCCAGGTTACTACAAGAGCTGGCATATTGGGGTTCGTGTCAAGACTTCAAAAAAGCTTGTGGCTTTTATAACCGGGATCCCTGCAAAAATCAGGGTCCGTAGTGATGTTGTTAGCATGGCAGAGGTTAATTTCTTGTGTGTTCATAAGAAGCTTCGGTCAAAAAGATTGGCGCCTGTCATGATTAAAGAAGTCACAAGGAGGGTTCACTTGGAAAATATCTGGCAAGCTGCTTATACAGCTGGGGTCGTTCTTCCCACCCCAATAACTTCTTGCCAATATTGGCACCGATCTTTGAACCCTAAGAAGCTTATTGATGTCGGCTTTTCAAGGCTTGGACCTAGGATGACTATGAGCAGGACATTGAAGCTTTATAAGCTACCAGATTCGACTGTAACACCTGGTTTTAGAAAAATGGAGCTCCGTGATGTTCCTGCAGTGACCCGACTGGTTAGAACTTACCTGTTGCAGTTTGTGGTTGCACCTGATCTTGATGAACGTGACGTGGAACATTGGATTCTTCCAAAGGAAGGCGTTGTTGACAGCTTTGTGATTGAAAGCCCCGAGACTCACGAGATCACTGATTTCTGCAGTTTCTACACTCTGCCATCGTCTATTCTTGGCCACCCGACTCACTCAACCTTGAAGGCTGCTTATTCCTACTATAATGTCGCCACCAAAACTCCTTTACTTCAGCTGATGAATGATGCTCTTATTGTGGCAAAACAGAAGGATTTTGATGTTTTTAATGCATTGGATCTAATGCATAACGAAACTTTCTTGAAGGAGCTGAAGTACGGGCCAGGTGATGGTAAGCTTCACTACTATCTGTATAATTATAGACTCAAGCATATCTTAAGACCATCGGAGCTTGGGCTTGTACTTTTGTAGTTTCAGAACTGTCAGAAGGTTTTGGATTTTGTGTACCCATTTTTCCTGTTTTAGAGTTTGATCTATATGTACCTCGATTGGTAATTTGAACTTATGAATTTCATAAATACCTGTCATTGAAGTGACTTTTGTTTCGTTTTTGTTAATCTATCTATGTTTGGGAGGTAACCTATTGATTGTCTGTTATACATTCTGGAGTTTGAATGAGGAATGTATTCCTGTTTGCTCATTGTTGACTCATTTTTGCCTAAGTTTGGAGTATTACATCTTTTTTTTCTCCCATGGATAATGCTAGCATGAATGAACATTGTACCAAGATTTGATTGGAGCATGTCATAAAATAAATATTTGTAACTTAAATCAACTTAAAGGTTCTTGAGATCTAAGGTTGCTATTGGATTGCTAGGCTTGCTTCGTCAAGCTGTAAAGTACAACATAAAGCTCGAACTCATAATCCTGTAAGAATGTTTGGGTTGGTTATACACTTATGTGCATCTACTGATATAATTATGTTCGCAGGAGCAAAGTGAAAGTTTTAATGTATGAGCACTTAGGCAAGGTCTTTACGATTTTCACGCATGACATGAGGTTGTTTACCTCACCATTATTTGAACCGAAATGTCAGGTGGAGTGGAACTGCCTTATTGCACCACCTTTTATTGTGCAATTATTTATGTACAGTTGCGTAAGATGATTAGTAGTTTATTACTATGTAAATTGATGTATGTTCGTGCCACCTTTTATTGGTCATTTTCTTGGTTAAATAAAATTGAGTGTGTTAAGGGTGGCCTAGAGGTCTCAAGTATAATTCCTGCCAGGTGCAAACAACCTTGAAGTGACGACACCAACCTTTGAGCTTTACCCGGTTTGAATCCGTGTCGCATTTTATAGGTAGCTTTTGTGGTTAAATAGGTTAATTTATAACTGATTTCAAATTCGTAAATATTGAAGGAAATAAATGATCTTCAAACTGCATATATCAAGAAAAGTAAAAGTCATGAGTTCATATTCAATAAATTTAGGCGTGACTTAAAAAATCAAAGTGGGTTTCTGACTCGACATTGCGAGCCGACTAATCCCAGGGCGACTACCCTTTTTGGATAGCCTGGAGTCGTCGCAAGAACCTTGACCTCCGTGGCCAATGGGGGATTAATTTTGGGGGATTAGTTTTCTCCCCAGGGTTCGAACCCAAGACCTCTTGGCACTTTCGTCCTAAGAGGCTAAGCCCTTACCACTGGGTCCACCCCCATTGGTTATCAAAGTTGAATTTTCTTTTTCATCCTGGGGACGTCAAATTTGAATGTTCCTTTTCTTGTTGTAGAACTAGTTGCATACCCCACTATGAAGCAGATAGCTATCGGTTGATTGACATTCACACTTATATAACATGACCAAATTATGTGTTATCTCTCCCATCTTCAATCTATAACATGATCTAAATAGCATTGCATCTCCTAGATTAACTGGACATTAGTATTGGCATGTTGGGCGACATTTTTAAAAAACTGAAGACCTTAATGCTTTAAATCGTATATACTTAGACTGTAAGATTTTGGTTTTATTATGATGTCAATCTGCTATTGTATGTAGGGTTAGATTGGCAATGGCGGACAATGGTTCAGGTAATACCAAAGATCAAATCTCTCCATCTTTGGAGATTGTTAACAACGATTCATCAGCCGACGAGTTGACAAGAGGGGTTGAAGAAACACTCGCCCTTTCACAAAGGCACAAGTTTTGGGAAACACAACCGGTGGGTCAGTTTAAGGATTTACGTGACACTACCTTGCCTGAAGGCGTGATTGATCCTCTCACACCTATCTCAGAAGTCAAACAAGAGCCTTATAATCTTCCGGGTCCTTATGAATGGGTCACTTGCGATATGGGTTCTGAGGAGACATGTGCTGAGGTTTATACCCTCCTCACGAATAATTATGTGGAGGATGATGAAAACATGTTCAGGTTTAATTACTCGAAAGAGTTTCTCAGGTGGGCCCTACACCCTCCAGGCTACTACAAGAGCTGGCATATTGGGGTTCGTGTCAAGACTTCAAAAAAGCTTGTGGCTTTTATAACTGGGATCCCTGCAAAAATTAGGGTTCGCAGTGATGTTGTTAGCATGGCAGAGGTTAATTTCTTGTGTGTTCATAAGAAGCTTCGGTCAAAAAGATTGGCGCCTGTCATGATTAAAGAAGTCACGAGGAGGGTTCACTTGGAAAATATCTGGCAAGCTGCTTATACAGCTGGGGTCGTTCTTCCCACCCCAATAACTTCTTGCCAATATTGGCACCGATCTTTGAACCCTAAGAAGCTTATTGATGTCGGGTTTTCTAGGCTTGGACCTAGGATGACTATGAGTAGGACGTTGAAGCTTTATAAGTTACCTGATTCGACTGTTACACCTGGTTTTAGAAAAATGGAGCTCCGTGATGTTCCTGCAGTGACCCGACTGGTTAGGACTTACCTGTTGCAGTTTGTGGTTGCACCTGATCTTGATGAACGTGATGTGGAGCATTGGATTCTTCCAAAGGAAGGCGTTGTTGACAGCTTTGTGATTGAAAGCCCCGAGACTCATGAGATCACTGATTTTTGCAGTTTCTACACACTGCCATCGTCTATTCTTGGCCACCCAACTCACTCAACCTTGAAGGCGGCTTATTCCTACTATAATGTCGCTACCAAGACTCCTTTACTTCAGCTGATGAATGATGCTCTTATAGTGGCAAAACAGAAGGATTTTGATGTTTTTAATGCATTGGATCTAATGCATAACGAAACTTTCTTGAAGGAGCTGAAGTACGGGCCAGGTGCTGGTAAGCTTCACTACTATCTGTATAATTATAGACTCAAGCATATCTTAAGACCATCGCAGCTTGGGCTTATACTTTTGTAGTTTCAGAACTAGCGCAAGGTTTTGGATTTTGTGTACCCATTTTTCCTGTTTTAGAGTTTTGATCAATATGTACCTCGATAGGTAATTTGAACTTATGAATTTCATAAATACCTATCATTGAAGTGACTTTTGTTTCATTTTTGTTAATCTATCTATATTTGGGAGGTAACCTATTGATTGTCTGTCTTACTTTCTGGAGTTTGAGTAAGGAATGTATTCTGCTTTGCTCACTGTCGACTCATTTTTGCCTGAGAGTTTGGAGGATTACGTCTCTTTCCCATGGATAATGCTAGCATGAATGAACATTGTTCCAAGAATTGATTGCGGCATTACAACATAAAGCTCGAACTCATTTTCCTGTAAGGATGTTTGGGTTGATTATATACTTTGTAGGTCTACTGATATAATTATCTTCGCAGGAGCAAAGTGAAAGTTTTGATGTATGAGCACTTAGGCAAGGTCTTTACTAGTGACGAAGCTTGAACAATATTTTTGGAAGGGCCAAGATACAATAATTTAATTTTGGGGGGGCTAAACCTTTAGTTGACGTTACTATTTTTGCATGTAAAATACATACAATTATACATAGTGGTCTTAAATTTGAGGGCCACAACCCCCTCTTGCCCTTTAAAAGATCCGTCCTTGGTCTTTACGATTTTCACGCATGAGGTTCTCTACCTTGCCAGTATTTGAACCGAAATGTCAGGTGGAGTGTAAGTGCCTTATTGCGCTATCTGATTTGTATATGAACAGCATTTCGTACTCGTAACTGATCCTTTCTTCAGTGGAACTATTAGAGAATAGTTTAGGGACCAATTATGTGAATCATTTTGAAAACTTCAAACGACGTGGGCATTTTCACCTAATATAGAAGTTTCTACTTTAAGAGTACAAATTCTTTCGTGGAGTTGGCGTCCACACGCCCTACTCAAATAGACCATATTACCCCCAACCTAAATCATGATTGACTTGGTAAAATCAGCCCATGTCGTATACAATTGAGAATATGAGAAATGAAAATTATATATGCCATACTTTAACAAAATTAGACCATACCATACTTTTTAAAATAATTAGCCGGAGACGTTTTGAGTGGGGTTGAAACTAGAATCTTTATCGTTTAGATGCGAATTAGTGAGTTCAAAATCAAATTAGTACAAATTTCACACTAGGATTAACAGTGTGTTCCTTCAAATTTATTTTAAGAGAAAATGAATGTAAGGTAAAGAAAAGTAAGGAAAATGAAAGGAGGGAAAGAAAGTTAAAGTTTATAAATGTGTTTATACGTGCCCGGATGGTATACACCGGACAGCAACATCCGAAAGACACGAACCACCAAGAAAAGGAGCGTATACTCATTTTATCACATTTTACCCGGGCATCACTCTTTTATCGAATGGTCCATTACAAGAACCGGATAGCGTCGCCTATTTTGGATTTTACGGGATCATGTCCCCGCGTGGTTTAACACCTAGCACCTAGGCTAGATCTAGCTCGGCGAACTCTTTCTCAAGACAGAACAAGTATCGAGGTTGGGGTAGTATAAATACCCCCACCTCATTTACTTCACTCTCAACTAACTTTTCACTAGCATTTACTTTGTCATATATTACCTACCCAGCCTTTCGGCACACATACTTATTCTTACGCCGGAGCTTGATCTTGGGATTAGGCGAAGCTAACACGTGCTTTTCCTTTATGTAGGTGCTTGACAAGACATTAATTTATATTGTTCCAAGGAACCTACACGTGTTTCAAACAAGGTACAAACTTTTACTTCAACGTTCTTAGACAAAAAGTAAATGAATATAAAGGAATATGTAATTTGTACAATTATACATTTTGATTTTTTTTCTTTTTCTTTTTAGTAAAGAAAGAAAAAGATAACGTAAATAATTTAACAAGGACAATTTTGTAAATTCAACACATTATCTTTTATTTACTTCCTTTTCATCCTAAAAAAAAACTAAAAAAAAAAAAAAAAAAAAAAAAAAAAAAATCCTTTTGACAACCAAAAATTAAAGATTCACTCCACTTTCATTTTATCCTCTCTCTTAAAAAAATTTAAGAACTTTTTTATTTTCCTTCATTTCCTTTCACTTTCCTTCATAAACTAAACTAAAGAACATAGTGTAAATACCTTTTAACGTTAAACGGGTTCATGTGTATCCCCTAAAGCCATGTATGGCTCCGCCTCGGAAAAAGTACAATATTACTACAAGAGTTTTGTAAATGCATGAAAATCTATAAAGAACTAACTTTAACTTTAAATGAAATTCACCGAAAACTCAAACCATAAAGTTTCGGCCACAAATTCAACCAAGTGGTTGCACCGTGAGATGTAATGACAATTGTCACACAGGATTGTTATGTTATGACAAACTAAGCAAAACCTATGACCCCCTTAATGCTTGTTGAGATGACCTTTGCCGAACAAAAAACCCCAAAATGAAACTCATGACCCACGTTGATACTAATTGATGTTGGTACCATGCTATATCGATGCAATTACTAGTTCAATTAGAATAAGTTTAGTCCGGTTACTTAGTACCAACAACAGTAATCAAATTTCATCTTTCTAACCAGACGAAATCCTTAAACCTATAAGTCCATATTCAATTTTGTCTCAAGTCTTACGACATGATTTTTTTATTTTTAATTAATTAATTAATTAATTTTTCTGCATAAAAAAATAATACATAGGTCATTTGAGAAAGTCGAGTGACTCAAGTAATCTTTGCATAACTGGTATCGTCGTAGCTGTTTTCGATAGCCACCTCAAAATGTTCATTTGAGGTTTAATACCAAGCGAATGGGTGGTCGACCCTTCGGTCCCCCCTCCTTACAGCATCCTTCATAGAACGTGTCTCCCATGAAAAACAACCCCAACTTGGTCGTGTTCTCGACCGAGTCCTCCCTTTTATTTATTAAATTGTTTGTGAGTTTGTTTATTAAATTGTTTTTGTAAGTTATATTTGTATTTACGTGGGTATGGTTTTTATGGTGACAACGGTCATCTTATTACAGTAACTTTTTCATGCAGTAGGTCTTAAAGAAAGAAAGCTGAGTTGGCTGGCATGACCATTTACGGTCCCCACTACAGACGGCCTAAATACATGGTATATGAGGGGCAATTTCGTCAAAAAGTTGGCACTTTTCTCCTTTTTTTTATTTTTTTTACACAGTTGGTATACTTTAATTAAACAACAAACACAACCAAAAACGTTTGACCCAACAAAACATTAAAAAAAAGAAAAGAAAAGAAGATTATAAAATCTCACGCACTATTTCAACAACTCATCACATTCAAATCAAACCCATTTAACATTTCCAATCTTGATCACTAAAAAACCCATAAATTTTTTTTTAAAAAATGCATGATTTTTGCTTCACAATCCCATATGGAATGATAGTGTTTTGTGGTGGGATAATTGGGTTTGTAAGGAAAGGCAGTACGACGTCGTTAGCTGGCGGTGTTGGCACTGGATTGTTGCTTTTCTTTGCTTCTTATTTGACTTTATCTGCTTTTCATAAGAAAAAGAATTCATGGTTTGGCTTGCTTCTTGAAACTGGTATGTGCTTTTTTTCTTTTCTTTTCTTATAAGCTGCTGGATCTGAGATTATTTTTAGCTGATTATTGTGTTTTAATGATGCATCAGATAAGCAGTTAATTGTTATAAGCTAGGAAAAGTGGCCTTATTGGATTTTTGAAATATCAATAAGCTGATAAGCCATGAAAATAAGCTAACTTAAACACCCCCTT
Organism: Artemisia argyi; assembly: GCA_030686995.1. Taxonomy (NCBI): domain Eukaryota; kingdom Viridiplantae; phylum Streptophyta; class Magnoliopsida; order Asterales; family Asteraceae; genus Artemisia; species Artemisia argyi. The sequence continues at coordinate 39,471,718 of CM060679.1, read as the reverse complement.
AGTTTAAGAGGGTGGTTGGGAGATAGTTAATTTTGAGTGCACATATGCTTACTTGTATGCTTAGTTTAAGTAATAAGCAGATAAAACCGATCTGCTTGTGTTTTGAGGTTTAAATAAGCAATCCTAAACACCTTGTTACATGATTATTTGAGGGTGAATAAGCAGTTTTGGATAGTTGTTTTTCTAGGAGTTGCTTGTTCCAGCAGTTTATTTTATTATTCCGCTAAGCATAAGCAGTTTTGAATTTCAATAAGCAAATATATACTCCACCTGAAATAGTAAAATCCCAAAAAGTGGAGATCTCTTTTAGGGGGTCATGTACTCATGTGTATGGTTATACCAATTTGGGCGCATTATAATTGTTATTGGATCAAATAGGGTGTTTGACCGATTTGCACAACACTATAGGGTGTTTGACCGATTTGCACAACACTATAGGCTAGCACACATTATCTATCAATGAATTGTCAAAGTCACAAAGATAGGGAAGGTTTCTTTTTGGCAAAGGTTCAAAGTTGGCTTAAGATAGCTTATAATCCTTACCTGAAAAAAGAAATGTAGAAAGTTACTAACTTCACCTGATATACCTGATAAATGAGACTAAGCTAAAACATTAGTTCAAGACCAAAAAGCCAAATATGTGCTTTCTGTTGCTATATGACAATGACAGGTCTGTAACTCCACTCGGGTAAAAAGTTATGGCATTTTGAAGTGGTCTTTTTCCATGAACGAGTCTATTGTGTAACTCATTTCCATGTAGTTATGTGTCTGTGTCAATCTTAAATTGGCATCTGTGTTGCGTCTGTTTCTATGCAAAATGTTAGCAGAGTAAAAAGCATTATTGTAAAAGATACTGTATTGACATGCTATTTTATTACATCTTTGGTGATCTCTTGAAATCAGTTATTGCTGCTACTCTCACATGGGTTATGGGACAAAGATTTGCCGAAACTTCCAAGATAATGCCTGCTGGTGTTGTTGCCGGTATCAGGTACATGATTTTAAAATTTACCATCTAAATAATCTATATATTACTACTATTTTATGGAATCTGCTTTATTCTTGAACGTCTGCTGATAATAGTGGGCTTACACCTGTTCTGTTACATCCTTGTACTTGTAATTTTAAATAACACGTTCACTGTTTAATTTCCTTCGTATTTATTGGTTTCAAGTGGACTAAGTATTGTGTTTTATATCTGTTGCAGTGGAGTGATGACAGCATTTTATCTATACAAGATTGTCACTGGAGGCAACCATTTTCCAGCCAAGACTGAATGAAGGCGCCTTCAATTTGATTCTAAACTTAGTATCTGTAATGTTCATGTATTCTCAGTCATTGTTGTGTATACCTGATATGGTGATTACGTTTTCTTGTAACTGGAATTGTTGTGCTTCTGGGTTCACATACTTGTTATAAAGTAAAAGTAAAATTTACTCTTGCTTGATATAAACTTTCAACATCATAGTAGTAATGTTTCATAATATTCGAAGGTATAAAAGATCGACACCGAAACATAAAATTCATTACAAACGTATCCGTCTCTCAAGTAGCAGAATTACAATAAACAATCCACTACTTGTTATAGACAGAATCAAATATATACAAACGGTTACTTCTGTCTACTCTACTCCAACTTACAAGCAACATGAAGACATGTGTTCACTGTTGTAACTTGTAAGTAGGATTTGTTATCATTTACAATGAGCTAAAACAGATAAAAGAAGTGTTTTATGGTCCTGGTCCTGGCCCTGGAGAACAAATCTGTAGTTTCAGCAGTAATCGGGCCTTGAATAGTCTGGGGGCAGTGACGGGCAATGTTCGGTCATATGAGGATACGGTTCAATGGTATTGTATCCAGGTAGTTCCATTCGATACTTTCCTTTGATTTGACAAAATGGAAGCTCAACAGTGTCTCCTTCATTACACCACTTTGGCAGGCGACTAGAATTGTTTTCATAGAAATTAAGCGTATAAGCGTCCTTTATCTGTATATAGCTTGAAACGTTAAGATAAATACACGCACATACACATACATGTATATAAATTATGATCGAGTGGTAACCGACTCACAGTGAATTCAGTAACTTGAATTTCGTCAGAGAGATCTCCAAATAGTCCTGCTTCCTTGTACATTTCTAGGACGAAAGCAACACAAGAAGTTGACTTTCCATCAGTGTATATCCAGTCATCCTGTTCCGGTATGGTCAGCAATTCAGCAAAAGATGAACCACGTCTTTCAACTTCGACTAAAATATCAGGAAGCTCGAGCCCCTGTGAAATAAGATAGACCAACATCAAGATAATCCACATTAACATAATTAAATCGGAAGTCTTTCAAGGATACCCACAGTGATTTGAATTGAGACATAAAACGGTTAGATATTAAACTAAAAGGAAACGGGTCAAATGGGTCGAAGATCACCCACATTCTATTCAAATACTCGCAACCTCCTGAGCCGTTTTACTTAAAAGAATTGATTATTAATTTAAAAATGTACTCGTAGTTTGTAATTTGTGAAATTATATTTAATACGTAAGGGAAAGTATTGGCACCTCGATCAATCAAACTCGACCCAACCACTACTAAAAGAACCATTGTTTATCCAAATCCATTTTGCCCCATTGCCCATAAAAGAACCATTGTTTATCCAAATCGATTTTGACCCATTGCCCAACCTGCCCATTTTTCCGTCTCTAGATTTATAATTATCACTCGAAAGAACATGTCAGATTCAAGAAAAAGTAGAGCAGACCTTAGTACCAAGCCGCTTATTCAAGGCTTCATTCCACATGTTAGCAGCATATGCAGGCTGCATTTGATTCCACACAGTCATAACAGATGCAACCTGTACCGATCAAGAACCATTAGAACACTTAAAAACCAAAATCGGATATAAAAAACTAAGTTATGGGTTAAGGATTCCAAAATTCAAAATTTAAAGTGAAGCAGTACCAGATTAGCATCCAATGGTGGAGGGTAATTCTCACTGATAGTATCTATCCAGCTAAATATCAAATTGTGATAACCGTATGGTAAGCCAATCATGCTTTGGGCATACTCCCATGCAGCAGTCTCGTTGAATTTAGCTCGAAGGTCAGGATGCAAAGGAAGTAGAGCAATATGAGGATTAGAATCATCTTCTGTTAACTCAAAGTTCCACCACTCATCCCAAGGCAACAGAGCAATAACATCTTGACCCTATAATAAAAATGTAGATAACTAGTAGTCAATATCAGAAGCTTACATCGATATAAATATGGAGGTGGCAAAATGGACAGGTTGGATAACTGGTCAAACGACTGATGTATTATTAACTAGGGTCCTTTACATAAAGGGAGTTGATACTCCCACCACATTTTTTGATGCAAATACCACAACTGTGCATTGCAGTGTTGTACGGTACAATACTGTAATGCACAAGTTGTGGTGCGAGCATCAAAAAATGTGGTGGGAATATCATCTCCCTTACATAAAATACCGAAGTACTTTTTCACTTGTCTCATTTTATTTCTTGTACTTTTTTAAGTACTTCTGAGTTCTGAGTCATTAATAGATGCCTCCCGCCTGGGTCATTTTGTAGTAAGGAGCTAAAAACTGACTCAACTGATCATTTTTATATTAAAAAGTTAGATATATATATTAAATATTAGATTTATATGGTCTACGACGAATTTTAAGTTTACAGACAAAACAATTGCTAACATGTGACAAATGAAAAAGTAAGTTGGTATTTATGCATATAAAATCAAAAAACCAAAAACACTAACTTACTAAGCAACATTACCTCTTCATCTTCATGTCCGGATTCCCCAACCCATAGTTTTCCTTGCGGATCCCTCAAGCAAACAGCAGAATGACCAGCATATGCCCCAGATACCCATTTCTCAAGAGTCTCGAATCCACCCCATCTACCACGAATTTTTGATATTGCAAGAAAGTCTCCAGAATGTATATCATCAACAGTAATATTTGTAACCCAAGGCTCAGGACGTGCTTCAAAGTTCGCTCCCATATGTTTTGTAAGAAAAGCAAGATTAGAATTCTCGCCCCATCCGGTGTTTGAAAACAGGGGGAATACCTCCCACAATGCTTGCAGGGTTCCTATCATCCCTGCTTGCATTAGGAAAATGGCAACACCCTTACGTTTTACCTTTTACAAACAAGGGAAAAATAAGCACTAATTTGCGCACCAAAAATATTAGGGGTGTTTGGGTAAGCTTAAGGCTTATCCATCCTCAAAAAAGCTTAAGCTACTTTGACTTTTGTCCTCACAAATAACTTAATAAGCTTTCAAGAAATGCTTTACCAAAACATTTTTTTTTTTAGCTTACTGTGGTTTGATTACACAATATACCATAAATTTACCAAAACACCCCATTAATAAGAAGAAAAATTGTTAACTTACATATTCATACTCAGCTTTCCCTGACCACTCATCGAACTCAAGCGTATGCTCACGGGATATAAAATAATAGTCCCATGTCACACGATATGGAGTAGCAAAGACATAAATATCCATACATGTCCAACTGTGTGCATTGCTTACCTAAAAAAAGAACAGAACATGAATGTGAGTATGCACTACTATAAGAATTCTTTTCAGCAGCTATACTACAATAAACAAAGTTATTTACTTTTTCTTTTTACATTACAAAGATATCCTCAGAATATGCACGTGAGGTTGTGTATGACACCTTGCAATTGCATGCCTGGTAGACAAATTTATTGTTGTAATAAACTTTAAATTATGTTCATTTGATGTTCAAGTTTTATTATCCAAAAATACCACTTGCTGCACCAAATAGTATTTAAGACTTATGTCACGGGTACATAAAGCCCTTTAACTACCAATATCAGACTTGCTTGAAGTACTGGTTTATAGGCAGGTGTAATGTGGTTTTAATCACTTGTGAGTTTTAAATTTCTAGCTTTTCAACTTTCTAATTCTGTAAGTGAAAGTGTTAATCTAATTTTCTCCAAGTTCCACAGGTTTAATATTTCTAAACGCTAAATAAGTTCAACTTGATCACTTTGACGATTCCTAAGGACATATAACTTCAAATTAGAATAAGGATGAATGAGTGAAATGTAATTTATTTTACTTAAAAACAGCTGAATTATATGTACAGTAGTAGTCTACTACCAATTATTACTTGAAGTGTTTGTCACTGCCAAGCTGCTATATATCAGTCGAATAGTTATGAATTTTCCTTATAACCTCAAACGCATTATTCACGATTCATGAGTGATGTGGAAAGTGCCTTACACTCCAGGCAGTTACAGGTTTGGTGACTTGGTCGTCCTCAATAATTTGTACAAGGTTTTCTAGGATACATCTGAGCAATCTACTCTGTTTACTAAACCTCATATGTTGTCAGCACTGTTTTCTTAACACCGCCCAAACAACTTAATGTTTATTTATGCCCTTTTAGTTGTTTCTTTTATGTACTAGTTTAACAAACATCCATATCTAATGGCTAATGTACAGCATATGCAGGTATCTGATATGGTACTACTCCGTAAATAATTAGCTTATGCAAACAAAGGGCATATGGCATAAAAAGCCAAAACGGTACTCTACTTTAGGCACTTCTTTTTCTCAATTTGAGGTATCCAAGTAATAATTTTGTGCACTTTAATTTATTATTTATTTTTTCAATCTTCATAAGCATTTACCTCATGATTTTAGCTGAAATGGTTAATAAATGTGATGTATTATCATTGTTGGGGATTTAGTAGTTATTTAGGCTCACATTATGACCGGTAACCTTTTTCAAAAAGTTAAAGAAAACCTTAATTTGCAAAAATTTTTAACTTCGAAACCTTTAATTGAGAAATAAAGTTACACAAATTGTAATACTTTTGTGTGCTATTTGCCCTAAAACAAATTAGTAGTAAACTTGTGGTACTATAAACAAACGGGTTTTGCTAAAAGAAAAATCATTTGTAGGCCTAAGTAATGAACCTAGAATAGACCTACAAATATGATTGGTGTAATTCAAAATTGATTGGTGAATATGAGGAGAGAGAAAAAGTGTTTTTAATACTAGTCAAAATGTGAATCGAGTAGGCCTATTTGTAGGTCTATTTAGTAGGTCTAATTATCAATGCTCTTGCTAAAATGTGCCCACTGGGTAAATGTTTAGCTCTCTATATATGAAAGGTTCAAGTTAATTAATATCAAATTTCTATTTAATCAAGATAATTTTAGAGTTTAATTAATGTTCATTGAATGTATTCTTTGATTTAAAAAGAAATTTTATGTTCATTAATTACATCTTCATGTATGCCTAGTGGGCCCATATTAGCAAAACCCCAAAGAAAATGACTATATTGATACGGAGTTTCAAATAAACAATCTCAAACACGCTCCAACAAACCACCCATCTTTCCTTATAAAGATTACTCAAGCCGCAAACCAGCTATACTAATAACAACCGAAAAACAATAAACCTTAAAACATAGTCCTTTGCTCTATATCTAGGACAAACCTTAAAACTAGCATTACTAACAACTTAGGGGGTGTTTGTTTTGGCTTATGGCTTATTTGGTTTTGGGCTTATGCTACGTAAGCTCACTTTTGTGGGCTGTTTTAAAACTTTTCAGCTTATCTATACTACATTATAATGCATTTGTTACTATTCTATAATTAGAAAGGCTTAAAATTAAGACTTTTTTCTTGCTTGTTATGGAAAGATTTCAAAATTAATTTGTTAGGAAGCATGTTTATTAGGAAGTTTGTTAGGAAGCGGTTGGTTGTTCAAACTAAAATTATTTGACTTAACCATCTCTAATATCTCTACTTATAAAGCATCAAGACAACTAAACATGTAACCGAATAACGCAAAATATAATCAACAGGGTACCCGCGCATTCTAGTATACGTTTATTGTGACATACTCCGTAATAAACTTATATAAGGCTAAAATTTTTATAATAAGCCAAAAAAGTGAGCTAATGAAACATAACCCCTAAACCAAATAAGCCATAAGCCGGTTACATAAGCCCGAAAAAACACCCCTTAAAAAGAACAAACAAAAAAAACATGAATAAACCTTAATATGAAGAGTGCCACCACCAAATTGAGTCCCAGATTTATTATGCAATTCCAACCAAGCAGTATTCTCATAAAAACAAGACCCTTTCCAACTCAAACCCGAATTATTCGCTATCGAAGCGGCCCCAACAAAGCTCGGAAGCAAATCGGCAGCGCTTCGAAGCGAATTCAGAATAGGCCATGAAATTTGTCTGGGCAAAAGTGGGAGTATGTCTAGGGGGTCAACTGGTGCTTTGAAACCTTCTACTTTTGGAATGTTTGTAGTGTATATAAAGGTGATGATTAGTGTTATTATGAGGAAGGACGATGATGATGAATGTTTGGGTTTCATATTTGATGGGTGGATTGTAGATGCAAATAGCGGTTGAATAGTAATTAATAAGGTTTGTTTATTTGTTGTTTGTACTTTGGTTTTGGTTTTTATTGATAGGAAACCCCTGAGGTTTAGGATGTGATCAAAGTGAATGACAAGAATCTTGGATTCGTTTGGTTGGTAGGTAGACACATGTTTGCCCCAATGTTGTTTTATGACTTTATCTACTACTCTTGTCTCAATATTATTTGTATAAATCTGTCTACTTTCTTTTTCTAAAAGGATAGAGAGTAGAACAGAGAAAACGTGTATTTAGAGAGGCTTAATTACATTTTTTTTTTCTTTAAAAGAAAGTAGATAAGTTATCTACTTTGTAAAGTAGGCATGATTTTCCTTATAAAAAAATAAAAAACCATCCATGCTGCAAACAACAGATATTCTTCTCTGCTGCTAGATATAAATCAGTGACCAATTGTATATATCAAAGATGTTATCTGGGATTATTTGTGTACAATCAAAAACCATTTTGCATTGCAACAACAAATAACTTCCTACTGTTTGCAGCACACAGTTTAATAAAAGTGGTTTTAGCACACTCTTGAATCAATCAGACATCATCCTCATCCATTAAACTTTCTTTCAATTGGTTGAGATAAAATGAGGACTATAATTTTGAGACGAACAAAGTATGTCATCTAGAATACAAGATAAAAACAATGAATTATATTGGCGAGTCAAAAGCAAGATCGGTACTTAGATTTGTGATGCTCCAAACCAACTAAATGAAAAATGCCCTTATAAACAAACAAGTCGCACTTCTGATGAGTGTGTAAATACTCATTATTTTTATCGTATCTGAACTGCCAAAATATCCAAAAACACTCAGAAACGCATCAAAATACAGAAATTATCCCAAAAGTGTGTTTTATATGTTTTAGATGCAAAATGTTTAAAAACAAATGAAAAACGAACAAAGTTTGCACAATTGGCATTTTCAGTCCCTCAAGTTTCAAAAATTGACAAAACTAGTCCCTGAAAGTTTAAAATGAAAGAAAAGTCAACCCAAGGCAAAGAAAAGTCAAAAATTATCAAAACAAGTCCTTGGGTGAAAAGTTTGAGAAAATTACACTTTTACCCCTCAAAATCCAAAATTTGCATAAAAGGTCCCTGAACTTTCAAAACCTGACCAAATCAGTCCCTGGTGGGATATTTTTGAATGAAAAAGTCATTTATGGTCCTTGGAAAGTAAAAGTTTTCACAAATGGTCCTTGGAGTAAATTTTTGGAAAATTACAAGAATGGCCCCTGGACTTTCAGAATTTGCAATTTTGGCCCCCGGGAATCTAATTTTGGAAATGCAACATCAAAGGTCCCTATGGAATTATAATATGACAAGAAAGGTCCTTTGAAATAAAGTTTGGAAGAATGGCAGAATTCACCCCTTAAGTTTCCAGCTTTAACAAGTTTAGTCCCTATGCTTATAAATTAAAACACCAAAAGGACTTCACTTGTTATTACTTAACCTTTTCCAAGCCCACCCTTTTGCTAGCCCATTACCCAAAAAAGCCCAAACATAAAAATATAACCCACCCCGTCTTTTTATTTAATCTCAGTCAATACCCCACTTTGACCCACCTCCTTCCCCACTTGCAAACACAGCCTGCAACAACACCATCATCACAACCTACCTTCTCCTTTGTCACACTCCTCCCCCCCTCCCCCCTTGGCCTATCCAAACAAACACAGAAGTCCAAGTTTCACCCTCTGGCATCAAGTTAGCAGAAGGAAAACGCCAAACCTAGTTTTGGCGCCAAAATCTTCAAACAGCTAAGATCACCCCAAGTCATCCAATGGCTGTTAGCATTGATGGGAAAGCATAAGTGGGTCCCACTGAAACCCTAAGTGATCATATAAAAGAGAGAAGAAGAGCAGGGAGCACATAGTTAGTTAATGAGTAGTTGTAGTTTAGTTTTTAAAATCGTATTAGTGTAAACTTTATATTTCCAGTTGTTATCCTTGTTTTTTATGTACTTTCAGCTAATTCAATGTAAAATTAAACCTTCCTTAAGTTTAAATTCAAGTGTTGTTTGTTAAAGTCTCATTTGCAATTTTCATTCACAAAATCTCATTATACCTCATTGTTCTTAAATATTGTTGTTTGTTGGTTAATTCAAGCTGACTTAAGTCAGTTCTAAGCTTTTATAAGCTTCCTGAAAACTAAAATCAGTCTCTACTTAGTATGTTAAAAAAATTCAAGAAAAACCATGAAAAATAAGAATCAGAAGAAGAAGAAGAATGGAGCAGAGTTATGATGAATGGAACATGGTTTAGAACTCCAGGGGGAGTATAGGTTGTGAATTGTGATGGTTTGATACCTTAACCTATGGTCTGATAACTTGTAAGCTTCATGTTCTTTTCTTTCTTTTTTTTTGCATTCCACTGTAGCATTGCAAGTTCTTTGTTACTCTTGATGTTCCTTTGCTTATTAGTTGAAACTGAGTTAAATTGATGCTGGAATATTAGTGTTTAATGATTAGGGTCATATATGTACATTATTTAATTTGTCAATCAAATCTCATAATTAGTTATAAGACTTTATAGTGTTAGTTTCTACATGGTTATAGCTTCTATTAGTTTAGGACAGCTTATTGGATCATTGTGAATCACTAGTTAAGTTTAAATCTCATTAAACCTTCATAATCATAAAATCAGTCACCCATTAGGGGGTGTTTGGTTAAACCTGTGTCCCTGTGCTCAGGGGTGTTTGGGTGGTTGTATTTGGTTCCAACATGCTTCCCTATGCTCACTCTGACTTTATTGACCACAAAACACAAGTTCCAAACTCAGAATAGTCAAAAATCAATATTTGGTTCCTTAGTTGTGTACTGTTACACAGTTAGTACCCAAAACCATTTCATTAGCTGCATAACTGGTCCTTGTAGCTTAATCTTGGTCAAAATTAGCTTAAATTAACATATTCAGTTGTTAGGAATCAACCAAAACTCAAAAAGGTCAAAGTTATGAGTTTACACAAAAAGTCAAAGTTTTCTATTTGACAGAAATCTCAAAAGTAGCACGATTTGTTTTGAATTTTGTAGTGAGTTTTAGAGCTTGTGCTTTTTAGGATTAGTACTCCCCCAGCTAGTCTTCAAGTTTCCATCCTTGTTTGATTTTTACAATTTTTCTTGTGGAGTCCACAGCCCTCCAAAGAGGGCTGCAGGGTTGTCTGCTCCCCTGCACAGCAGAACCACCATTACCACCACCACATTTGGTGGTTGGTTTCTGGCCACCCTTGTGGGTTCCACTACCCCATCTTGGCTTATTTCAACCCCCCTCCTGGTAGGGAGCATGAGTTGACCAATAGTTTGAGCTTATGACCTCAGGGCCCCACCTGAATTGACTACAAAAGGTTGTCCCATTTTCAGTTTTGAAACAAATTCCAAGTGCTTATCTTGTGGCTTATTGGCTTATTCTGTGGGACCCAATTGCTTTTTCTGGTTTATACATGTTTCCTAAACTCAGTTAAACCTAAATCAACAAGAGTGGGCCCCACACAAGCTGGTTTTAGCTTATTTCCCTTGTTGGTCAACAAAAGTCAACTATTGAGCTTTTTACCTTCCATTGTGCTTATTTTTAACTTATAAAAAAGCTGTTTTCATAAAAGTTTGTTGTTTTTAGTTGTAAAATAGATTGGTAAAATAAAAATCCAGAAAAAAACAATTTAATATTAAGTGATAGTTTCTATTTAATGTAATGTAATTTTAATTTTCATTTTTATATTTTTATTAAGAACTTAGCTATTTTATATTTTTCTTAAATTCCTATTATATTAAAGTATTTATAATAATTTTCTCAGATTTTTTTTATCATTTAGTATTTATTAGAATTAATCTTAGTTTTATTAATTATTAATTAATAATTAGTTTAAAATAGCATAATTAGTTTTTATTAAGTAAAACCTAGTTTTTATATTTTTTCTAGCTTTTATATAATGTAAAATAATTTTAGAAATTTTCTTGTAATTTTTACTGTTCATTTTCTATTTTTCTTAATTTAAAATAGTTTAATTAAGTAATTAATAATTAATGAGCACAAAAAGACAAAAATACTTATTTTTAATTTAAAAACTTATTTTTAGTTATTTTATAATTTTAGAAATTTTATTTTCATTTTTATAGTGTTTAAATAATATTGTATTATATTTAAGTTGTTTAAATATTAATAATTAGTAATAATTAGTATTTAATTAATAATAAATAAATAATTAGTGTTAAACTTTATTTTCTTTTTCTAAAATTTTTCTTTTACCTTTAAGATTGTAAAAAAGTCATTTTCACCCCCTGGGGGTTTTCAGATTTCCGTTTTCACGTTTTATTTTGTACATTTACGTTTTATTTAAATGTAAACGTACGCGTTTTAGGTTTTAAACGTTTCTGGGTTTTCCAACTTTGCAATCTTGTTAATAAAGTGTATTTAAGCTATTATCTTTCATATTCCAGTAGTGTAATCATCACAACTCTCTTATACCCATTCCTATCCAATTTCACCCGATCACAAACCCGTTTTAATACCATCCACACCTCGTCAGGACATAACGACCCGGGGAAACACTATATTCCGCGGAGCATTGGTTTAAGCTATTTGACTATTATAGTTGACCATTCACAAGTGGTTGACCAATAATTATCTGACGGTTTAGCATCAATCAAATTTTGGCGCCGTTGCGGGGGAGGTTGTGCGCGTATTCTAAACGGTTTTACAGATTAGTGAATCTGGATATACACTCATTGTATATTTACCATCCTTTGTTTATATTTTCGTATTTTAAAAACAAAACAGTTCCTGAAAACTTTTAAAATCAGTTTTCAACGAACACAAAAAACACAAAAAGATTTTCTTTCTTATAAAATGTTTTATCAAAAATATCAAAAATATTCACCTTTACCCTCCTACCTTTTTTATTCTTCATCCCTTTACCCTCTATCCTTTTGATTCTAACTTCTTCCACTTTTCCCGTAATTGATTCTGATGGCATCTCTCGATGACGATTTCTTTGAATAAAGGGTCTTTAAAAGCAAAGTTGAAAAACTTATGGCCTTGTCAAAAATGTCGAGATGTCGTGTTGATTATGATGGACCTTCGATTCCTATTCCCTCTCCGGTGAGGGAAAGAGATCATGAAACCGAGGTGACAAAGGACCCTGTACTTCCCTCTGACGATGGAAGTGCTAAATACGTCCAACCTACGGTTATCCAAAAACCTAAGCTCACAATTGATCCTAGCCTTTCACGATATAAGGTTATAAGGTTGTCAAACAAACGTACAGAGCTTAGGGCAGTGACTGAAAAGAACGACTTGCCCAATCTTCACGTTTATCAAGAACAAAAACCCGAGACCATAACGGAAGTGGTGGAAATTGCTAGCTCTAAGAGCACACCACTTGTCCCACCTCCGGATTTTATCCCTTGTGTTGGTTGTGGTGAGCCACTTTTTGGTTTACCATGTCGTTGGTGTACATGTGTACTATGTGGTAATGATATTCGAGACAGGAGTTGTTTATTTTGTGGTTCGAGGAATTCATTTGCTTATGATTCTAATCAGAACTCATTCAACGATTCCCCAAATTTTTCCAATTACCCATCACATTCATACGAGCAAGAATCATATTTTCCAAACCACAATGATTGTTCGTATCAAAATACACCGAACATTTCTTGTGAGTATTGTGGAGGTCCTCACCAAGGTTTTGATTGTTATAATAGTCAAAATGTTGGTTACGACCAATATCCATACAACTCACCGAACCAGACTCAACAGTTTAACTGTTGTGAGTACTGTGGTGGCCCACACTACAGTTCTGATTGTCAATCGGGCAACACGCTTGTCTATGAGCAGTTTCCTGATAACAATTATGACTCTAGCACATACGACTCACAGCCACATCAGTTTTACTGTTGTGATTACTGTGGAGGTCCACACTTTAGTTCGGATTGTCAAACAAGGAATCCATTTCCTTGTAACAATTACGACTATTCGTTTTCAGACCAACCTCCACAACACCAAATGGTCCAAGCAACTCCTCATGATACCGAGCAAGACCTTTTACTAGAGGCTCGTGAAATTTTGCAAAAACTTAAGGAGGAGTTTGCCACTACATCGTTTCAAGAATCTCATGAAAAATCAATGGCAGAATTACTTGCTAAAGAACGAGATGCTAGAAACGAAATGAGCATGGAAGAATTACTTGCTGAGCAAAGAGCGGCTAAAATACGTGCCAATCTTCGCTATGCTGCTCTATATGATGATGATGATGACAGTGATGATGATGAAGCTAACATTGTTATTATTCAAAAAGATTAATCAGATTCATCTGTTGTGATTCCTTCCATGGAGAATCAGGGAGAAAATAATGTGACGGAGTCACTAGCCGTTGATCAAATGGAACTTGAAAATTCCATAACTGCTAGTACTTCTAAACTCCCTCAGTCTATTGATATCACACCCGAAGTTCACACTCACTCTCCGAACATGGGGGACGAGCATCTTGGCACTGTTCTTGCAAAGGAGTCGGACGAATTTATAAAGTCTAGTGTTGAGAACCTTGTCCCAATCCCAGGAGAGTCACAGGGGACTTTTGATCATGTGTGTGATTTACCTTATCACCCTGAAAATCCAAAAGATCATTTTGAGACTTTCTCCGATTTTAATGATGATTGTACATCTTATGGAGAAGTTGAGTATGAAGAGGCACCACTGCCTCATTCTGATGTTGCCCCTCTTATTGAAGAGTTCACAGATGAACTTACTCACATCAATCCACTTCCATTGGGAAGTGATGATGGTCTCCTTGATTTTGAAGCCGATATGGGAGAAACTGAAAATCTTTTAAACTCTAATCCCAACATCGAGCTTAGTACTTCACATGCTGATGAAAATTCTTTATCTTCTGGAGACATCAGTCATGTGGAAGGATTACCTTCTGAGCTAGTTAGCTTAGAAGAAGTGAATGATAAGACTGACACTGAAATCAAGGATGAAGCACTTCGTGCAACATTATTGAATGTCAGTCTCCTCATTGCAAAAATCGAGGCTTTCAAAGAGAAACCTATTTCATTTCCTATCCCCATTAAGGATAGTGACATTTTCTCCGATGATCCTATTCCGGAGTTTGAAGCCTTTACTTTTGATCATATGGGAGAGAAGATTAGTGGCAGTACCACTTCTCATTCTCAAATTTCTCTCCCCGAATATGATTCATTCACATTTGAGGAGTTCTCCGGTGAACTCACTCATATGATGACTCCTCCGGAGTATGATGACCCGGGGGGATATGCACTCAATCATGAGAATTTACAAATTCCCACCCACCCTCCCGGGATATTTACGAGCTTAACCCTTGAAATCCAAACTCAGGCTACGGAGCCTGATCTCGAGGAAGAAAATCTTATAAAGATTTTCCTCATGGTTTTCTTCCTGTTCTTCACCTATCGGGTGACTTCTCATGTTCTTCATTCCTTCGGGAATGAAGACATTATTTTTGACCCTGGCATCACCGCTTATAGTTTCTACTATTTTAAGCCAGGGTCTACTTATCTCATCGGTGTGGAACTTTCACGTGCTTCAAATGTTTGTCCAAACATCTTGAATGAAAGTCCGCTTGAGATTATCTCTTGCACATCATGCTTCCCCAAGGACAAATGAATTCGGGGTCGAGTCAAGCTAGCGACTCGGTAAACAAAAATAGTAGCATGCTTATAGGGTTTTCACCCTAAGTGTGGGGGAGTCCCCCACTATGGTTACAAATAAAGTGAAAAAAAATGGTGTTTTTCCACGCTTAGCTTATAATGTTGCCCTTTTACGTTCAAAGAGTCGGCATAATAGCCGGGACTTTGAATATTGAGGACAATATTCATGCTAAGTGTGTGTGTGTGGGGGGGGGGTATTCGCTATTCTAGCAAATTTTATGACATTTTACTATCTTATACCCCCGTTTTTGACCAAAATTTTTCAAAAATTTTTCACTAAAGTTCAAAATTTTTTGTGGTAATCAGTCCGCCAAAGTCTAAATGACAAATGGATTGGCTAGTCCAGGAGCAAACAGCTCTTCGTAAAGACATCTCAAACCCATTGATGGCTTGCAATTTGCCAAAAATTGTATGGTTCCTCAACTCCCCATATCCCATAAAGCGAATGAGTTGGCTAGCCCGCAAGATTATGGCTTGTGGTAAAGGCAGTGGAAAATCCATAATTGGTAATCAGCTCACCAAGATGTTGACCTTGTCCATCAAGAGTTGGCTAGTCCAGAAGCAAACGGCTTTTGGTAAAAACTAATCAAATCCGTTGACAGCTGGTGGTTTGCTCAAAATCACACGGTTATCAGGTGTGCCACAGTTCTTACACCTGGCTACTCCAGAAGTGATGGCTTTTGGTAAAGAGGTTTTCAAATCCATCAAGTTTTTCTCAAAATATTGCTAGGGACTAGCAATAATTTAGTGTGGGGGATTGATGAGTGTGTAAATACTCATCATTTTTATCGTATCTGAACTGCCAAAACATCCAAAAACACTCAGAAACGCATCAAAATACAGAAATTATCCCAAAAGTGTGTTTTATATGTTTTAGATGCAAAATGTTTAAAAACAAATGAAAAACGAACAAAGTTTGCACAATTGGCATTTTCAGTCCCTCAAGTTTCAAAAATTGACAAAACTAGTCCCTGGAAGTTTAAAATGAAAGAAAAGTCAACCCAAGGCAAAGAAAAGTCAAAAATTATCAAAACAAGTCCTTGGGTGAAAAGTTTGAGAAAATTACACTTTTACCCCTCAAAATCTAAAATTTGCATAAAAGGTCCCTGAACTTTCAAAACCTGACCAAATCAGTCTCTGGTGGGATATTTTTGAATGAAAAAGTCATTTATGGTCCTTGGAAAGTAAAAGTTTTCACAAATGGTCCTTGGAGTAAATTTTTGGAAAATTACAAGAATGACCCCTGCACTTTCAGAATTTGCAATTTTGGCCCCCGGGAATCTAATTTTGGAAATGCAACATCAAAGGTCCCTATGGAATTATAATACGACAAGAAAGGTCCTTTGAAATAAAGTTTGGAAGAATGGCAGAATTCACCCCTTAAGTTTCCAGCTTTTACAAGTTTAGTCCCTATGCTTATAAATTAAAACACCAAAAGGACTTCACTTGTTATTACTTAACCCTTTCCAAGCCCACCCTTTTGCTATCCCATTACCCAAAAAAGCCCAAACACAAAAATATAACCCACCCCGTCTTTTTTATTTAATCCTAGTCAATACCCCACTTTGACCCACCTCCTTCCCCACTTGCAAACACAGCCTGCAACAACACCATCATCACAACCTACCTTCTCCTCTGTCACACTCCTTCCCCCCCCCCCCCTTGGCCTATCCAAACAAACACAAAAGTCCAAGTTTCACCCTCTGGCATCAAGTTAGCAGAAGGAAAACGCCAAACCTAGTTTTGGCGCCAAAATCTTCAAACGGCTAAGATCACCCCAAGTCATCCAATGGCTGTTAGCATTGATGGGAAAGCATAAGTGGGTCCCACTGAAACCCTAATTGATCATATAAAAGAGAGAAGAAGAGCAGGGAGCACATAGTTAGTTAATGAGTAGTTGTAGCTTAGTTTTTAAAATCGTATTAGTGTAAACTTTATATTTCCAGTTGTTATCCTTGTTTTTTATGTACTTTCAGCTAATTCAATGTAAAATTAAACCTTCCTTAAGTTTAAATTCAAGTGTTGTTTGTTAAAGTCTCATTTGCAATTTTCATTCACAAAATCTCATTATACCTCATTGTTCTTAAATATTGTTGTTTGTTGGTTAATTCAAGCTGACTTAAGTCAGTTCTAAGCTTTTATAAGCTTCCTGAAAACTAAAATCAGTCTCTACTTAGTATGTTAAAAAAATTCAAGAAAAACCATGAAAAATAAGAATCAGAAGAAGAAGAAGAAGAAGAATGGAGCAGAGTTATGATGAATAGAACATGGTTTAGAACTCCAAGGGGAGTATAGGTTGTGAATTGTGATGGTTTGATACCTTAACCTATGGTCTGATAACTTGTAAGCTTCATTTTCTTTTCTTTTTTTTTTTTGCATTCCACTGTAGCATTGCAAGTTCTTTGTTACTCTTGATGTTCCTTTGCTTATTAGTTGAAATTGAGTTAAATTGATGCTGGAATATTAGTGTTTAATGATTAGGGTCATATATGTACATTATTTAATTTGTCAGTAAAATCTCATAATTAGTTATAAGACTTTATAGTGTTAGTTTCTACATGGTTATAGCTTCTATTAGTTTAGGACAGCTTATTGGATCATTGTGAATCACTAGTTAAGTTTAAATCTCATTAAACCTTCATAATCATAAAATCAGTCACCCATTAGGGGGTGTTTGGTTAAACCTGTGTCCCTGTGCTCAGGGGTGTTTGGGTGGTTGTATTTGGTTCCAACATGCTTCCCTATGCTCACTCTGACTTTATTGACCACAAAACACAAGTTCCAAACTCAGAATAGTCAAAAATCAATATTTGGTTCCTTAGTTGTGTACTGTTACACAGTTAGTACCCAAAACCATTTCATTAGCTGCATAACTGGTCCTTGTAGCTTAATCTTGGTCAAAATTAGCTTAAATTAACATATTCAGTTGTTAGGAATCAACCAAAACTCAAAAAGGTCAAAGTTATGAGTTTACACAAAAAGTCAAAGTTTTCTATTTGACAGAAATCTCAAAAGTAGCACGATTTGTTTTGAATTTTGTAGTGAGTTTTAGAGCTTGTGCTTTTTAGGATTAGTACTCCCCCAGCTAGTCTTCAAGTTTCCATCCTTGTTTGATTTTTACAATTTTTCTTGTGGAGTCCACAGCCCTCCAAAGAGGGCTGCAGGGTTGTCTGCTCCCCTGCACAGCAGAACCACCATTACCACCACCACATTTGGTGGTTGGTTTCTGGCCACCCTTGTGGGTTCCACTACCCCATCTTGGCTTATTTCAACCCCCCTCCTGGTAGGGAGCATGAGTTGACCAATAGTTTGAGCTTATGACCTCAGGGCCCCACCTGAATTGACTACAAAAGGTTGTCCCATTTTCAGTTTTGAAACAAATTCCAAGTGCTTATCTTGTGGCTTATTGGCTTATTCTGTGGGACCCAATTGCTTTTTCTGGTTTATACATGTTTCCTAAACTCAGTTAAACCTAAATCAACAAGAGTGGGCCCCACACAAGCTGGTTTTAGCTTATTTCCCTTGTTGGTCAACAAAAGTCAACTATTGAGCTTTTTACCTTCCATTGTGCTTATTTTTAACTTATAAAAAAGCTGTTTTCATAAAAGTTTGTTGTTTTTAGTTGTAAAATAGATTGGTAAAAGAAAAATCCAGAAAAAAACAATTTAATATTAAGTGATAGTTTCTATTTAATGTAATGTAATTTTAATTTTCATTTTTATATTTTTATTAAGAACTTAGCTATTTTATATTTTTCTTAAATTCCTATTATATTAAAGTATTTATAATAATTTTCTCAGATTTTTTTATCATTTAGTATTTATTAAAATTAATCTTAGTTTTATTAATTATTAATTAATAATTAGTTTAAAATAGCATAATTAGTTTTTATTAAGTAAAACCTAGTTTTTATATTTTTCCTAGATTTTATATAATGTAAAATAATTTTAGAAATTTTCTTGTAATTTTTACTGTTCATTTTCTATTTTTCTTAATTTAAAATAGTTTAATTAGGTAATTAATAATTAATGAGTAATTAATTAATAGAAAAAGCACAAAAAGATAAAAATACTTATTTTTAATTTAAAACTTGTTTTTAGTTATTTTATAATTTTAGAAATTTTATTTTCATTTTTCTAGTGTTTAAATAATATTGTATTATATTTAAGTTGTTTAAATATTAATAATTAGTAATAATTAGTATTTAATTAATAATAAATAAATAATTAGTGTTAAAATTTATTTTCTTTTTCTAAAAATTTTCTTTTACCTTTAAGATTGTAAAAAAGTCATTTTCACCCCCTGGGGGTTTTCAGATTTCCGTTTTCACGTTTTATTTTGTACGTTTACATTTTATTTAAATGTAAACGTACGCGTTTTAGGTTTTAAACGTTTCTGGGTTTTTCAACTTTGCAGTCTTGTTAATAAAGTGTATTTAAGCTATTATCTTTCATATTCCAGTATTGTAATCATCACAACTCTCTTATACCCATTCCTGTCCAATTTCACCCGATCACAAACCCGTTTTAATACCATCCACACCTCGTCGGGACATAACGACCCGGGGAAACACTATATTCCGCGGAGCATTGGTTTAAGCTGTTTGACTATTATAGTTGACCATTCACAAGTGGTTGACCAATAATTATCTGACGGTTTAGCATCAATCAACTTCTTTTAAGGATTGAAATCTAGTAAAGATAATCAAATCATCCTTTTCAAGCTGATCAAAACCATGTCGTGAAATTTGGTGGCCTTATGCCAAAATTTTAAATAGGCCATTTAACTTTGAAAATGAATAATTCTTACAATTGGTAAGATGTCATTTTATTCTGCCTTTTTTAGGATTTGCTAACTACTTAGCGAACGTCTTTTAAAGTTACCAATAAGTTGTGGTTCAAGTTTCGTTAGAAAAATTTATGGTAATAAGTTGTGGTTCAAGTTTCATTAGAAAATTTATGAGATATTATATGTGAGATAAGTCGTATAAGCGAGTATTTCTTTCGTCCTAAAATTATTGTTCAGATTTTCTTTTTTAGATGTCCTAAATTAATTGTCCAATACTAAAAATAGATGGTAGATTTTGATCTAGATTATCACATTGCACTTACTTGAAATTATATTTACTAATTTTAAAGAATGCAATAATTAATTAGTTAATGGTAAAACTATCATTTTGCAAAACATAAGAAAGATAAATAGTTTTATTTTTTTAAACTGTGTGTTTTTTTTATCGTAGAGAGTAATAAATTACCTTTAAAAAAATACATTTAACACAAGTTAATCCACTCATTCTTTCAGATAAATAATGTACTTAGGGTCCGTTTGGTATGCTTGATGAAATCATTATAAGTATAGGTTTGAGAATAGAGTGGAATGAAAATGGGTATGTAGATATCACTTTTCATAGGTATCCACATACCCACCAAATCATACTCCTATGAGGAAACCCACATATAATGAGTATCTTCATTCCATTGTGGTGGGCCCAATAACCAACCAAACAACATTAATGAATTTCAAAGTCATAGATTTATTTTTATAGTGGGATACCAAACGCACCCTTAATAAGCATTAATTTAATTATAACTAAATTTGATTTTCCATTTAAGAAATGACTTGGGACTTATCATTTATTTACACATTCGCAGGGATGGAACCAGGGGTTCTCGTGGGATCTCCCTGTCGATTTTTCGATGTAGTGTTAATTTTTGAAAAAAATATCGATTTTTCTTAAATGCATAGTAAATACACCCGGTCAATCAAAATATATTTTTAGTGTTATTTAGTTAGTATACTTAAAAAAATAAAAATAAATAAAAAAGAAAAAAAATTGCACCCGATTATATATGGTTCTTGTTAGAGTCCCTATTCAAAAGTGCAAGTAAATGTAAGTTAGCAAATCCTTTCCTTTTTATACCAACAAATAGTAACTTGCTAATCTTATCAAAGTTTAATTAGATGTTCTTCTTTAGTTGTAACTATTGAGTTTCCAAAACACCTTATTGTTGAAGCATAAATCCGTTGGGTCAGTCTTGACGATAGATTGTGTTGTTCCACATCATCCCGAGCATGGAGATATGTTGCAGTACAAGAAACAAACCGGTTAGAAGGGGTCCCGAGGCCGAAGCCCCGTAACCACACCTCCAATGGTCAAGTCAGATTATGTATATTCAGATTATGTATAGTGGTATGTGTATTTAGTGAGAGAGAATATCATACAAAGTAGAGTGGTAAATGCACTCTATGTATAGGTGAGTTTCTTTGTCCTTATCGGGTGGTTACTGGTCGCCATAGCGACACATTTAGGTGAGAAACAGTTTAGGCGGGAAGTAGTTTAGGCGGGACATGCATATATTTTGCCCGGAGAAGTCCAGCTCCGTCCCAAAGAGGTATTGCCCTGGAGAGGCCCAACTCCACCCCGGAAAAGTCCAGCCTCAGAAGGGTCTTGCTCTAGCCCGGAAGGGTCTTACTTCAGCCCCAGAAGGGACTTGCTCCAACCTCGGAAAGGCCTTGCTCCAGCCCGGACTCATTCTTCATGTCTTTCCCGGACCATACGTCATCACCTTATGACTATCCTTAAAAGTCTATTTTGATGTCATTTTTTTATATAACAATCATGTTATTGGTAGACGACAAAAGCTTTGTTAAAACACAATTTGAGTTAATTAAGTACAAACATTTCGAGGAATAAGATGTAGCAACCTAACTACTTTTCCATGATCATTTGTCAATGACATTATTACACTAAAAGCGTTATATTGTGAATGAATCGAGTCTTTGAGAAACAAGGTTCTAATAAGGTCCTTTTGGCAGAAGTTAAGGACTACTAGATTAACGGTCTTCGTTTATCGAGGGGCAAAATGAAAATTATCAATGAGTTTGAAACATTTGGTAAACTTATAAAAACGAAACAAGATAAGGAAAAGCCAAAAAGAACGAGAACTCCAATTACTTGGTAATGAAGAGTGCACGAAAGCATATCCCAAAATGTCATTGTCAAGCAGCCTTTCCTTAAATATGTCAATTCTTGTATTAATCATTGACATACACACGAACTAAAAATCTTCAAAATATTTATTAGTATTAAATATTGTACTATTTTTAGTCATAGACTTGGAGTTGCAAGAAAGTTTTAACTAATTCAAATCTATAGATGCCAATATATAACTTATGTGGACTTGTGTAAAATTGGATAAAAAAACTGTAGATTAACAGGGACACGTCAACTTTATGTACCATAATGATACACACCAACTTTACTCGGCAAAGGTTTGATGTCCGTGAAATACCTCCACCCAATTTCACAAAGTTATGAACACTTATCACGTTTCTTAGAAATATTTGGCTATTTATAGTAATTTTTATACGATTTTAGTGAACTAAAGTACTAAACTACACAATATTAGGAAGGTATTTAAGCAAAACACATGAAAGAGATGGAAGAGATCCACTAAGGAAAAGAAATTAACATGAAAATTATGAGAAGGATTTTTATTCAAATATTTTAAATTAGAGAGAAATTTAAAAAGATATGAATATATTCTTTTGAATGCATATGAAATGTGTGATTATAGTTTCTCCCATCATTCTCGTTTTAATTTTATTTTTTATTTAATCCCAACTCGCAAAACACATTTGAAATAAATGTAAATTTCTTTTTAGTGAAACTTAAGGAGTATTTGGCATTATTTATACTATCATGATTCAAATTTGTTCTTCTATCTTTGTGTCAAGTATGGCAACATTGAGCTCCAGGAATCTTTGTGTCAAGTATGGCAACATTGAGCTCCAGGAATCAGAGGCGGAATCTTAAACATTGTTGATAGAGGAGCTAACTTGAAAAGTATTTATTTTTGATATACACTACGTTGAAATTTTTGTATTAAAAATTACTAAAACCATTTATAAAAGGGTATAAAATATACACAATGTCAAAAAAAGTTGACTAAGTTCTGCCCCTACCATGAACCTAACATTATTTAGTTACTGATCTAACAACCATCATAATGAGGGGAAAAAACACATATCATATACATGTCAAAGACTACTTGTAATTAAAGCATTGTTCATGCGTGATTGCCTAATGTGGCACCACCATAAGTCCATAACACAGTTAACCATTGTTACTATACATCCCCCTGTTTACGCTTGAAGAGCCAAAAAATTGGTGGTCTGATGGTTAGCTTCACCAATTGGGAAAAAAAAAAAAAAAATGATTTTTGTGTGTGTTCGAGTATATTATAATATATATTGCCGACAGAGCAGAGAGAAAAAATGATAACATGACATTGCCTTCTTACCGTCGGATTGAAGCAACAATAAATCTTGACCATTTGAAATCAAGTTTATTCTTATCTGCAACTTATTTCCTAATTTTCAGCTAGATGTTCTTTGAATTAACACAAGTTTTCTAATATCAAGTGTTGGTTTGCAAAAGTCAACAAATTTTAGTTTGGTTAGTTATCTCTAAATATCCGAAAATTTGTTAATATAAAACTCACATTGTATCTTTGAGGACTATATAGAGAAATGAACCTAACATTTAATTTATGTCATGTCTCATGACAAAAGATCTGAAACGATTTTGTATCTCGTTATTTGTAGGTTTGGCTATGGTTTCACACAAACTAATTTGTCTTATCAACTTGATTATATCAAAGATAGAATATGGTTCTAAACTCGTGTCTTTTGAGTTCGAAAAGCGTACCACGTTTAGTTTTTGCCTCATTAGTCGACTACATCCTTCCTTCTTAATTCATTATTAAGAACTCTTTACAACGAAAGTCTCAGGTGTTGAGACAATAATTGTTACATGTTAACCAATCCGCTCTACATCTATGAGATGAAAAGTCGACTAAACGAGGGATACACTTTTATGTTTTCGCCATGTCATTGTCAAAGTAGAACGAGAGATACACTTTTCTGTTTTCGCCATGTCATTGTGGAAGTACGTTGTTACCGAATATCATCCATCATGCCATGCTTTCTTCTCTTTGTTGGTGCCTCTGGTTAATGTATTTCATGTGCATATAAGGTTGAGAAATATTTATCATATTTTTCTTCAGTTTATCGTGATGTATTTCATGTATATATATAATTTATATAAGTGTCTCACCTCATAAAAGTATATAAATCTAGCCTCATGATATATGTATGTACAATGTATTGAAGAACAAAATATATGTGTCATATCAATTATTTAAGAGCATCATTACTACGTATAAAATTCGAATGTTATTTATTAAGTTTGATGTGTATGATTGATTTTATTGGCTCATTATTGTTGTTTGTTACTATAATATTTCATTATTATGATTTTTTTTTTCTTCTAATAAAAAGAAATAAGTAAGGTTGGTAATTAACCTAAGCAGTGCACGGTATAGACCATAACGGGTTTTACAATAAATTGCGATGAGAGATGTTAATTCTTCACTTTATGTATGGTGAGAGAAGAAATATAGCACGGTTTTACATTATTCAAGACAATTCGATATCAATTATTAGATATCAAACCTTATATGTTTAAACACTCTTAACTTTTACAAACGTCATCAATAAACATGTGTACCCGTGCAACGCACGGGTATTGTGGTTGGTTTGGTAGGAGAGTGTATCAAAATGTGGAACATGACCACCACACCTTATTACATCCGGTTTAAAATACCTCGTTAAACAACCCAAACACATTAGAATCAAGAATTTCCCTTAATAAACTACAAACCAAATCAAACATGACATCCTTATGATTGTCTAAAAATATGGTGACATGTTTATATGTTCCTTTCACTCTTTGGTTTGCTGCTTTTTGAGATTTTTAGACGTAATCTACATCTTCGCCTAACAAATGGTCTAAAGGCATCAGTATGATACACGAAGAACGATACATTCTCATATTGAAATTCCTACAAAAACAAAAATGAAGCTGTTGCAAGTTACATGCACCAGATTGAGGCAAGGCCTGAATTTACCATATGGGTTGGATAGAAGCATCCTTTGGTGGATTCGATAAAAGCTTAAATACGTGGGTTTCATTCCTAGTTTCAACCCATACCTAACAACCTTTTATATGATGCAACATTCCCTCATACTCATATCCTTCAACCCATACTCCACCTAACATTAGAAAGCTACACATTTACTAATCACAAAATTTATGAGGGGTATTTGGATTAGCTCATATTATGGGCTTACTTGAAATTAGAAAAACCAATAAGCTCACTTTTAAGGCTAATTAGCTTATCAATTTAGGTAAGCCAGCTCAAGTTGATAGTCTAAAAAATGAGCTTATTGGCTTTTCCAAATTTAAATAAGCCCATAAAATAAGCTAATCCAAACACACACTAAAATAAATAATACCTTGTTTGGGCTGTCTCATTTAAAAAAATGTGGCGAGCCACATGCCCACACCTTGCACATAAACTGTAGTTCTGCACATTTTGGAATACAAGTGTATAAAAGCATCGATCTTCTTCAGTTTCTAAAGCTTATAATCGCTTTCAGAGTTAGAACCAAGTAGGATGACTTTTACCTTCATAGTAGCTCTATCCAACTCCAAAGCCCTGGAAAATCACACTTTGGCACAGGCAAAAGACAAACACAAAGGTAACGATATGGAACCAAGTAGGATGACTTTTACCTTCATAGCAGCTCTATCCAACTCCAAAGCCCTGGAAAATCACACTTTGGCACAGGCAAAAGACAAACACAAAGGTAACGATATATGAAAGACAAACACTCAAACTTCTTATCTGATTCTAATTATGTTACAACTTAATTCCGTAACTAAGTAGAATTGCCAAACACTCAATCAGCTGCTTATCTCAGTACTGCATTCTGTTATAGCTGTTATCTGAAGTTGCATAAGTAGTTTGACTGAAGAATTCCAAACAATTAGAGAGGCAGATGCTTAATTATGGGAAGAAAAAAAAGTCAACAGAAAACGTAATGATATAAAGTAAAGTTGGGAAGTTAGTGGTTATTCATACATTCTTATGCCAAGTGCAGAATGATATTCGCAAGAACCCTGCTTTCAGACCACAGTTTCATGAGATGTGAGCGAAAGTAGTAGATCCACTCGCATCTAATAAAGGGTTTTGGGCCGAGCTCCTAGGAATTGGTGATTTCTATTATGAACTTGGTAGGTGCTTGTTATTAGTTCTGATAATCTGCTTTAAACGGTGTTTGGTGTTGCGATTTGTACGCGAGTACTTGAGTACAAGTCGCAAGTAAGTAGTTTCTAGTGTTGGAGTGTACCGAAATTGATTCTAACCATCTGATTTATTAAAGGGTCAAAACACTTATTACAACTTTAAAAAGCAAAAGAACATCCTACATTCCTACCACTCTCTTGCACCCTGCTTTATCACGGATGCTTATCGACTGATTGGTCTGATTTTCAATCTAGTGGCCAAATAGCAAGGCAATAGTTCAGAAGAACCTTTTTCCGCTGTTCTCTTAGGGGGAAATCACCCTCTAAACAACATTACAAAACATTTTATCCCAAACTAGATGGGATAGGCAGAAAAGTGAAATATAAACAAAGCATATTGTCCAAACTACATGGATGGCATTAACTATCTATGATTCTCAATGCTCTGAGTTTACACAATTACAATCACAAGTACTAATAGTATGAACACAGTCATATGTTCCTTCTGTTTTTGCAATAAAAAACATGGGGTTAACTCGATTTTTCATTAATTATTATTCAGGAAGGAGTTTCTCACTGAGGATTAACAAACACTAAAAATACAAAACAAGATATTTGGTTATCGTACATTCAATATTCTCAAATCATGAAACACATACAAAGATACACAGTTGGTCTTCTCTTTTCTTTCAAAAACTGACCTCTCAGCATTCGGGTGGAAAAACGCTTGGAATGCTACAGAAGTGGAGAAGATCGAAGAGTCTAAGATGCCACAAAGGAGGAGATGGAAGACACACAAGGGAACCAATAACGGCGTTTTCCATCTCTATGTCCATCATCAATCATCGCAAGGCCCTCCTGCAGACATAAATAGAATTCTCTGAGACCCCTAATTTCTTATAGAATAGTGAAAAGGAAACGAGAATATTAATGAAAGTGAATGCTCACATCTAATAAAGTTTCAAGGGCATCAGTGGCACGACCAGTGGACCACGATAGACGTCTCTCTACTTCTTCAACTGTCACAAAACCTTGAGCCTAAAAAGCAAGAAGCCGTATACTTCGTCAGCCAAAAGTACAGAATCATAAATTTTCAAATGATACATACATCAAGGCGGCACTGTTACGCCAGGCGCCAGCACCGACTGAAGTTGCTGATATAACCCTTTTTATACCGGAGTAAATGAAGACTCCTAGAATGGCACGCATGCTACTTATGCAATATGATTTAGACATTTAGATTATGCTACCAGCATTTGCCATACAACTAGCTAACAACAATGACCCTCATTTTTGGTAATGTTAAATTTCAAATTCAAACATAAATTTTCCTAAACTGACTAAAAATATGAACCAAATCATATGCAAACCATGGCATCCTTATTACATAATTAGTCTGTGCTGACAGCTGAGCATTTATGTAGCTAAGTGTGACATAAGTAAGGCAACAATGTCCTTACAAAAGCATATAAATAACAGCAAATTTTTAAAAAAAAACTTCCTTTTGATGACACAAGAGAGTAGGAGTAGAGGGAATAGATTTAAAAGTAATAAAGCTAACCTGGGACAGCTCTAGAATTTCATTGTGATCTTTCTTTAGTTCAGTCGGGACAGACCGAACAAGCTTTCTTTTCCCGACAGTAATCACTTCAAAACCACTCCCTAACACCTGAATAACTGTGCTGATGTTATAGACTTCTTTAAAAAATTCCATGACGATGAAGTTGAGAACATTCTTTTGATAATTTTCTAGTGACGTTTATACATACAAACACAGTACCTTCAGTTTACCAATTGCACGCAAACAATCATCTTCAGAAACTGCCTCACGAGCACCCTTACGTCTCTGACTAAGAACCTTGCAGAGTTCCTCCAAATTGATCAAACCCCCGTTATGGGGTCTAGTGGCTAAGCATATATCAACAATTTGCACCCCTGACAAGCAATAGTCATTTATTTGTTTACATGTTGAAGAATATTGATATTATGAACTGTGAGAACTTTAGAACTCAAGACATAAATCAAATGTTCATCTTCAAATAAACCCAAAAGATAGTTGTATATTTGGTCACGTATATTTGGCATTGCATTTTGTAAGCAAGTATGTGATATGGAATAATCAAGATCAGATAAGCATCCATGATAAAACAGGGTGTAAGAGAGTGGTTGGATGTTCTTCTGCTGTTTGAAGTTGTGAGAATCAGTTGTTCATGTGTTTTGACCCTTTAGTAAATCAGATAATTAGAATCAGTTTCGGTACACCCAAAAAACTAGAAACTGCTTATTTGAGACTTGCACTCAGGTAATCGCTTACAAATAGCAACACCAAACACCCTTTAAAGCAGATTCATAATAACAAGTACGTACCAAGTTCATAATAGAAATCACCAATCCCTAATAGCTCGGCCCAAAAACCTTTATTTGACGCTAGTGGATCTACTCCTACTTTCGCACACATCTCATGAAACTGTGATCTGAAAGCAGGGTTCTTGCGAATGTCATTCTGCAGTTAGAATAACAGAATATGAGCAATCAGAAATTTCACAATCTTACTTCTAACAATTAGATTTTCTATTCAGTTTGTTTTCTATTATAAAGCATCTGCGATTCACATTATACACACAGACAAATTCAAAACAAAGCAGGTGTTTATCCTTTCCTTATTAAAACTGCTTATTCGTTTAGATATAACTAGAAGCACAAAATTAACTGTAACAAAACTTAATAACTCGATAAGCAGCTGTTGGAGTGTTTGGGAATTATGTTTATTTAAGGATTTAAATAGGTGATAATCAGAATCAGATAACGAGTTTAGACAAATGGGCCGAGCTCTACGATGTACTTATGCTAATTGTTAATAATCAGATTAACAGTTGCAGTGTGTTTTTTTTATTACAGCCAGTGCCGTAGCTGAGATTCTCGAGGCCCCATGCAAAAATTTATGTCATAACTATTGAAACAAAAAACGTAGTATTTTAACAATCGAGCTTTAATTTTAATAAATATATGTAACATAAAGTCATATATCATTAACATTTTTTATGGGAAGTAAATTTTGAAGCCCCCAAATATACAAACAGGTATAGATTTTGAGGCCTGTGTGATTGCACGCCTTGCACACTCTCAAGTCAAATACCCCTCTGAGTAGAGCTAATCATCATCATCTTATTTAACCTAAGCAGCAAATACTAGACAAAGAGCATAAGAAATAAAAAACCGCATATCGAAAAAGTATAAAAACAACCTTGTGTTTACGAGCAAAGTCTTCTAACTGGGAACGAAAAGTGGAAAGCTGTTCTTTCATTAAATCAGTTCTCAATTTCGCTACATTTTCTCCTAGTAATCGATATTGATCCTGTCATACATACATAATTATTAAACCATCATTAAACCTACATAATCATATAATAATTCTTTAAAAAAATATATATATATAGAAACCCTAGCAGCTGCTGCGTTTTGTAATCCACCGATTCCTGCTCTTCGCCTCATTCTTTAATTTATTGATATTTTCAATCTCTTTATTTGATTGATGATTATTCTAATGGTTGGCTGAGTGTTTCAATGTGAATCTTTGTGTGTGTGATGAAGATGATGATGTTGACTAATAAGGTCAACGCTTGGTGTTTGTTTTGTATTTATAAAACAATGGGAGAAGTATAAACAATAAATCAGAGTGGCGCAGCGGAAGCGTGGTGGGCCCATAACCCACAGGTCCCAGGATCGAAACCTGGCTCTGATAAGAGTGGCTTCTGCATCACCCTTTTTTTTCACTTTAAGAATCACCCTTCAATTTTACCAATAGCTAACTTTTCTTAACTAAGAACAAAAAAATTCAATACTCGTATAAAGCAAAAAATGATTAATGCCCGATCATTTAAAATACCCTTTTAAAACTTTTTTATTTTTTATTTTTTTATTTTTTACATAAAAGTTCAGACGATGCTGCCTTAAAAATTTAAAAAGTATGCATGACTACTTTTTTTTTAATACAAAACAATTTTATGTAAAATTAGTATAGCGAAAAAGTTATCATAAGATGTTCAATATTAAAATTGTTGCTATTTCGGGAAGTTGAAGTTTCAAAATTTCATTGCAAGTTCATGGAAGTCAAGTTTCAGCATTTCGTTGCTATTTCATGGAAGTTGAAGCACCAATACACAAGGGTTTTTACTGATCAACATTTCATTGCAAGCACATATCATTCGACCCATATAAATGAAAGCCGTAATTAGCTTCAATGGCGTCGTTCAAAAAATAAGTGTTTTAGGAAGTATGTACATATGTGTTTGGGGACCGCTTTACTCTTGATGTTTAGTTAACTCTAAAATGTTTCTGGAATCTTTGGTCTTTTTATTAGATAATGTGAGCCGATTGTTTTCAAACTAGAGATATTTATGATTCCAAGCTAGACTTTTACTAAAACGAGGTGGGCGCTGGGCCGCCGCGTTGCGGCGGGGCGTTGTTTTACGTCTTTGATCATCGCACGATTTTTTTAAAGTAAAAGTCGTCCAATTTTTGTATTACATACATAGTATGAGTCTTCCGGTAATTGTTACATGGATTTGTTTGTTCGGTCAACATTTCATTATAGAAAAAAGAAAAAAAGAAGTCCAGAACAACCTTTCAAATAAGCGTAACATCAACATTACATTCGATCACATGATAGAAAAGTGCAGAAGAATAAAACTACTACATTTGTTCAAAATAAATAAAAGCAAAAAATTTTGCAAATTGTATAGGCAAGTTAGGCAAAAGAAAAGAGGTCCGAAGTTACCATATGCAGATAGTAGGTTATATATATGCAGCTGCACAAATGGTTTTGTCAAAAGAGGATTTGCATAGTGGAAACAAACTGTACATACTACTTTACATGGTTATGTTGTTGCCTACAGGCCCTACACTAAGGCAAACATCCCGCTTTGCTACAGGTTTCAAAAGGTAAACATATATAAATTTATCTAAAAACATCATATTTGAATGCTGAGGTCAGGTTCTCAACACCATTCCATCTAAAAATAAAAATACAAAGTTGCATTTAATTTTAATTCAACACATAACCATACGTTTGCAAAGTCAACAGTTTACCACAAAGCCAAATGATGGTTTGTTAATGTTTTTTGATTCTTAATATTTATTAGCAGCCCAAACTTGTTGAAGGTTTGTAATAAAGGCTTAATAAAGTTAGTTGTGAAACTAAAAAACAACTGATATGCACCAACCACAAACTAATCAAAATCCTATGACCCTATACAAACTACTACATGTGTTAGTCATTTACACAAAACGACATACCATTTTATCACAACCCAAATTTTTTATGCAGGGCTATATAAAAAGGATGTAAAAGACATACCATTACCGAACATCATCGGCTATGAAATATTTTACCAAACAACCTGCATCTAAATTACACTAAGCTGAATATCCAGAATGCATGATGATAATACATAATGAGGCTCACGTCAGCGATTATGGAATACATAAGCAGTTTCTAAATATCCTAGTGACGAAGCACCTTTAACATAAAGATCAAATTCGTGAGAACTCGAGATTGAAAGAGGATCCGAAGCTGAGGTTCCAGAAGACGTAATACTGAGATACCGATGACATCTTTGAACCTCAAAAGCCAGTTCAAAATGTTACTATATCCTAAGTCACCTGAAAACATTAAAAGGAACATTGAGCTATAACTCTTGGAAATGAACATCATGATTAAATAAACTACAAACATAAACAAAAGCCAAACACTTTAGTTAATCTCCTACCAAGGCCTATTTAGTTTTCTCATTAAATTGACCAATTACATCTGAAACCCCTACGGTATTCATTTCAAACTAATTACATTTCAATTGTTCTAAAAAATAGGTTCACATTATCAGAAGATGGTGCGCGTGATCTATTCAATCCCCTTCTGATCCTTCGTTTATACCTATAATAACACGCATCAATATATTAGAAACACATATGGTTTTACTAAATTTATGCTGATTCAATTGCATCAACTACAAAGTCGTCTCACAAAATACATCCTTACCATGAGCATCCGATGAATGCAAATACGCAAAGAGTAGCTTAAACTCAGAGGTGGACCATTGCACTGGCCCTTAAACCCTTCCTGCATAAAAATCAGAAGCATTTTACCGTACTGCATGAACATTATTTTTTGGCTGAATCACTTTAAATAACCGATTCATAACCTCGTTGGCCCACAAATACGCTTAAACAAAGACACACAGCAATTCCTATTACAGATAAACTAATTGTAAACAAAAAGAACTACCAAGTTAATAGTGTGAAGAAAAAAAATCAGAAGAAGGCATAAGGGACTAATTATAAAAAGTAAGCTGTTTCACTAAATACCGCAACTACAAACTTCAAACCCTTAGAAGACTCTCTTCAGCTTGATAAAAACTTTAGGATTATTTTATTAACGGTAACAGGAATTGTTTTCAATAATCTGAGTGTATAAATTAGAGTACTTTTATTGATGGGATTTCAAAACCAAGATTCATGAAATAAAAACTAAAAATAAAATACGCACCTTTCTCTGCTCCTGGCTCTTTCTTACAACGGCTATCTTCAGCCTTCAGTAACTTCGTCCTGCAAGTTGACCAAGAAAAAATATACAAAATTTTTTAATCCAACTCCTCCAAATGGTAATGTATCAGCTACATACTGCATTATGTTCAGTGAATAAAAAGAACATAAGTTTTGTTATCCTTACCATGAATACCGACTATGCATCTTTAAAAGTTTATTGTGTAACGGACAATTAGTATATAAGCTATTGCAGCATTACCTGACTGGTGGCGTCATTGAAGGTACTACTTATGAGGTTTCACATATCATCCTTTTTTTGAAGTTTATCTGAACACTTACCAACAGGGCACATGAGTCAATATATCCTACTCTTATTCAGCTAGAAACAGGTAAAAACTTCACCTTCATCTTGCTGTTGCATTTGAGTCTTTCCAGTAACATGCAAGAAGAAGAAACATTGCAAATTAAAATCCATTTAATCGTCATCATATTAATGACAACTGAAAAATGAAACACAGTAATCACATAAACATTATAACCGGGAACTTTTTTTTAGGTACCACCTGTTTAGCAAATAACCTGTTATAATCTCGTTTTGGAACCGACATCCACAACTTACTTTCGTCTTTGTATCTGAAGTTAAAAAAAAGTGAGATCTATCAGTTATAATTCAGAGTCAAATGTTTTATATAACTATACAAACGAAACATCTAATAATTAAAACTAAACTTTCCAAGGGCGTATATAGGATTGACAAACCTGTTAACCTGCTTCGATTCCCATAGGCTGGCTCCCAAAATAAGACTCCAAAATATCACCCAATTTTTAAACGGGCTTGCAAATCTATTCTTTTGTCAAACCCATCAAATTCTTGCTTACTTAAACCCTGAAGAACCTGCTCTTGCATTTTTAAGAGAAAAATCATAACCAAACGAAAAAATAAAATAAAAATAAATAAATAATAAAAAAGGATGAGGGGATCAATTTTATCCGGAACATAAAGTACAACAAACTCGAAATTAGAAAACACAAACTTGTGCGGTACATGTATGGAAGAAACGTTGAAGTTATGAAAGGGTAGACGCAATTGTTACCTCCAACTGTTTGGGCCATTCTGTGTACTGCAAACTGTTGACAAATGACTCGCCACCAGTGTCTATATTAACACCTATACAGTTAATAGAATACGGAATACTCCATTAGGAAACGCAAATATAAACGTCACATGTATGTAACAAATCTCAAACTTATGAAATGTTAGACGTAATTGTAAAGAAAAGAAGTGGCACCTTCGGTTGGCCCACTTGCAGGTGCATGACAGTGATTGGCAGCAGTAAAAATTGGTCGTTCAACATGTCCAGTACCTGTCCAAAAAGATAAAAAATTATTGGCACGATCTTAGGCGGCGGACCCAGTAGCACTTACAACATACGCGAATTAACAAACATAAATCAATACACCACATATGAGTCAGAAAACGTATTAGTAATATTTTGAAAATAATGAGTCAGAAATGGACCGAAACAGTGCAAAAAAAAGCACGGGAAAAAGCCAAGGGATATTGACTAATTACAATTAAAACTAATAGATCACTATTTGAAAACGGCAGACGAAGCGACATCTTTAGGAAAAAAAAGGAAATGTAACTGCAACATATTATCCATGACATGTTACAAACCATTAGTTGCATGACCTCAAGTAGTTGGCCAGCCTCGTCCAGTAATCTGATGTGAGTTGGAACTTGCTATTTTTTGTCCCTGCGCACCTACAATGATAGCAGGCATCATTAAGTTAATATATTCCAAGGCAGTTTGCGCTATTTAAAAGGATGTAGTAGTGAGTAAATGTAAGTGCAACATGTTATTCGTAACATGTTACGAATCCTTAACTATGTAACCAAATCCATACAATTACCTACCATGTACTATGGCATCTTATTTTGCGGCGTTCAATAAATGTTACTGAAAACTAAGTAGCGACGCACCTCAAGTAACTAAACGTGCCCGCCAATCATTTTCATGTAAAGTAGTAGAGACTGTTGGTGTTTGTGTAGGCGGACCTAAAAAAGCAACAATCAGAGAATTAGTATATGGTATTCCGTAATTTGAATAAACGAAAATTGAAGCAGACAATCAGATTACCTTGGCTGAGCAACAGCACCCGTCTATTATTTTCATGTAATGTACTGGCCTCCACTTCCACGTGCAACGTTGCGTCTAAGATGACAAAAATTTCCCCAGCTGCATATTGATGATACATTAATTAGTTGAATGGTTAGCGAAATTGGAGGTTCACTTACCTACGGCCGAAAGTATTGCACCACGATTATGGGCACGCGACCCACCGTAGCGAGGTATTGCATTACTCTCAAAGACAGAGCCTTCCGAAATCTCAAGAACAGGTATGTGCATGAATAACTAATCATATGATCAAAGCATTACAATAAGTTTAAAAAATTTGTAAAGGAAAATCAGATTGAACCCAAAGAACTATACCTTTCCAATAGGATGCATTTTCATAAACGTGGAAGTTCATAAACATGGAAGTTCTATTTAAAACACCCATTTCAAAATTATCCGCCATTTTTATTTCGACGCCAATATTTGTAAACATTAAGCTGCTACAAAATACATGACTACTGTATACTCATTAAACGCAAATTGTCGGTAAACAGCCTAATTCACGCGTTACTCCAAATAGTCCATATGATACAACACTTTTAGAAGTCAATTTGAAACACAAATTTATCTACACATTCTACAGATAAAAATCCTTACTTTCATAGAAGTTCAACGAAAGAAAACGTAAAAAACCTGGTCAGCGCGTCAACAACAACGACACGATTATCACTCCTAGATTTAGATTCATTATCTCCGGTCGCAACTATATCACATAGAAAGACCTTGCAGTCAATTCGACAAACCTATAATCAAAAGCCATAAATAAAAAAACACTGGTCAATCAATCTAAACAAACCAAAATCATAAGAACCAACAACAAATTTAGCTTTTTTTTGTTTGATAGTATATCAATCAGATATTTTGGGAAGCGGTGTGTGTGTATGGAAGGTTTGAGAAGGAATCGAAAATTAAACTAAAATTACAACCACTAACCGTGATATAAAACTAAATTACTTAACGAATCAAAAAAAAAATTGCAAATCCCTGTAGCAGTTTACCTTTCTGTCCATCCGTAAAAAAAATTGCAAATCCCTGATGCCGATACTAATGTTTTGTTACCGATGGAAGGAGAACGGCGAAACTGAGAGAAGCTGGAAGGAGGAGATGACGATGAATATTGAAGCGGTGGCATCGTAACTATAAAACAACGTATAAGAAAAAAAGAAAAGAAAGAAAAAGGGCCAGGATAGGTAACCTGGACAATAGCAATGGAGCAGGCCCAAAAAACGAAAGTCCAAAACGACATACAGTGCGTCGTTTTTGCCGGTACGTTATATATATATATATATATATATATATATATATATATATATATATATATATATATATATATATTGTTGGGAATTACAATTAAGTTGATAAGACAAAACATGTTAAACATGAGGGACTTATGGAGACAAAGAGGAAAACTACAAAATATGGAGAAGGACTTGCTTGCAAAGGAAGATTTATATTTTAGTCCTTCGTAGTATTATTGTAACCCTAATTCTGTATTATATAAACAGAATGCAGGGAATAGGTTTCAATATGTCTTCCATAATGTAGTCATTAAAGGTGTGTGTGTGTAAACCTAGGGCGTGAGTATGCTTATGTAAACGCCTAGGTTAGTTGATTAGTGTTAAGCCTCAACGATCTTAGATCGCTGTTAGGATGTAACCGTGCTACACTTGATCACGTAGCATTGGGGCTTTGGTGTATGTTAGAGTAGAGATGATGACGAGAAACCTTGTTAGCAATAATAATGATGTGTTTGTTTATTCCGCTGCGTATCGTGTTCATTCATTATTATTGTGCAATCCCTAGATGAGGTCTAAACAACCTCGAGCTATAAACGATCTTAACATGTGGTACCACTAAGTATGAGGAACCCTAGTAGGACTAATAATGAATGCTACAATGTGTTTGTTGCTGCTGCTTGGATCTCGATTAGGGTTCATATAAACCCTAATTCCATTAAGTCACAAGAAGACCGTGACTTGTGTTTATAGTTTGTTCATGTGATTCATGGTCAGATGGTATTGGACAAAATATGAAGCAGCGGATCATAGTTACTGGGAGTAGATCTTTACGTGACAGAACTGAGTCTACTGGTCTATGTTATTGGGATAAAAAGGTACTGGTATATGAACGTTACTGATGTGGACGCATGGTGTTGAAGTAAGGCTGTAACTCTACTTTGAGTAACTGTGGGGATACATTCACTGGTATGATTTATTATATTGTTGTGGAGATTCGCATCTGTTAACTGAAGGCATAATGGTTTGGATGATAAGTTAATGATTTCCACTGCTCTTTATATTATTCCCACTGCTACGCTTCCTGTTACCACTGCTAGTGTGTTATTCGTTTCCACTGCACGCTTATCAGTTACCACTGCAAGTTGATAGTTACCACTGCAAGCTTATTCGTTTCCACTGCTAGTTAAAAGTTACCACTGCTACGCTTTGTGGTTTCTACTACTAGTTATTTGGTTCCACTGCTGGTAATTATTTTTCCACTGCTTATACAAGTTACCACTGATGCCTTAATTGTTTCCGCTGTTGTTCATATTTCTTAAGGGGCATGTGGTTGGTACTTATTCATGTTGCTATATTTCACGTGGAGAATTTGATTATTTCATTGGCAATCATGAGTTATAAGCAGTGAGGGGAAGTATATATTAATTTGGAACAGGTTGGTTCCAATACACACACAGGGGAAGACACACACACAAGAGTTATGATTTTTGGATTATTAGTTCTTAACAGATTATAAAGGCTCATTTTTATTTGTTCTAATTGGTTACGAAGAAAGGTTTTTATCACTTATTTGATGATGAAGTGGAGTTTCATAGGTTTGTGTTTTATCATATCTCAAAGTGAGTATGGCACTTTGGAGGTAACTTGTTCGTTCGTTCAGGTGACTACGAATTGGCAAAACACTTGAAGGAGTTACGTTATTGTGCTCAGTGATTTTTTGTCAAGAGGTTGCGATCTCCTTATACGTTAAGTATACGTTCGAAGTCAATTTTAGTACAAGATATAAGGCACAAGTTTGGGTGGTTCTACTTCAACATCAAGTTAGTTATAGTTAGTTTTCTTCATCAGTAATCATTACATGGAGCCTACATTCATCAAATGGTTAACATATGGGTTTCAGGGGAAGCTTAAGTGTTTAAATGTTTAACCATTTATTTGCTACATCGAGGTGAAGGTTTTTACTACTGCTAGTTGTTATTACTATTGCTAGTTTTGATTTCTACTGTTTCAAGTCCATTTTTAGTGCGGAAAACTTAATGGTGGGTGACTTTGAAACATTGGAAAGATGGATTGGTCGTATAATATTGATTCGTGGTTGTGAAGATCTAGGTTGCTTACATTTGTCCTCTATTTGATGATGACAAAAAGGGGAAGAAGAATAGTTTGAAGATTGCAACTTGAAAATCCTTGATGATATGCATGGTGTAAGGGGAAGTCACATGTTTCATGACATACTAACTTCAGGGGAAGTTCATGCTTATTAGTTTTGTCATTATCAACCAGGGGAAGATTGTTGGGAATTACAATTAAGTTGATAAGACAAAACATGTGAAACATGAGGGACTTATGGAGACAAAGAGGAAAACTACAAAATATGGAGAAGGACTTGCTTGCAAAGGAAGATTTATATTTTAGTCATTCGTAGTATTATTGTAACCCTAATTCTGTATTATATAAACAGAATGCAGGGAATAGGTTTCAATATGTCTTCCATAATGTAGGCATTAAAGGTGTGTGTGTGTAAACCTAGGGCGTGAGTATGCTTATGTAAACGCCTAGGTTAGTTGATTAGTGTTAAGCCTCAACGATCTTAGATCGCTGTTAGGATGTAATCGTGCTACACTTGATCACGTAGCATTGGGGCTTTGGTGTATGTTAGAGTAGAGATGATGACGAGAAATCTTGTTAGCAATAATAATGATGTGTTTGTTTATTCCGCTGCGTATCGTGTTCATTCATTATTATTGTGCAATCCCTAGATGAGGTCTAAACAACCTCGAGCTATATATATATATATATATATATATATATATATATATATATATATATATATATATATATATATATATATATATATATATATATATATATATATATATAGTAATATGTGCATTTACATGTAACTAACTAAGCTAGGATTATACTTAGCAACAAAGAATACATCGCACATAGTCCCAATTAAAGGATATTTGATTAGCAAGTGATGGTGAAACATGGTTCAAAGAATCCCATTCAATCCCTTGCCATAAATAAATATGGAAACCAGCAAAGTGAGTTCTTGACAACCCTCAAGATGTCTTCACAATATCTAGTAATAACATTGACCACGTAGATACATGAATGCTCGACCCTCTTATAACAAGAAAAGTTCCAAGTTCCGACATTATAAAAGTTGACATGTGTTGGCGTATATGGCCGGATGGCCCACGCCGAACGAATAAACATTATAAATGCCAAACGACCTATGCCGAATGACTCATGACCGGAAAACATACTAAGTCCGGAACAAGCCCAGAGATCCGGACCACCGTGCAACTAAAAGAATAAGGAATAATATCCGAGAACGTGAAACTGACTTGGGCAGTCCCCATAAAAGGAAACATTGTTGCAGTTTCTCGCCTAACCATTTCCTGCCTAAATGTGTCGCTATCACCAGGTATCTATGTTTTTCATATTTTTTTTATTATTATATAGCTGATCGAGCAAGCCTAAATTTATTTTCATGAAACTTATTTTCATGTTTAATAAATACTATAAAGCTTAGAACATTATTGATTGAGCAAGTCTAAAATATTTCACTTTAACATATAAACTAGTTGTATACGAAGTAAGTTTAGGCCCAAATTTATTTTCATGCTTAAAAAATCTAAGTAGGTTTAGGCATAAAAAGTGATCGAGCAAG
Source organism: Artemisia argyi (assembly GCA_030686995.1). Lineage (NCBI taxonomy): Eukaryota > Viridiplantae > Streptophyta > Magnoliopsida > Asterales > Asteraceae > Artemisia > Artemisia argyi. The sequence goes on along the minus strand of CM060679.1, from coordinate 39,431,805 downwards.
CCTAAATTAGCATGTATATTTGAAACTTAGTTGCATATTTAATACTTCCTCTTTCCCATAATATAAGTTCACTTTGCTAGTTTTGGTTGTCTCAAAATTAATATCCACTTTTGATTTCAACCAATCAAAATGTTTGTAAGTTGGTGAAAATGAATTTTTATTAATTAGTATTGTAAGGGCCGCACTTTTATTAAACTTTGTGAAATATGAAAGTGGACTTATAATTTAGGACGGAGGGAGTAGTTAATTAGTATCTGATTTTTCAATCGTGTGGCTTGCAGTTGATATATAATCCTTGAGGCATGGAAATGTAATGTGATTTCGGATAATGTAACTAGGGTAGGATTTATGTTTATTATACATTAGGAGTGTGTGCAAAGGTTAATTTCTCCATCATGAAGCCTGTATAGCAATTAACTTACAGTCATGCTGCATTTTGCGGGTTACATGAGTACAACTTAATAGAAAGGTAACAGTTCTAAGTTCTAACAAATCTTGGATTGCAGGCCTTATATTTCAGCCATACCATGCAGGTGCATGAACATGGACATGTCAATAAGCAAGGACCATTTGAATTTATAACTGATCGGTCGGTTCTTCGGTTTCGGAATCGATAGCCGCGGTTCCGAACCGAACCGAACCGAGCACTAAAATTCGTAATATTGAAGAATCGAGAACCGAACCGCGGGTCTAAAATTCAGTTCGGGTTGGGTCGGTTCTGGTTCGGTTCTCGGTCCATTTGCTCACCCTATCACCAGATAACGACAAAGAAATCCACCTATAAAAGGGAAGTGATTGGCTCCAAACGGTCAACTTAAATTAACCAGGAAATGGTCAACGAAGTCAAACTGCCTAAGAGTCAATCTCCATGGAAGTATAGGGTTTCCCCGGGTCGTTATGTCCCGACGAGGTGTGATGGTAATTAAAATGGGTTTGTGATCGGGTGAATTTGGAAGGGAAAGGGGTTTGAGTGATTACGCTACGAGATAAGGAATGAAAATAACTTAGAAATACTATATTAACATTTATTGATAATCAGATACACTAAAAACGTGAGCTAAGTCTAAAAACGCGTTCGCTTGATTTAAATTTACGTTGACGTACGAAATAAAACGCGAGTTTTGTAAAATAAAATACCTACGGATATGAAAATTACATTTTTACAATCCTAATGATAAAAGAAAATTTTTAGAAAAAGAAAAATAATTTTTACACTATTTAATTAATTACTATTTAATAACTAATTAATAGTATTTAAATTACACTAATTATGAAATTAAGCTAGAAAAATGAAAATTTAATTCTAAGAATTCTAAAATAATATAAAAGTAATTTTAAAACTAAAAATATATTTTTCCTACTTTTTCTCTATTTATTATTAATTAACTACTATTTATTAATTACTTTAAACTAACTAAAATTAAGAAAAATAGAAAATGAATAGTGAAAATTATGAAAAATTTCTTAAAATAATTTTATGATATATAAAACCTAGGAAAAATATAAAAAAGTACTGTTGTTAAATAAAAATTAATAAACCTATTTAATTAACTAATATTACTTAATTATTATTAAACTAATATTAATTATAATAAATACTAAATGAAAGCATAAAAATCTAAAAAACTTCCTACAATTACTTTAATATACTAGGAATTTAATAAAAATATAAAAACATATAAGTACTTGACAAAAATTTAAAAAGAAAAATTAAAAATCTAAATTATGTTAAATAGAAGCTATCACTAAAAATTAAATTTGGTTTTTTGGAATTTTATTTTTTCAAAACTAATTAATGATATAGAGAAACTTTAATAAAGACAAAAAGTTTAGAAATTGAAAATAAGCTCAGTGCTCACTAATAAGCTTATCAGGTTGAGCTTTTTGGCTCTCTTTGATGTTTTAAGCTCAATTTAGCACTCAAATAAGCTAACCAGTTTGAAACAGGAATGAAAAAGGATACAAGTAAGCTAAAGACATTAAAATTAAGCTAAAGGAACAAGAGATCAGGGCTGATAAGCTTGAAACAATCAAATAAGCAACCCTAGTCAAACTGTGGCACAAGCAGCTATGCAGGCCAAGTTTGAGGCTAATTCCAGCTTATTAGACAAGCTAAAAAGCACAAAATGAGTGTGGAAGTAGCAAGCTGGGTTGGTGAACTTTTCAAAAAGCCAAAATTCATAGGCTGGGGCCCACAAATAAGCTTTTGAGAAACTTTGGAAGATGGCTGGTGAAACAGACCCCTGTGGAGCAGGCAGCCAAGGGGATACACTTAGGCTCAAAAATAAGTTAGAAAACTAATTGGTTTATGACTAAAAGCTATAAAAGAGTAAGTACAAGCTGCCAAGGAACAAATAAGAGCACGTGTTAATTACTTGGGGCTTGTATTGAGCTTATTTTTGGAGCTGGTGCATTAAGGGTTTAGACAACTAATGGGGTGCAGGGCAGAAAAGCTCAACAAGCTCAAATAAGCAATTAAGCCTTCAAAAGCTTAATCAAGCTAATAAACAACAATAACTACAACTGAGAACAAGAACAACAACAATAATCAAGATTACAACAAGATAATCAGTAAATTTAGTTCATGAATCAAAAAAAAAGTAGCAGCAACAGCTTATAAAAGGACCAAAAGAGTGCTTAATAATAAGCACTCTTTAAGCAAATCTATCCAAACTAAAAGCAGTTCCCTAAACTACACCTAAGTGGGTTCTAATAGCAACAAGAATTAATCTTAAGCATCCATTAATAAACAACCTACACTAGTCCTAAGTTAGTCAAGAGCTGATGGTGCAGGGGAGTTTCCAGTCAAACAGTCCACTTTGGATCCTAATCTAGGTGAGCAATAGTATTTCAAAATGAAAATTTCTTTTTGACTTAAGAAAACCAACTGCCAAGGATCTCAAAACCATATAAACCTTGCAATTCTACCCAAAAGTGAACCCTAGAGATTCCTTTGAAATCAGTCCAATTTTATCATGTATGAAACTTTGACTTTTTGCTAATGCTACTTGTTTGACTTAAATGAGTTTGGATCTATTCTAATTTATTGATGATGATGTCCTAAGCTAATTTGAAACTAAATTATGCTATAGAAACTACTTATGCACCTTATGGCCTGATTAAGGAACATGAACATCTAACAGTGAATACTCAAGTGGATCACAAATGAAATTTGACTTTTGCGCAAAAGTTAGTGGTATATTTTGTATTAACTAGCTTAACCATGTATAATGCAATTGTATAAGCCAATTGTGGCAACAAGAACAAGCCTGGATACATGGAAATGCACTAAACCAAACACCCCTTTATCTTAAACTGTTTTTTTTGTAATTTGAATGATTTAAGCTGAATTTCACTGACAACCTAAACCAACTCAGATAAATAAGCTATGCAGACAATGAGGGAGCTAAAATGACAGGTAAACAACACTCTAATATAGATAGAAACTAATAAGCTAACATGACTTTTAGCATACACTACTTGGCAAACAGGTCAATCTTAACTCAAAATAAGTAAACAGGTACCAAATTAGCAAGAGTGGATTACCTAGGCATGAAAATCACAAATGAACAACAACAGCAACAACAAGGAATAAGCAGTGTGCATAAGCAAATAAATAAGTTAAAATAGAAATTTATGGAAGTAATTTCAAAAACTTGAAGTTTTTATTAACTGAAATTGAACATGACAATACAAGATTGATAAACTAAAATAAACTAAAACACATTTAACCTAATTTACACTAAAATTACCTACTGCCTTTTTAAAGGCTTACATAACTCCTATTTATACTAAAATAAAAACTTAGGGTTCCTTCTCCTTTGTCATCTTCTGTTTGTGCTTTTTCCCTCAACATCTTGGACCATTGGATGTTATAAATCAATCTCATCCCTCAAAATAATTTTTGGTGGGAAAGTGGATATGCAAATTGTTGCTTGTGGCAGGGAGTATGTTTTGGAGTTAAGTGGTGGAAAGGGTGTAGGGTGGGTGAATTACAGAAAAGGTGTGATGATGGGATGTTGGGGTTGGCAGTGATAGGGTTGCAGGCTAGGGGGTCACGGATTGGGATGAAGGAGATGGGTCAACTTATGTTTGACCGTGGGTGGGAATGAATAAAAACGGGGGGAAAGGGTTGTGTTTATTATTTAGGTTTGGGCCTGGAAAAGGGTAATGGGCCAAAGGGTAGTGGATGGGGTTTATTTTATTTGGGTGGGGTTTGGATTTTGGGCCCGGTTGTGAATTTGTTTTGGTTTTATTTTGATTTGGTATTTAAACACAAGGGTCATTCATGTAATTAGGTGAAAGTGAGGGACTGAAAATGTAACATTTTTCAAACTTGTTTCAAGGTCCTTTCCTGCCACATGTCAATAGTCCAAGGACCACAAATAATATTTTCCATTTAAGAATACCCGGGGACCAAAATTGTCATTTTTGAAAAGTCCAAGGACTAAACTTGCAATTTTCTCAAACTTTTCATCAAAAGGCTATTTATGATAACCTTTGAGTTTCCAAGGACCAAAAATGATTTTTCTTTCAAAAATATCCCACCAGGGACCAAATCTGCCAAAATCAGAAACTCCAGGGACCAAATCTGTAAATTCTCAAAACTTTTCAGATTTTTTCACCAAAGGACTAAATATGACAACTTATGATTTCAAAAGGACCTTTGGTGATAATTTTCCATATTTTGAATGACCAGGGACTAGTTTTGTCATTTTATAAAAGTTGGGGGACTGAAACTGCCAAATTTGCAAACTTTGTACGTTTTTTATCTGTTTTCACTCATTTGGCATCTAAAACATATAAAACACAATTTTAAAATATTTTTCAGTATTTTGATGCATTACTGAGTGTTTTTGTATGTTTTGCAATTCAGATTTCACCAAAAATGATGAGTGTTTGAGCACTCATCAGGAAGACTTATTTCCACAAGAGGAACACTTTTTACCCACCTCTCACTACAAGAAAATATGGTTTATAGGACGCCGGTTAGTGTCCTATAATATTAGATTATAGGACCTTTGACATAATAGGACCAAAGAAAAAGTGTCCTCTAGGAAGAGGTTGTAATAAATATTTAGGACACTTATGAGTGTTCTAATAAACACCACCATTATAAAACTCACTCTTTAGTCCCATAAAGATAATTACTGCGACCAAAATGGTGTCCTAATAGACCACATAATGGGATGATTTAATGTGTTCTAATATGTGTATATCCGTATATTATATTTTGAGAAACATTTATGAGTCCTAAAAGATATTTTTAAGGACGGAAATGTAGTGCATCAACTATCATATAAGTACAAAGAAAAGGGTCCTAATACAAAGGTTTTGTTGTTAGGACCGAATTTGGTGTTGTAAAAGAGTACATTGTTGGTCGAATAAACATGTTAAATTTATATCATCAGTGTCCAAATAATAGACATTATAAAATACTCATATCTATGTATCCTCTTTAACACTACCAAAAACAAAATTCAAATGACCAAACTAAATTTGTCACAACTAAATAAAAAGGAATATACATTGATAAGCATGAAAAGTTTTACATCCATGCTTTAATAGCATCCAAGAAAAAAGTCTTCCAATAATTTACAAGAGAATGTTAGAAAAAGAATATATACAAGCTGATGATCTTGAGTCATCATCACATCATGTAACAATAACAGAACTAGGAAAGAAAATTAGAAGCTCGTGGCCTTGATTTGCATAACAGGAAGAAAACTAGAGAATGGCTTGGTAATCATGCATCATCCTCACCCACTAGTCCACTACCTATAAAAAAAACAACCCATATTTACACTAAAGTCTAGTTTCAATAAGCCTTATTTTATATTAGTATAAGATATCACAAGTTTAACAAGGTTAGCTTACCGAAACAAAAGAGCAAGATTCTTGCAGCAGTGCACCAACAACATCTTCAGACTTCAATAGTGACAAACAATCAATATTATTTCACCCAACATACATCTTTTTTATAGCAACTAGCGCATCTACATCACACCAATTCGGTTTAATCTCTTCACTCACAAGCACCTCATCTGGATCTAAACATTAAATACCTGATCCATTGTATTGAAACAATCCCAAAGTTCAAAATGCTTTAAAGGTAAACTTGAAGTCCAACCTTAGGTGTCATAGTTAACTTATTAAGTGTACAAAATATCAATTCAAGTAGGCACATACCAGTAAGGATTAGAGTACGTTAGCTACAAAGAGACCTTTTAGTGATGTATAGGGAACATTTCTACCATGAGAATCCATGACAAGCGGAATGACTTCAACCTACTAGTCCACCTTCAATTAACGAGACTGCAAACCATATGTGTCCTAAGAAAAATCATTAACCATTCATGAATGCAAAATTAAAACGAAGACCACAAACTTCCATAGCATACAAAGAATCAATCTAAATAAAAACACTGGCATTACTTGAAATCAAGATCAAAGAATTTTATAATCATCAAGAGGTAATAAATTACATTAACAATTATAACAAAATATTAAAATCATAGAAAACCTAAATCTATGATCAAATGAGTAGTGGATTGGCGGTTATAAGGCACCAAAAGGGTGAAATGGTTTGATTAGTGGATAAGAGAAGAATAGGTCAATTTGGGCAGGCAATTTTTAGGGGATAGCAATATTGGGAGGGAACTTAAAATATTTTAGGGGACTAATCAAATTTGGTTGAAAATTTTCAATCAACCTAATCTTTATCTTTTACCTTCTAAATCATTTACGAAACTAGACGAATACTCGTGTAAAATGACGGTGTACAGAGATAAATAATATATTTGTGAAATCGTGATTTTGGTTTGACATTTGATGCAAAACTTATTGGTTTAATTTTTGTAATCATTGCGAGAAAAAGTCTAATAGCTAAAAAAATGATAAAAGTTTAATAATTAAATAATATTTAAAATATTAACTTACTGTTAAATGTTGTTACCATTTTTAATTAAGGGTATAATAGTCCACTAACAATACTCAAATTTAAGCCATTTTAAATTTCAAGAATAAACATCATTCTTTATAAGTGGTAGAGATAGTACTCATAATTACGAGTGGAAACGAGTCGAGTCAAACTCGAGCCTGCCACAGCTCGAGCTCGGCTCGATTAAGTTTTATAAAGCTCGAGCTTGAGTTAAGCTCGTTTCACGCCTTATTTTTTAAGTTCAAGCTTTGCTCTATTATGTTATACAAGCTCTGGCTCAGCTCAAGCTCGGCTCGTTTATACAATTTGGTAATGAAAAAATTAAAGCTTGGCTCTAGCTCGGCTCGTAATATGCCTATTTTGAGCTTGTTATTAAGCCCGTTTATAAGCTCGCCCATAATACAAAATCATAAAGTTTTATATATGTTTAATACTTAAAATATCCTAGTGTCGTTTAGGCTTACAAGCCCAATCGAGCTTTGTATGTAAAGCTCGGGCTCGAGCTTGATTAATAAATGAGTTGAAACTTAGGCTCATTTCCACCCCTACTCATAATAACTTTTCAATTAAAGGAGTCATGATTTTGAGTTTCTCAAAACCGTGACCCAAAATGACATGTTTTTGGAACTTGACTCAACTTTTTTATATTGCTAAACTAGAATATCGAATCACGTTTTGTCGTTTATACCATTATCCAATCACCGCACCTTATTAATAATTTTATTTAATAGCCTACTATAACCCAACATCACATAATAGACCATATCTCCTTGCCCGCACCTCCATTCTTCCCGTAAATTACACTGTCTTCACTCCCGTCGCATTCCGATCATGATGACACCCGTTTTGTTCGTTTTTCATGCACACCGGATTTCTACTAGAACGTTCTCGAATATGTTGTGACCCAGTTGCGAATTAAGAGTCACGTAATAAAACGGGGCCTCGTTGGAGTATCCTACGAATCAATTACGAATGTTTCAACATGACACATTGGGCCCCCGATATAACAAGGTTGGGCTTTCATTGTTCATAAACACATCTAATTAACCTTGTGGCCACGGAGGTTCACCTGCGCCGACTCCGGGCTATCCAAAAGGGTAGTCTCCGTGGGATTAGTCAGCTCGCAATGTCGAGTCGGAAACCCATGTTACCAAAAAATAAATAATAAATAAATAAAATTGAATTCATGCTTTTTTCCTATAAATACTTGTTTATTTGCTCAAAACCAAAGAATTGTCTTCATTTACATACAGTACTAGTGTATTTCAATTCAAAATTTCACGCATTACTTCATCATGTTTTTCAAAAGCATTCATAAATGTGACTCAAAATATTTTTAAAACACAAACCCAAAAGTTTCAAAGGTAAACATTAGTGTTCAAAGGAACCATAAATCTCAACGACAGAGTTCATTTCTACCCTTGTGTTTTTTTATGGTTATCTGGGCGGTATTTTAGGTCACTAAGTTAGTATGGTCATTTGAGCGTTTAGCATATTTTTTTCATTTCATGAAGACCTTTCTTGAATAAGATCGTGATACTCTAGTTTTGAATTAGATTGACGTAGCGGTACTCTCATACTAAGGGTATGTTTGGCGAAATGGGCTAGACCTAGGGCTAGGGTTGGGGCTTATATTATAAGCCGAAATCAAAATTTGTATATTTATAAACACGTTTGGCAAATGGGCTGGGGCTGGGGCTTATTATTGCAAAATTATTAAAAAAGATATAATTAAATGAGTTTTTGTATATGTTAGATATTTTTGTGAGTAAATAAATAATTTATTCTTTAAAAGCCCCGAGCTAAAGTTTTTAGCCTCTTTTATGGGGCTAAAGTTTTTAGCTGGCTTATTTTATAAGCCTTTCCATAAGCCTCATGACAAACGAGACTTATTTAATTAGTCGGCTTATTTTGAAAGCCCAAGTCCCAATAAGCCCATAAAAGCCCTCGCCAAACATAGCCTAAGAATCAAACATTAAACATAATTTAACATTATAGGACTCAAATATATATGGTCCTATTACGTTTTAATATTAAGACCATAACATATATGTGTCCTATAAACCTTAAGGTAATAATACTTATGTATTAAGTGTCCTATTAACTTAAACTCTTATAAGACCAACTACTAAAGGTCCTATAAACAAGATATAATATGACATTCATGCCAAGAGTCTTAATAAATTGAATTATAATAAGACTTCAATGAATGAGCGTCCTATAAAACATATTTAATAAGACTTATTTGTCTAAGTGTCCTATATGTTGCATCATTATAGGACGCGAAACTCATGTGGTCATATTAGAAGTTTTATAGGACGTTTCTTGAAAAACGTCCCATGAAAGGGTCCTATAAACCATGTTTTTTTTAGTGATATAATGTTATTTCTCTCTATATAGTTTCACTTTCACATATATCTCATCTCATACACATACATAAAAAAACATCTCTTATATTTCAACATAGCATACATAACATGCTTATACACATATGTTAAATCTTCTACCTACGAGGTGCTGACTTGATCGTCGGAGGGTGGTTCCCGGCTTCGGCCTCGGGGCTTCTTCTAACGGGTTCTTTCATGTTTGTAGCTCACTTTCATGCTCGGGACAAGGATGAATGGCACGTGGAAGCCGTCAAGACTTACCCGGCGGAAATATGCTTCAACATTTGGCGCCATCGGTGGACCCGTTATTCACTCTACCAAGAGTTAAGAATGATGGGTCACATTTTCAGTTGACGTTCGGTGTTGACAGATCCGGCATGAACTTCAAATATGGACGGGCAGTATGAACCGTCCGGTATAATTTCCTTCGGTCAAGTTGTTCGAATATACTATCTTGTTCGGATATACTGTCTCGTGCAGTCAGATGGTCTCATTCGGATGCTATGTCTGTCAACTGGAGGTACTGCCTCGTTCGGTTATGCTTGTGACGGGTTTCATCCGTGTGATCTCAAATAAAACGAGGGACGTTCGTCGTCCGGTATAACTTCGGGTACGTGTTTGTTTGTTTTCTATGACATTTCACATCCACAACTCTGTAAGTGCTCGAATTTCATCTTCATTCTTTCTCGCTTGCTATGTTAAATATGAAGTACCAATGGAATTTGTTGATATAACGTATGCTAGCTTCATCCTCTTGATAGAGCGCTCATATGTATGAAACCTAATCATTAATTATATTACTATAGTAAAAGAGGATGATTAGTCAGTGAATTATTTTAGATCTCCTCCAAAAAAATAAAGTCGAACATTAGGCTAGCGACAGTAATGGTTGTGGATCGACTTAGTCGATCGATCCCAATCGGTCGTTGCTTTTGTGGCTACTCGATCGAGGCAAGACAAAACCTCAAATGAATCGCCTAGTGGATCGACATTTTCAAAAACTTTTATTTGTGTCCCTTTGATTAATTTAGCAGTTAGGCAAAAATAAATAAATAAATAAAATTCTTTTAAATACCTTATTATAAATACACAACATAAAACACACTCCAATTCACAAACCTCATTTCAAACCTCATTAAAAGGGCGGGCGATATCTCCCGAATTTTTTTTTTGTTAGTTGGTATTTTTTGGCTGTTCATGTGATTTTTTTTAAGATATTATATGTAAAAAAAAAAAAAAAAAAAAAAAAAAAAAAAAAAAAAAAAAAAAAAAACTTGGTCGCCCTTACTGGGGCACTGAATTGCCTGCGGGTCGCTGGAGAGAGAAAGCTGACGTGGCAGGGAAAAGTAAGGGGATTAAATCCCCTTACTGTGGGTAGCCTTATATGAGTATCCAAGATATGTTTGTCACTGATTTCTCACATGATGCATGATGTACAAGTAATTGTCCTTAGTATTAAAAATAAAGAAACTAACTTGCAACTTGCTAAGCGTGATGTACTACTTTTTTTTTTTTTTTTTTTTTTTTATCTGATAGTTACTTAGCATACATGAATATGGTCATTTATGCAATTTGCTAAGCGTGATGTACTACTTTTTTGCTAAGCGTTATGTCATATCATGTATGCATCCATGAATATGGTCATTTATGTTTGTCTCATGCTAAAGGGAGTTGATACTCTCACCATATTTTTTGATGTTTGCATCAAGACTTGTGCATTACAGTATTGTACTGTACAATACTGCAATGCACAGTTATAGTATTTGCATTAAAAAATGTGGTGGGAGTATCAACTCCTCATGCTAAATGATATTAAAGCATATTAAGGTATATCCTTACAAAGCATGAAATTTGGCTAAATTTTTTACGAATAGTACTTTTAAAAGATACATTGCGGAGGCCATGTTAAAATGCACAATTCACATATCTTTAATATTGAGGGTAATAAATAAGCGTATTGGGGACAATATTGTTGTTTATATGTCCAACTTTTCTAAAAAAGAAAGAAACAGATTATGGGGAAAATTATGTTATCATTTACATGTGCGGGTGGCCTGGTTTTTCCTATGTCAAATACTGGCACCTTTATATATATGGCACATTTTCATCATCAGTGTCGCATATTTGACATAACTTGTAAAATTAAAAAAAAAAAAAAAAAAAAAATAGATATACGGCCATATAAAGGTGCAAAACACAAATGACAACCTATCACCCGTTATAAAATACATTAAAGAGTTTATCTTTTGAAAATGGAATAAGTAAATAGTTCACCTATATGAAAAAGAGGTACAGCAAATAGTAACGGTCACGGGTAGTGAATGTGATGAATGGTCACATCATTATTTGAGAAAGCGATAAAACACCTTGTCCAAATATATATATATATATTTTAAAAAGTGTTTTGTTATATTGACGGTGACTAGTTTTTTAGTTAAACCCGTAACAAGATGTACTTTTTTTAAAAAAAAAAAAAAAAGAAAAAGAAAATGTATTTGTGTTTAAATAGAAAATATTGTGTAATGTTTTGTATATGTATAATGTTTTGTATAATTATTTTATTTGTATAATAGCACGTTAAATATTATCACATTAAATAACTGCAACAACAACTGTTATTATTAAATTAAACGACAACGTTAACATATTATTTAAAAACAACAACATCTACGACATATGAAAATTATTCATTTCATTTAAAAGATCATAGAGCCTTGCACCCGACTGACAAGTGTGATCCTCAGTATTCCTTGCCAATTCTAACTTCATCTCTAGTATTTGAATTCTTGTCATCAACAGCTTGTTTCTTGCTTCAAGCTCGTCAATATTATTATCTTTCGCAACGCAGTTTGAGCACTGCGCTGAAGAAGAGACTTGATTAAAGTATCTCATTTCAAATTCATCTTTCCACATGAAGAATTGACACCGTAGTTATCTGTACCTGGCTGTTACATGTTAAGAAAATTATAAGAAATTTATTTTTAACAAACAAATTATTTACATATTTACATAACTAAGCAAACGTATGATTATTTACCACTGAATCAGGACATGCATAATACAGTTGCTCACGAGTAGCTGGTTTCCAGGATTGCCGTTCTATAATGAATCATCTCTCACATCAACAAAATAAAGGATTGTTGCGTTCCACCTGAACAAAGAATTTAAACAAATTAATTTTTTGCAATAATAATAAAAAAAAATCATTCGAATTACATAAATGAACATTTGAGTTCAAAGGTTTTCTCAAACAACATACTTTATAAGATAAATCAATAATCATTTACAATGTTTTGTCGGTATAATTATTTACAATATAAATCAGTAATCATTCACTATATTTTGTCGGTATCTCTATTATTTACAATATAAATTAGTAATCATTTACAACAAGTTTAGTCGATGGGAATATACGGTTGGTACTTCATTCAAGTCCGGGCTGTTATTTTGTTTGTATATGTATAATGTTTTATATAATTATTTTGTTTGTATAATAGCACATTAAATATTACCACATTAAATAACTGCAACAACAACTGTTATTATTAATTAAACGACAACGTTAACATATTATATAAAGAAGGTACTGCTACAATCAAGGAGTAACAAGTAGCAACCATTCCATACATCAGATTACAAACATACTAAAACCTTACAAACACCATAATCATTAAAAACTTTCATCCCAACCGGTTCGAACCAGAGCTCTCTTCCCTGTTCGCATCCCTTTCCGTCCCATCCTTCCTTTCTTTCAATTGTTCATAGAAAATTTCAAGAGCCCTAATCCTGCTTGCAAAATTCAACAATTTCTGATGTTCAATAACCTGGTAGACTCGTTCCTCCACCATGCTGTCCAAAAGCCTAGTTCGCTGCTCCTCCACCATGTTTTGCTGCTGCTCCACCACGTTATGCTGCTGCTCCACCACGTTATTCTGCTGCTCCACCACGTTTTACTGCTGCTTCATCACGTTATTCTACTGCTCCACCACGTTTTGCTGCTGCACTACCTGATTTTGATCATCCACAACGTTATGCTAAAACTTTTATATTTAACAACTTTTACAAATACAAAAATTACATTTTTACAAATACAAATAACTTTTACATATGATTCACTATGTTTTGTCGGTAACTCTATTATTTACAACATAATTCAGTAATCATTTACAATGATTTTGTCGGTATAATTATTTACAATATAAATCAATGAACCATTAGTCGATGTTGATACAAAATTTCCCATTCGGATGCAATTGGCTCTCTGAAATACCTCCATTGTGGGTGGATATGGGAAAGTGGAGAATCTCTGTCTAGTGTCGGTAAAATATAGTGAGCATAGTCTCTCTCCCCTACACGGGCAATCACAAAGGGGTCGGTTCCTTGTGATAAGTTTGGCCCGGTAAAAAGCGGAAAACATGTGTTCGAACCTTGCTGGGATATAAATACAACAGGTCGGTGAATCATTGAAGCGATAACCAGCCCCGTCATTGGCATCACCATCCAGCGACCGATAGGTGCACCTCCATTGAACCAGTCTATTGTATACCAAAGTAGGTCAAAGTCATGTTGTTGCCACATACTTATGTAAGTTTGCCTATGATAATCTAACTCTTGCAATAACATATGTCTGACTTCGGCCCACCTGTTTTCGTTTTGAGCAAGAATGTGGGCAACGCACCGAAACTCACAATTTCCATAACCCAGCAAATTATGTATGCTTATTACATATGGACGGAAAATATGTGGAATATGCTCAATAAAATCATTGCTCACACTATCTCCAGCATATAATTTGTGGCGTAGACTATCACCCGTATAAGAGCTATGTCTTGCAGGTTATTTCCGCAAGTTCGGGACTTTTGTAGATCTTGAATTTGTACTTCTTCGGTGATCTACGATTGGTACTTCATCCAAGTCCGGGACTTGTGTAGCCTTGCCCTTTTTGTCCTCTACGCTCGGACGTCCACGAGTATTTTTTTGAATAGCTGGTTCACGTGTGTCAACAGATTCAGGCTGGAATATCTCTCTCAACTTCATTAACATATTTTTCTTGACAAACGATGTTGATTTGCAAAAAATAATCTTGAATTGTCGCACGCCATCGTTAAATGAAGTATCATCATCATCATCATCATCACCAGGTTCACTGGAAGAGCCATCTTCAGACGGGAGCCTATTGATAACAGGCCACGGAACAAACAGGGTTCTCCAAAAAATATCAATTCGTTCCAGTGGAATGGTGCATCCTGAATTCAATTAAAGTAGCTTGTATAAATTACTGATATTAATGTGGAAAACAACTTGATAGTTATAAATTTAATATACTTACCATGATATACATAGATTTGCATCTCGTGAAAGCATGGTAGTCCGAAATTTGCCCGCAACTTATGGCCACATTCTTCTGGGGTGATCGATCGACAGGTGGAGTTCTTTGTGCATGAGGTTGAAAGCATGTTTGGAAACTTTATACCACAATTCTTGAAATAGTGGTATATTACACTTATTTAGTTTCTCGTTGATGCTTCTATTGAAACTCTCTTTTATCGCATTTTCTTGCGAAATGAGAATCTCATCAATCGACATCAACAACATGTCTAATTTGGACTGTGTGCCGTTCAAATATAATTTCAACAACGCGTGGTGAGCCTCAACTCTGCACGTTGTTGTCTGGCCGTAGGAGCGATATCGGTTGGTAATATACGAGACAAACATGGGTGTGTAATCTCGCAGCCAGTTATCCAGATACGCAGCGACATCTGAAAAAAACAATGAATTAATAAAAGGTCATTCGGGTGCTTATTTATTAAATAATTAAAAACAATTAATTAATAATTAAGTACCCGGATGGTTGACCAATAGCTGTTGTAGGCGTTGATAATGTCGCTTGAACGATTCGAATGTTGAAGCTTTAACCATCCAATCCCATCGGTGTTTAACGGACTCATACTCATTTAACCCATCGGTGAATTTATTTCTGCAAAACTTAAGCAGATTTTGCTCTATATGTCATCGACAGAGTAATTTGTGAGCGTCAGGAAATTCTTCTCTTATTACCCCAACCAATGCTAAATCTCTGTCAGTGACGATAACACGTGGGTAATATCTTTTGTCTATCACTTGCTTCACACGTTGCAATACCCATCTAAAATTATGCCCTTGTTCACTGGATAAAAAGCTATACGCCATTGAAAATCTTTTATTTGTTGAAGTTACTCCAACAATTTCCAACAACGGAAATTTAAACATCGTGGTATTGTACGTGGAGTCCATCAGCATGACTTCAGGGAATGTACACCATAGAGCATACGACGTGAGGTGCACAAAAAATAGCTCCTCAAGCTCGTTGGTATTCTCATTTACCCTCAGGTACCATGTATACACTGAATCCTGTAAATGCGAGTAAAGGACTTGAATTGGAGTTCTATCACCCACTCTGTCTCTCCGGAACTTATCTTGTGCGTTATATATAGTTCTAACGCTAGACACATTATCCGGATTACGACCCTGTATTGTCGAAAGTATATTAAGTGGTCGTACGTTATAATCTGTCAATTCTTTGACCAAACCCAACTCATCATCCTTTAATCGCATTGCATATGTCACACCATGCAACGACTCTAGCATATCATGATTATGCGTATCATCCTTCACCCTCAAAACCCAATAATTTTTTGTTCGATGATATTTCGCAACTAATCTGAATGGACTATTGGTTTTACATGTTTTGGTTTTCCGTCTTTCACTACCTTGAGTTTCATACGTCCCACCCTTTGCACACCTGTAATTGATTTCGTTCATCTGACCATCTTCTGATTTGGTTCTATTTTTAACAATTACAAAACCGAGCTCCCGAGCTATATTTTGTACCCACTCAGTTACTTGTTCGGGAGAACTGAAAACCTGAAAATACATCACATTTTTTACTAATACTTTTGTTTTAGTTTTTCTTACAACCTTTATTTAATTTTACATTTTTACATTTTTACAACTTTTACATTTTTATATTTTTATAACTTTTATTTAACCATTTTTTTTACTAATGATATATAACCTTTTTTTTTACATTTTTACAAGTTTTTTTTTTTTTTTTTTTTTTTTTTTTTTTTTTTTTTACATTTTTACATTTTTAAAATTAATAACTTACATTTTTACTTTTTTGTAACTTTTTTTTTTTTACATTTTTGTACATTTTTTTTTACTAATGATATATAACATTTTTACATTAATAACTTACTTTTAATACTTCAATTAAAAAAGAAAATAACGTAAAAACGCGTTTGTGGGGGGACCCACGCACACGTTTTACGTACTAACACCCTCACCCTATCTCACGAGCAAGTAACTGTAAAAGTTAAATAAAGGTTGTAATAAAAATGTAAAAATGTAAAAGTTGTAAAAATGTAGTTATAAAAATGTAAAAGTTAAATAAAGGTTGTAATAAAAACTAAAACAAAAGTATTAGTAAAAAATGTGATGTATTTTCAGGTTTTTGGTTCTCACGAGCAAGTAATTGAGTGCGTGCAAAATATAGCTCGGGAGATCGGTTTTGTAATTGTTAAAAATAGAACCAAATCAGAAGATGGTCAGATGAACGAAATCAATTACAGGTGTACAAAGGGTGGGACGTATGAACCTCAAGGTAGTGGAAGACGGAAAACCAAAACATGTAAAACCAATTGTCCATTCAGATTAGTTGTGAAATATAATCGTACAAAAAATTATTGGGTTTTGAGGGTGAAGGATGATACGCATAATCATGATATGCTAGAGTCGTTGCATGGTGTGGCATATGCAATGCGATTAAAGGATGATGAGTTGGGTTTGGTCAAAGAATTGACAGATTATAACGTACGACCACTTAATATACTTTTGACAATACAGGGTCGTAATCCGGATAACGTGTCTAGCGTTAGAACTATATATAACGCACAAGATAAGTTCCGGAGAGCCAGAGTAGGTGATAGAACTCCAATTCAAGTCCTTTACTATAATTTGCGGGATTCAGGGTATACATGGTACCCGAGGGTAAATGAGAATACCAACGAGCTTGAGGAGCTATTTTTTGTGCACCCCACGTCGTATGCTCTATGGTGTACATTCCCTGAAGTCATGCTGATGGAGTCTACGTACAATACCACGATGTTTAAATTTCTGTTGTTGGAAATTGTTGGAGTAACTTCAATAAATAAAACATTTTCAATGGCGTATAGCTTTTTATCCAGTGAACAAGGGCATAATTTTAGATGGGTATTGCAACGTGTGAAGCAAGTGATAGACGAAAGATATTACCCACGTATTATCGTCACTGACAGAGATTTAGCGTTGGTTGGGGCAATAAGAGAAGAATTTCCTAACGCTTACAAATTACTCTGTCGATGGCATATAGAGCAAAATCTGCTTAAGTTTTGCAGAAATAAATTCACCGATGGGTTAAATGAGTATGAGTCCGTTAAACACCGATGGGATTGGATGGTTAAAGCTCCGACATTCGAATCGTTCAAGCGACATTATCAACACCTACAACAGCTATTGGTCAACCATCCGGGTACTTAATTATTAATTAATTGTTTTTAATTATTTAATAAATAAGCACCCGAATGACCTTTTATTAATTCATTGTTTTTTCAGATGTCGCTGCGTATCTGGATAACTGGCTGCGAGATTACGCACCCATGTTTGTCTCGTATATTACCGACCGATATCGCTCCTACGGCCAGACAATAACGTACAGAGTTGAGGCTCACCACGCGTTGTTGAAATTATATTTGGACGACACACAGTTCAAATTAGACAGGTTGTTGAGGTCGATCGATTATTCTCATTTCGCAAGAAAATGCGATAAAAGAGAGTTTTAATAGAAGCATCAACGAGAAACTAAATAAGTGTAATATACCACTATTTCAAGAATTGTGGTATAAAGTTTCCAAACATGCTTTCAACCTCATGCACAAAGAACTCCACCTGTCGATCACCCCAGAAGAATGTAGCCATAAGTTGCAGGCAAATTTCGGACTACCATGCTTTCACGAGATGCAAATCTATGTATATCATGGTAAGTATATTAAATTTATAACTATTAAGTTGTTTTCCACATTAATATCAGTAATTTATACAAGTCACTTTAATTGAATTCAGGGTGCTCCATTCCACTGGAACGAATTGATATTTTTCTAGAACCCTATCTGTTCTGTGGCCTGTTATCAATTGGCCCCCGCCTGAAGATGGCTCTTCCAGCGAACCTGGTGGTGGTGATGATGATGATATTTCATTTAACGATGGCGTGCGACAATTCAAGAATATTTTTAGCAAATCAACATCGTTTGTCAAGAAAAATATATTAACGAAGTTGAGAGAGATATTCCAGCCTGAGTCTGTTGACACACGTGAACCAGCTATTCAAAAAAATACCCGTGGACCTCCGAGGGCAAAGGACAAAAAGGGCAAGGCTACACAAGTCCCGGACTTAAATGAAATCCCTGACTTGGATGAAGTACCAATCGTAGATCATCGAAGAAGTACAAATTCAAGATCTACAAAAGTCCCGAACTTACGGAAAGAACCTGCAAGACATAGCTCTTACACGGGTGGTAGTCTACGCCATAGATTATATGCTGGAGATAGTGTGAGCAATGATTTTGTTGAGCATATTCCACATATTTTTCGTCCATACGTAATAAGCATACATAATGTGCTGGGTTATGGAAATTGTGAGTTTCGGTGCGTTGCCCACATTCTTGCTCAAAACGAAAATAGGTGGGCCAAAGTCAGACATATGTTATTGCAAGAGTTAGATTATCATAGGCAAACTTACATAAGTATGTGGCAGCAACATGACTTTGACCTACTTTGGTATACAATAGACTGGTTCAATGGAGGTGCACGTATCGGTCGCTGGATGGTGATGCCAATGACGGGGCTGGTTATCGCTTCAATGATTCACCGACCTGTGGTATTTATATCCCAACAGGGTTGGAACACATGTTTTCCGCTTTTTACCGGGCCAAAATTATCACAAGGAACCGACCCCCTTGTGATTGCCCGTGTGGGGGAGAGAGACTATGCTCACTACATTTTACCGACGCTAGACAGAGATTCTCCACTTTCTCATATCCACCCACAATGGAGGTATTTCAGAGAGCCAGTTGCAGCCGAATGGGAAACTTTGTATCAACATCGACTAATGGTTCATTGATTTATGTTGTAAATAATTATACCGACAAAACCATTGTAAATGATTACTGATTTATGTTGTGAATAACAAAGATACCGACAAAACATAGTGAATCATATATAAAAGTTATTTGTATTTGTAAAAATGTAATTTTTGTATTTGTAAAAGTTGTTAAATATAAAAGTTGTAGCATAACGTGGTGGATGATCAAAATCAGGTGGTGCAGCAGCAAAACATGGTGGAGCAGCAGCAAAATGTGGTGGAGCACCAAAATAACGTGGTGAAGCAGCAGCAAAACGTGGTGGAGCAGTAGAATAACGTGGTGGAGCAGCAGTAAAACATGGTGGAGGAGCAACGAACTAGGTTTTTGGACAGCATGGTGGAGGAACGAGTCTACCAGGTTATCAAGCATCAGGAATTGTTGAATTTTGCAAGCAGGATTAGGGCTCTTGAAATTTTCTATGAACAATTGAAAGAAAGGAAGGATGGGACGGAATAGGATACGAACAGGGAAGAGAGCTCTGGTTCGAACCGGTTGGGGTGAAAGTTTTTAATGATTAAGGTGTTTGTAAGGTTTTAGTATGTTTGTAATCTGATGTATGGAATGGTTGCTGATGCGTGGGAATCGCAACAGGCTTTACCTCTCGAGGGATCTCGAGAAGCTTACAATCCCCACCAGGCAGTGTACCTGATCGTTGTAGTATAGTATAGTGACAAGTACCGGGGGATTGATCGTTCAGCTTAGGAATAGTGTTGCTAGGATTAGAAAGCCTAAATACTAGTTCTAAAGGTGAGGGATGATTATTTTTGTGTTTTTATATTTTTTTTAGAAAGCAAATTAAATTCTCGGGTTTTGGAAGAGTGGGCAGAATTCGTTGCTATTCAACTAACCCAATACTAAGATGCAATCAAAATAAAATACTAGAAATGAAAGTAAACTAATTTATACTAAAGTTGTGAGCAGTAATTGGAGAAAATGTGTTTACTTAGATTTCACTACTCCCTAGATATCTTTTACACGTTAATTACTTGTTATAATTGCATGGATGACGGATCGTATTCCTTAATACCATTCATGGGGTGGCACACATAACTCCCCAATTCTATGAGCTCTTATCTCCTCCTACACCATGCCCAGCACAACTATAGGGATTGTAAACAGTGGCTCATGCATTAAATACAACCAATAAAGACCTAGTGCGCGTTGGTTCATGTTTCTTAAGACGTTCAAGCATGTTACCAATTGGAGATCTGCCAGTTTTCTTAAGCCTAACATATAAATCATTCATCCAAGACAAGAATAAACAAGTAATCAACACATAATCAATATCTAGGTTTCATTAGATCTAAGCAAACACAAAAGAGATCTAGCCTAGCATGATGGAATTAAGACAAGAACATGATATAGACAACCAACACATAGACATATTGATTGAATTAGAAGAACACTTATCTTGATTAATCATGCAAGGTATCAAGGGGTTGGAACCTTTGAAAAACCTGTAAAGTTACACCAAAATCGTACTTAAGGTTTCTCCCAAAAACTTCTCTCTTTAAATGGGAAAAATTAGAAAACTATATATAGGAAAAGGGGTCTGACGGCGTCAAGACCAAATAGGTGACGCCGTCACCTCGCCGCCAAAACAATCCTCGGACTGCCTAGATCTACATTTGACGCCGTCAAGAACATTGCATTTCCAGGCCGTCACGACTTTAACTCTTGACGCCCTACCTTCATGACGCCGTCAAAACTCTTCTGGATCGTCATGGACTTTTACTCTTGACGCCATCAGGAAACTCCTCTTGACGCCGTCATGCACTGTTCCCAGCATGGAAAGTTAAGACTTTGGCGTTTTCTTCACTTTTATGCTCCAAAAACGTCCGAATTGCTTCCTTTTCCAGATTTCACTCCCAAAGTACCTAAAATCACAAAAGGAACGATTTAGGGCAATATTTGATCAAATAAATTCGGATTCGGGCTTAAATGACCCCCTAAAAACGAATCATTTTTCGCCTCATCATATACCCTTACACTTGAGATTTGCTTGTCCTCAAGCAAATGCGCTTTTATTCTACTCAAAAGACAAGTTAGGGGTCATTTAACAATAATATAAAAGTAATTACAACAAATAATCGTTCCACTAAAGACTAATAGACAAGCACGGAGGTCATATACAAGCACCTCACAAATAGTGTTTAGATACTCACATCTCTCGGGTGTAATAAAGTATAAATTACAATATGGAAACGGAAGATATCTCTCACTACCTGTCATAGCAAAATAGATTACCATAGGCTTGGGAAAGGATCAAACCTCCACCACATGGCGTAAGCACCTAGGATAAACTATCAAAGAGGTCTTTTAAAGGGTTTTAACGTTAGGTGTAGGGATATGAAATACACGGTTTTGTTGGATAAAGGAAGTTTTACTGGTGGCGAGTTAACAATCTTGGTTAATTAAATGTACAATATGGCGTTGCTAAGCCATGACTAGACTCGACTTAAGCTAATAAATGAAAAATAACAAAAACATAAAATAAACATAGAATGAAACGGGATGGTAGTACGTATGTTTTTTTTTTTTTTTTTTTTTTTTTTTTTTTTTTTTTTTTTTGCATACACTCTTACCCTACCATCCAAAATAATACATCATAGGGGATGAGAATTCCCCTTACACTTGAATCTTTATATACTTTACAATAAACTAAACTAATGACTCGAATTAAGAAAATCAAAACACTTGGAGCACTTTTAAGATTAACGTACATATGGGGGTAATAAATGATGTTCTTCCCCATTACTCCATAAAATAAGTACTTACCCATGAGTCCCAATCGTTCCAAAACAATATGTACAAGGATATGACTCGACTTAACAACCATGTAATCAATTAGAAAGTTAACTTAGCGTTTAACAAATAACAATAATGCACTAAAAATGAGCGCATACACGGAAGGCTAAGGCGATTTGGTTGTACATTTAAGTGGGGTGTAACAAATTCTTCCTTTAAGTAAAATGCTTAAAGTTAGAAACGAAAAGATAGGTTCGGAGGGGTGTACTAGGGGTTTCGTGTACTAAAAATGAGTACAACGCTAAGGGTGTGGGAAAAATTAGTTGACTTAACTAGCCAAGTAATATGACTTAAATGGTCAAGTAATTATGATACGGGTTTAACACAAGGGTAATCCTAATGCCTCTTATCATGTAGTAAATCCTACCACACGAATGTAGTCTCACTAGCGGTCTCGGGATGCATCACTAACGCAAGTTTTAGAATCTAAATGCTACCGGTACACTCATAAGCACTAATAATGAATGCTTTTCCTATCAAATCTAGAGGCGAACCTCACATTTTTGGGTGGAAAATTTTTCTGAATATACGGTTATGTGCTAGTCATACAATCTCCTATCCATGAGACGCTTTGCCCACCCTGTTGGAATGATTAAGGATGTAGTTGTTCACGTAGGAAAGTTAACTATATTAGCGGATTTTCACGTCCTAGACATGGTTAGTGACACTACATGCCCATTATTGGTAGGAAGAGGATTTTTAGCAACCGCTAGTGCCATGATAGATTGCAAGGAATCCAAGATAACGGTAGGTGAAGGCGATACTTGGTCGGTGTATGATGTTAAGAAGCATAGTTATGATTGTGATGATGAACCGACACCGCATTGGGTAGAGATGAATAGGAGACCGTCTAGATATGGACCTTGGATAGAAAGGAACTTTATAGGACCTCAATGCCCATTCTATCTAGAAAAAGATTTTGTTGAAAAGACACATTCGGTAGAACAACTCATAGCTAGAGATGAAGAGCTTGACCCCTTTGAGGATCCCTTAGTCTTTAGGAAGATGATTGAGTTATTAAGCGTAATGCCCATCAACATAGAGAGGAATAAATGGAAAAGAGAGGGAGACAAGTGTAAATGGAGGTGGGACAAGCCACCTAAAGAAGGTGACGGGTCATGGCATATTAGAATGACTTTGTATGATTCCGATGGAGAAAAGTTTGAAAGGTCATACCATACTAAGGAAACCGATAGAAAGTTGGAACCTAAGTTTGATCCCAAAGATGTCCTCAACGAGGAGCTCACCCGTATCACGTAGTAACCCATGACCTTGAGTCTAGCTACAAGACTCGTAAATAAAGAAAAACGCTTCTTGGGAGGCAACCCATGTTTTGTGTGATTTTATTTGTTTGTTTGTTATTTGCTTCCGTATGCATGCTTTATTTTTTATTATTAGTAGATCATGTTTCTAAACTAAATAGTGGAAATACTTTACTTTGTTGTTTTGGCCTAGTCTTAACTCCACCTAGAAGTATTTTTGCAAAAGATAAGTGTAAGGGGAAACCTCAAATATGTTTTTAAGAAACAAACCGATCATGATTCTTCACAATATTAAATGAGCATGTATATTCGTATTTGTTAGAGTCAAATGCTTGTATTGAGTCATAATGAAGTTTTGCAGGATTTTCCAGGAAGTAGGACCAAGTTTTTCCAGAAATTTTCCGGAAACTTAACATAAGAATTTCTGCAGGTCAATTCTGACGGCGTCAGGGGTTTACTCTTGACGGCGTCAGGAGTTAAAATCTAGAAATTTTACCGGTTTTGTTTTTCTAACGTAGTCTTAAGGTTTTTGTGAATTATTAAGTTTTATAATCTCCAGGAGATCTGCAAACTTCATTCCACAAGCATTATATCTTATCTTGTTTTCTAGGATTTAGAAACTTATATAGGATGCCGCCGATTTTACGCGAGGTTGTCTTGTCTATTTTGTCAGGTTTTACAGGTTATGTATGACAAGAAGATGATTTATATTCTGGAAGGGAAGCTTTAACTGTTCATTTTCTTGGAGGAAGATTTAACCTGGCCATCTTATTATCCATACCGAGCGAATCAGGGGAGTATTTGATTTCATTCTCTTTATTTTTTCACTTTTACATTCTTTACTTGAACATTGAGGACAATGTTCATCTTAAGTGTAAGGGGAGGGTAAAAAGATGATACCTTACATATGCACTTTCGCTTGAGTTTGTTTTGTTTGATGGTAGATGTGTAATAAAACTATGAGAAATACTTGTTAGTGTAATTTTAGCGCCAAATTTAAATTTTTTTACAACATTTAGGAGTGAAACTTTAGCCATAGCAAGCGTCTCATGGATAGGAGATTGTATGACTAGCACATAACCGTATATTCAGAAAAATTTTCCACCCAAAAATGTGAGGTTCGCCTTTAGATTTGATAGGAAAAGCATTTACTATTAGTGCTTATGAGTGTACCGGTAGCATTTAGATTCTAGAACTTGCGTTAGTGATGTATCCCTAGACCGCTAGTGAGACTACATTCGTGTGGTAGGATTTACTACATGATAAGAGGCATTAGGATTACCCTTGTGTTAAACCCGTATTATAATTACTTGACCATTTAAGTAATATTACTTGGCTAGTTAAGTCAACTAATTTTTCCCACACCCTTAGCGTTGTACTGATTTTTAGTACACGAAACCCCTAGTACACCCCTCCGAGCCTATCTTTTCGTTTCTAACTTTAAGCATTTTACTTAAAGGAAGAATTTGATACATCCCACTTAAATGTACAACCAAATCGCCTTAGCCTTCCGTGTATGCGCTCATTTTTAGTGCATTATTGTTATTTGTTAAACCCTAAGTTAACTTTCTAATTGATTACATGGTTGCTAAGTCGAGTCATATCCTTGTACATATTGTTTTGGGATGATTGGGACTCATGGGTAAAGTACTTATTTTGTGGAGTAATGGGGAAGAACATCACTTATTACCCTCATATGTACGTTAATCTTAAAAGTGCTCCAAGTGTTTCGATTTTCTTAATTCGAGTCATTAGATTAGTTTATTGTAAAGTATGTAAATATTCAAGTGTAAGGGGAATATTCATTCCCTATGATGTATTATTTTGGATGGTAGGGTAAGAGTGTATGCAAAAAAAAAAAAAAAAAAAGAAAAAAAGAATCGAAAAATCAAGAAAAAGAAAAAAAAAAATAGAAAAAGGAAAAAAGAAAAAAGAAAAACATACGGACTACCATCCCGTTTCATTCTATGTTCATTTTATGTTTTTGTTATTTCTCATTTATTAGCATAATTCGAGTCTAGTCTTGGCTTAGCAACGCCATATTGTACATGTAATTAACCAAGATTGTTAACTCGCCACCAGTAAAACTTCCTTTATCCAACAAAACCGTGTATTTCATATCCCTACACCTAACGTTACAACCCTTTAAAAGACCTCTTTGATAGTTTATCCTAGGTGCTTACGCCATGTGGTGGAGGTTTGATCCTTTCCCAAGCCTATGGTAATCTATTTTGCTATGACAGGTAGTGAGAGATATCTTCCGTTTCCATATTGTAATATACACTTTATTACACCCGAGAGATGTGAGTATCTAAACACTATTTGTGAGGTGCTTGTGTATGACCTCCGTGCTTGTCTATTGGTCTTTAGTGGAACGATTATTTGTTGTAATTACTTTTATATTAGTGTTAAATGACCCCTAACTTGTCTTTTGAGTAGAATAAAAGCGCATTTGCTTGAGGACAAGCAAATCTCAAGTGTAAGGGTATATGATGAGGCGAAAAATGATCCGTTTTTTGAGGGTCATTTAAGCCCGAATCCGAATTTATTTGATCAAATATTGCCCTAAATCGTTCCTTTTGTGATTTTAGGTACTTTGGGAGTGAAATCTGGAAAAGGAAGCAATTCGGACGTTTTTGGAGCATAAAAGTGAATAAAACACCAAAGTCTTAATTTTCCATGCTGGGAACAGTGCATGACGGCGTCAAGAGGAGTTTCCTGACGGCGTCAAGTGTAAAAGTCCATGACGACCCAGAAGAGTTTTGACGACGTCATGAAGGTAGGGCGTCAAGAGTTAAAGTCGTGACGGCCTGGAAATGCAATGTTCTTGACGGCGTCAAATGTAGATCTAGGCAGTCCGAGGATTGTTTTGGCGGCGAGGTGACGGCGTCACCTATTTGGTCTTGACGCCGTCAGACCCCTTTTCCTATATATAGTTTTCTAATTTTTCACATTTAAGGAGGGGAAGTTTTGGGAGAAACCCTAAGTACGATTTTGGTGTAACTTTACAGGTTTTTCAAGGGTTCCAACCCCTTGATACCTTGCATGATTAATCAAGATAAGTGTTCTTCTAATTCAATCAATATGTCTATGTGTTGGTTGTCTATATCATGTTCTTGTCTTAATTCCATCATGCTAGGCTAGATCTCTTTTGTGTTTGCTTAGATCTAATGAAACCTAGATATTGATTATGTGTTGATTACTTGTTTATTCTTGTCTTGGATGAATGATTTATATATTAGTCTTAAGAAAACTGGCAGATCTCCAATTGGTAACATGCTTGAAAGTCTTAAGAAACATGAACCAACGCGCACTAGGTCTTTATTGGTTGTATTTAATGCATGAGCCACTGTTTACAATCCCTATAGTTGTGCTGGGCATGGTGTAGGAGGAGATAAGAGCTCATAGAATTGGGGAGTTATGCGTGCCACCCCATGAATGGTATTAAGGAATACGATCCGTCATCCATGCAATTATAACAAGTAATTAACGTGTAAAAGATATCTAGGGAGTAGTGAAATCTAAGTAAACACATTTTCTCCAATTACTGCTCACAACTTTAGTATAAATTAGTTTACTTTCATTTCTAGTATTTTATTTCGATTGCATCTTAGTATTGGGTTAGTTGAATAGCAACTAATTCCGCCCACTCTTCCAAAACCCGAGATTTTAATTTGCTTTCTAAAAAAAAATATAAAAACACAAAAATAATCATCCCTCACCTTTAGAACTAGTATTTAGGCTTTCTAATCCTAGCGACACTATTCCTAAGCTGAACGATCAATCCCCCGGTACTTGTCACTATAGTATACTACAACGATCAGGTACATTGCCTGGTGGGGGTTGTAAGCTTCTCGAGATCCCTCGAGAGGTAAAGCCTGTTGCGATTCCCACGCATCAAGTTTTTTGCGCCGCAGCCCGGGGAATAGTTATTGTCTAGGTTAGAATTTCTTTGTATTAGGTCTACTTGCTAGATTCCTTTCTAGTAAGATTTTATTTTTTATTTTTAGGTTCTGTTTAGTCTATCTTATTTCTTCGTGCCTTTGTTCGTAACTCTTTACCATCCGACATCATGGAAGGTGGTAACATCTTTGAACCCGTC
Source organism: Artemisia argyi (assembly GCA_030686995.1). Classification (NCBI taxonomy): domain Eukaryota; kingdom Viridiplantae; phylum Streptophyta; class Magnoliopsida; order Asterales; family Asteraceae; genus Artemisia; species Artemisia argyi. The sequence goes on along the minus strand of CM060679.1, from coordinate 39,404,089 downwards.
ATCCCACCACAACAAAACCCACCACTAGAACCCCTTAGGCCCCGAACCTTAGGAGAGTATTCCCGACCTAGCCACCAAGGCTACCGAAACACCATTGAGCTCACCGGAGCCAATGTGACCCCCTTGTGATCCGACACCATCCGGTTGGTGCAAAGCGGATGTGCATTCCATGGACTTCGTTCCGAAGATCCAAACCAACATCTTAAGGACTTTCTCAAAATCGTAGATTCCATAGACCTAGGTGTTGAAACTAGAGAGACTACCCGTTTATGCCTATTCCAATTCTCTCTACGGGATCAAGCTAGTCAATGGCTTGAGCGTTTACCCGCGGGATCCATCACCACATGGGATGATCTCACCACTCGTTTCCTTGCTCAATTTTTCCCACCGGGGAGAACTACTAAGCTTAGAAATGACATCTTGATGTTCCAACAACGTCAAAATGAATCTCTTTATGAAGCATGGACTCGTTTCAAGGACTTACTCCAAAAAGTCCCTCATCATGGCATAGATCTTTGGCTCCAAGTCCAATTTTTTTATGACCATATCGACATCTCCACGAGGCGAGCAATTGACCAATCGGCCGGTGGTAAGCTACGTGATCTTAGTGCGGAACAATCATGGGAACTCATAGAAGATCTTGCTCTCTATGACAACGAAAGTTGGAATGATCCCCGTGATTTGAACAAAACGGTCAAGGCAATATCTTTGCCTTCGAACAATTCTAGCACTCCCGACCGTAGGATCATGGAACTTGAGGAACAAGTCAAGTTTCTCATGAAATCTTACGAAGCTCCGAAGTCTTCAAGCCAAGTGAACAAAATCACTTCTTCATGCGAATTATGTAGTGGTCCCCATGACACTCGTGATTGTGTGGAACTCCCCGGAACAGCTTTTGCGGACTACGCATCCACGCGTACCGACGAAGCGGGAGATAAGTGGTACACTTTCAAGCCCGAGCCAAACACTTACGGTGATTCGTACAACCCCTCTTGGAAAAATCACCCAAACCTTAGGTGGAAGCAAAATCAACCCAATTCTTCCAATCCACCTAATCGTTACCAACCAAACGGTCCACCATCCAACCGTACTTTCAACAACAATCCTTCTAACAATTATGGTAGTACCAACGATCTTGAAGGATTGATGTCAAAGTTCATGGCATCTCAAGAAGCCCGCATAGCTAGGTTTGAAACCGAATTCAACCAACAACAGACGGAGATGACCAACAAGATTGACAACTTGTTGAAAGCCCTCAACAACCAAGCGTTAATCACACCTAGGAAGGACACTAGGGACACCAATAGTGGAGTCCAAATTAAGGATCCCTCATCATCCAAACATGTCCACTTTGTCAATGTTGTCACCATTAAACCAATAGATAAAGAGATATAGATGAGTGACCAGGATGAAGTTAGAATAGAAGCCGAGGTTAAGGATGAGAATAGGGAGGTTAAGGTTAACAAGGAAAAGGAGTTAGAGGAGGTAGAGCCTATAGAAAAATACTTTGATAAGTTGCCCACCGAAGAAGAACGAGAGTACCATAAGGATCTATTCGATAGTCCCGAGAGACCATATATCTTCGGCACACCCCTTATCAAAATGGGAGACCCCTCTAACATTAACATCCCATGCAATATCGGGCACATGCATATATGGAAAGCTTACATCGACCTTAGATCCCCCGTGAACATCATGACTAGGACTTATTACAATTGGGTGATGAAGAAGCAACTTAATTTTAGGATGATGCCCGGTAAGAATCTGATAATTAATTTTGCAGGAAGAGTGAAGGGATTACATGTGATTATAGGGAATCTCACCTATGAAATCGATTTTATGATAGTAGAAGACATTCGTCCGGTGATAGATGCTTGCCTAAGCCAAATAGTATTCGGAAAACCATTTGTTGAAGCCACTAGGATGAGTTATGATCCGACTTTAGGGATAGTTAGATTTAAGGAAGAGAACGATGAGGTTGCCTATCAAATGCCCTACAAGATTGAACAATACCGCCTTCTCTCTAATTTCGAAAAAGAACACAAGCAAGCGGCTTATTATAGGAATGAGGAGGATAGACGTAGAGGAGTAGAATGTGTAAAGAATAGGATGCTTGGTTTCTATAAAGAATGCTTACAACTAGGTTCGGAATAAAAAACTGGTTTAGAAGATGACCTAGAGGATGGAACCAATGATGAAGTCACGTAGTAACCCATGACCTTGAGTCTAGCTACAAGACTCGTAAATAAAGAAAAGCGCTTCTTGGGAGGCAACCCATGTTTTGTGTGATTTTATTTGTTTGATTGTTATTTGCTTCCATATGCATGCTTTATTTTTATTGTTGGTAGATCATGTTTCTAAACTAAATAGTGGAAATACTTTACTTTGTTGTTTTGGCCTAGTCTGAACTCCACCTAGAGTATTTTTGCAAAAGATAAGTGTAAGGGGAAACCCCAAATATGTTTTTAAGAAACAAACCGATCATGATTCTCCACAATATTAAATGAGCATGTATATTCGTATTTGTTGGAGTCAAATGCTTGTATTGAGTCATAATGAAGTTTTGCAGGATTTTCCAGGAAGTAGGACCAAGTTTTTCCAGAAATTTTCCGGAAACTTAACATAAGGATTTCTGCAGGTCAATTCTGACGGCGTCAGGGGTTTACTCTTGACGGCATCAGGAGTTAAAATCTGGAAATTTTACCGGTTTTGTTTTTCTAACGGAGTCTTATGGTTTTTTTGAATTATTAAGTTTTATAATCTCCAGGAGATCTACAAACTTCATTCCACAAGCATTATATCTTATCTTGTTTTCTAGGATTTAGAAACTTATATAGGATGCCGCTGATTTTACGCGAGGTTGTCTTGTCTATTTTGTCAGGTTTTACAGGTTATGTATGACAAGAAGATGATTTATATTCTGGAAGGGAAGCTTTGATTGTTCATTTTCTTGTAGGAAGATTTAACCTGGCCATCTTATTATCCATACCGAGCGAATCAGGGGAGTATTTGATTTCATTCTCTTTATTTTTTCACTTTTACATTCTTTACTTGAACATTGGGGACAATGTTCATCTTAAGTGTAAGGGGAGGGTAAAAAGATGATACCTTACATATGCACTTTCGCTTGAGTTTGTTTTGTTTGATGGTAGATGTGTAATAAAACTATGAGAAATACTTGTTAGTGCAATTTTAGCGCCAAATTTAAAATTTTTTACAACATTTAGGAGTGAAACTTTAGCCATAGCAAGCGTCTCATGGATAGGAGATTGTATGACTAGCACATAACCGTATATTCAGAAAAATTTTTCACCCAAAAATGTGAGGTTCGCCTTTAGATTTGATAGGAAAAGCATTTATTATTAGTGCTTATGAGTGTACCGGTAGCATTTAGATTCTAGAACTTGCGTTAGTGATGCATCCCGAGACCGCTAGTGAGACTACATTCGTGTGGTAGGATTTACTACATGATAAGAGGCATTAGGATTACCCTTGTGTTAAACCCGTATTATAATTACTTGACCATTTAAGTCATATTACTTGGCTAGTTAAGTCAACTAATATTTCCCACACCCTTAGCGTTGTACTCATTTTTAGTACACGAAACGCCTAGTCCACCCCTCCGAGCCTATCTTTTCGTTTCTAACTTTAAGCATTTTACTTAAAGGAAGAATTTGTTACACCCCACTTAAATGTACAACCAAATCGCCTTAGCCTTCCGTGTATGCGCTCATTTTTAGTGCATTATTGTTATTTGTTAAACCCTAAGTTAACTTTCTAATTGATTACATGGTTGCTAAGTCGAGTCATATCCTTGTACATATTGTTTTGGGACGATTGGGACTCATGGGTAAAGTACTTATTTTATGGAGTAATGGGGAAGAACATCACTTATTACCCCCATATGTACGTTAATCTTAAAAGTGCTCCAAGTGTTTTGATTTTCTTAATTCGAGTCATTAGATTAGTTTATTGTAAAGTATGTAAAGATTCAAGTGTAAGGGGAATATTCATTCCCTATGATGTATTATTTTGGATGGTAGGGTAAGAGTGTATGCAAAAAAAAAAAAAAAAAAAAAAAGAGAAAAAACAAACGGACTACCATCCCGTTTCATTCTATGTTTATTTTATGTTTTTGTTATTTTTCATTTATTAGCTTAAGTCGAGTCTAGTCTTGGCTTAGCAACGCCACATTGTACATGTAATTAACTAAGATTGTTAACTCGCCACCAGTAAAACTTCCTTTATCCAACAAAACCGTGTATTTCATATCCCTACACCTAACATTACAACCCTTTAAAAGACCTCTTTGATAGTTTATCCTAGGTGCTTACGCCATGTGGTGGAGGTTTGATCCTTTCCCAAGCCTATGGTAATCTATTTTGCTATGACAGGTAGTGAGAGATATCTTCCGTTTCCATATTGTAATTTATACTTTATTACACCCGAGAGATGTGAGTATCTAAACACTATTTGTGAGGTGCTTGTATATGACCTCCGTGCTTGTCTATTGGTCTTTAGTGGAACGATTATTTGTTGTAATTACTTATATATTAGTGTTAAATGACCCCTAACTTGTCTTTTGAGTAGAATAAAAGCGCATTTGCTTGAGGACAAGCAAATCTCAAGTGTAAGGGTATATGATGAGGCGAAAAATGATGTAGGAGGAGATAAGAGCTCATAGAATTGGGGAGTTATGTGTGCCACCCCATGAATGGTATTAAGGAATACGATCCGTCATCCATGCAATTATAACAAGTAATTAACGTGTAAAAGATATCTAGGGAGTAGTGAAATCTAAGTAAACACATTTTCTCCAATTACTGCTCACAACTTTAATATAAATTAGTTTACTTTCATTTCTAGTATTTTATTTTGATTGCATCTTAGTATTGGGTTAGTTGAATAGCAACTAATTCCGCCCACTCTTCCAAAACCCGAGATTTTAATTTACTTTCTAAAAAAAATATAAAAACATAAAAATAATCATCCGTCACCTTTAGAACTAGTATTTAGGCTTTCTAATCCTAGCGACACTATTCCTGAGCTGAACGATCAATCCCCCGGTACTTGTCACTATACTATACTACAACGATCAGGTACACTGCCTGGTGGGGGTTGTAAGCTTCTCAAGATCACTCCAGAGGTAAAGCCTGATGAGGCAAAAAATGATCCGTTTTTAGGGGGTCATTTAAGCCCGAATCCGAATTTATTTGATCAAATATTGCCCTAAATCGTTCCTTTTGTGATTTTAGGTACTTTGGGAGTGAAATCTGGAAAAGGAAGCAATTCGGACGTTTTTGGAGCATAAAAGTGAAGAAAACGCCAAAGTCTTAATTTTCCATGCTGGGAACAGTGCATGACGGCGTCAAGAGGAGTTTCCTGACGGCGTCAAGAGTAAAAGTCCATGACGACCCAGAAGAGTTTTGACGGCGTCATGAAGGTAGGGCGTCAAGAGTTAAAGTCGTGACGGCCTGGAAATGCAATGTTCTTGACGGCGTCAAATGTAGATCTAGACAGTCCGAGGATTGTTTTGGCGGCGAGGTGACGGCGTCACCTATTTGGTCTTGACGCCGTCAGACCCCTTTTCCTATATATAGTTTTCTAATTTTTCACATTTAAGAAAGAGAAGTTTTGGGAGAAACCCTAAGTACGATTTTGGTGTAACTTTACAGGTTTTTCAAGGGTTCCAACCCCTTGATACCTTGCATGATTAATCAAGATAAGTGTTCTTCTAATTCAATCAATATGTCTATGTGTTGATTGTCTATATCATGTTCTTGTCTTAATTCCATCATGCTAGGCTAGATCTCTTTTGTGTTTGCTTAGATCTAATGAAACCTAGATATTGATTATGTGTTGATTACTTGTTTATTCTTGTCTTGGATGAATGATTTATATGTTAGGCTTAAGAAAACTGGCAGATCTCCAATTGGTAACATGCTTGAACGTCTTAAGAAACATGAACCAACGCGCACTAGGTCTTTATTGGTTGTATTTAATGCATGAGCCACTGTTTACAATCCCTATAGTTGTGCTGGGCATGGTGTAGGAGGAGATAAGAGCTCATAGAATTGGGGAGTTATGTGTGCCACCCCATGAATGGTATTAAGGAATACGATCCGTCATCCATGCAATTATAACAAGTAATTAACGTGTAAAAGATATCTAGGGAGTTGTGAAATCTAAGTAAACACATTTTCTCCAATTACTGCTCACAACTTTAGTATAAATTTGTTTACTTTCATTTCTAGTATTTTATTTTGATTGCATCTTAGTATTGGGTTAGTTGAATAGCAACTAATTCCGCCCACTCTTCCAAAACCCGAGATTTTAATTTGCTTTTTAAAAAAAAATATAAAAACACAAAAATAATCATCCTTCACCTTTAGAACTAGTATTTAGGCTTTCTAATCCTAGCGACACTATTCCTAAGCTGAACGATCAATCCCCCGGTACTTGTCACTATACTATACTTCAACGATCAGGTACACTGCCTGGTGGTGGTTGTAAGCTTCTCGAGAGGAAAAGCCTGTTGCGATTCCTACGCATCAAGTTTTTGGCGCCGTAGCCCGGGGAATAGTTATTATCTAGGTTAGAATTTCTTTGTATTAGGTCTACTTGCTAGATTCCTTTCTAGTAAGATTTTATTTTTTATTTTTAGGTTCTCTTTAGTCTATCTTATTTCTTCGTGCCTTTGTTCGTAACTCTTTACCATCCGACATCATGGAAGGTGGTAACATCTTTGAACCCGTCATCCCACCACAACAAAACCCACCACTAGAACCCCTTAGGCCCCGAACCTTAGGAGAGTATTCCCGACCTAGCCACCAAGGCTACCGAAACACCATTGAGCTCACCGGAGCCAATGTGACCCCCTTGTGATCCGACACCATCCGGTTGGTGCAAAGCGGATGTGCATTCCATGGACTTCGTTCCGAAGATCCAAACCAACATCTTAAGGACTTTCTCAAAATCGTAGATTCCATAGACCTAGGTGTTGAAACTAGAGAGACTACCCGTTTACGCCTATTCCAATTCTCTCTACGGGATCAAGCTAGTCAATGGCTTGAGCGTTTACCCGCGGGATCCATCACCACATGGGATGATCTCACCACTCGTTTCCTTGCTCAATTTTTCCCACCGGGGAGAACTACTAAGCTTAGAAATGACATCTTGATGTTCCAACAACGTCAAAATGAATCTCTTTATGAAGCATGGACTCGTTTCAAGGACTTACTCCAAAAAGTCCCTCATCATGGCATAGATCTTTGGCTCCAAGTCCAATTTTTTTATGACCATATCGACATCTCCACGAGGCGAGCCATTGACCAATCGGCCGGTGGTAAGCTACGTGATCTTAGTGCGGAACAATCATGGGAACTCATAGAAGATCTTGCTCTCTATGACAACAAAAGTTGGAATGATCCCCGTGATTTGAACAAAACGGTCAAGGCAATATCTTTGCCTTCGAACAATTCTAGCACTCCCGACCGTAGGATCATGGAACTTGAGGACCAAGTCAAGTTTCTCATGAAATCTTACGAAGCTCCGAAGTCTTCAAGCCAAGTGAACAAAATCACTTCTTCATGCGAATTATGTAGTGGTCCCCATGACACTCGTGATTGTGTGGAACTCCCCGGAACAGCTTTTGCGGACTACGCATCCACGCGTACCGACGAAGCGGGAGATAAGTGGTACACTTTCAAGCCCGAGCCAAACACTTACGGTGATTCATACAACCCCTCTTGGAAAAATCACCCAAACCTTAGGTGAAAGCAAAATCAACCCAATTCTTCCAATCCACCTAATCGTTACCAACCAAACGGTCCACCATCCAACCGTACTTTCAACAACAATCTTTCTAACAACTATGGTAGTACCAACAATCTTGAAGGATTGATGTCAAAGTTCATGACATCTCAAGAAGCTCGCATATCTAAGTTTGAAGCCGATTTCAAACAAAAGCAAAGCGAGATGACCACTAGAATTGATGCATTGTTGAAAGTTCTCAATGACCGAGAAATGGGAGCACTCCCGAGCGACACGGTCAAGAATCCGAAACTAACCGTTAATTCCATATCCTCAGTTTCGTCACCCACTTCGTGTCCACAATACTACTCGGTTAAATCAACGAGCACGTGTTTCAAACAAAACCAAGTTCCCCAAAAGGACCAATCAAATAAAACACCCACTATAGAGCCGGTCAAAAGCATAGTTGAAACACCTCTTACGCAAGACCTTGACGATGAATTCAAAGAACTTCACCTTGAACGTCCCGTCATTGATGTCTTAGCGCGTGCTCCTTACTATAGTGCCCTCCTAGAAAAATATGAGAAGTGTAAGCTAGGTAAAAATGGGACCGCCTTCGTTCAAAACAAGTTGCCTAAAAAGCTCGATGATCTGGGTATATTTGTTTTGCCTTGTAAGATAGGAAGATCCAAAGCTTTCGACACACTAGCCGATTTAGGGTCAAGCCTCAACTTGATTCCCTTATCCTTATTCACCGCTCTTAAGCTAGGAAAGTTAGAGGAAACAGAGGTATTGATAGGGCTAGCGGATGGGAGTATTGCCCACCCTGTTGGAATGATTAAGGATGTAGTTGTTCACGTAGGAAAGTTAACTATATTAGCGGATTTTCACGTCCTAGACATGGTTAGTGACACTACATGCCCATTATTGGTAGGAAGAGGATTTTTAGCAACCGCTAGTGCCATGATATATTGCAAGGAATCCAAGATAACGGTAGGTGAAGGCGATACTTGGTCGGTGTATGATGTTAAGAAGCATAGTTATGATTGTGATGATGAACCGACACCGCATTGGGTAGAGATGAATAGGAGACCGTCTAGATATGGACCTTAGATAGAAAGGAACTTTATAGGACCTCAATGCCCATTCTATCTAGAAAAAGATTTTGTTGAAAAGACACATTCGGTAGAACAACTCATAGCTAGAGATGAAGAGCTTGACCCCTTTGAGGATCCCTTAGTCTTTAGGAAGATGATTGAGTTATTAAGCGTAATTCCCATCAACATAGAGAGGAATAAATGGAAAAGAGAGGGAGACAAGTGTAAATGGAGGTGGGACAAGCCACCTAAAGAAGGTGATGGGTCATGGCATATTAGAATGACTTTGTATGATCCGGATGGAGAAAAGTTTGAAAGGTCATACCATACTAAGGAAACCGATAGAAAGTTGGAACCTAAGTTTGATCCCAAAGATGTCCTCAACGAGGAGCTCACCCGTATCACGTAGTAACCCATGACCTTGAGTCTAGCTACAAGACTCGTAAATAAAGAAAAGCGCTTCTTGGGAGGCAACCCATGTTTTGTGTGATTTTATTTGTTTATTTGTTATTTGCTTCCGTATGCATGCTTTATTTTTTATTATTGGTAGATCATGTTTCTAAACTAAATCGTGGAAATACTTTACTTTGTTGTTTTGGCCTAGTCTTAACTCCACCTAGAAGTATTTTTGCAAAAGATAAGTGTAAGGGGAAACCCTAAATATGTTTTTAAGAAACAAACCGATCATGATTCTCCACAATATTAAATGAGCATGTATATTCGTATTTGTTAGAGTCAAATGCTTGTATTGAGTCATAATGAAGTTTTGCAGGATTTTCCAGGAAGTAGGTCCAAGTTTTTCCAGAAATTTTCCGGAAACTTAACATAAGGATTTCTGCAGGTCAATTCTGACGGCGTCAGGGGTTTACTCTTGACGGCGTCAGGAGTTAAAATCTGGAAATTTTACCGGTTTTGTTTTTCTAACGGAGTGTTATGGTTTTTGTGAATTATTAAGTTTTATAATCTCCAGGAGATCTGCAAACTTCATTCCACAAGCATTATATCTTATCTTGTTTTCTAGGATTTAGAAATTTATATAGGATGCCGCCGATTTTACGTGAGGTTGTCTTTTCTATTTTGTCAGGTTTTACAGGTTATGTATGACAAGAAGATGATTTATATTCTGGAAGGGAAGCTTTGATTGTTCATTTTCTTGGAGGAAGATTTAACCTGGCCATCCTATTATCCATACCGAGCGAATCAGGGGAGTATTTGATTTCATTCTCTTTACTTTTTCACTTTTACATTCTTTACTTGAACATTGGGGACAATGTTCATCTTAAGTGTAAGAGGAGGGTAAAAAGATGATACCTTACATATGCACTTTCGCTTGAGTTTGCTTTTTTTGATGGTAGATGTGTAATAAAACTATGAGAAATACTTGTTAGTGCAATTTTAGCGCCAAATTTAATTTTTTTTACAACATTTAGGAGTGAAACTTTAGCCATAGCAAGCGTCTCATGGATAGGAGATTGTATGACTAGCACATAACCGTATATTCAGAAAAATTTTCCACCCAAAAATGTGAGGTTCGCCTTTAGATTTGATAGGAAAAGCATTCATTATTAGTGCTTATGAGTGTACCGGTAGCATTTAGATTCTAGAACTTGCGTTAGTGATGCATCCCGAGACCGCTAGTGAGACTACATTCGTGTGGTAGGATTTACTACATGATAAGAGGCATTAGGATTACCCTTGTGTTAAACCCGTATCATAATTACTTGACCATTTAAGTCATATTACTTGGCTAGTTAAGTCAACTAATTTTTCCCACACCCTTAGCGTTGTACTCATTTTTAGTACACGAAACCCCTAGTACACCCCTCCAAGCCTATCTTTTCGTTTCTAACTTTAAGCATTTTACTTAAAATAAGAATTTGTTACACCCACTTAAATGTACAACCAAATCGCCTTAGCCTTCCGTGTATGCGCTCATTTTTAGTGCATAATTGTTATTTGTTAAACCCTAAGTTAACTATCTAATTGATTACATGGTTGCTAAGTCGAGTCATATCCTTGTACATATTGTTTTGGGACGATTGGGACTCATGGGTATGTACTTATTTTATGGAGTAATGGGAAAGAACATCATTTATTACCCCCATATGTACGTTAATCTTAAAAGTGCTCCAAGTGTTTTGATTTTCTTAATTCGAGTCATTAGTTTAGTTTATTGTAAAGTATGTAAAGATTCAAGTGTAAGGGGAATATTCATCCCCTATGATGTATTATTTTGGATGGTAGGGTAAGAGTGTATGCAAAAAAAAAAAAAAAAAAAAAAAAAAATCGAAAAATCAAGAAAAAGAAAAAAAAAAAAAAAATAGAAAAAGGAAAAAAAAAAAAAAAAAAACATACGGACTACCATCCCGTTTCATTCTATGTTTATTTTATGTTTTTGTTATTTTTCATTTATTAGCTTAAGTCGAGTCTAGTCTTGGCTTAGCAACGCCATATTGTACATGTAATTAACCAAGATTGTTAACTCGCCATCAGTAAAACTTCCTTTATCCAACAAAACCGTGTATTTCATATCCCTACACCTAACGTTACAACCCTTTAAAAGACCTCTTTGATAGTTTATCCTAGGTGCTTACGCCATGTGATGGAGGTTTGATCCTTTCCCAAGCCTATGGTAATTTATTTTGCTATGACAGGTAGTGAGAGATATCTTCCGTTTCCATATTGTAATTTATACTTTATTACACCCGAGAGATGTGAGTATCTAAACACTATTTGTGAGGTGCTTGTATATGACCTCCGTGCTTGTCTATTGGTCTTTAGTGGAACGATTATTTGTTGTAATTACTTTTATATTAGTGTTAAATGACCCCTAACTTGTCTTTTGAGTAGAATAAAAGCGCATTTGCTTGAGGACAAGCAAATCTCAAGTGTAAGGGTATATGATGAGGCGAAAAATGATCCATTTTTAGGGGGTCATTTAAGCCCGAATCCGAATTTATTTGATCAAATATTGCCCTAAATCGTTCCTTTTGTGATTTTAGGTACTTTGGGAGTGAAATCTGGAAAAAGGAAGCAATTCGGACATTTTTGGAGCATAAAAGTGAAGAAAACGCCAAAGTCTTAATTTTCCATGCTGGGAACAGTGCATGACGGCGTCAAGAGGAGTTTCCTGACGGCGTCAAGAGTAAAAGTCCATGACGACCCAGAAGAGTTTTGACGGCGTCATGAAGGTAGGGCGTCAAGAGTTAAAGTCGTGACGGCCTGGAAATGCAATGTTCTTGACGGCGTCAAATGTAGATCTAGGCAGTCCGAGGATTGTTTTAGCGGCGAGGTGACGGCGTCACCTATTTGGTCTTGACGCCGTCAGACCCCTTTTCCTATATATAGTTTTCTAATTTTTCACATTTAAGAAAGAGAAGTTTTAGGAGAAACCCTAAGTACGATTTTGGTGTAACTTTACAGGTTTTTCAAGGGTTCCAACCCCTTGATACCTTGCATGATTAATCAAGATAAGTGTTCTTCCAATTCAATCAATATGTCTATGTGTTGGTTGTCTATATCATGTTCTTGTCTTAATTCCATCATGCTAGGCTAGATCTCTTTTGTGTTTGCTTAGATCTAATGAAACCTAGATATTGATTATGTGTTGATTACTTGTTTATTCTTGTCTTGGATGAATGATTTATATGTTAGGCTTAAGAAAACTGGCAGATCTCCAGTTGGTAACATGCTTGAACGTCTTAAGAAACATGAACCAACGCGCACTAGGTCTTTATTGGTTGTATTTAATGCATGAGCTACTGTTTACAATCCCTATAGTTGTGCTGGGCATGGTGTAGGAGGAGATAAGAGCTCATAGAATTGGGGAGTTATGTGTGCCACCCCATGAATGGTATTAAGGAATACGATCCGTCATCCATGCAATTATAACAAGTAATTAACGTGTAAAAGATATCTAGGGAGTAGTGAAATCTAAGTAAACACATTTTCTCCAATTACTGCTCACAACTTTAGTATAAATTAGTTTACTTTCATTTCTAGTATTTTATTTTGATTGCATCTTAGTATTGGGTTAGTTGAATAGCAACTAATTCCGCCCACTCTTCCAAAACCCGAGATTTTAATTTGCTTTCTAAAAAAAATATAAAAACACAAAAATAATCATCCCTCACCTTTAGAACTAGTATTTAGGCTTTCAAATCCTAGCGACACTATTCCTAAGCTGAACGATCAATCCCCCGGTACTTGTCACTATACTATACTACAACGATCAGGTACACTGCCTGGTGGGGGTTGTAAGCTTCTCGAGATCCCTCGAGAGGTAAAGCCTGTTGCGATTCCCACGCATCAATCTGTTTTTAGGGGGTCATTTAAATTTGGCGCTAAAATTGCACTAACAAGTATTTCTCATAGTTTTATTACACATCTACCATCAAACAAAGCAAACTCAAGCGAAAGTGCATATGTAAGGTATCATCTTTTTACCCTCCCCTTACACTTAAGATGAACATTGTCCCCAATGTTCAAGTAAAGAATGTAAAAGTGAAAAAGTAAAGAGAATGAAATCAAATACTCCCCTGATTCGCTCAGTATGGATAATAAGATGGCCAGGTTAAATCTTCCTCCAAGAAAATGAACAATCAAAGCTTCCCTTCCAGAATATAAATCATCTTCTTGTCATACATAACCTGTAAAACCTGACAAAATAGACAAGACAACCTCGCGTAAAATCGGCGGCATCCTATATAAGTTTCTAAATCCTAGAAAACAAGATAAGATATAATGTTTGTGGAATGAAGTTTGCAGATCTCCTGGAGATTATAAAACTTAATAATTCACAAAAACCATAAGACTCCGTTAGAAAAACAAAACCGGTAAAATTTCCAGATTTTAACTCCTGACGCCGTCAAGAGTAAACCCCTGACGCCGTCAGAATTGACCTGCAGAAATCCTTATGTTAAGTTTTCGGAAAATTTCTGGAAAAACTTGGTCCTACTTCCTGGAAAATCCTGCAAAACTTCATTATGACTCAATACAAGCATTTGACTCTAACAAATACGAATATACATGCTCATTTAATATTGTGGAGAATCATGATCGGTTTGTTTCTTAAAAACATATTTGGGGTTTCCCCTTACACTTATCTTTTGCAAAAATACTTCTAGGTGGAGTTAAGACTAGGCCAAAACAACAAAGTAAAGTATTTCCACTATTTAGTTTAGAAACATGATCTACCAACAATAAAAATAAAGCATGCATACGGAAACAAATAACAAACAAACAAAATAAAATCACACAAAACATGGGTTGCCTCCCAAGAAGCGCTTTTCTTTATTTACGAGTCTTGTATCTAGACTCAAGGTCATGGGTTACTACGTGACTTCATCATTGGTTCCATTCTCTAGGTCGTCTTCTAAATCAGTATCGCTTTCATAGTGCAAGTACTTCGGGTCTTCGAACTCGAAAATATCTTGTCGATACTTAGTGCCAAGCTTACTAACATCCTTAAAGAATCCACATGATAAATCAGAGATGTTTTTACACCCTCTCCTAACATCTTCATCACACAAGATAAGTTGGGAGCTCATCTTATCAAGCCCGTCACAATCGATTTCCTTAAGGTCTTTTCTCTTGTATGGCGTTTGGTATGAAATCCTCCTAATCCCATCAGTGAAGGTCATGATTCCGTTCAAGTCATCCACTATCAAATTAGTGATTTCACAAAAGGGTGCTCCCAAAACTACTTGTGATAACCTGGGGTCGACATAGTCTTCTATGTTATCCACAATTGTGAATTCCATAGTGAATGTCATATTTCCTACGAACACCTGGATTTCATGACCCTTACCAACCACTTTCTCTCCCTTGTAAATCATCCCCCATCTGCAGATATTGTTATAATGGAACAATGACATAACATTCTTTGGCAGGAATACATTTATGTAGATGTTATCGAAATACTTATGACCGATCATGCAGGGGATTTTGAGATTATTCGGATCACGCCGTCTTATCTTCCTCAACTCTCCATCCTTTGACCCATATAGATTCCCCTCAAGGGAGGGACGATACTCGTACACCTCCTCACTATCCCTACGAAAAATTACCTTCCTAACACCATTGGTGAGTAATACACTACCATCTTTCTCATCAAGGATTGCTCCCGATTCATTGATAAATGGTATCCCAAGGACAAGGTTGGTTAACGTTTGATTGGTGAGAGGGTCCACGTCATCAACCACGGTGAGGTCAGTATTGTAAACAAGTTCTCCAATCCTAATTGATAAATTTTCTATTACTCTTTCGCACACAATGTGTTCTGGGAAGGTTTTGTGGTATAAGGAAAGGGGGATTATGTTGACTGGGAAGCTAGGATCTATATGACTATCGGTTAAGAGCTTTTCCTTAATGGTACAGGGGATCTTGAAAACTTTAGGGTTACTTTCCTTAGTCTTATTGCTACTCCCACTAATAACATCCTCCATTTTTCTCTCGGGTTCTCCCATAATAGATTTACCCAAAATGGTTGGATTTCTCTCATGCTCTTCCGATCTCTCTTTCCCTTCATCCGGTTTGCCGGATTCTTGCACGGTGTATTGCTCGGGTGAGTTGGTAGGTTTTCTTGCCGAAGCATGGTCAACCCTTGAGGTCTCATCTTTAGCTGTCCGACTGAATTTGTTAGTTTGTTGTTGGGTTGGGTTGGACATTGAAGCAGATATTGTGGTGATGGTGTTTACGAAGTGGATTGGTCCTGGGGGTTTGACAGGTTCTCTTCCGTTAGGAGATAGATGTTTGAATAACTTGCTAGGACTTTTTAATTTCACAGGGGAGGCTGGTGGACTCATGACGGTAGCAGATTTAACCTCATCAACGTGAATGGGTTTATTATCAACATGCTCTTTGATAGCAGTCAACAGATTACAAATCTTGTTGTTCACATCAGCCTGCTGTTGTTTAAATTTGGCCTCGAGCGTAGCGAGCTGTAATTCTTGAGATAGAATGAATTTTTTTAAAGTATCTTCACAGCTTTGCCTAGGAATGCCTTGTGATGGAAAATGCTCGGACCAAGTGAGTGGTGAGGAGTCATTGAAGGATACGCTTCGCGTTTGGTACCCTCTGAAATCAGGTTTATCCTTCCATGCCTCATAGGCTTCGGCAGAAGTTCGAGGACCCTGACCTACGTGTGATGATGTGAATTCGTTATAAGCACGTTTTGGAAGTTCCATGCAGTTATGAGTCTCATGAGGGCCATTGCATAGTTTGCATGTAGAAGCGATTCTGTTTACTTGGCTTGAAGGTTTTTGTGCTTCGTAAGATTTCATGAGAGACTTGACTCGACCTTCAAGTTCCATGATCCTACGGTTGGGAGTGCTAGAATTGTTCGAAGGAAAAGATATTGCCTTGACCATTTTGTTCAAATCACGGGGATCATTCCAACTTTCGTTGTCATAGAGAGCAAGATCTTCTATGAGTTCCCATGATTGTTCCGCACTAAGATCACGTAGCTTACCACCGGCTGATTGGTCAATGGCTCGCCTCGTGGAGATGTCAATATGGTCATAAAAAATTTGGACTTGGAGCCAAAGATCTATGCCATGATGAGGGACTTTTTGGAGTAAGTCCTTGAAACGAGTCCATGCTTCATAAAGAGATTCATTTTGACGTTGTTGGAACATCAAGATGTCATTTCTAAGCTTAGTAGTTCTCCCCGGTGGGAAAAATTGAGCAAGGAAACGAGTGGTGAGATCATCCCATGTGGTGATGGATCCCGCCGGTAAACGCTCAAGCCATTGACTAGCTTGATCCCGTAGAGAGAATTGGAATAGGCGTAAACGGGTAGTCTCTCTAGTTTCAACACCTAGGTCTATGGAATCTATGATTTTGAGAAAGTCCTTAAGATGTTGGTTTGGATCTTCGGAACGAAGTCCATGGAATGCACATCCGCTTTGCACCAACCGGATGGTGTCGGATCGCAAGGGGGTCACATTGGCTCCGGTGAGCTCAATGGTGTTTCGGTAGCCTTGGTGGCTAGGTCGGGAATACTCTCCTAAGGTTCGGGGCCTAAGGGGTTCTAGTGGTGGGTTTTGTTGTGGTGGGATGACGGGTTCAAAGATGTTACCACCTTCCATGATGTCGGATGGTAAAGAGTTACGAACAAAGGCACGAAGAAATAAGATAGACTAAAGAGAACCTAAAAATAAAAAAAATAAAATCTTACTAGAAAGGAATAGCAAGTAGACCTAATACAAAGAAATTCTAACCTAGACAATAACTATTCCCCGGCAGCGGCGCCAAAAACTTGATGCGTGGGAATCGCAACAGGCTTTACCTCTCGAGGGATCTCGAGAAGCTTACAACCCCCACCAGGCAGTGTACCTGATCGTTGTAGTATAGTATAGTGACAAGTACCGGGGGATTGATCGTTCAGCTTAGGAATAGTGTCGCTAGGATTAAAAAGCCTAAATACTAGTTCTAAAGGTGAGGGATGATTATTTTTGTGTTTTTATATTTTTTTTGGAAAGCAAATTAAAATCTCGGGTTTTGGAAGAGTGGGCGGAATTAGTTGCTATTCAACTAACCCAATACTAAGATGCAATCAAAATAAAATACTAGAAATGAAAGTAAACAAATTTATACTAAAGCTGTGAGCAGTAATTGGAGAAAATGTGTTTACTTAGATTTCACTACTCCCTAGATATCTTTTACACGTTAATTACTTGTTATAATTGCATGGATGACGGATCGTATTCCTTAATACCATTCATGGGGTGGCACACATAACTCCCCAATTCTATGAGCTCTTATCTCCTCCTACACCATGCCCAACACAACTATAGGGATTGTAAACAGTGGCTCATGCATTAAATACAACCAATATAGACCTAGTGCGCGTTGGTTCATGTTTCTTAAGACGTTCAAGCATGTTACCAATTGGAGATCTGCCAGTTTTCTTAAGCCTAACATATAAATCATTCATCCAAGACAAGAATAAACAAGTAATCAACACATAATCAATATCTAGGTTTCATTAGATCTAAGCAAACACAAAAGAGATCTAGCCTAGCATGATGGAATTAAGACAAGAACATGATATAGACAACCAACACATAGACATATTGATTGAATTAGAAGAACACTTATCTTGATTAATCATGCAAGGTATCAAGGGGTTGGAACCCTTGAAAAACCTGTAAAGTTACACCAAAATCGTACTTAGGGTTTCTCCCAAAAACTTCTCTCTTTAAATGTGAAAAATTAGAAAACTATATATAGGAAAAGGGGTCTGACGGCGTCAAGACCAAATAGGTGACGGCCGCCAAAACAATCCTCGAACTGCCTAGATCTACATTTGACGCCGTCAAGAACATTTCATTTCCAGGCCGTCACGACTTTAACTCTTGACGCCCTACCTTCATGACGCCGTCAAAACTCTTCTGGGTCGTCATGGACTTTTACTCTTGACGCCGTCAGGAAACTCCTCTTGACGCCGTCATGCACTGTTCCCAGCATGGAAAATTAAGACTTTGGCGTTTTCTTCACTTTTATGCTCCAAAAACGTCCGAATTGCTTCCTTTTCCAGATTTCACTCCCAAAGTACCTAAAATCACAAAAGGAATGATTTAGGGCAATATTTGATCAAATAAATTCGGATTCGGGCTTAAATGACCCCCTAAAAACGGATCATTTTTCGCCTCATCAGTTGCTACTTGTTACTCCTTGATTGTAGCAGTACCTTCTTTATATAATATGTTAACGTTGTTGTTTAATTAATAATAACAGTTGTTGTTGCAGTTATTTAATGTGGTAATATTTAACGTGCTATTATACAAACAAAATAATTATACAAAACATTATATATATAGAAACAAAATAACAGTCCCGGACTTGAATGAAGTACCAACCGTATATTCTCATCGACTAAACTTGTTGTAAATGATTACTGGTTTATATTGTAAATAATAGAGATAACGACAAAATATAGTGAATGATTACTGATTTATATTGTAAATAATTATACCGACAAAACATTGTAAATGGTTATTGATTTATCTTATAAAGTATGTTGTTTGAGAAACCTTTGAACTCAAATGTTCATTTATGTAATTCGAATGATTTTTTTTATTATTATTGCAAAAAATTAATTTGTTTAAATTATTTGGTCAGGTGGAACGCAACAATCCTTTCTTTTGTCAATGTGAGAGAGGATTCATTATAGAACGACAATCCTGGAAACTAGTTACTCGTGGGCAACTGTATTATGCATGTTCTGATTCAGTGGTAAATAATCATACGTTTGCTTAGTTATATAAATATGTAAATAATTTGTTTGTTAAAAATAACTTTCTTATAATTTTCTTAACATGTAACAGCCAGGTACAAATAATTATGGGTGTCGATTCTTCATGTGGAAAGATGAATATGAAAGGAGGTACTTTAATCAAGCCTCTTTTTCAGCGCAGTGCTCAAACTGCGTTGCGAAAGATAATAAGATTGACGAGCTTGAAGCAAGAAACAAGCTGTTGATGACAAGAATAAAAACACTGGAGATGGAGTTAGAATTAGCAAGGAATCCTAAGGATCACGCTTGTCAGTCGGGTGCAAGGCTCCATCATCTTTTAAATGAAATGAATAATCTTCATATATCGTAGATTTTGTTGTTTTTAAATAATATGTTAACGTTGTTGTTTAATTTAATAATAATAGTTGTTGTTGCAGTTATTTAATGTGGTAATATTTAACGTGCTATTATACAAACAAAATAATTATGAAAAACATTATACATAAACAAAACATTACACAATACTTTCTACTTAAACACAAATACTTTTTATTTTAAACACAAAACAAAAACAAAAACAAAAACAAAAACAAAAACAAAAAAAATAATTAAAAAAAAGCACAAAACGACAAAAAGGTTTAAAAGTGTAAAAAAAAAAAAAAAAAAAAAGGAGCAAAACAAGTACCTCCTATTATGCTAGAGAGGGTTTAACTAAAAAACTAGCCACCGTCAATATAACCCAACCATAATTTGAAAGGGTAACAATCTTTCACGTTATTCTATCATATTTTTATTAACCCCTTAATATTTTATACTAACCCTTCCTACCTCCCCTATTATTATATTTTAACACTCTCTATTATATAATTAACGTCTAATGTGTTTTTATTTAATTAACAACAAGAATAACACGTTAAACATTACCACATTAAATAACTACAACAACTGTTATTATTTAATTAACAACAACGTTAACACATTATTTAAAACAACAATATCTACGACATATAAAGATTATTCATTTCATTTAAAAGATCATGGAGCCTTGTACCCGACTGACAAGCGTGATCCTCAGAATTTCTTGCCAATTTTAACTCCATCTCCAGCGTCTTTGTTCTTGTCATCAACAACTTATTTGTTGCTTCAAGCTGGTCAATCTTATTAGCTTTAGCAACGCAGTTTGAGCACTGCGTTGAAGAAGAGGCTTGATTAAAGTACCTCCTTTGAAATTCATCTTTCCACATGAAGTATCGACACCCATAGTCCTATGTGCCTGGCTTTTACATTTAAAGAAAATTATAAGAAATGTATTCTTAACAAACAAATTATTTACATATTTACATAACTAAGCAAACATATAATTATTTACCTTTGATAAAGGATATGCATAATACGGTACCCCATAAGTATCTTTTGTACGGGATATCCTTTCTATAATGAATCCTCTCTAACATCGACATAAGAAAGGATTTCTGCGTTCCACCTGACCAAAGAATTTGCATAATAATTTACAACATCAATTAATAATGTTATTACTAATTTAAACAAATTAATTTTCTGCAATAATAAAAAAAATCATTCGAATTACATAAATAAACATTTGAGTTCAAAGGTTTCTCAAACAACATACTCTATAACATAAATCAATAATCATTTATAATGTTTTGTCGGTATAATTATTTACAATATAAATCAGTAATCATTTACTATGTTTTGTCGGTATATCTATTATTTACAACATGAATCAGTAATCATTTACAATATTTTGTCTGTATAATTATTTACAACTAGTTTAGTCGATCGGAATATAATGTTTCCCATTGGGATGCATCTTGGGCTCTGTGCCTCCTCCATTGTGGGTGGAGATGCGGAAGTGGAGAATCTCTGTCTATTGTCAAACAAATGTAGTGACCACAATCGTCTGGCCCTACACGGGCTATGACAAGGGGGTCAGTTCTTTGTGAGAATTCTGGACCGGAAACAAGCGGAAAACACGTATTCCAACCCCGCCGGGATATGAATACAACATGTCGATTAATCAGTGATGCAATAACCAGCCCCGTATCTGTCATAATCATATAGCGATCTAACTGTGCAGCTTCATTTTTGAACCAGTTTACTGACCAGCGAATTCCGTTAACGCCAGCTTGCGACCACATACTTATGTAAACCTCCCTATGTAGGTCTAACTCTTGCAATAACATCTCTCTAACTTCGCGCCATCTATTTTGGTCTTCACAAATACCGTGGGCAACACACCGAAACCCACAATTTCCATCACCTACCACATTATATGATGGATCTAAACACCTTAATCTATGTTATAATGATACTTTGAGTTATATCACTAAGTATGCAGAATCTACTTAGTAATACTTAGAAGTTTGATTGTGAATGAGAAACAGTTGTATATGAGTGAGAACAATGTATGTATCAAACTATTAGCTCCAATATTATTATTGATAATAATACGAGTGATCTTTGTATCACTAGGGTAACACCTTGAAGCTCTAGAAAAAAGTATATCTAACTTTAACCTAGGACCTCCTTTTATAGCACAAGGAGTCCTCTTCTACAAGATAAGTATAACTCTAATAGAATAAGATATACACAATATCTATTCTATATTTATCTTTACACGTTTCCTAACAGTTATCCATAATAGCAGTGGTAAAAATATGTACTAGCAGTGGTAATGAGTTTCCACTGCTAGTGCATTCTTCAGCAGTTGTAACATCCTTACTAGCCGTGATAACTGTTAATATAATTCCCTACAATCCTCCCCTAAACTTATGATTAACATGTAAATCAATAAGTTTCTTCAAGCAATCAGTAGTCATGAGGATATGGGAATTCTTCCAAACAATTATCTTCTTTTTCTCAACTCCTTATCAGCTCTCACACTTTGATCATAAATCCTCTGTAGCAAATCTTCTATGACTTCACTTCTTTCCCAACATCTAAGCCTTACGGACATCATAACAGTTAAAAATCCAGCTCTCAATGGGTATTCTTTCTCAGCTAACATAAACACATCAACTCCATCTTGAGTAGAAACATGATGTACAACACTTGAATCATAGAATTTCCACAGAGTATTCATATTGTGAGCTTCAAATCTCCAATGCTTGTCACTTGGGTCAGGTTCATATAATCTTCTAAAGTGAACCCACAACTCTTTTGCTTTGACATCAACAAGTTCATCTTTCTTGAACTGATCTTGAAAAATCCTCCACAAAGTATCCAAGTCTTCTCTATTACAAGATCTAACAATATCTTCAAAATCTCTACAAATACTTGTGACATTTCCAGTTCTGATAATCTTCCGTGCAACTCTAAAATCATCAGAATAGATTTCCTAACCAACTACAAGATATTTTGTTTGTAAAGGTTCAATGTTGAGCACATCAGTCTCAATGAACATCATATTGGTAACTTGTTCTTCAGTCAACTTACTAACACCTTCTTCTGCTTGAGATGACTCCTGAGTCTTCAATTTCTTTGCATCTTTGGATCCAAGACTTACTACTGACCTTTTTGACTTTATTGCTACAGGTTCTTTATCCATAGGAATAAAATTACTGTCTTGTCTTTTAATCCTGTAGTAAATACCTTCAATCTGATCATATGACATTCCTTTGAATTGTGCCATCTTCATATTACCAACATGGCAACAAAATGTCTTCATCTCAGCAATGATTTGTGTCTTTGTAGGTTGTCTTGGTTTCTTTTGACCCTTTCTAACTGTGCCAATGATATCATCAAGGGCTTGTTGATTCTTCATTTGAATGAAGTCTTTCAGTTGAGCAGACCTTTCATCTTCATCTAGAGTTGTATTTGCAATGAGTTCAATTGCCTTCTTTCTAATCACTGGATCATTAGTAATCATTAACTCAATTTCTTCTTCTGTAGGAGGTTTCTCTTGTAATATTGTTGGTGGAACAACAGAAAGTGGTTCTTCCATCACAATTTCTAATTTATCCAACCTCTGAGCTTCCATAAAACTTGCAATCTCATCTTTCTCTTGCTTTTTCTTCTTTTCAATCTTAGCTGCTGCTAATTGCTCTGCCAATCTTGCATCATAATTTATCTGAGCTTGTTCTTTCTTTGAAATCTTCTTTGATTGCTCAGATGATTCATTAACAACTTGAACTTTTCCTTTTTCTACTCTTTTCCTTTGAAATTCTGCATCAGCAGCATCCATTACATCCGTAACTGTTTCCACTATGACCTTATGAGTTTCCACTACTTCAGCAAAAATTTCTTTAGAACCCTCAGCTTCATCTTCCTTTGCTTGAACATTATCAGAATCATCTAACTCATCAAATTCCTGATCAAAATTAAGTCTCCTCCCCTTAAACTCTGCTTCTGTTTTCCTCCCCTGTTTGGAAGAATCTTCCAATCCTTCACTAAAGCCTGTAGAAAACTCATCTTGAGGTGAAGATGAAGAAGAAAACACAACTTTGGCAGATCTTTTCTTCTTAAGACTCTCAACTTCATCCTATAACCTCTTAATCTCTGCCTTCATCTGATTAAGCTCTGTGACATGATGTTGTTTAGTCTATGCCAGATCTTTCTCCAGAGCTTGAACCTGTTTGACTAATTTGGTACATAATTCCATCAATTTAGTTAGTTGCACACTACCCTCAACACTTCCAACTGTGTTACCTGTTGGGAGAGGTGAATCATAGGGCATTGATTCAGGCTCTTCTCTAGTTGGACTAGGAGGAAGCCTTGAACCACCACTGCTTGCTCCTAAACCAAAAGGTTCAGCAACATGCAATGTTGAGATGAGAGGAGTTGGCTGTTTTTTCCTCCTCTCATATGTGTGAGTTACTGCAGGGGTATGTTGCATAGGTGGAACTACAATAGTGGGTGTATGTTGGGATACAACTGGAATAGTTGCATATTCACCCTGTACCTGTGAAATCTTTGCAAGCATTTGAGGAAAAAGTGGGTGAACCTCCCCATTCCAAAGTTCTGAAGCCTTACACATGTTTTGAAAAACTTTTGGCTTAAGACAGGGGGATTCATAAACTCTTTTGTGAGTTTGCAGTTGAAATTCATTTAACACTGCTTGCACAAACCTTGGATACATAAAAAATTTATATGAAATCTTTACATTGCCTTTCATATTATTGAAAATAAACTTTGAAAAATTGAAAGTCCTATCAATAGCCAAGCAAACCAAAGGGTAAGCCATGGTTGATGCAAATTGCTCATAAGATGTTTTCTTAGGACTTAGGCAATGTAAAAGAGTATGTATTAAAAATCTCCAATGGGGACAAAAACATCCTTTTCTGAAAGTCACTTTTTGATCAGATGTATCATACCCCATGGAAGCAAAATTTTTGAAAATATCTGAATTGGGTAATGTGATGATACCATTGAGATATTCCAATTGGAGAACTCTCCTCAAGGATGACTCAGTAATATCAATAGTTACCCCATCCACTGTGGCTCTAAGAGCTTCCACAGTTTCTTGTGTGTCTCCCTGTTCAATAGTTATGGACACCACATTGTTCAAGAACTATTTGATATGAGAAACAAAGATTGTGGGATTAACAGTTAAAGCTTACCTTATGTGGGTTGTATTAAGAAAATCCACAATCTGATGGAAAATGGGGCCACTCTTCTCGTTTGACTTTTGTAAGTAGGCCACTTGGTTGTGCTCCTCAACAAAGTTTAGAATTGCCATGATTTTTGTGAAAGAAAGATAAAAGTGTTAGTAATCACAGATAAAAATCGAGCCGTATGATAATCAATTTATACTAATAGGGTTTGAGGAGTATGCGTAATGTGAATTATCTTAAGAAAGAATTTATCTTTGAAAAAAGAATAAACTAAAATTGGTAAGTGGATAATTCACAAAAGTTACCCTATTAATAAGGAAACACGGTTATTTTTTACAACGGCTAGTGAAAAATAGATTACTGACACGACAGTTGTAACGGCTAGTTCACCAGTGGTAAAAATTACACTTGCAGTGGTAACGAGTGAACTAGCAGTGGTAAATTTTCACAAAATATCAAAGAGCAGTGGTAAGTAAAACATGAAAATTTGCTGCTCTTATCATAGTTTTTAGCAAACTATCAGCTATAAACGGATTTGATATGTCTTTACCATGAGCCGTTTGCTATGGACTAGCCAACTCTTCATCATATGGAATATGGTGAGTTGATAACCATATAGTTTTTGGTAAACTATCAACCATAAACGGATTTGAGAAGTCTTTACCAGGAGCCGTTTGCTTTGGACTAGTTGATTCTTATGTTGATTAGACATGGTGAATCAATAACCATTTGTTGTGTGTCTGAGATACACACCTTATAACTCCAATGTCTCAAACAATATGGGTTTGTATTTTGCATAAGTAAGAAACACTTAACATAACCCATATAATTTAACCCAAAGTAACTTTTTGACCAAGTTACTATTCATAAAAATATCTCTCCAAAGTCAACCCGATAATATCCAAATTTACTCCTCCAACCTACCAAAACAGATAAGAGTAAATAACCTTCATTAATTAGCCTTCGACCTTGACTTTGCTTGTAAAAGGGGGCTCATTACCCTTTAGTTTTCATCAAAACTCATCTTCAACATCACAAACCCTACAAAAACATCATGAGCTGGTTTCCACTTGTCTACATATCATCAGATGATTCTTCTGATGAAGAAATAAGTTATTGCTCTGATTCAGAGGAACCTTCAACAGGATGGAGTGATTATTTTCCTCCAAGTGCTGCAACAGCAATATCTTCCAATATGAAGCCCAATAAGAAGATTGCAGCTGCTCCTGCTCCATCCCTAGAGTTCTATTCAAGTTCTTCCTCTATTGATGATGATCCAACCTTCACCTTGTCCAAGGAACTTCCAAGAGCACTCACTACAGCTTTGGAGTCAGCCATAGTCAACATGAAGTGGCCTGCTGTTGAGAAGCCTGCACAATTGCCAAAGCCTCCCAAGCAAGTTCTGGGCCTTGCTTGTCCTAGAAAGCAACTTTCTTTTGATGACAAGAGAAAGAAAGCTTCCAAGGGCAAGCATGATTATGAGGGTAAAGGGAAGAAACCCATGGAGTAGTTGTGCTGAAGGTTTAGGTGTTAGGTTGTTGATCTTTATGTTTTCTGATGTTATGCTGGTGTCTGTCCTCTCTGAATGGTTGTACTGTATTTTCTTATGAATCAATAAAAGTACTTTGAACTTTTTCTTTTATCACTGACAGAGCAAATCTTTCCACTGTTGTATGATAATTTCCACTGTGCTTTAATTTCTCTGCATACAAGTTAGTAGAAAACCATACACACATATACAAACAATATTAGTACCTAAAAACTATCCTGCAACACTGAGAATGTGTTAGACATCAAAGATTTATGGATTTAGCATTCCAATACCTGTTACCAAGTACTGAAACCTACCCACATCAAGCCCTTTTGTTAATAAATCAGCATAGTTGTCATCAGTATGAATTTTGACAATATTAATAAGCTTTTTCTCAAAACAATCTCTGATAAAATGATGTCTAATTTCAATATGTTTAGTTTTAGTGTGTTGCACAGGATTTTTAATAATGCATATGGTACTACTATTGTCTATATATATAATGGTGTTCACGAAATTGTACCCATAATCCAATAATTGATTCGGAAGCCATAAGATCTGAGCACAATAGCTAGCAGCAGCTATATATTCTGCTTCAGTGGTTGAAGTAGCCACCATTGTTTGTTTCTTGCACTGCCATGACACCAATCTACATCCAAGAAATTGACATCCTCCTGTAGTTGACCTTCTATCCAAACTTGCACCAGCATAATCACTATCTGAGTATGTGATCAATTCCATAGGGGATTCTCTTGGATACCATAATCCTAGATTAAGATATGTCTTCAAATACCTAAAAATCTTCTCTACTACTGTCATATGTGATGTCTTTGGAGTCACTTGAAATCTTGCACAAGCACATACATCAAACATAATGTCTGGCCTTGATGAAGTAAGATACATCAGAGAACCAATCATAGATCTGTAAGTATGCACATCAACATCAGCTCCCCTAGCATTCTTCAACAATAGATGAGTAGTCTTATCAGCAGGGGTATTTGAAGGTTTTGCATCAGTAAATTTAAACTTCCTTATAATCTCAGTCACATATTTGCCTTGACTGATAAAGATGCCTTCTTTACTTT
Source organism: Artemisia argyi (assembly GCA_030686995.1). Lineage (NCBI taxonomy): Eukaryota > Viridiplantae > Streptophyta > Magnoliopsida > Asterales > Asteraceae > Artemisia > Artemisia argyi. Next base: position 39,376,811 of record CM060679.1, on the reverse strand, counting down.
GTTGTACTTGCAGCCCAAAAAGAATGTAAGTTCTCCCATAGAACTCATTTGAAATTCATCTTTCATCAATTTTTCAAACTCTTTGCACATCTCTTGTTTAGTAGATCCAAAGATGATATCATCAACATATACTTGAACAAGTAAAATATCACCCTTGTCTTTCTTGATGAACAAAGTTTGATCAATCTTTCCTCTATGAAACCCATTATTCAACAAATAAATAGCTAAGGTTTTATACCACTTCCTTGGAGCCTGATGTAAGCCACAAAGAGCCTTAACAACTTTATACACTTTATTTGGGTGTTGAGGATCTTTGAAGCCTGGAGGTTAAGAGACATAGACCTCCTCATCAATTGTTCCATACAGGAAGGCACTCTTAACATCCATTTGATAGACAGTAAAGCCCATAAAAGATGCATAGGCTAGAAACAATCTAATAGCCTCAATCCTTGCAATAGGAGCAAAAACTTCTTCATAGTCAATACCCTCCTCTTGAGTGTATCCTTGAGCAACCAATCTAGCTTTGTTCCTGATAACAATACCTCTTTCATCTTTCTTGTTTCTGAAAACCCATTTAGTACCAATCACCTTCATACCATCAGGAAAATCACAAAGAACCTAAACCTTTTGAAGTTTGAAATGCAACAACTCCTCTTGCATGGCTTCAACCCAGCTAGATTCTTCTAAAGCCTTATAAACATTTTTAGGCTCCACTTGTGATAGAAAACAGAAAAACAAACATTCATTCTTGTTCCTATACTTATTGGACTCATAAACTTCACTAATGAACCCATGAACATTATCTTTCTTTGTCTGTCTTCTAGTCTTCACACCTGATTGTAGCTCACCAATAACAATTTCAAGTGGATGCACTTTGTGAATTGAAGTCTGTGATGTGCTAGGAATATCATATGTTGTTGGCATGTTTGAGATCTCAACATCATCACTGGGTGAGTCCTGAGATGAGCTTCCCACATTCGGACCATCAGTGGAAACTTCTGTTGTAGCAGTGGGAATTGAGTTACCACTGCTAGCAGGAATTTCTTTATTCAATGCATCAAAATTCACAGCCTTTGCATCACTTTTCTTTTCATTATTGTCAACAAAGTCCCAAAGTGGCATAACAATTTGATCTTTATCATCTTCATCATCTTTGCAAGATTCATCTTCATCAATGAATTTTTCTGATTCTTCAAGATTTTTGTCTCCTGTACTTGAAGTAAGAGTTACATAATTCATTGTATTGGATAATGTTTCAAGATTAAATAACCATTCTGGTCCTGAACCTACTATGTTAGTTTTATTTTCAAGAAACTGAACATGCAAATTCTCTTCAATCTTCTTTGTTCTTAAGTTATAGACTATAAAAGCCTTGGTAACCATAGAATATCCAACAAAGAAGCCTTCATCAGACTTTTCTTCAAATTTTCCCAGATAATCAATGGTATTGAGAATTTTCACATGACATCCAAATGGCCTCATAAATTCCAAAGTAGGGGGTCTTCCTCTGAATAGCTCATAAGGTGTCTTGTTCTTTGTTTTAACCACTAAAACCCTGTTCTAAATGTAACAAGCAGTGTTAACTGCTTCAGCCCAAAAAGTCACTGGAAGCTTTGAATCAGCTAACATGGTTCTAGCAGCCTCAATTAGTGTTCTGTTCCTTCTTTTAGCAACTCCATTTTGTTGAGGAGTTCTTGCAACACTAAATTCTCTCTTAATACCTTTGTCTCTGCAGAAATCATCCATAACTTTGTTCTTGAATTCTGTCCCATTGTCACACCTGATGATCTTGATCTTCTTTTCAACTTGATTTTCAACTTCAGTGATGAATGTCTTAAGGATGCCAGTGGTTTCATCCTTGGTTCTTAAAAAGAAAACCCATGTAAATCTACTAAAGTCATCAGTCACAACAAGACAATACTTCTTCAAATTTATGCTACTCACATATGTAGGACCAAACAAGTCCATATGCAGCATGTAAAGTGGATGATCAATAGAGTTATATGCCTTGGTCTTGCATGAAGCTCTGTGTTGCTTACCTTTGAGACATGCAACACATGTTTGGTCATTTTCAAATCTCTTCTCAGGTAAACCTCTGTCTAGACCATCTTTCACAATCTTGTTAATGGTCTTGAAGTTAACATGATCAAGTCTTTTGTACCAAAGCATGGATTCATCCAAACTGGCTTTTGCAAGCAAGCAAGTAACATCATCCTTAGCCACTATATTCTTCATGTCAATGCTATATAGATTGCCTTTTCTAGGGATTTTAAGCAAAATATCACTTTCATCAGCGAGCTTGTAATCCTTAGATAAGATATAGCATTCATCTTCTGTGAATAGAACTCTATGCTTCTTGTCACACATCTGTGACACACTGAAAAGGTTGTACTTGAGTTCTTTCACATAGTACACATTCTCAAAGTCCAAGTTTCCAGCCTTGATTGTTCCTTTGCCAGAAACTTTGCCTCCAATACCACCTCCAAAGCTGACAAATTGTCCATCATAAGGTTTGAAATCTGAAAGATAAGACTTATTGCCAGTCATGTGCCTGAAACATCCACTGTCTGAATATCCTTGATCATCTTTAGGTTTTGAATGTTCCTGAACATAAAATAAAGGAATTAGTTCCTTTTGGGGACCCAAGCCACAAATGACTTGGATCTGCCTCGTGTATCAATATAATTGTATCTGTCAAAGGTCATTGATACACCATTGGGATTGTTTGAGGTGATAGTTCCTTTTGGTTTCCATTCCCAACGTGTTGAGGCCTTAACAACATTTCCCACATTTACCATTTTGTTGTTCACAGAATCACCAGTGGAAACTTTTGGCCTTGCAGTGGTAACTGCTGGCTTAGTAGTGGAAACTGTTGTTTTTGAATTTTTAGGTACCCACTTGTGATTATTGTAAACTTTCTTTTCAAAATTGGTCTTTTTCCCTGTTTATGCAGATTTAGCAAAAGTTGTGACAGGTTTTGCACTCTTAATAGGGGACTTAGGGTAAACTCTCTTTGAATTTCTGGCAGTGGCAACTGATGGTTTAGCAGTGGAAAAACTTTTGATGCTAGAGTTAAGCAAAACAGACCTGGGAATCATCTTGCTAAGTGGATTTGAGTGAGTAAAGTAGTTAACATTATATCCATTCACCCTGGTATTCCCAAACACTTCCCTTCTACCCATGTGATAGTTACAATTATAATGAAGATGATCAAAGCTACTACATATGTGACAGGGTTTGTTGTTAAATACAAAGTCACTACCAAATTGCCTAGATTTAACATGATTCCAACTCCTTTACATCTCCAACGTACAACCTGTGTCTTATTCTCTGTTGACCACTAGGACCCGTGTAAGAACTATGTCTCGCATGTTCTTTGTTGAAGTTCAGGACTTGTGTAGATCTTGAAGTTGTGCTTCTTCGGTGATCTACGGTTGGTACTTCATTCAAGTACAGGACTTCATTGAAGTCCGGGACTTTTGTAGCCTTTCCCTTTTTGTCCTTTGCGCTCGGACGTCCACGGGTATTTTTCTGAATAACATGTTCACGTGTGTCAACAAATTCAGACTGATATATCTCTCTCAACTTCGTTAACATATTTTTCTTCACAAACGACGTTGCTTTGCTAAAAATATTCTTGAATTATCGCATGTCATTTTGAAATGAAGTATCATCATCATCATTAGGTTTGCTAGAAGAGCCATTTTCAGGAGGTGGCCTAATGATAACAGGCCACGGAACAGATAGGGTTCTCTAAAAAATAGGAATTTCATCCAATGGAATGGGGCGTCCTGAATTAATTAAAAGTGACTTATATAAATTATTGGTATTAATGGGGAAAACAACTTGATAGTTATAAATTTACTATACTTACCATGATATACATAGCATAGCATCTCGTGAAAGCATGGTAGTCCGTAAATTGTTCGCAACTTGCGGCTACAGTCTTCTACGGTGATCTACAGGTGAAGTTCTTTGAACATGAGTTTGAAAGCATGTTTGGAAACTTTATACCACAATTCTTGATATAGTAGTATATTACAATTATTTATTTTCTCGTTGATGCTTCTATTAAAACTCTTGCACAATGAGAATCTTATCGATCGAACTCAACAACTTGTCTAAGTTGGACTGTGTACCGCCCAAATATAATTTCAACAATGCGTGGTGAGCCTCAACTCTGCATGTTGTTGTCTGGCAGTAGGAGCGATATCGGTCGGTAATATACGAGACAAACATGGGTGAGTAATCTCGCAGCCAGTTATTCAGATACTCAGCGGTATCTGAAAAAAACAAAGAATTAATAAAAGGTCATTCAGGTGCTTATTTATTAAATAATAAAAAACAATGAATTAATAATTTAGCACCCGCATGGTTGAGCAATCGCTGTTGTAGGCGTTGATAACGTTGCTCGAACATTTCAAATGTTGGAGCTTTAACCATCCAATCCCATCTGTGTTTAATGGACTCATACTCATCTAACCCACGACATCTATTTCTGCAATACTGAAAAAGATTTCGCTCTATATGCCATCGACAGAGTAATTTGTGAGCGTTAGAAAATTATGCTCTGCATGCCCCAACCAACGCTAAATCTCTGACACTGACGATAACACGTGGGTAATATCTTTCGTCTATCACATCCTTCACACGTTGCAATACCCATTGAAAATTATGCCCTTTTTCACTGTTTAAAAAGCTATACGCCATTGAAAATGTTTTATTTGTTAAAGTGAATCCGACAATTTCCAACAACGGCAATTTAAACATCGTGGTATTGTATGTGGAGTCCATCAGCATGATTTCAGGAAATTTATACCATAGAGCATACGACGTGGGGTGAACAAAAACTAGCTCCTCAAGCTCGTTATGCTCATTTACCCTCGGGTAATATGTATACCCTGAATCTATCAAATGCGAGTAAAGGACTTGAATTGGAGTTCCATCACCTACTCTGGCTCTCCGGATCATATTTTGTGCATTATATATAGTTCTAACGCTAGACACATTATCCGGATTACGACCCTGTATTATCGAAAGTATATTACGTGGCCGTACTCTATAATCTGTCAATTCTTTGACCAAACCGAACTCATAATCCTTTAATCGTATTGCATATGGCAAACCATGCAACGACTCTAGCAAATCATGATTATGGCTATCAACCTTCACCCTCAAAATCCAATAATTTTGTGTTTGATGATATTTCGAAACTAATTTGAATGGACAATTGGTTTTAGATGTTTTGGTTTTCCGTTTTCCACTATCTTGAGGTTCATAATTCCCACCCTTTGAACACCTATAATTGACTTCCTACATTTGACCATTTTCTGATTTGGTTCTATTTTTAACAATGAAAAAACCGAGCTCCCGAGCTATATTTTGCACCCACTCATTTACTTGCTCGTAAGAACCGAAAACCTGAAAATACATAACATTTTAACAACTTTTATAACATTTATGATATTTCGCCACAATAGAACCAAATCAGAAAATGGTCGGGAGCTCGATTTTTTCATTGTGAAAAATAGAACCAAATCAGAAAATGGCCAAACGTACGAAGTCAATTATAGGTGTTCAAAGGGTGGGAATTATGAACCTCAAGGTTGTGGAAAAGGAAAAACCAAAACATCTAAAACCAATTTTCCATTCAAATTAGTTGCGAAATATCATCAAACACAAAATTATTTGATTTTAATGGTGAAGGTTGATAACCATAATTATTATTTCCGAGAGTCGTTGCATGGTTTGCCATATACAATGCGATTAAAGGATGATGAGTTCGGTTTGGTCAAAGAATTGATAGATTATAGAGTACGACCATGTAATATACTTTCGACAATACAGGGTCGTAATTCGGATAACATGTCTAGCGTTAGAATTATATATAACGCACAAAATAAGATCCTGTGAGCCAAAGTAGGTGATAGAACTCCAATTCAAGTCCTTTACTCGCATTTGATGGATTCAGGGTATACATATTACCCGAGGGTAAATGAGCATAACAAGCTTGACGAGCTATTTTTTGTTCACCCCACGTCGTATGCTCTATGGTGTACATTCCTTGAAATCATGCTGATGGACTCCACATACAATACCACGATGTTTAAATTGCTGTTGTTGGAAATTGTCGGATTCACTTCAACAAATAAAACATTTTCAATGGCATATAGCTTTTTAAACAGTGAAAAAGGGCATAATTTTCAATGGGTATTGCAACGTGTGAAGGATGTGATAGACGAAAGATATTACCCATGTGTTATCGTCACTGATAGAGATTTAGCGTTGGTTGTGGCATGCAGAGCAGAATTTTCTAACGCTCACAAATTACTCTGTCGATGGCATATAGAGCAAAATCTGCTTCAGTATTGCAGAAATAGATGCCGTAGGTTAGATGAGTATGAGTCCATTAAACACAGATGGGATTGGATGGTTAAAGCTCCGACATTTGAAATGTTCGAGCAACATTATCAACGCCTACAACAGCGATTGGTCAACCATGTGGGTACTTAATTATTAATTCATTGTTTTTTATTATTTAATAAATAAGCACCCGAATGAACTTTTATTAATTCATTGTTTTTTTCAGATATCGTTGAGTATCTGAATAATTGGCTGCGAGATTACTCACCCATGTTTGTCTCGTATATTACCGACCGATATCGCTCCTACGGCCAGACAACAACGTGCAGAGTTGAAGCTCACCACGCATTGTTGAAATTATATTTGGGCGGCACACAGTCCAACTTAGACAGGTTGTTGAGTTCGATCGATAAGATTCTCATTGCGCAAGAAAATGCGATAAAAGAGAGTTTTAATAGAAGCATAAACGAGAAACTAAATAATTGTAATATACTATTATATCAAGAATTGTGGTATAAAGTTTCCAAACATGCTTTCAAACTCATGTTCAAAAAACTCTACCTGTCAATCACCGTAGAAGACTATAGACATAAGTTGCGGACAATTTACGGACTATCATGCTTTCACGTGATGCAATACTATGTATATCATGGTAAATATAGTAAATTTATAACTATCAAGTTGTTTTCCCCGTTAATATCAATAATTTATATAAGTCACTTTTAATGAATTCAGGACGCCCCATTCCACTGGATGAAATTCCTAATTTTTGGAGAACCCTATCTGTTCCGTGGCCTGTTATCATTAGGCCACCGCCTGAAGATGGCTCTTCCAGCGAACCTGATGATGATGATGATGATGATACTTCGTTTCAAAATGACATTCGACAATTCAAGAATATTTTCAGCAATGCAACGTCGTTTGTGAAGAAAAATATGTTAACGAAGTTGAGAGAGATATACTAGTCTGAATCTGTTGACACACGTGAACCTGCTATTCTGAAAAATACCCATGGACGTCCGAGTGCAAAGGACAAATATGGAAGGCTACGAAAGTCCCGGACTTGAATGAAGTCCCGGACTTGAATGAAGTACCAACCTTAGATCACCAAAGAAGCACAACTTCAAGATCTACACAAGTCCCGAACTTCAACAAAGAACATGCGAGACATAGTTCTTACACGGGTCCTAGTGTTCAACAGAGAATTAGACACATGCTGTACGTTGGAGATGCAGATAGCAAATATTTTATGGACCAGATTCCAGTGATTTTTCATCCATACATAATAAGTATATATAATGTGATAGGTGATGGAAATTGTGGGTTTCGGTGTGTTGCCCATGGTATTTGTGAAGACCAAAATAGGTGGCGCGAAGTTAGAGAGATGCTATTGCAAGAGTTAGACCTACATAGGGAGGTTTACATAAGTATATGGTCGCAAGCTAGCGTTAACGGAATTCGCTGGTCAGTAAACTGGTTCAAAAATGGAGCTGTACCATTAGATCGCTATATGATTATGCCAGACACGGGGTTGGTTATTGCATCATTGATTAACCGACCTGTTGTATTCATATCCCGGCGGGGTTGGAATACGTGTTTTCCGCTTGTTTCCGGTCCAGACTTCTCTCAAAGAACTGACCCCCTTGTGATAGCCCGTGTAGGGCTAGACAGAGATTCTCCACTTCCGCATCTCCACCCACAATGGAGGAGGCATAGATCCCAAGATGCATCCCAATGGGAAACATTATATTCCGATCGACTAAACTAGTTGTAAATAATTATACAGACAAAACATTGTAAATGATTAATGATTTATGTTGTAAATAATAGAGATACCGACAAAACATAGTGAATGATTGCTGATTTATATTATAAATAATTGTACCGACAAAAGATTGTATATGATTATTGATTTATGTTATAGAGTACTAGTAGGGTACCCACGCATTGCAGCGGCGGGTAACCTAAAATAAATGTTAACGACATCAAAAGGAAAAAGTGATAGCTAAGAGTTTTAAACCTTTCGGCCTCGAGCCTGTTGGCCCGTGCTCGTTCGGGATCAAGCCCGTTTGGCCCGTGCCCATTCAGGCTTGAGCACATTTGTCCTGCTGCCCGTTCGGGCTCGAATATTTGTATAATGTGCTTTATTATTTGTATTAGTGATATTTAATGTTGGAATTGTGTTTAAGTTGGTTGTACAATATGCTTTACAATTTATATTTCTTATGTAAAGGGTGTTTTAATAACTACATTAATTGTATTTATTGATCAGTTTATTAATGTTAGTAAATGTGTTTTAATTAATTGTACTTTTAGCTTAAAAAACTTGTAATGCCGTATTTTAAGTATTTCTATTTAAAGATTGTATTTAAATGTTAGAATATGTACTTTAATTAGTTGTATGTTTAGCTTAAGAACTTGTAATTGTATTTAATGTTAGAAAATGTGTTTTAATTAGTTGTACTTTTAGCTTAAGAACTTGCAATGCTTAATTTTAAGTATTTCTTTTTTTAGAAGGGCTAAATGCTTTATAAGATAGTATGATGTTGTTTGAGAAACCTTTGAACTCAAATGTTTATTTATGTAATTCGAATGATTTTTTTTTTTTTTTTTTTAATTATTATTGCAGAAAATTAATATGTTTAAATTAGTAATAACATTATTGATTGATGTTGTAAATTATTATGCAAATTCTTTGGTCAGGTGGAACGCAGAAATCCTTTCTTGTGTCGATGTGAGAGAGGATTCATTATAGAAAGAATATTCCGTACAAAAGATACTTATGGGGTACCGTATTATACATGTCCTTTATCAAAGGTAAATAATTATACATTTGCTTAGTCATGTAAATATGTAAATAATTTCTTTGTAAGGAATACATTTCTTATAATTTTCTTAACATGTAACAGCCAGACACAAAGGACTATGGGCGTCGATACTTCATGTGGAAAGATGAATTTCAAATGAGGTACTTTAATCAAGCTTCTTTTCAACGCAGTGCGCAAATTGCGTTGCTAAAGATAATAAGATTGACCATCTTTAAGCAACAAACAAGCTGTTGATGACAAGAATAAAGACGCTGGAGATGGAGTTAGAATTAGCAAGGAATCTTGAGGATCACGCTTGTTAGTCGGGTGCTAGGCTCCATGATCTTTTAAATGAAATGAATAATCTTCATATGTCGTAGATGTAGTTGTTTTTAAATAATGTGTAAACGTTGTTGTTTAATTGAATAATAACAGTTGTTGTTGTAGTTATTTAATATGGTAATGTTTAACATGCTATTGTTGTTTTTAATTAAATAAAAACACATTAGACGTTAATAATATAAACATAACATATAAATACAAAAAAATATATTATACTAATATATTACACAAAATATAATACATTATCCAAAACATTATACAAAAAGGGGGGGGGGGGGGGGGGCAAGAAACGACAACAAGGACAAACAAAGTACCCTCTACATAATAGAGAGGGTTAAAATATTATAATAGGGATAGTCATATAACATAACCTATTTTTTTATTTATTTATTTAATATATTTTGTATAATATATTTTAATCTGTGTAATGTATTTTGTTTAATATTTTTTTTATTTGTTATATTTATATAATTAACGGCCAATGTGTTTTTATAATTAACAACAATAACAATAGCACATTAAACATTACCATATTAAAGAACTACAATAACAACTGTTATTATTCAATTAAATATCAACATTAACACATTATTTAAAAAAAACAATATCTATTGCATATGAAGATTATTCATTTCAATAAAAAGATCATGGTGCCTTGCACTCGATTGACAAGCTTGATTCTCAGGATTCCTTATCAACTCTAACTCCATCTTCAGCGTCTTTATTCTTGTCATCAACAGCTTGTTTTGACACAATAACGTCTTGTTTCATGCTTCAAGCTGGTTAATCTTATTATTTTTAGCAACGCAGTTTGAGCACTACGTTGAAGAAGAGGCTTTATTAAAATGCTTCCTTTGAAATTCAACTTTGCACATGAAGTATCCACACCCATAGTCCTTGGTCTAGCTGTTACATGTTAAGAAAACTATTAGAAATATATTCTTAACAAACAAATTATTTACATATTTACATAACTAAGCAAACGTATAATTATTTACCACTGAAAAAAGACGAGCATAATACGGTAGCCCATAATTATCTTCTGTACAGGATGTCATTTCTATAATTAATCATCTCTTACAGCTACACAAGAAATGATTTTTTCGTTCCCCCTGGCCAAAGAGTTTGTATAATAATTTACAACATCAATCAATAATGTTATTTTTAATTTAAATAAATTTTTAATCATTTACTATATAATACAAACAATTATTTACAACATAAATCAGTAATCATTCACTATGTTTTGTCGGTATAATTATTTACAACATAAATCTGTAACTACAACATGTTTTATCGATTGTGATATAAAGTTTCCCATTCGGATGCATCTGGGTCTCTGTACCTCCCCCATTGTGGGTGAGTATGCAGAACTGGTGAATCTTCGTCTAGCGTCAAACAAATGAAGTGAGCACAGGAGTCCTCCCCCACACGGACAATCACAAGGGGCCAGTTCCTTGTGATAAGTTTGGACTGGTAAAAAGTGGAAAACACGTGTTCCAACCCCGCTGGGATATAAATACAACAGGTCGGTTAATCACTGAAGCAATAACCAATCCCGTGTTTGGCATAATCATCCAGTGATCTATTGGTGCACCTCCATTGAACCAGTTTACTGACCAGCGAATTCGGTTAAAGTCAGTTTGCGACCACATACTTATGTGAAGTAAATTATGTCTGTCTGCAATAACATCTGTCTAACTTCGCGCCACCTATTTTCATTTTGAGCAATACCGTGGGCAACGCACCGAAACCCACAATTTCCATCACCTAGCACATTATGTATACTTATTACATATGGACGAAAAAACTCTAGAATATTCTAAATAATATAGTCTCTAACACTATCTCCAACGTATAATCTGTGTCTTATACTTTGTTGAACTCTAGGACCCATGTAAGAACTATGTCTTGAAGGTTCTTTGTTCATGTTTGGGACTTTTGTAGATCTTGAATTTATGCTTCTTCGGTGATCTACGGTTGGTACTTCATTCAAATCCGGAATTTATTTTAGCCTTAGACCTTTTGTATTTTGCGCTCGGAAGTCCACGGGTATTTTTCTGAACAGCAGTTTCACGTGTGTTAACAGATTCAGGTTGGTATATCCCTCTCATCTTCGTTAACATATTTTTCTTGACAAACGACGATGCTTTGCTAAAAACATTCTTGAATTGTCGCATGTCATTTTCTAAAGAAGCATCATCATCAGGTTCACTAGAAGGGCCATCTTCAAGCGTAAGAGTATTGACAATAGGCCACGGAACAGATAGAGTTCTTCAAAATATATGAATTGCATCAAGTGGAATGAGCCAATCTGCATTCATTAAAAGTGACTTATATAAATTACTTATATTAATGGGGAAAATAACTTGATAGTTATAAATTTAAAATACTTACCATGAATTCGATAGAAAACCATTTCTTGAAAGCATGGTAGTTGTTGGAACCATACTTTTGTATTTTGTCAAGTCTCGGTCATTACATTTTGTAATAGGTTGCTTTAGTATTTATTTCATTTAGTTTATGTTACAAGGCTTAAGTGTTAAAGCCCTATGGGCCTTAAAGCCCACGAAATGAAAGGATAAGGGAGGAAGGGAGTGTTGTCCTAACTCCTCCCTTATAAATAGTAAGCTCATGTAAACATTTATCTTGTTGGTTATTTGATTATCTTAAGGAAACTCTTGCACTTTCACCTTTCATATTGTCTCATAATCAACCATCTCATTTCTCATCTTATTTCTTTCTAAATCATACTTGTGTTTACAAAATGGTGACCTAACAAGTGGTATCATTCGCCTAATAGAGATTGAAGTGTTGTTCTTATTGCATTCGTGGGGTTTTCATCACATTTCTTCATCTTTTTTGCTATTTTCTTGGTTTCTTACACTCAAATCTTAAAGCTTGGATAAGTTTTAAGGTTAATATAGTGTTTAGAAGCTTAGATATTGCATAAAGTATTGATCTTTGATAGGTTTTTAGGCTATTTTTTCATCAAAAAGTCATTTTTCGGATGAACAGTACGTTTTACGCGTAAGTTGGTCGTTAAAAGTACTAATTCCAGCTGTCTACAGTGTTTTTTGGTCGGTTTACGCTTAAGTTTTGGTCTAAACCCTTTTCTTACGCGTAAAATAGGTCTAAACCCTTTTCTTACGCGTAAAATAGGTCTAAACCCTTTTCCTACGCGTAACTGTGATTAAAACCCTGATCCTACGCGTAACTTGCTCATCTACGCCTTAAACCTACGCTTAAGTTAGATCCTACGCGTAAGTTTGATTTACGCGTAATTTTTCAGAGTCTACGCATAAGCTTCATCAACGGTCTTCTCTTTGTGCTACGGTGACTCAGTACTTCCCTAGCTTGGATAAGTTAGTGGAATACTTCGACTACGGATATCTTTCAAGCTTGGATAAGTTTGAAAGATTTGTTTGGTTGTTTAAACCTTACGCATAAGTCTAAACTTACGCATAAGCCTAAGCTTACGCGTAAAGAGAAAACTTACGCATAAACTATTTGTTTACGCATAACCTACTCTTTACGCATAACCTAAAGTTTACGCGTAAGATTAAGTTACGCGTAAGAATTGAACTTACCCCAAGGATTTTGGAACTTACTCAAAGGAACGTGCATTTCAATCTTCTACAAAGATCCATTTCTACACAAGTGTTCTAAGATGTCTCAACCACCTAATCATTACTTCCCTCATACTCAGCAACCTCAACATCAGCAGTATCAGCAACACCAATATCTTCCGCACCAAATGAATCAACAACCTTCTCAAAGACAAACATACAATCCACTACATCATTACCTAATGATGCAACAACATCAGATCATTCCTTAACAACAACCATATCAAGTGCCGCAACAAAACACTCAGTTTTCCTCAAAACAACCTCACTGGTTTGACAGAATGTGTGAAGTTATTACAACTCAACAATCCCGACATGAGGCAGGATCACTTGAAACACCTCCAATGCTTACACCTGGAAACTATGTTCAATGGTCAAGTCGATTCTTGAGGTTTCTTGAACTTAAGCAACCTCATGGGAAATTCTTGAAACAAGTGATACTTGAAGGACCATTTGAGTGGCCAACACGATTTGAAGCTGGTGATCCAACTGCTGATCCTCCACGTCCTCCTGGTGATAGACCTCTTCCAGAAACTTCACTCACTGAAGAACAGAAACTACATCGTGATGCTGATCAATATGCAATGGCTTATATACTTCAAGGTATACCAAATCCAATCTATCGAAGTGTCGATGCTCAGAAAACAGCCAAAGCTATGTGGGAACACGTTCATCTCCTTATGGAAGGCACTCAATTGAACAAAGATGATATGGAATCCAAACTCTACATGGAATACACTGACATCACAATTGAACCAGGAGAGTCCCTTGAATCCTACTATCATCGTTTCACAAATGTAGTGAATGATCTGGAACGTCACAAAATCACAGTACCAAGGATTGCGGTGAACTCCAAATTTGTTGGTAGTCTTGGCCCTGATTGGCATAAATATGTGACATTTGTTCGTCAAACGAAGAATCTTCATGATGCTCCATATGGCTTGTTGTATGATTTTCTGAAACACCATGAACCTGAAGTGGAAAAAGATAGAGCTCTACGAGGAGGATACACACCAACACCAAATTCTTTGGCTCTCGTAGCTCAATCTCCCTATGCTCCACCACCAATGTCAAATCATGCATATGTTCAAGAGCAGAACTACTTCAGTTATCCACAATCTTCCACCTCGAACCAAATGGTCCCTTATGATTCATCTCAATAAGATTATTCTACTCAACTTGTTCCGTCAAACAACAATGATGCTGTGTACTACTCAAACTCCAATGATGATGACGATGATGACTTTAATACGTTGAATCAGGGACTTGCTCTTATTGCTCGTGCTTTCAGCAAATTCTCCAACAAAACAAACAACCGTCAACGTTCATATTCTAACACAAGAAATCAAGCTGTTGTTAATGATGGAAGAGTGGAAATTCAGAATCGTAGCTATGGTCGATCTGGTTCAGGAAGCTATTCAGGAAATTATGGGAATGGTCAGAGGTTTAGTAACAATGGAGGGTTCAGGAACAACTCAGGATCTTCTCAGCAAAGGTCTGAACCAGTTGCAACTAGAAACTCCAACTCAGGGAATGCAGTATGGTGCTATAACTGCAATGAACAAGGTCATATTGCTACAGCATGTCCCAAACCGAGAACTCGGGGTAGTAAGTTTCACAAGCAGGCATTACTCATGGCTCTTCAAGATGAAAAAGATGGACATTTCCCTGAACAGGATAACAACTTCATGGCAAATGTGAACAACGATGATGACATGGAAGATCTGGAAGCCAATGCTGCTGTGATGCTTATGGCCAACATGCAGGAACTTAAGCTCAATGAGTCAGGTCCAGTGTATGACACTGACGGCTTGTCTCAGGTACATGACCTCAATGCATGTTTTATTAATGAAATAATCTCACCTTCTGCTTCTGAATCAGATATGGCGCAAGTTGTTCCATCTAAATCATCTTCATCCTCTCAAAAAGATGAACAAATAAGCACAGTTGTCATATTTGATGATGACACAGTTGTTTCATTTGATGATCCAATTGAGAATGATAAACATGATAATTTCGAACAACATGAACCATCATTTGATCCAGACCCTGACCTCATATTGTTATCTAAACAACTGGATGCTCAACAATTGCAAATCATAAAATGCAACGAGAAAAATAAAGCTTTAAAAGAACAAAATGCGTCATTTGCAAGAGATATTGAGTGTTATAAAATTCAGCTTTCAAATCAGGAAGAAAAGATTAAACATGCAAAAAGTTTTGAAAAAGCTTTTCAAGATTCTTACAACAAAGAACAAGATCTTCAACGTAAAATGCAAGATTTAATTGAGTCAAACGGAAAGTTGATTTCGAAACTTGAAAATGAGAAGTGTGAATTGAAAATGCAAGTTGAACGTCTTCAAAGAGACCTTTCAAAAACTGAAACAGAATTGTCAAATTGCAAAAAGGAGTTTTGTGAACATAAAACACGAAAAAGGAAGTATATAGATGATTTACTTGGTGATATTGTTGATCTTGAAAAACAACTCAAAGAATTTCGTCACATTGTTTACAAACACGGGAACTCTGTCACAACAATTCAAAAGTTTGCTTTAAAACCGAGACCCGATAAAGGATTTGCACTTTGCGATTTTAAATCAATGTTTCTTCACAAAGCTTTCAAAGAAAATCCTAAGGTTTACAGTATTGATCACATGTTTGATAATACAATTGTGCGTGCTGTTGTTTTTGATACTGAGGAAGAAGAAGAACTTGAAGACGAGAGTCGATCAAACATGAGTTATGTTCAACACTGGACACCATATGACTATTCAAAAGCTCCACCTCTTTCTAAATCTTTTGTTACTCAAAAGGATTTACCTGAGAAATCATGGTTTATCGAAGAGTCATATGTTTCATCTCACAATGAGGCCCCTGTCCAAACTGTAGCACAAATAAATGGTCCTTTACCATCATCCGGTGAACTTACACCTTTACCGAAAACGTGTCGTGTCTTAAATTATTTCAAAACTTTTATGGAAGACATCGAAATTTTGGAGGAAACAATTGAACGTAATTCTGAAATTAAAATTGAAACTTTTCAATCCGCTTACGAGCGAGAAAAGAGAGATATTTTTCAAAAACAAATGAAGCCAATTGTTCAACACCTCCGTCTATGTGCTACACGTTGGGATCAGGAACTTCAAAAGGAGGTCAAAAATATGATAAACGTTTTCAATGCAACTGAAAATGACATTTTGGTTCAAAAGCAAAGAAATAGAGTTTTAAAAAATGATGCTGATCGACTCTTGGAACAAGTTCTCAATGCTGATATATTGTCTGTTATCATGAATGATCTTTATAATTCTGGTACTTCTATGCTTAAGCATGATCATTGTGTTGATAATAATTTGTTGAATGAGGAAATTGAGACACTTAAACAGGAAAATGATAAGTTGAGAATTAAAAATGATGATGTGACAAAACAATTTTCAAAAGAAATTTGTCAACTCAATCAAAGGCTTGAATGGTGTCAAGTTAAAAGTCTTGAAAGGGAATTGAAGTTTCAAAGTCAAAATGTTTCAAACTCTTGTCAGATTTGCAAAAACAACGAGTCTTTAAAAGGTCGGTGTCTCCGATACGAAAAAGAAATTGCGGATTTAAAAATTGAAAACGCCGAATGGCAACAAAACCGCGATGACATCAAATATTGCAATGGTTTACTTGAGTCTGAAATTCAGGACAAAAATCACATCATCATTGATTTGAAAGAGAAAGGTAAGCTACTTCAAAAAGGAAAAATGGTTGACACCACGGTGATAGCACCAGGAATGTATCAATTAAACAAAACTGATAAAGGAAAGGTTGTTCAAAACACTAATGTTGATAACTCCACTTCTACAGGACTAGTCTCCACTTCTAGCGTTAGCAGACCCAAGCGAAAAAGTAAAAAGAAGAATAGGATCTTGCAACTTAAGAGAGGACACCTAGAAGCTCAAGAAGTAGAAGACCAACTTAGGAATTTGAATAAAACTCATGTTGCATCAGATTTAGATTCTAATCTGGCAAATTGTAATCAAAATCTAAATGTAACGAATGATGAACCTTTGAATGTTTTGAATATTAATGCATCTTGTGTGTTTTGTCGTAAAAACGTATCATCTGGTGATCATACAAAATGTTTAGCTAATTCTCTTCTCAATCATCATAAGAAACGTAGGACACGCATTCCTTTTAGGCCCACTAATGCCTCTAAGTCTAACTTAGGAAAGCCGTCTTCTACGGTTTCTAATGATATCACAGTTACCCCCATAGGTGCCGAGAACAAATCTAGGAATGAGCCAAATACTAGTGCATTTAACATTAAGAAAGCAAAAACTAGTTGGAACTGGCAACGTTGGTTACAATACAAACCAGACTTTAAATGGATTCCTAAATTGTTGAATACATGTGTTACTAACCAACAGGAACCCGCATTGTCTTTGGGTTCCACCCTTACTTCTGTTCCATCTGTGTCTTCTTCTTGTGATACAGGTGGTACAGATCGTTCTCTGGATTGTTGATAGCGGATGCACCCGACATATGACAGGCAATCTCAAACTGTTACACAACTTTGTCTCAAAGTTCATTGGTACTGTCAGATTCGGGAATGATCATTACGCTCTAATCATGGGATATGGTGACTATATCAGCGGGAACATCGAAATCAGCCGTGTTTACTATGTGGAAGGCCTTGGACACAACCTTTTCTCTGTTGGTCAATTCTGTGATGGAGATCTAGAAGTTGCATTTCGTGAGAAAACTTGCTTTGTTCGTGACTTACAAGGAAACGATCTTATGTCTGGCTCACGTGGCTCCAATCTTTATACAATATCAATGTCAGATATGATTGCAACATCTCCGATATGTCTTCTCTCCAAAGCAGAATCAACTAAATCTTGGTTATGGCACAAACGTCTTTCACACTTGAATTTCAGAACTATGACTGACCTTGCTCGTTATAAACTTGTCGATGGATTTCCAAGATTCCGTTTTACCAAAGATCACTTATGTCCAGCCTGTGAACAAGGAAAAAGTACTCGAGCTCATTTTCCTTCAAAACCTGAGCAAAGTGCGAATCATGTTTTACAACTGCTTCATATGGATCTATGTGGACCGATGCGTGTTCAAAGTATCAACGGTAAACGCTACATACTAGTAATTGTAGATGACTTCTCCAGATGGACTTGGGTTTATTTCTTACGAAGTAAAGATCAGGCTCCCTCAATGATCATCACCTTTCTCACTAAAATTCAAGTTCAGCTACGCAACACGGTCCGAATCATCAGAACTGACAATGGAACAGAATTCAAGAATCAGACACTGAGGTCATATTATGAGAAAGTGGGAATTGAACATCAAACATCTATTCCTAGAAGCCCAGAACAGAATGGAGTTGTTGAAAGACGCAACAGGACGTTAGTGGAAGCTGCTAGAACTATGTTGATTAATGCTCAATTACCAGATTACTTGTGGGCAGAAGCTGTTTCAACCGCATGTTATACTCAAAACCGTTGCATGATCGCAAAACGCCATCGCAAAACACCATATCAAATTGTTCACAAAAGAAAACCGAACATCGATTACTTTCATGTATTTGGAGCACTTTGTTATCCGAAAAATGATCGTGATGATTTAGGTAAACTTAAAGCCAAGGCTGACATTGGAGTGTTCGTTGGATACTGTGAAAATTCCAAAGGTTTTCGGATATGGAATCGTCGTACAAGAGAAATTCAAGAAACCATTCACGCTAATTTTGATGAACTCACACAAATGGCTTCTGAGCAACACAGCTTAGGACCCGAATTCAACCGTCTTAACTCTCCGGAATCTTTGGCTGAACCATTGCCACTCAACCGCAAAGAATTGGAAACCTTGTTTGCTCCACTATTTGATGATACAATTGTATACCGTTCTACTGAGGTCTTACCTAACTCCGCTGCTCAACCTGACAATATTCCAGTACCAGACTCACCTCAACAAACTACTACAAGTGTTGAGAGAAACGGTCCTCCAATTGCATCACCATCTACAGTAGAACAAACTGTTTCTAACTCCCACCATTCAGCTGAAGATCCCTCACCACAATCAGTTCCCCAACCAGCAGAGCAAGATCCTGATGCGTTCTTTAATCCGTTTGCACCGGCTCCTATTGATCCTGACATAGCTGAGTCGTCAACACGCAATTTGGATCCTGCTAACAAGCGAGATACCTATCAACTACACCCTTCCACACACAAATGGACTCGAGACCATCCACTAGTTCATATTATTGGCCATCCAGATGCACCTGTTATGACAAGACAACGACTTCACACCGATGGAGAAACTTGTATCTATGCACTCACAGTTTGTCACGAAGAACCAAAGAACATTAAAGATGCAATGACTTACGACAACTGGATTGAATCTATGCAAGAGGAATTTCAGCAATTCATAAGACTTGAAGTCTGGGAACTAGTTGAAAGACCTGACGGAGTCTTTGTCATTGGGTTAAAATGGATCTGGAAGAATAAGCTTGATGCTGAAGGGACTGTCATACGCAACAAATCACGCCTGGTAGCGAAAGGATACTCTCAACTGGAAGGACTAGATTTTGCTGAATCCTTTGCTCCAGTGGCTAGACATGAAGCGGTTCGGATCTTTTTGGCCTATGCAGCACACAGGAACATGGTTGTTTACCAAATGGATGTGAAAACCGCATTTCTTAATGGAGAACTCCGTGAAGAAGTTTATGTTAGTCAACCTGAAGGCTTCGTTGATCCTGAGCGTCCTAACCACGTTTACCGACTCAAAAAGGCACTCTACGGACTCAAGCAAGCCCCACGGGTGTGGTATGACAAACTGTCCACTTTCTTGCTGGCCAATAAATTTTCTAAAGGATCGGTGGATCCAACACTGTTTACAAAAACCTACGGGGAGGACTTACTTGTTGTTCAAATATATGTCGATGACATCATTTTTGCCTCAACAAAAAGAAGTTACTCTAATGATTTTGCAAAATTAATGAAAGATAATTTTGAAATGTCCATGATGGGTGAACTTTCGTTCTTTTTAGGACTACAAGTTCATCAATCACCCCGTGGAATTTTTATAAATCTGTCCAAATATGCTCTTGAAATTTTAAAGAAACATGGAATGATGAGTTGTGATACTTATAATACACCGATGGGCTATACCACTAAACTAGATGCTGACTTACATGGGACTCCCGTTGACCCTACCAAATACCGTAGTATGATTGGGTCCCTCATGTATCTCACAGCTAGTAGACCTGATATAGTATTTGCTGTCTACATGTGCTCACGTTATCAGTCCAAACCAACTGAAAAACACCTCAGTGAGGTCAAGAGAATCCTTCGATACATAAAGGGAACCATTAACTTGGGAATCTGGTATCCGAAGGATTCTGGCTTTGAACTAATTGCTTTTTCAGATGCTGACCATGCAGGATGTTTAGACACACGCAAAAGTACATCTGGTGGATTACAATTTCTAGGAGACAAACTTGTGTCATGGCAATCAAAGAAGCAGGACTGCACATCATTGTCGTCAACAGAATCTGAATATGTTGCCATGTCCGCCTGTTGTGCTCAAGTCATTTTGATGAGATCACAACTTAAGGATTACGGCTACTTATTCAACAAGATTCCCATCTACTGTGATTCCAAAAGTGCAATTGCTATCTCCTGCAACACCGTACATCATTGCAAATCCAAACACATCGATCTCCGATATCACTTCATCAAAGAGCATGTGGAAAAGGGTACAGCTGAACTTTATTTTGTTGGGACTGAGTACCAATTGGCGGACTTACTTACCAAATCCTTAGCTCCATCAAGGTTTGCTAGTCTAGTTCACCAAATCGGTATGCGATGTTTGACTCCAGAGGATCTGGAAAAGTTTTTAAAATACAATTGATCGTCAAACATCACAACTATCTCTGTAAATATGTTTATCAAAAAAAAAAAAAAAAAAAAAAATGCAAGTATAAACCACCTCTTTCAACACTATTTTATAAAAATGTCTTCAATTATTTAAAACAAGTGTTGAGGGGGAGGAAAAGTCATGTTTTTTTTTTTTTTTTCAAATTTCTCTAAAATATTTTGTCTTTTATACTTGCATTTTACCAAAAATAAATACAAATTTTAAAAGTGTTGATTCAAAAGTGTTTCGGGTTACTCTCCTTGACCTTCATAATTAATTTTTCAGTATTTGACTACGGTCTAAGGTCAAGGGGGAGTACGACAAGTTGTTCTTATCATATCTTGGTGTTGACTAACGAAAGTTACATGTGCTTAAGTATTTTAGCATTTAAAATAAATGTTAGTTAAGGTTAAGGGGCTAAAAGTGTCAATACATGAAACTTATCTCACCACAGTCAAAACAAAGTTTGACCACACACATTAACTATTACTGCAAAACATTTACTACCCTCAACAACCATCATCAACGACCCACAATCATCAGACTAATCTGTGTACCAGTCTTCAAATCTGTAAGTGTGATTATGTTTAGATCATTATAACAAACAAAGGTTTTTAATTTCATAACGATCCAACGGTTAAATCTTTCTAATCGATTAAATCTTTCTTAGGATTGTGCGTAGATTTTTAAACCCAGAAATTTGTTATGTTAATGAATGATTTGATTGTTGGGATATGGTCTGTGGTTGATTATTAACATGATTAAACTGTGTGATTTGGAAATTAGGGTTCATACGTATAGATTAGGGGTTCTTGATTGTGGATGTTTTGATTGTGATTGATGATAGGGATAGCATGTATTAGTGTTAAGGATCATATCCCAGTAGTTTAATTGCATCTTAATCATGTTTTTGTTTTGAATCAAAGGTTTAGGGTTCGAATGACACTAGCAGCTATGATTGTTTGATTGTGTGGTTAAATCTTGTTGTAACTTGGTCCATATGATCCTTAGGTTGATAGAATCATTTGCCCCATGCTTAATCATACCCAGATACATGTTTGATTAAGATTGTGATTAGGTGTTCATGCGTGTTTACGCGTTAAAATTGGATTTTGGCATATCTACGCTTTAAATGTGTAAATTTAGTGTATTGGGCTAATTATTGATCAGTGGTAATGTTTGTACACTTTCAGGAAACATACAACTCGAATTTCAAAGGTGAATTTCTGGAAAATGGCATCTTTACGCGTTAAATGTTCATCCTACGCGTAAGATTGAATCTTACGCGTAAGATTCGACACGTAGACAAACAGTGTCTTGGATAAGACATTGTTTACGCATAAAAGAATAACTTACGCTTAAGTTGTTTCTTACGCGTTAGTCATGATCTTACGCATAAGTTTAAACCTACGCGCAAGTTATATCTTACGCTCAAAGTTCAATCCTTTGCCTAAGCTCTAATCTTACGCCTAAGAGTTAATCCTACGCGTAAAATTAAGCCTACGCAGAAGTTGAACTTACGCGTAACATATAAAGTTATGCGTAGAAATTAAACCTACGCTTAATTTCATTTCCTACGCGTAATATAAGTTATGCATAGATTTTTCTACTTACGCGTAAACTTGTCAACTTCATGAATTTTTCTAAGTGTTGTAATATTTCCTATGTGTAATCTCTTGTAGTGATGAACTCATGTTGTAACTTAAGTGTTATAAGTTTCTATCATGTGATTAAAACATATGTTTGTCATATAACAAAAGTTTTTCACACACAAACACCCACTGATCAATCAATAATGTGTTCATAATCTAGTAATTGAATGTCTGTGCTAACAAAGTATATCATTGCTATGTTTGTGATTGTTTATGATCAAACCAGATGGCAGAACACAATGACATTCCTTACGGACCAGAACCTGAACCCATACGTGCATGGGAAGACACCTTTCCTGAGAACTACTCCAGAAAGATAGGAAAGAACAATCTGAGAGTCAACTTCAACAACCTTACATGCAATGAGTCCTCTTGCCTTGTTGCGATAGATGCTCTTATCTATCACCCGTGCAAAGTTCTACTCACCAAATCTGCTGCAGTGGCATGCTTCTACATACATCAGTTTTGGCACACACTCCACTTGGACCTCCTTGAAGAATCCTTTACTTGTATGCTGCACATGAGACAAGTCGCGGTCGACAAGGATCTTCTCCGTAGTGTTCTTGGACTTCCCGAACTTGAACCTAATAAAGAATATGACCAAGTTCCCAGTGAAGAAGAATTGATTGAATGGCTGAGAGATATTGGGTATGATGAGTCTGAAGAGGTTATGACTAGGCACTCTAAGGTCAATATCATATTTCTTCCACAGCCTTGGAGAACTCTCTACATCATCATTGCCAAGTCACTATCTGGCAGAGACACAGGCCATGAACACCCTAAGCTCCAACATCTCAAGCTGTTTTGGGCTATTGCTAATGTCAAGAATGTTGATTATGCCAGCATTATCTGGGAAGACATTGTGTGGCACATACAACACAAGACGACCAATATTCCATTCGTCCGTTTCACCAAGCTTCTCATTGCAAGCTTCATCCATGAATATGATGACATACCTCAAAGACTGAATGATGAGTTTCAGCACACATACAAGAATGAGGACACACTTAAGGTCATCAAGAGAATGGATACTAGTACAAGGAAACAAGGAAAGAAACTTCCTGATTGCCTCCTGACTAAGAAGGTTCAAGAAAGCAACAACTACAAGTACTACCTTCAAGCTCTTGAAGCAGATAAAGTTGGGTTCTTGGACGAAGCTGTTCTACCATATTACATGCAGAAGAAAGAAAAGAAAGGTAGCAAATCTGGCAGCTCAGAAAGTTCCACCAAGACCAAACCTAAGAAAAGGGGATCACTTAAGATCAGAATTCCTGCAAAGAAACCAACTGCTGAACCTGGGTGGTTTCCATCACCACAACCTTCTCCAAAACCTGCTGACTCTGAACAAACCGAATCCGACGAAGGTCCTATTTACAGTGAAGCCTATGCCAATATCACCAAGAAAGTCAATCTTGATGAAATTGACGATAAGGATTTGACGTTCGAAGATTGGGATAAGATTATTGACGAATCTGCTGATCATGCTGAATCCCCCGCACACCTCTATCAACGACCACTCACCAAAGCTCAGACGATTTTGGAAGAAGAAAGGATTAGAAGAGATAAGATGAAACAACCAGTATCTGCTGAACCTGAGACTGAAGGCCTTTCAGTCGAAGAAGAAAATGAACGGGCTCTCAACCTCGGTCTCCTCCACAGCCGAATTGATACATTCAATGCTGATCAACCTCCACCTCCAGTGTTCTCTCAGACCACCGAAGCTGGCGGATCTAGCAGCATTCCTGAGCCTACCACAAGGATTGCCACAGACTTAGTTGTTTATGACAATCCCTCAGTGTCTCCCACCGACATTGAAATGACTATGGGAGAGGAAGAAGAGGGAGATCCCATGGATACTGATGCTCCAAGACTTATGTCTATGGAAGAAATGGAGCTCAGAGAAAGGGCTCAGGAAGAAGAACTGAAAAGAAAACAAGAAGCTGAAGAGGCCAGGCTTGAAGAGATTGCTCAAGCTAAACTGGAAGAAACAATCAGAATGGAAGAGAGTAGGAAAGCAGAAGAGGCAGCCAAGCTGGCTGAAGAAAAGTTAAAGAAGGAAGAAGAAGCCAGGCTTGCAGAAGAACTAAGGCTTAAGGCCGAAGCTGAGAAACGGGCTAAAGAACAAAGGTTGATAGAAGAAGCAGCCAAAGTAAAGATAGTTGAACAACCCGAACAAAAGAAAAGAGATGACAAAGACTCTACCACCATCATTGAATCATCACAGTCATCTCCTCCTGCATCTGAATCAACACATGACAAATCTATCAAGAAACCGAGCACCAAAGCCTCTGCTGCATCAAAGTTACTCAAGTCAGCTTTCAAAAGAGTACATGAAAAGAAGAGAAGCAGATTGGAAGATCAGGTTGCAACACTTGTAACCCAAGTTGCTGAATTGACTAAGCTGAACTCAAACGTCCAAGAGCTACAAGACAAAGTTGATACTTTCTTAGCTAAAGACGTACAAGAGAACTTGGAAGCCGCTCTAGCAGCTCAAGCACAAGAATACATGGCACAACACTTAGTTGCTGAGCTGAAAGATCTGCTGGCACCAATGAGAGACGAACTCACCAAGTTCGCAGAGCAAGCAGTCAAGAAAGTAATCCGATCAACAACCTTTACTCTTCGTGCCGATAAATCTACTGCTCCTCTACCAGGACTTTCTCTGGATGATTTGGAAGCTCAACTCTTAGAAAAGCTTGCAAACAAGTTCACCTTGACTCCTGCAGAAGCAAAAGTCCTGGAAGCACTTAAGGACAAGATGAACAACGAGACTTGCAGCACAGAGGCAGATAAGCTGAAATGTCAAAGAGATGATGAAGACAGGGATCCGAATTCTCAGGCAAAGAAACAAAAACAAGCCGAAGGACCCTCATCTCATACACCGGTCATCCCCCCAACCACAACAACTTCCTCACAACAACCAAAGGCATCAGGTTCTGCTCCCAAGGCACACGACCATTTTGAATACACCGGTGGTGACGACATACCTCAACCCGATGAAGTTCCAGAACCGTCTCCTAAGAAGAAGAAGAAAGATAAGAAAAGAAAGCATCATCAACCCACACCAGACACCTCATCTAAAGGCATCGAACCAAAGAAACCCAAAACAGTCCTTAGTAGGGGTGGAAACGAGCCGAGCCGAGCCCGAGCTCGCCAGAGCTCGAGCTCGGCTCGTTTAAGTTTTAAAAGGCTCGAGCTCGAGCTCGGTTCGTTTCGAGCCTTAGATTTTAAGCTCGAGCTCGGCTCGTTGTATATTATATAGGCTCGGGCTCGGCTCGAGCTCGGCTCGTTTATACGATTTGGCCATGAAAAGTGAAATCTTGGCTCGAGCTCGAGCTCGGCTCGGAATATATCTTTATTAAGCTCGTTAATAAGCTCGAGCTCGGCTCGTATATATGTTTAATACCATGGGCTCGTTTAGGCTCGCGAGCCTAAACGAGCTTTCTATGTAAAGCTCGGGCTCGAGCTCGATTAATAAACGAGCTGCAACTTAGGCTCGAGCTCGGGCTCGAGCTCGTTTAGGCTCGGCTCGTTCGAGCTTTATACCGATTCGATCCCGAGCTTTTCACGAGCAGCTCGGCTCATTTCCACCCCTAGTCCTTAGCTGGCTAGATCAAGACAACAGTGCCGAATACTCCTGGTTTGAAAAGATGATCAATTCGCAACCACCACTGGAAGACAATCATGAACCTCAAGATGGTCGAACGGTGGAATATGCTCAAATGATTCAACAAAAGTTTAAGATGAAAAAGATGAATAAGAAAGAGCTGCGAAGAATCAAGAATGATGCTTTCAATCTTCTGAAAGATAGGTCTACCAACTCAATCGAGCTTGAATACCATCTGGAAAATATTGCTCGAGCTATGTCAAGCAATATTGACTGGATCAATCCTGAATCATATGTCGATCCGGTCACCAAGAAAACCGCACCTTACATTACTGACTGGTCCAAACCACTACCGATGATTGGGAAGCCTAAGGAACCAAAGATCCCTTACAAGTTCTTCTACAACACAGACTTGGAATTTCTGAAACTTGGCAGCAAGATTGAGAAGAAGTACGTTACCTCACTCGCCTTTCTCCCTGCAGCTCGATATCTCAACAATGCCATCGAAGAAGAAGCTTCAGCACTATTCGTTGACAAAGTTGTTGAATATGACCGAAATGCTCTTTACGGCATACATCATTGGCCAAGCAACCGGGCACAATACTATCGTAGCAGCAGACTTAATCAGACGATGGGTGAAGTAGAAAGTGATCTGAAGATAGTCTCCATTCAATTCATCTCGACTGTCACTTTCTTTGGGTACCCCTTCCTCAGCAAAATCACACTGAAAAGACTTGATGAAAAGGAGTACGATATTTCTGAGTCTGACTTTCCACGACTACGTCTCAACGACATCGAAGACATGTATCTACTCAAAGTTCAAGGAAAACTCTGTGGCTTGCCTAAAGAGAAGCAGCTTGCCTTTATCCAAGCTCTTCTAATCTTCATCAGGCAGATTGTCATAAGAGAAAGAGTTGAAGATCTTCAGTTGGGAGTAGAAAGTTATCAGAAGAAGCTCAATCTCACCAAACCAAACCTGTTCGACATCCCCGACCTTCCACATCTATCTCAGTACACCTTGATCAGACAACCATTTGGGTTCACTTACCGCAGCATTAACGGTCGCAACTGCTTCATGGCTTATGAAGAAATTCATAAGTTCTGTGATGAAACCCTGAAGTTCGTCAGAGATGGGATCAAAGGCAGAATCAATGACATAGAACTGGGAAAATCCAAAAGGTGGAACACCAATGAAGCCAGGGATGCTCGCAGATTCATCTTAAGGATTGAGAACAGATTGAAGCGCAGGGATCAGTTTCGAAGGTTGGAAAGTTATGTTGGAGGCAGACAGAAGTTTCCGGTGTTGACATTTCAGAGACCTGATTGGTAGTAAAATTGTAAGAATTTGATTTGATTTGTCAATAATTTACTTCATAATGGTTTGTGTACGCATTACAGTGCACAACCCGATCTTGTAAAGAAAGGACCCTGAGGTACGCATCAGTGCCTCAATCCTAAATATAAGGAGCGAAGACTTCTTACTTTTGAGTAGAATTAATCAAACTTTTATGATTTTTTACAATTCTGCTCAAAAGGACAAGTATTTCACCTCAATAAGACCTAATCACTTGTTGAGGGGGAGCACTTGTCAAAACAAAATACTGTGTTCAAAATCATAAGTTCTTGGTGAATCTCCCCATAAGACTCAAAAAGCATATTTTAATCAAAAGTTTAACAAAAACAACATCTCATATTTTATTTTTGAGGGGGAGAAAATGAAAAAGTGATTAAAATATATGAAGTTAAAGCTGAAACGTTGTATCTTGTGCGAGCTAGACTCAGATTCACCCAGGAATTGATGAGATAATTAAAGTCTGTAATATCGAAAGGACTGATCCTCGACGGGTAATAACATCAAGTTAGTTCCTAGAGCTAGTTGTCACCTAAAAGCTGACAATGTATCTCTTTAACTAACCACGTAAGCGTGTCTCGAAAAGGATTAGTCTTAGTAGAAATGTACCATCTCGAGAAACTTTCTGTGGACTTGACCAGGCCGGGTAATAACTTCAAGCTAGTTTAACTAGTGATGTAAGCGTGTCTCGAATCGGTCTTGTTCACGGAAAGTGGATCAATTCAAAAGTGATTGCTCCTCCCACATGTGCAAATTTATTAAATACTTATGAGCACATGTGCAGGGGGAGCCCTTCAAAAGTGTACGCAAAACTCTCAAAGTGTTAACCAAAATATTTGATTATCACAAACACTTTGAGAGATTTTCAATCAAAGGTTTCTTGGCTACTGTCGGAGTTATAAGGTGATTAAGATAGGAATATCCGTCCTATGATCCGCCAGAGCCGGAGGGATCTACCCAAGGACATCTCCCATAGTTAGAATTAGAAGTCCTTAGGTATGATACGAAAAAAGGAGAAATGAATGAAAGGGAAAGAAGGAGTTGAAGAATTAAAAAGAAAAGTAAAGTAAAGGGTGAAAAGAAATAGCCCTCCATATGTTCAACCTTAGGGCAGACACCGGGTTCAATACGTATGCTACTGGCTGTTGCAAAAGACAACACCGGTATTGAAGATTAAGTCGTCATGGACCCAGTGACGCAATGCACTAAACCTTCTTAACCACTCAAGTTCTCTTAAAAGGACTTGTTTCATTCTCACGGGGATCCCGCGTAATCTATCGACCTATCTCTTAGAGACGGTTGATATTGAAGCAGGAGACACCTCCCCAGTCTTCGCATAGGAAACCTAGGTGTGCACTTATAGAGTCTAGAGCCTCGAGATACATCAAAGATCTCCTAGGAACACTTAGTATTTCTACAACTGGTGTTCTACATCAATGGACACCAGCTGTAAATTATCGAGTCCTTCGCAGATCTTAGCAATCTGCCGAGAACGTTTATGAGAGGATTACCTAAGTATTTCTCAATGATTGAACGGAAATCCTGCCAGGGTCAACATTAAACAGCCCTGACAGCAGGTCACTTCGGTAACCCCACAAGGGTTACGCTTAGTGTTTGCGGTGGTTCCATTACGGTCTACAGTCGTGGAGTGATCCCCAGCGACTCACCCAGTCATTGAGCTACTCAGTAGGTCTCGTAAGCTCCTTAGGGAGTATCTGATATGGGAACGGCCTGGATAAGGATTAGAAGGAGTCTTCACAATATGCTGTTGATGAGCTCTAATTCCTTATCCGTAAGTACCGGTTGTTTTATTGCTAACTGTTTACTCGCAGGTACCTCACTTCCATGATGGTAGATTCCAACATGCTCATACATACATCTTGAAGCAAAAGATAGCTCCCCCAAAGATCTTAACAACACAAAGTTCCAAGAAAGATTCTACGACAATAAGAAGAATCTACCAAGTATAAAGACAAAGATCTCAATGTATCAAAAGGAACTTCTTGCACGTGAAAAGTCTAAGTCCAAAGATGTATGAGTATGTTGGAATGGTGGACAACCACCACAGACGCAGGAGTGACGAACGGCAGATTACTTCATAACACAATCACTACATCATCACCAAAGAACAAAGACAAAGAGCAAAGTATATTCATTATCATTCAACCATTTTTGAAGACGTCTAGAGTTTTACTTGTCACAAGTCAACGACAAAGATGAAGACGTCAAGCAACCGTGATGACCGACCCTTAGGGGGAGATTGTTGGAACCATACTTTTGTATTTTGTCAAGTCTCGGTCATTACATTTTGTAATAGGTTGCTTTAGTATTTATTTCATTTAGTTTATGTTACAAGGCTTAAGTGTTAAAGCCCTATGGGCCTTAAAGCCCACGAAATGAAAGGATAAGGGAGGAAGGGAGTGTTGTCCTAACTCCTCCCTTATAAATAGTAAGCTCATGTAAACATTTATCTTGTTGGTTATTTGATTATCTTAAGGAAACTCTTGCACTTTCACCTTTCATATTGTCTCATAATCAACCATCTCATTTCTCATCTTATTTCTTTCTAAATCATACTTGTGTTTATAAAATGGTGACCTAACAGTAGTCCATAAACTGACCACAACTGATGGCTACAATCTTCTATGGCGATCGACATGTGGAGTTCTTTGAACATGAGTTTGAAAGAATGTTTGGAAACTTTATACCACAATTCTGCAAATAGTGGTATATCACATTTATTTATTTTCTCGTTTATGCTTCTATTAAAACTCTCTTTTATCGCACCCTCTTGCGAAATGAGAATCTTATCGATCAAACTCAACAACGTGTCTAAGTTGGACTGTATGTCGCCGAAATATAATTTCAACAACGCGTGTTGACTCTCAACTCTGCACGTTGTTGTCTGGCTGTAGCTACGATATTGATTGGTAATAAATGAGACAAACATATCTGAGTAATCTCGCAGCCAGTTATTCAGATACTGAGCAATATCTGAAAAAAACAATGAATTAATAAAAGGTCAATCAGATGCTTATTTATTAAATAATAAAAATTATGAATTAATAATTAAGTACCCGCATGGTTGACCAATCGCTGTTGTAGGTGTTCATAATATTGCTCGAAAATGCGGCGTGTCGAAGCTTTAACCATCTAATCCCATGTCCATTTAATGGACTCATACTCCTCTAACGAGTCGCATCTATTTCTGCAAAACTAAAGCAAATTTTGGGAAATATGCCATCAAGAGAGTAATTTGTGAGCGTTCGGAAATTCTGCTTTGCATGCCCCAATCAACGCTAAATCTCTGTCGCTGATGATAACACGCGGGTAATATCTTTCGCCAATCACCATCTTCACACGTTGTAATACCCACTAAAAATTAGGCCCTTTTTCACTATTTAAAAAGATATATGCCATTGAAAATGTTTTATTTGTTGAAGTTACTCGAATAATTTCCAAAAATGGCAATTTAAACAGCGTGGTATTGTATGTGAAGTCCATTAGCATGATTTCGGGGAATGTATACCATAAAGCATATGACGTGGGGTGAACAAAAAATAGTTCCTCAAGCTCATTATGCTCATTTTTCCTCTCGTAATATGTATACCCTGATTGCATCAAATGTGAGTAAAGGACTTGAATTGGAGTTCTATCACCTACTATGGCTCTCCGGATCTTACTTTGCGCATTATATATAGTTCTAACACTAGACACGTTATCCGGATTACGACCCTGTATTGTCAAAAGTATATGACGTGGTTGTATGCTATAATCTATCAATTCTTTGACCAAACCGAACTCATTATCCTTTAGTCGCATTGCATATGGGAAACCATGCAACGACTCTGCCAAAGGATGATTATGCCTATCATCCTTCACCCTCAACCTTCAAAAAAATTTGTTTTATGATATTTCGCCACCAACTTGAATGGAAAATTTGTTTTAGAGGTACTGGTTTTCCGTTTTCCAGTACCTTCATGTTTATAATTCCCGCTCTTTGAACACCTATAATTGATTTCGTACAAATAACCCTTTTCTGCTTTGGTTCTGTCTTTAACAATGACAAAACCGAGCCCCCGAGCTATAGAACAAGTCATTGGTGACTTGAATAAGTGAGAGAAGTGAGGGGTCATCCTATAGAAAAAGTCATTGGTGACTTGAATAAAAGGACTCTTAGGTCACAAAATAAACAAGTTTAAGTTTTGGCATGACATTTTTCAAAAAATCCAAATTGTTTTGGGCTAGGTTTAGATGTCCATGGTTGACATGGATCCTTAGAGAACAATCTTCTAAGATAAAGTCTAGATGTCTAGGTAATGTTTGCATTGTCCTACTTAGGTGCTCTTAGAGCCTATGTGCGTATGTGGCTAGGACTTATGTAAAGGCATGGAAGGAAATTTCATTACATGATTTCGAAGAGGAAAAATGTTGGGATATGAAATATCAAAGTACTTCTGGATGTCAAAGTACTGCTGCATGAAGAATAAAGTCAAAGTACTGCTGAAGAATAAAGTCAAAGTACTGCTGTTATTGCTGAATGCTTAATGTACTTCGAAGGAAACAAGGATCAATGTGCAATATTAGATAAGGATTAATGTGTAATATTAAATGAATATTCTAGAATTAGTTAGAGATAATGACTTGTCGTTCAAGGATTACATGTTGTAAACCGACTTAAGGTTATCTATATAAAGAGCCTTAAGAGGTATTAGTCGATATAAGTTTTACAAGTCTTAGATACGTTTAGAAGTCGATCAAAGTTAATAGTTAGGGATTGTTAGTGAATCTGTGTAACAAAGCAGGTTCAAAGTTTGGTTAATATAAAAATTCTTCTTAAGCTTTGTGTTAGTAGATTCCGCATACTTTACAAGGTAAAATAGTGTTTCAATATTAATAGTGTTGAGTTTACTCAATATTGTTAAAACCTTTACAAGCTACAAAGTAGTTTGGTCAGAGTATATTGATCCAACAAGTGGTATCAGAGCTTGTGTTGGAAACTCTGATTAAGAAGACAAACCTTTAAAACCTTTAAACCGATCTCACTACAAACCCTTCAAGATGTCGACAGATGCTGCACCTGCTCCCTCAATCACTGCTGTTAGAATCCCTATTGTTAAGAAAGGAGAATACAACCTATGGGCCATGAAGATGAGGCAGTACATTGCCATCACAGACCATGCTTTGTGGGATCTGATTGTTAATGGTAACATGCAAATTGATGAACCAGTAGAGGTACCTGGACAACCAACACCACCAAAACCTACTGTACCTGCTGCTACCAAAAGAAATCAAGACAAAGCTCTCAACATACTGCTTTCTGCTATTCCTGATGGTCACCTATTAAAGTTTCATGATGCCAAAGATGCCAAACAACTATGGGCTGCAATAAAGAAGAAGTTTGGAGGTAATGATGCTTCCAAGAAAATGCATAGGAATTTACTGAAGCAACAATTTGAAACTTTCACTATTGGTGAAAGAGAAGGTCTTGGTTCTGCTTATGAAAGATTTCAACATCTTTTGAGTATGCTAGAACTATATGATGCTGAGGCATCAGTTGAAGATGCTAATTTAAAGTTTCTGAGGAGTTTGCCATCAACATGGCATGTAGTTGCTACAATGATCAGAGGACAATCAGGGCTGGATACTATGGACTTTGATGATCTTTACAACAATCTGAAGGTGTATGAGCATGAGATGAATGGTACTACAGGTTCAAGCACACAACAGAACATTGCTTTTGTCTCCTTTGAAAAGAGAAGCAGTACTTCTAACAAAGGTATTGCTTACCCTGTTCAAAGTACTGTGATTGAAACACAGGTTCCATGCACAACAATGGTCCCCACCAATTCATCACAATCATTTACCCCCACCTCAGATGATGTTCTATGTTTATTCTTTGCTCAACAAGCATCTCTACCTATCACCTATCAAGAAGATGTATTGCAAATAGATGATGATGCTTTGGAAGAAATTGATATCAGATGTCAAGTTGCCATGCTCACTGCAAGGATCAAAAAGTATGTGAACAAGACAGGAAAAGGCATCAATTTCGGAGCCAAACAAGGAATAACATTTGACAAGTCCAAGATTGAGTGTTTCAACTGTCAAAGGACTGGTCACTTTGCAAGGGAGTGCAAATTTGCAAAGTATCAAGCAAACAAGATGATTGAACCACCCAAGCCTGGGAGAAAAGAGATTCCAATTACTGAACCAAAACCAAAAGCTTTGGTTGCTCAAGAGAATCTGTCAGAGATTGATTGGTCCAATGAGTTTGATGATGAACCAGTAACCTATTCAATGGTTGCATTGGAAGACTGGAGCACAGCATTTGATGAAGAGCCTGGATATGCTGCTTTGGAGTCAAGAGATGATCTAGGAAGCTTTGATTGGAGCATGGAGTTTGAAGAAGCACCTGTTCAGCTTGCTATGGTATCTGCTTCACCAAGTTCATCCACTAACTCTGAGGTATGCTCTAAGTGTAATGATATGTATCAAAAGTTACTTAGTGAATATATAGCTGAAAGAGATAAATTTCAAAAGGCTAGGGCTGAGATAACTGGTTATCAAATAACTTTAGAGTCATTGGAAGCCAAAATCATTACACATGAAAACAATGAAGTAGCATGGCTTGAAACATATAAACAACAGGAGTACCTAGTTAAGTTAAGTGAATGGAAACTAGGATGTAAAGTGTCTGAACTAGAGAAAGTGACTGCTGAAAGAGATAAGTTGTTAGAAAAACTTGCTGTATGGAATGAGGCTGGTATGTCACATGTTCAATTTGTTGAAAAGCAAAGAACATCTAATATCAAAACAGGTCTAGGTTATGATAATGATAGTAATGAAGGCATTCCATTTAAGGGCAAGGAACTAAATCTTACAGTAGATACCTCCACTAGTGATGAGGAATTTATAAGCTTAGATGAAAATACTTCTAGTGATGAGGAATCCCCTAGTTCAACACCTCCTGAATTTAAGAAAGAAAAGGGTTATAATGCAGTTCCTCACCCCCAAGTAGCTTTCAACCACTTAGAAGAGATGATGACGAAAAATCTTGTTGATAATAATAATAATCTTTATGTTATTCCGCTGTGCTTATTATTATCATTGTGCTTATAGTTCATCCTAGATCAATGTCTAAACAACATGGAGTCCAAAACGGTCTTAAGAACTTATAAAAGATGGTGTGCATGAGTTCTATCAAGTGGTATCAGAGAAAAGTCTGTTGAAAAAGCTTAAAAGTAAATTTAATCCTGAAACTTTAGAAAAGTCTGTTGAAGCACCTAAGGTTGAAGAGACCAAGTTTTCAAAACAAGCAGTACCTTCAAACACTTTTCGAAGTACTGCTGATCACTCAGCAGTACCTCAAAGAAAATTCTTTCAAAATACTGCTAATTTTAGAAATACTTATGGAAGGGGATTTGGGGATATTGGTCCAAAGGTCTGTTATGTTTGTTATAGTCCTCATCACTTGATTAAAGACTGTAATTATCATTCAGAATATCTAAGTAAATATCCTAAGACCAGAACTGCACAACCAAGTCATAGGGAGAATAAGCCAAGGGACAACAAACCAGTTTGGAACTATACAAATAGGGTCAACCATAGTAATTTCTCAAAAGACTATAGGTACCCTCATCAGAAAAGGGCATATTCCAAACCATCAGTACCTTCACAAAGTACTGATAGAAAGTTCCCTAATGTTTCTAGCAAACACTCAAGTGTAAGATCTAGGAAGTACAATCAATACAATCCTAGAAAGCCTTATAACACAAGAAAAGATGCTAGGACACAAAACCCAACTCCTAAAGTTACAACAAAATGGGTTAAGAAAGAAAGTACTGCTGGGGAAAAACTAGTACTTTCAGAAGTAAAAGGTGAAAAAGGGACAATTGATCTTGAAAAACCAACAGTTTTGGAAACAAAAACCTTAATTCTTGATCATGCTTTCAAAGACAGTGGTGATTACATACTCAAAAATTTTGAGTATGTCACTCCACAAGGGGAACACAAGTCAGTAATGGCTTGGGTTCCTAAAAATAACTAACCTTTTTCATGTGAATGCAGGGCAACCCAGAGGAGGAGCTTAAAGATCATCTTATTGTAGATAGTGGTTGCTCTGGAAGTATGATAGGAGAAAAGGAGCTCTTGTCAGATTTTAAAGCTTATTATGGAGGAAAAGTTGCATTTGGGAATGATCCTGATGGAGGAAGAATTACTGGCAAAGGAACTATCAAGGCAGGAAACATTGATTTTGAAGATGTTAGATATGTGAAGGAGCTCAAATTCAATCTTTTGTCAGTCTCTCAGATTTGTGATAAGAAGTACCCTGTGTTATTCTTTGACACAGAATGTCTTATACTTTCTCCTGATTTCAAGTTTGAAGATAGAAACTTGGTGTTGCTGAAAGCACCAAGAACTAATGATGTGTACAACATAGACTTAAAGAATGTAAATTCTGCTGAAAGAGCAACATGTTTGATTGCAAGAGCATCTATGAGGAAGCACATCAATGGCACATAAGACTGGGACATGTTAATTTCAAGAACATCAATAAGCTGGTCAGAGGTAATTTAGTTTGAGGTTTACCTTCTAAGACATTTAAGAATGATCACTCATGTCTTGCCTATAAGAAGGGTAAACAACACAAGGCTTCTTATAAGAAGATTGATGAGAAAACCATTAGAGAGCCTTTGGAATTGCTGCACATGGATCTAGTTGGACCTGTTTCAGTTGTTAGTCTGAACAAGAAGAAGTACTGCTTGGTTGTAACAGATGACTGTAGCAGATTTAGTTGGGTCTTTTTCTTATGCTTTAAAGATGAAACTTTTGATGCTATTCATGACCTAATTATAGCACTTGAAAATCAGTTAAGACTCAAGGTTAGAGGCATTAGATGTGATAATGGAACTGAGTTCAAGAATCAGCTTATGGATGAATTTTGTACCAGGAAAGGAATTAAAAGAGAGTTCAGTATTGCTAGAACTCCTCAACAAAATGGAGTTGCAGAAAGAAAGAATAGAACTCTTATAGAAGCAGCAAGGACAATGCTTGCAGACTCTCAACTACCTGTTCCATTCTGGGCTGAAGCAAGGACATCACTTGAATCAGCAGAAGTACTTTGGAGATAGAAGTACTTTGAATCAGCAGAAGTACTTTGGATAAGTACTTTGATTAGGCAAAAGTACTTTAGAGATAGAAGTACTTTGAATCAGCAGAAGTACTTTGGAGATAGAAGTACTTTGAATCAGCAGAAGTACTTTGGAGATAGAAGTACTTTGAATCAGAAAAACTAGATCCAAAAGATAAAGGGAAAGGGATAATGGTTCAGAAAGATACTAAGAAGAAGAAGAAGAAATTTTCTATTGCTCAGATTAGAGAATTAGAGACTGCAGATGATTTAGAGCTTGCTAGAAAGCAACAAGCTGAATATGATGCTGAGTATTTGGAAGAAGTCAGTAGGCCAATTACAAAGAAGTCAATGACCAAAGCTCAAAAGGAACTGGATGATGCAATTCTTAAGAAAGAAGGGATACAAGAATTTACATAAACAAAGGTATCCAGAAATAAAAGCTTTATGGGATAAAGTACAAGAAGATATCAGAAGAGAAGTAGAAAGCTTTGTACCCATGGAAGTTGATAGAAAGAAGAAATTAGAAGATATCAGAAAGGAAGAAGCTGAGCATAGGAGATTGAAAAGAAAGAAATTAGCTGAAGATGATCAACTGACAAAAAGGCTGAAGTTAGTTCATGAAGATACAGTTGATGAACCCAGAAATTATTTCAGAGTTGTTGATTTTGAGAACAAAAAGATTAAAGATTCTGGAAAGAAGTCCAAGATAATCTCATTTTCTGTGGTTGAATCAAAAGGGGGAAATTATTTTATGATCCACAGAGAAGATGAAAGCTTTACAAAATTCAACATGTTATGGGATTTATTGCACTGTATCACAAGGGCAGATCTTTATGATTTATATGTGCAAGTGCAAACATACTATGCAGAGATTTAAGCTTCAGGAGTGGGATTAGTTTTGCTTGGAGACTTAATTACCATCTGGGAAACTGAAGAAACAAGTGTTGATCCTCTCTAGAATGATCAAGAGAATTGGGAAATAACAAGATGGAGATTCTTTAAGTCATCAGGAGTTCATACACTAGAGATGGAAGATGGTACCATGATTCACATGTTGGCTGAGAGGAGATATCCATTGATCAGAGAAATTATGCTCAGAATGCTGGATCATGGAATGGAACTTGAAGATGAATCTGAAGTAGCTTTGGATGTTATCAAGCTATTTATTAGATGGGTCAAGTCTGAAGAATAATATTGTATAATACTGGTATGATCTGTTTTGTAAAATAAAGTATTTTTCAAAGTACTGCAAAAACAAATAGTACTTTATCAAAGTACTGCTTGCTGATATAAACCAGTATAAGTCCTTTAAAATAAAAATAAAATGTTTTGATGTTTAAAAGAAAAGTAAAAAAGGATTTGAAAAGCAACACACGGTGTTAGTATTTATACTGCACAACAAATGGTAATCAACTCACCATGTTTAACAGACAAGAAAGAGTTTGACTCATCATGAGGGTACGACTCTGATGTGATAATCAAATCCGTTGATGGTTGATAGTTTACCAAAAACTATATGGTTATCAACTCACCATACTCCAAGTGATTAAGAGTTGGCTAGTCCAAAGCAAACGACTATTGGTAAAGACAAATCAAATCCGTTGATAGCTGATGATTTGCTAAAAATCATAATTTTCAATGATTCACCTCTCACAGGAGTTAACACACCTGGAAGTGATGAGAATAGTATGAAACTTTTAAAGATTTGATGATCTTTGTACCAAAATATTGCTGAGTTGCTGAGAAGATACCATGGAAAATATGATGCTGATGAAGAGTACTTTGACAGATGACAGATAGAAGAAAAAGGAATAAAGAAACAATCTCACTGAATAATTAAAGATTTGAAGATTAAAGATAACAAAGAAACTTGAAATCAAGCAAGTAGAGTTCAAGTTAGGGGAGGATTGTTGGGATATGAAATATCAAAGTACTTCTGGATGTCAAAGTACTGCTGCATGAAGAATAAAGTCAAAGTACTGCTGAAGAATAAAGTCAAAGTACTGCTGTTATTGCTGAATGCTTAATGTACTTCGAAGGAAACAAGGATCAATGTGCAATATTAGATATGGATTAATGTGTAATATTAAATGAATATTCTAGAATTAGTTAGGGATAATGACTTGTCGTTCAAGGATTACATGTTGTAAACCGACTTAAGGTTATCTATATAAAGTGCCTTAAGAGGTATTAGTCGATATAAGTTTTACAAGTCTTAGATACGTTTAGAAGTCGATCAAAGTTAATAGTTAGGGATTGTTAGTGAATCTGTGTAACAAAGCAGGTTCAAAGTTTGGTTAATATAAAAATTCTTCTTAAGCTTTGTGTTAGTAGATTCCGCATACTTTACAAGGTAAAATAGTGTTTCAATATTAATAGTGTTGAGTTTACTCAATATTGTTAAAACCTTTACAAGCTACAAAGTAGTTTGGTCAGAGTATATCGATCCAACAAAAAATATTCATCAATTCATTATTCAAACGATGAATAATAATATTCAAGATTCTACATGTCAATAATATGTGTGATGAACAAGAAAATTTAACACAAAGTATCTTATTAAATTTAATAAGATTGAAAGTCATTTGTGTTAAATTATCAAGAATAGATAAAGTTTTGAATCACTATTCACACTTGTGTTGAAGAATTTATATCTATATCTACTTCTTCAATTAATGTGTAAATTGCATTCTTTGTGTTTAGGGTAGAAAAGAAAAGAAAAGATTTTATGCAAACATACAAACTACTTACGTAGTTTAAGAGAATTCGTGTGGATTGAATTCGGTATGGTATTGCATAACAAACTAAAATACCCAATTAATAGACTTAATAAGCTAAGTTCCTCATCCGAGATCTTAGAAACTTATGTTGTTAACGCAAGTAACTCATAAGAATTATTAAAGTCGACATATTACACAACAAACTATAAACCGGAGATATCTCGCATTGAATAATGACTTTCTATACAATGTGTGATGGTTTATAGGATCTAGTTTGCGTACTTCAATTAAAACACACTTAATCACAATACTCAAACAACTATACTCTCGAGATGTCATACATGAAATGCTTGCACTTGTTTCATGTATAGAGAGTTATAGGTCTGAAACTGTGTTTAATGAAATCACTTTCTCTCCAAAATTGATGATCATGGATATTTACTCATCAATTATGATAAATTCATGTATGTCTCTTGTGATGAATGTATGCAACTATTGTAGGAACTAATATGAGCAACTTGATCT
The DNA here is from genome assembly GCA_030686995.1 of Artemisia argyi. NCBI lineage: Eukaryota > Viridiplantae > Streptophyta > Magnoliopsida > Asterales > Asteraceae > Artemisia > Artemisia argyi. The sequence goes on along the minus strand of CM060679.1, from coordinate 39,336,774 downwards.
TTCAAATCTAACCAAACTCAAATCTAATCCAATCTAAATCCCTACTATCAACAAGGCATAATTGTCTTCCCCATGCATTACCTTCTTTCATCTCACATTATCTAGTATTACCTAATAGAATACTAGTACAAATTATTCTTACTCATTGGGCAATAGATCATCTTTATCTAAATCTAGCTCATGCTAATCTTCTATAAAAGAGTGTTTAGTATCTTACATCTCCATCACCAATTCTGCAAATAGTGGTATATCACATTTATTTATTTTCTCAAAAATGGTAACCAAATTCTTCATGAAATGTGTCAATGAGTCCTCCAACACTAATGTTTACGAGCCCTTTGAGTATCATAAGTACCGTGAAGGTCGTAATTGCGACAAGAACTTCATGTGTGCTACAAGCATAAGACAACCCTTTACCCAATCAAAAGCCTTTTCTCTAATTCATAACCTCCCTTTAGATATCTTCCCAAGGCATCTTCAAGAGTTTCATGCTAGGTACTACTTTGACCGACCTTTTCTTACTCTTAACTTCTGAATGTATGGGCATGGTTATGCTTGGAACTTAAGGAGGTTGGGAAGAGTGTTGAATGTGTCTTCAAAATGGAACATGTTTTACACAAAATCCACCGAGACCAAAACTTTCAAGAAAATCAAGCACTATCATCTAAGCACCTATGCCTTAGAAGCCCCAATTTAACCCGTTCTCATTCAAAACACCATCCTACAACCCGACTTTCACTGTGAAGAGGTTCCATCCAAGTATTGGAACAAGTCTCAACTTCACCCCAAATTGATGTCATGGGCGGAGGTCTTGTTGAAAAATGTGTTTGTTGAGGTTAAGGCATAAGAGAAGTTGCCCATCATTGTTGGATACATGCTTTATTGCATTAAGACCAATACTCCATTTAACTTTGCCTACTTCATAGCCAAAAGAATGGAAGCATTGGACTACAATGATGAGCCTCTTCCATTTGCTAGGATCATGACAAACATCTTTGACTATATCAAGAAGAAACACCCAAATGATCCATCAAGGATGATTGAAGTGGATGAAGTGTCTCCAATGGAGGATCCTTTCACAATGAACTCTCTTGACTATTGACTCCTAGTTGTAGCATGTTGTAGCATCATCTTGTAGTATCATCCTTTTGTCCCTAGTTGTTATGTGTGTTGTAGGGTTATGGTATTATGCACCATGGGTCTCATGTAATAAATTGTTGTGGAATGAAGTATCTTTTGTTTCTATATGTGTGCGTAAGTAATTATTATCCTCTATGCTCATCATTTGGCCTATTTAAGTCATGAGGGTATAATAACAATAAAGCTTTGCCATGAATAAAATACATTATTATTATGGACTAATCCATGTTGCAAGTATCCAAATGGTAACCTAACACATTTTAGACTTCCACATGTGAGGATTTCTTTGTTGTTGCATGTTGTTGTATGTTTTATGTAGCTAGGTCACCGTAAGGGTGAGGCTCTTGACCCATGGATCCCCGCCTTGGAACAAGGGGGAACAATGATCTAGGGGGAGCTATGTTCAAGGGGGAGCACGTTCGGGTGCATATTCAACCTATTCAATTTTTCCCATTATTTGGAAGTCCCGCCTTTTTGATTCGACAAAAGGGGAGAAAGAAAGCAAGAGGCGTGAAGACCAATTCAAGTTAAAGATGGCTCCACCAAATCACAAGGCAAGGTCAAGACGTAAGCTACACCAAAGGTGCGCTCTGTCTTCGCTACGTTTTTGTAATTTTATTTGCTTTCGGTTTTTATTTGTCATCATCAAAAAGGGGGTGATTGTTGAGGCAATATTATCGAGATCTCCTTATGTTTTAATGATGAAAAATAAACCTTTGAAACACATAAAATAACAAACGTTAGCCAAAGTTTCCCGACTCACATGTCTGCTCCTGACGCGCTGCCCACGCGGACGCGTGGGCAACGCGCCAGGCTTCTGTGATTGTCGGAACGAACTTTGAAAGTCGGATTTCCTCTTACCCGACTAATGGGAATCTTTCAATACAGTTATGAATATGCTATGTGCTTAATTGAGAACACTCGAAACTAGTTTTGGGATTAGAGAGACCCAACTTTTAAACTACCCATTTACGGGAAAACGCCAACTCAAGTTTTCTAACTCTCACCTCTAGCCAAGGCATTTCTAAACCTAGGGAGCTTATATATTTCACATAACATCAAGTGAAAGCATTCACATGCTCATAGCCCGTGCCTACGTGTTCTCTAATTACGTAACAAGTTTACTCTATTATTGGTCAAACAAAGTCAAAGGTCACTTTGCGTAAACGCATCCTTTCCCGCATGGGATATGCTTTACATCAAGGCAAAGCACTTGGCTTGTTTGTACCAAGGTGTTAGTTGAGTACGTCGAGTCGTGGAAAGTCACGAGTTATGAGATTATGGATTCTCGACGTTGAGTTTCTTTAGATTAGAAGTAACCTTTGAATTTCTCAAACTATAATCATGTTTGTCCAAATTATTTTCTTTCTAATGACAACTTGATTATTTCTTAATATCTTCTTAATTAATTCTTTTATAAAACTAAACCCTCCCAAAATCCTTCCCTAAATCTCATCTCCAACATTCTCTACTATCCCCTTATACTCTTACAACTTTGTCTCCCAAACTCCCACACAAGATTCCCCTTTTACATATTCCTTCCACTTTATACATTCCCAACATATTCTCTTATACAGACAAAAAAACATACTTTTCTACAAACACATACTTACATATACAACTTACGTACACACACCTTTACATTCAAAATACACAAACTTCACTCGCATACCCTTCTACACACACACAAGGCTCCCTATCTTATCAATCCTCCATATACTTTACATTCTTACACACATCCCATCTTTACAACATATTCCTTATACTCCCAACACCTTTATTTTCAAAATACACACACTAGTCACAACCATCTCATTCTCTACACACACTAGGCTCCCCATCACATCCAACTTTTACATATTCCATTACACACATCTCTTCAGTCTTACACAATCCAACTCAAACCTTATATTTCTTACACACTTTTCATCCTAACCATCCATTTCTCTTCAACACATCTCAACCATCTATTTCACCTTCTTCCCCAAGAAATGGAATATCCTCTAGCATATTCTTCTCTTAACCCAACCATGGTTCATTTCTAATGGTTAGTTATCAACACACCTATTTCTCAACCAACCATGGTTAAATCTTAACCACACCAAGGATGGAATATTCCCTTGGACATACCCTTTAACCTAACCATGGTTCACTCTCTAACCTAACCATGGTTTGTTCTCTATACACTTCTATCTAACCCAACCTTGGTTACTCCTAACTTAACCATGGTTCGTTCTTAACCCAACCTCACTCACTATTACCTATAGAGGAATATCCCATGGCATATTCTCTTCTCTCATTTATGCCATTCTACCTTTACCTAATTATCCTTTCTACTATTGTATCCTTGATAATTGGGTTTCTAATAAACAATTCACAAAACATTTTCCAAATGGGCTATTTGAGTTGGTAAACCTTAGATTGATTAATGTTAAGGTTTAGTATATGAAGTATAATTGGGGGTTTAGCAAGGGTAGGTATTTAAAATGTCCTACACTAAAAACTTGGGAAAATTGAATAGAGGGCCTGGTGCGCTGCCCAAGCGTTGACGCGTGTAGGACGCGCCTGCCTCGGTAAAATATTCCCAAGTTTGGTTCTTGGCCTATAAATACCCTCCTTGGCTCTTTTATTCCTCACCCCTTGCCATTATTCTTTCTCTCTACATTCTTTCTCTCTAATCCTCTAATTCTATCTTGTGTTCTTAGTTTATCACGCTAACATCTTTCAGAGAACACATCTCTTTACAAGGGAAGAATCACAAGAACCTAATCTACTCTTGTGACTGTGTCGAGGGTCTTCTTATCTTTACTCTTTCTATTACAATCGAGTCTCTAGGTTAGGTTAGGGCTTGGTTGATCAAATAAACTATTATTCATTCAACTGTTTGTAAGGGAGGTCTTGTGTCTTGGTAACCAAGCCTAGATCATTGGGGATCTAATTGGGGTTTGATACTTCCAGTAGAAAGTCTTGGTAGTGGTCTTGGTGACCCTTAGGTGAAGTCGAATCGCGAGATTTTTTTGCGTGGTTTCCAAGGGAAGAATACCGTTGGTGAGTAACTCCTTCTTTATGAGCATCGATATTAGCGAATATCGGTGGAGTGAATTGTAACGGTTTGTAGTCCACCGAAAGGATCATACTAGTGTAATAGTATCGGTGTCATGGATTTGCAACTGGACGTACGGATGGTATAAACCCCCCATCCCGAACCAGTACATATCGTGGTGTCTCTCTTTACTCTCTTTATATACTTTGGATTGTATTTGTGGTTGTTGTATTGATTGTACAACCACTTGGTTCTTCTTCGAGGCTTAAAGTTTTTAAATGTTCTAAAAGCCAAAGAAACCGTATTTACCCCCTTTACAGTTTTAAAAACAACATCTACTGCATATGAACATTATTCATTTCATTTAAAAGATCATGGAGCCTTGCACCCGACTGACAAGCGTGATCCTCAGTAGTCTTTGCCAATCCTAACTCCATCTCGAACGTCTTTATTCTTGTCATCAACAACTTGTTTTGGCACAATAACGTCTTGTTTCTTGCTTCAAGCTGGTTAAGCTTATTATTTTTAGCAACACAGCTTGAGCACTGCGTTAAAGAAGAGGCTTGATTCAAGTGCTTCCTTTGAAATTCAGCTTTCCGCATGAAGTATCCACACTCATAGTCCTTTGTGCCTGGCTGTTACATGTTAAGAAAATTATAAGAAATGTATTCTTGACAAACAAATTATTTACATATTTATATAACGAAGCCAACGTATAATTATTTACCACTGAAAAAGGACATGCATAATACGGTAGCCCATAATTATCTTCTGTACATGATTTCCTTTCTATAATTAATCCTCTCTTACAACGACACAAGAAAGGATTTTTTCGTTCCACCTAGCCAAAGACTTTACATAATAATTTACAACATCAATCAATAATGTTATTATTAATTTAAATATATTCTTAATCATTTACTATATAATACGAACAATTATCTACAACATAAATCAGTAATCATTCACTATGTTTTGTCGGTATAATTATTTACAACATAAATCAGTAATCATTTACAATGTTTTGTCTGTATAATTATCTACAACATGTTTTGTCGATTGTCGTATAAAGTTGCCCATTTGAATGCATCTGGGTCTCTGTACCTCCCCCATTGTGGGTGAGTAAGCGGAAATGGTGAATCTTCATCTAGCGTCAAACAAATGAAGTGAGCACAGGAGTCCTCCCTCACACGGGCAATCACAAGGGGGCCAGTTCCTTGTGATAAGTTTGGACCGGTAAAAAGCGGAAAACATGTGTTCCAACCCCATTGGGATATAAATACAACAGGTCGGTTAATCAATGAAGCAATAACCAATCCCGTGTTAGGCATAATCATCCAGCGATCTATCGGTGCACCTCCATCAAACCAGTTTACTGACCAGCGAATTCGGTTAAAGTCAGTTTGCGACCACATACTTATGTAAAGTAAATTATTTCTGTCTAACTCTTGCAATGATATCCGTCTTACTTCGTGCCATCTATTTTCGTCTTGAGCAATACCGTGGGCAACACACCGAAACCCACAATTTCCATCACCTAGCACATTATGTATACTTATTACGTATGGACGGAAAATCTCTGGAATATGCTCAATAAAATAGTCGCTAACACTATCTCCAACGTATATTTGTGTCTTATACTTTGTTGAACTCTAGGACCCGTGTAAGAACTATGTCTTGAAGGTTCTTTGTTCAAGTTCGGGACTTTTTTAGATCTTGAATTTGTGCTTCTTCGGTGATCTACGGTTGGTACTTCATTCAAGTCCGGAACTTTTGTAGCCTTAGACCTTTTGTCCTTTGCGCTCGGACGTCCACGGGTATTTTTCTGAACAACAGGTTCACGTGTGTCAATAGATTCAGGTTGGTATATCCCTCTTATCTTCGTTAACATATTTTTCTTGACAAATGAAGACGCTTTGCTAAAAACATTCTTGAATTGTCGCATGTCATTTTCAAAAGAACCATCATCATCAGGTTCACTAGAAGGGCCATCTTTAAGTGCAAGAGTATTGACAATAGGCCACGGAATAGACAGAGTTCTCCAAAATATATTAATTGCATCATGTGGAATGGGCCAATCTGCATTCATTAAAAGTGACTTATATAAATTACTTATATTAATGGGGAAAATAACTTGATAGTTATAAATTTAATGTTGGGATATGAAGATCAAAGTACTTCTGATGTTCAAAGTACTACTTGTGTCAAAGTGCTGCTCATGGTCAAAGTACTGCTCGTGCATGAAGAATGTTCAAAGTACTTCTAAGATAAAGGACTGATATGCAAAATCGTTTAAGGATTGTTATGTAATATTATTAGAATATTCTAGAATTAGTTAGAGTTAGTTTACTTGTGATGAGGCGAAAAGTGTACTGCTTTTAAGGGGTCATTTAAGCCCGAATTCGAGATTATTTGATCAGTTATTGCCCTTAATCGTTCCTTTTGTCGTTTTAGGTACTTTTGAGGAGAAATCTGGAAAAGGAAGCATTTTGGACGTTTTTGGAGCATAAAAGTGAAGAAAACGGCTAAGTCTCAAAATTCCTTGCTGGAACAGTACTTGACGGCGTCAAGATTTTACAAGTGATGGCGTCAAGAGTTACAAAAGAGGTGGATATGGAACTTATAACGTGACGGCCCAGAGAGTTTTCAAGCTTATTGGCCTGACGGCGAACCAAGGCTGTCAGGGTCCAAACACACGTGATGGCCCAGAGTGATTTCCTACATGACGGCTCACAAATGGATCTAGGCAATACGAATTTTATCATGGAGGCGAGTTGACGGCGCCGCAAGTTAATACATGACACCGTCAAGGTGTAAAATCTATATATAATTTTCCAATTTTCATTCATTAGGGTGCAACTTTGAGGGAATAAACCCTAGACGAATTTTCCAGCTTTTTCAAGGGTTTCAACCCCTTGACTCTTCCATGTTCAATTGAAGATAAGTATTCATTCAAATCATTCGATATGTCTATGTGTTGTGTGATTATATCTTACACTTGTGTTCTCTTTAACATGCTAGGCTAGATCTTTCTTGTGTTTGCTTAGATGTAGTGAAACCTAGATGTTGATTATGGGGTGATTATATCTTACGCTTGTGTTCTCTGTCACTAATCCAACATTAACCAACCTCATCCTCGGGAAACCATTTGTTAATGAAATGAGAGTGATCCTTGATGAGAAGGATGGTAGTGCATTATTCACCAATGGCGTCAGGAAAGTGATTTTTTGAAAGGGTAATGAGGAAGTGTATGAGTACCGTTCATCACTAGATTGTAATGCATATGGATCACAGGATGGAAGATCGGAAAGGATAAAGCGGCGTGATCCGAATAACCTCAAAATCCCTTGTATGATTGGTCACAAGTATTTCGATAATGTCTACATTGACGTGTCTCTACCAAAGAATTTTATGTCCCTGTTCCATTATAATAATATTTGCAGATGGGGGATGATTTATAAAGGAGAAAATGTTGTTGGTAGAGATCATGAAATCCAGGTATTCATAGGAAATATGGCATTCACAATGGACTTTACGATCGTTGACAACATTGAGGATTATATCGACCCAAGGTTATCGCAAGTTGTTTTCGGAGCGCCCTTTTGTGAAATCACTAACTTAATGGTTGACGACCGGAACGGAATCATGACTTTCACTAATGGAATTAGGAGGGTGTCATACCAAATGCCATACAAGAGGAAAGAATTCAAAGGAATTGATTGTGACGGACTTGATAAGCTAGGTTCTCAACTTGTTTTATGTGATGAAGATGTTCGGAGTGGATGTAAAAACATCTTTGATTTATCATGTGGATTCTTTAAGGATTTTAGTAAGCTTGGATCCAAGTATCGGGAAGATGTTTTTGAGTTTGAAGACCCAAAATACCTGCACTATGAAAGCGATCCCAATATTAGAGATGACCTAGAGAATGAGACCAATGATGAAGTCATGTAATTGCCCATGACCTTGAGTCTAGCTACAAGACTCGTAAATAAAGAAAAGCGCTTCTTGGGAGGCAACCCATATTTTGTGTGATTTTTATTTGTTTGATGTTATTTGATTCCGTATGCATGTTTTATTTTTATTATTGGTAGATCATGTTTCAAACTAAAATTGTGAAAATTCTTTATTTTGTTGTTTAACTTCATATAAAGGTAGTTTGCAAAAGCTAAATGTAAGGGGAAACCCCAAATTTGTTTATAAGAATGAAAATGATCTTGATTCGCCACAATAATAAATGAACATCTATATTAGTATTTGTTAGAGTCAAATGCTTGTATCGAGTCATAATGATGTTTTGCAGGATTTTCCAGGAAGTAGGACATAAGTTTTTCCAGAAATTTTCCGAAAACTTAACATAAATATTTCTGCAGGTCACTTCTGACGGCGTCAGGGTTTAACACCTGACGTCGTCACGTGTAAAATTCTGGAAATTTTGCGAGTTTTGTTTTTCTAACGGAGTCTTAAAGTTTTTGTTAATTCTTTAGTTTTATAAACTCCAGGAAATCTGCAAACATTCATTCCACAAGCATTATATCTTAAATTGATTTCTAGGATTTGTTAGTATATATAGATTGCCGCCGATTTTACGCGAGGTTGCCTTGATTGTTTTCTTAGGTTTAACAGGTTATGTATGACAAGAAGATGATTTATATTTCTGGAAGGGAAGCTTTGAACGTTCATTTTCTTGGAGGAAGATCTAACCTTGTTAACACACTATCCACACCGAACGAATCAGGGGAGTATTTGTTTTCATTCTTTTACCTATTTTACTTTTACATTCTTTAATTGAACATTGGGGACAATGTTCATCCTAAGTGTAAGGGGAGGGTAAATGATGATACCTTATAGGATACTATTGCACTTGAGTTTGTTTGTTCGATGGTAGGTGTGTAATAAAACTAAGAGAAATACTTGTTGGTGTAATTTTAGTGCCAAATTTAAAATTTTTTACAAGATTTAGGAGTGAAACTTTAGCCTTAACAAGCGTCTCATGGATAGGAGTTGTATGACTAGCACAAAACCGTACCATTTAGAAAAAAAATTTCACCCAAATATGTGAGGTTCGCCTTTAGATTTGATAGGAAAAGCATTCATTATTAGTGCTTATGAGTGTATCGGTAGCATTTAGATTCTAGAACTTGCGTTAGTGATGCATCCCGAGACCGCTAGTGAGACTACATTCGTGTAGTAGGATTTACTACATGATAAGAAGAATTAGAATCACACTTGTGTTAAACCCGTATCATAATTACTTGACCATTTAAGTCATATTACTTGACTAATAAAGTCAATTAATTTTCCCACACCTTAGCGTTGTACTCATTTTTATTACACGATACCCCTAGTACACCCCTCCGAGCCTATCTTTTCATTTCTAACTTTAAGCATTTTACTTAAAGGAATAATTTGTTACAACCCACCCAAATGTGCAACCAAATCGCCTTAGCCTTCCGTGTATGCACTCATCTTTAGTGCATTATTGTTACATGTTAAACCCTTAGATAATTATCTAATTGATTACATGGTTGCTAAGTCGAGTCATATCTTGTACATATTGTTTTGGGACTCATGGGACTCATGGGTAAAGTACTTGTGTTATGCAGTAATGGGGAAGAACATCGTATATTACCCCCATATGTGCATTAATCTTAAAAAGTACTCCAAGTGTTTTGATTATCTTGATTCGAGTCATTTGAGTAGTTTATTGTAAAGTATGTAAAAATTCAAGTGTAAGGGGAATGTACATTCCCTATGATGTATTATTTTGAATGGTAGGGTAAAAGTGTATGCAAAAAAAAATAAAAAAATAAAAAATTTGAAAAAATTAAGAAAAAGAAAAAAAAAATAGAAAAAAAAAGAAAAAGAGAAACATACGGACTACCATCCCGTTTCATTCTATGTTTGTTTTATGTTTTTGTTATCTGTGATTTATTAGCTTAAGTCGAGTCGAGTCTTGGCTTAGCAACACCATATTGTACATGTAATTAACCAAGATGATTAACTCGCCACCAGTAAATATTTCCTTTATCCAACAAAACCGTGTTTTCCATATCCCTACACCTAACGTTATAACCCTTCAAAAGACCTCTTTGATAGTTTATCCTAGGTGCTTACGCCAAGTGGTGGAGGTTTGATCCTTTCCCAAGCCTATGGTAATCTATTTTCTATGACAGGTAGTGAGAGATGTTTTCCATTTCCTTATTGTGATATATACTTTATTACACCCGAGAGATTTCGTATCTAAACACTATTTGTGAGGTGCTAGTGTATGACCTCCGTGCTTGTTTTTGGTTTTTAGTGGAATGATTATTTGTTGTAATTACTTTTATATTACTGTTAAATGACCCCTAACTTGTATTTTGATTAGAATAAAAACGCATTTGCTTGAGGACAAGCAAATCTCAAGTGTAAGGGTATTTGATGAGGCGAAAAGTGTACCGCTTTTAAGGGGTCATTTAAGCCCGAATTTGAGATTATTTGATCAATTATTGCCCTGAATTGTTCCTTTTATCATTTTAGGTACTTTTGAGGAGAAATCTGGAAAAGGAAGCATTTTGGACGTTTTTGGAGCATCAAACTGAAGAAAACGTCTAAGTCTCAAAATTCCTTGCTGGAATAGTACTAGACGGCGTCAAGCTTTTACAAGTGATGGCATCAAGATTACAAAAGAGGTGGATATGGAACTTACAACGTGACGGCCCAGAGAGTTTTCAAGCTTATTGGCCTGACGGCGTCACCAAGGGCGTCAGGGTCCAAACACACATGACGGCCCAGAGTGATATCCTACATGACGGCGTCACAAATGGATCTAGGCAATACGAATTTTGTCATGGCGGCGAGTTGACGGCGTCACAAGTTAATACATGACGCCGTCAAGGTGTAAAATCTATATATAGTTTTCCAATTTTCATTCATTAGGGTGCAACTTTGAGGGAATAAACCCTAGACGAATTTTCTAGCTTTTTCAAGGGTTTCAACCCCTTGATTATTCCATGTTCAATTGAAGATAAGTATTCATTCAAATCATTCAATATGTCTATGTGTTGTGTGATTATATCTTACGCTTGTCTTCTCTTTAACATGCTAGGCTAGATATTTCTTGTGTTTGCTTAGATGTAGTGAAACCTAGATGTTGATTATGGGTTGATTGTTTGTTTATAATTGTTATGGATGATTGTATTCGATGTTAGGCTTAAAAAAAACTGGCAGACTTGCATTGGTAACTTGCTTGAACGTCTTAAGAAACATGATCGGATGTGTACTACGATTTTTGGTTGTATTTAATGCGTAATAGAATTCAAATGATCCCATGTTAGGAGCTATTAACGGCTTGACATAGGAGTGAAGTAGGATCTTATAGAGTTAGGGAATATTGTACACGGCCCTACGACTAGTATTAAGGAATATGACCCGTCATCCATGCAATTGTAACAAGCTAATCAACCTGTAAAAGATATCTAGGGAGTAATGAAATCTAAGTAAACACAACTTTACTCATTATTGTTTCCACCACATTAGTATAATAGTTTTATTTTCATTTATGTTATTTTATTTTGATTGCATCTTTAGTTTATTGGGTTAGTTGGCTAGCAACTAATTCCGCCCACTCCTTCAAAACCCGAGATTTTACTTGCTTTCTATAAAATATAAAAATACAAAAAGAATCATCCCTCACCTCTAAACCTAGTTTATTAGGCTTTCTAATCCTAGCGACACTATTCCTGAGTTGAACGATCAATCCCCCAGTACTTGTCACTATACTATACTACAACGATCAGGTATACTGCCTGGTGGGGTTGTAAGGTTCTTAAGATCCCTTGAGAGGTAAAACCTGTTGCGAGGGCGCAATTCCTACGTATCAACTTGTCATTCAAGTATTGTAAACTGACTTAAGGTTTTCCCTGTGCCTATAAAAGGAGCCTTAGGATGGTATTAAACGTACGAGTACATGCACATGATTTCATAGATTAGAGAATACGATATTAGAGAGTTAGGGATTGTTAGTTAATCTGTGTAAGATAAGCAGGTTCAAGTTGGTTTTAATATAATTATTCAAAGTTCTTCTTAGCTTTGTGTTAGTAGATTCCGCATACTTTACAAGGTTACATCAGTGTTTCATTGTTAGTAGTTTTGAGTTATTCAAGATTGCTAAGACCATTACAAGTTATAGTTAAGTTTGGTCAAAATATATCGATCCAACAAGTGGTAATGTTGTCATTGATGAACCTGTATCAATTGAAGGACAACCTACACCACCTAAGCCAACCTTGCCAGGAGTTACAAAAAGAAATCAAGATAAGGCTCTCAACATACTGCGTTCTGCTATTCCTGATGGTCACCTATTAAAGTTTCATGATGCTAAGGATGCAAAACAACTATGGGCTGCTATTAAGACAAGATTTGGAGGTAATGATGCTTCCAAGAAGATGCATAGAAACCTATTGAAGCAACAGTTTGAAACATTCACTGTTGGTGAAAGAGAAAGCCTTGACTCTGCCTAAGACAGATATCAAAATCTACTCAGTATGCTAGAGTTATATGGAGCAGAGGCATCTGTTGAAGCTTCAAACCTAAAGTTCTTGAGAAGTTTGCCATCTACATGGCATGTGGTTGCTACTATGATTAGAGGATAACCTGGTTTGGATACTATGGACTTTGATGATCTCTACAACAATTTATAGGTGTATGAGCATGAGATGAAGGGTAACAAAGGTTCAAGTTCTCATAACATTGCTTTGTGTCTTCTGAAAACAGAGGTAGTACTTCCACTAAAAGTACTGCTTACCCTGTCCAAAGTACTGTTGTAGAGAAACAACACCCCTGTACAACCATGGTCACTACCACTTCATCCTCATCAAACAACACCAACTCAGATGATGTTCTATGTTAATTCTTTGCTCAACAAGCCACTCTACCTGTTACATATCAAGAAGATGTCTTGCAAATTGATGATGATGCTCTAGAAGAAATTGACATAAGATGGCAGGTTTCCATGATCACTGCAAGGATCAAGAAGTTCATGAACAAGACAGGGAGAGGTATTGATTTTAAAGCTAAGCAGGATATAGCATTTGATAAATCTAAGATTGAATGCTTCAATTGTCAAAAGACTTGTCACTTTGCAAGGGAATGCAAGTTTGCAAAGTATCAGGCAAACAAAATGATTAAAAAACTCAAGGTTGAAAGAAAGGAGGTTCCTATTGCTGAACTAAAGTCACAAGCTTTGGTGGCTCAAGAAAATCTATCAGAGGTTGACTGGAGTAATGAATTTGATGATGAACCAGTAACCTACTCTATGGTTGCATTGGAAGAAGTTGATTGGAGCACAACTTTTGATGAGGAACCAGGATATGCTGCTTTGGAATCAAGAGATGGTCTAGGAAGCTTTGATTGGAGCATGGAAATTGAAGAAGAACTTGTTCAGCTTGCTATGGTAGCTACTTCACCAAGTTCATCTACTATCTGTGAGGTATGCTCTAAATGTAGTAATTCTTATCAAAAATTGCTTAAAGAATATGAAACTGAAAGAGACAATTATAGAAGGGCTAGGTTTGAGATAGCTGGTTACCAATTGACTTTAGAGTCAATGGAAGCCAAGATAATCACTCATGAAAATAATGAAGTAGCTTGGGTAGAAAAATATGAACAACAAGATTATCAATTAAAGTTAAGTGAGCGGAAGTTAGGATGTAAGGTTTCTGAACTAGAAAAGGTCACTAAAGAAAGAGATAAGTTGTTAGCAAAACTTGCTAGTTGGAAAGAATCAGGTCTGTCACATGTTAGTTTTGTTGAAAAACAAAGAACAACAAACATTAAAACTGGCCTAGGTTATGATGATAGTAGTTCAGAAGAAATCCCAACTAGGAACAAGGAACTAAGTCTTTCAGAAGAGACCTCAACTAGTGATGAAGAATTCATAAGCTTAGAGGAAAACACATCTAGTGATGAGGAATCACCTTGTTCAACACCTCCTGAATTTAAGAAAGACAATGGATACAATGAAGTTCCTCCACCCACATGTAGTTTCCAACCACCTAGAACAGATGTTTCTTGTTTTGGTGTAGACAATTTGGAGTTTAGGAAAAAGCTTAAAGGTCAATCTAATCCAAGTCAATCTAGTTCTTAGTCCTTAAGGGAAACTGTTGAGAAACCTAGGGATGATAACAAGGGTTCAGGGAATGATAATGTCTTTTCAAAACAAGCAGTACTTCCAAAAACTTCTCAAAGTACTGTTGATCATTCAGCAGTACCTTCAAGACAATCTTTTCAAAATACTGCAAATTTTAGAAAACCTTTTGGAAGAGGATTTGGGAATATGGGTCCAAAGTTATGTTATGTATGCTATAGTCCTCCCCATTTGATTAAGGACTGTGATTATCACTCAGAATACTTAAGCAAATTCCCAAAGACCACATCTGCAATCCATAAGCACAGGGAGAATAAACCAAAGGAGAATAAACCAGTTTGGAATCACTCACATAGGGTTAACCATAGTGATTTCTCAAAATATTATAGGTACCCTCACCAGAAAAGACCATTTTCCAAACCCCCAGTACCTTCAAGAGATACTTTTCAAAATACTGGTAAAACACTACCTTCTCAAAGTACTGTTAGGAATTCACCCAATTAAAGTACTGCTAGCACTTCTTCAAAAGTAAGACCAAGGAAGTTCAATTCCTACAAACATAGAAGGCCTTACACCTCAAAAAGAGTACCTAGATCTAAGAACCCAATACCAACTGTTAAAACTAAATGGGTTAAGAAAGAAAGTATTGTTGGGGAAGAAACAGTACTTTCAGAGAATAAGAGTGAAAAAGGGAGTGTTGACAAGAATCAAACCACAGGTTTTGGAAACAAAGACATTAATTCTTGATAGTACTTTCAAAAATAGTGGAGATTACATACTCAAAGAATTTGAGTATGTCACTCCACAAGGGGAACACAAGTCAGTAATGGCTTGGGTTCCTAAAAGAAACTAACCCTTTTCATCTTTATACAGGGCAACCCAGAAGAGGAGCTTAAAGATCATATTATCATTGTTAGTGGTTGCTCTGGAAGCATGACAAAAGACAAGGAGCTCTTGTCAGACTTTAAGGCTTATTTTGGAGGAAGAGTTGCATTGGGAATGATCCTGATGGAGGGAGAATCACTGGCATAGGAACCATCAAGACAGGATCCATTGATTTTGAGAATGTTAGATATGTGAAGGAGCTTAAATTCAATCTTTTTTCAGTATCTCAGATTTGTGACAAGAAATATCCTATGTTATTCCTTGACACAGAATGTCTTATTCTCTCCCCTAAGTTTAAGTTAGATGATGAAAACTTGGTAATGCTAAGAGTACCAAGAACCAATGATGTGTACAGCTTAGATTTGAAGAATATCAATCCTACTGAAAGAGCAGCTTGTTTAGTAGCAAGGGTAACAATGGAAGAAGAACATCAATGGCACAAAAGATTAGGGCATGTAAATTTCAAGAACATCAACAAATTAGTCAAAGGCAATTTAGTCAGAGGTTTACCCTCTAAAACATACAAGAATGATAACTCATGTCTGGCTTGCAAGAAGGGTAAACAACACAAGGCTTCATGTAAAAATATTAAAGAAAGAACTATTAGAGAGCCTTTGGAATTGTTGCATATGGATCTGTTTGGACCTGTTTTTGTTGCAAGTTTAAACAAGAAGAAGTACTGTTTGGTTATAAAAGATGATTGTAGCAGATTTAGTTGGGTCTTTTTCTTGGGATTTAAAGATGAAACCTTTGATGCTATTCATGATCTTATAATAGCCCTTGAAAATCAGTTGAGACTCAAAGTTAGATCTATCAGATGTGATAAGGGACTGAATTCAAGAATCAGCTTATGGATGAGTTTTGGGCCAAGAAAAGAATAAAGAGGGAGTTTAGCATTACTAGAACTCCACAACAGAATGGAGTTGCAGAAAGGAAGAATAGAACTTTGATAGAAGCAGCAAGGACAATGCTTGCAGATTCTCGATTACTTGTTCCATTTTGGGCTGAAGCTGTAAGTGCTGCTTGTTATGTGTTGAATAGAGTATCAGTGACAAAACCTCAGATGAAGACACCTTATGAGTTACTTATGGGACAGAAACCAAACATTAAGTTTATGAAACCTTTTGGCTATCCACTAACTATTCTTAATACTGTTGATACTCTGGGAAAGTTTGATGGCAAGTCAGATGAAAGATACTTATTGGGTTACTGTACCAATACTAAAGGATTTAGAGTGTACAACAGGGCTACCAAGAAGGTTCATAAATGTCTTCATGTTGAGTTTCTTGAAGATCAAGAAAATAAAAAAGGTAAAGGTCCAGATTGGATGTTTGATCTTGATATTTTGGCCTCATCCATGAATTATGTGCCTGTTAGAGAAGAAAATCAAGCTGTTCACAATGAAGAAGAATTACAATACATTGTTCATGGAGTCAATATGAGATCCGAAGATGTTCCTGATGAAGAATCCATTGAAAAGAAGAAAAGTACTTTTGAACCTCAAAGTATTGTTGAACCTTAAAGTACTGTTGAACCTCAAAGTACTGTTCAACCAAACTCCACAGTATCTGATGAATACCAAGCTATCCAAGATGAGCTTAATAGGATGCTTCTTCAAGAAACTATTGCAAAATCCTATGAAGATGATCAAAGGAGAGCTTATGAAGCAGAAAAGAAGAAGGATAAAGGCACAAATGACTCTGACAGTACTTTGCATCAAAGTACTACTGATCCATTTGAAAGTACTTCAAATGTCTTAGATACATCAAATTGGATCAATACTGATGATTTGAATGATCCAAACATGCCTACCTTAGAAGATACTGATGATGAGTTGGAGAAAGAAGGCATTTTCTCAGATTCCTATGAAGTCCCTGATTTCACAAATTTGGAAGATAATCTTGAAGTTTCACCAACTCCTACATTGAGAATTCATAAAGATCATCCTGTCAGTAAGATTATTGGACCTTATACCTCATGAGTGCTCACAAGAACAAAAGCTAAGAATCTCTCTCAGCAACATACTTCTTTACTTAGCTTTGTTTATAAACAAAACAGGGTGAATCACAAGGATCAGCAATTGTGCTTATTTGCTTGCTTTCTGTCTCAAGAGGAACCTAAGACAGTATCTCAAGAATTAGCTAAAGAGAGTTGGGTTGAAGCCATGCAAGAAGAACTTCTACAATTCAAGCTTCAAGAAGTATGGGTATTATGTGATTTACCTGATGGTAAAAGATTAATTGGTACAAAATGGGTCTTCAGAGTTAAGAGAGATGAAAGAGGGATGTCATCAAGAATAAAGCAAGATTAGTTGCTCAAGGTTACAGACAAGAAGAAGGGGTAGACTATGATGAAGTGTTTGTCCTGTGGCAAGAATTGAAGCCATAAGTTTGTTTCTGGCTTTTGCATCATATATGGGCTTTCCTGTATATCAAATGGATGTTAAGAGTGCTTTTCTTTATGGCACTATCACAGAGGAAGTCTATGTCAAACAACCTCCTGGTTTTGAAGATCCTGCACATCCAAACAAAGTCTACAAGGTTATTAAGGCTCTGTATGGCCTCCATCAAGCCCCTAGAGCTTGGTATGAAAGACTCGCCACTTTTCTATTGCAACATGGTTACAGGAGAGGTGCCATTGATAAGACCTTGTTTATCAAAAGAGACAAAAGGGACATTATGCTTGTCCAAGTGTATGTGGATGACATTATCTTTGGAGCCACAAAACAGTCAATGGTGAAAGAGTTTGAGCAGCTCATGCAACAAGAATTTCAAATGAGTTCTGATTGTAGAATATTTCGCACTACCAGGCCTTCGATGGTGATCAAAGGAAATGAGGGGTGTTGTGATTACGCCAAGCTTGGATATAACCTGAAATAAGAAATACTAAAACACTACGTTAAGTGATTGCGCAAGGGTTGAGCCCTGCGAACCACCTCCGGCGTGTGAATAAGTGATCGGTATGAGAGTTTTAAGTATAAGCGTAGTAAAATAAGGTGAGAGAGATTGCATACCAGATTTTTCATTGTCCAGGACTATTTATAGGTGAAGAAAATGGTCCTGGAGAGTGATCACACGTTTTAGAGAGATCATGGGGGCGTCCAATGATTTGTGGTAACCGCTAGGGTTTAGTGTCCCACTCCTCCAGGTTTAGCGGGGGTGCTAAGGAGGAAGAGGAGACGTGGGTAAGACTTGGTCTCACCAGTATTTGGACTTGGCATTGTTCCGTCCTTAAAACTTATCGAGAGATACCCCAAAGGGCTTAATCCTTTGATTGGCGAATTCCCACTTGGTAACTAGATCATTGATGATTAGTTTTACGCCAAAGAAAGTTTTAGGAGGCTTGCCAGAGCCTTCAATTATGTAGGTTACGATCAGAATCGAAGGGGTGTCCTTCGACCTAATCGGAGGGTACATCATCAAGCCCCCCAGTTGAAAGTTAGATATGCGTACAAGAATATGTTGCTTTCAACTCTATCGTAATTCAATGCTTTCACCATATTCTCGAAAATTGGATACGATGAATTTTTGAAATACAAAGGTGCATTAAATGCGTATGCTTAGGACCTATCCGTTTAACAAAAGAATGTAACGGCATAATTATTGGTAAGCGCAACCAACTTTCAAAATTTAAAGTATTGAGCAGATATAATTATGTGTAATATAAATACCAGTGCACCGCAAATTCTAAATCACAACTCTTTCCTCTGCAACTTTCACAAAGCTGTGACCTGTTAATCGGCAACGATCAAAAGGTAAACTTCTTCCCCCATCTTGTAATTAGGCCCTTTAGGTATTACCGGGTAACCATGAGTATGGATGCAAAACGTATTATAAGACAACAAAAATGTACTCTTTCCAGAGAAGCCTGAACCCTCTTTCTAGATGATTACCCAATACCCAAAGAACACAAAGTTATTCTCCTAAAAAATAATCAGAGTATTTATGACGCCCCTAAAGGGTATGTGGCCCTGTATACCCATGCCTTTACCCGTTCAAATCTAAGAATACCCCTGCACCCATTGTTTCTAGAGTTGCTACAATATTATAAGGTGCATATTTCAAGGTTTAATCCGTTTGGACTGGCCAAACTTACCACTTACATAGTAATGTGTAAGGCATATGGGTATGAGCCCACACTAAATGTGCTTCGAGGTTTTCTTAACCTGTGTCTAGGGGAGATTGGTTGACACTGTCGAAGAGGAATGATGAAAATGTGCCCGTGCTAATCACCAAACCTTTCACAAATATAACAAACTGGAAAGGGAAATTCTTTTATGTACAAGATACCATCATACCTTCAGGCTATCCAGCACTCTTGAATGAAGCATTTCGGTTCGACCGCAAGAAATTCAATGATCAACTTCCCCTCAATGTTCAAACTGAACCACTTTATCAACGTCTTGCCAGACATCCCATTAATGTGCAGACCTTTCCAGAACCCATCCTTTTTATGGCTGGTCTTGTGGACCATTGGGAAGGATCTCCTTTGTCGCCACAAATCCATTGTGATGGCCATAGTATGTATATGCAACTTGTCATAAATAAATAACATATCTGATTATATTTATGTATCTGTTTATATTGAAGTAATGGCTTTCAGGAACTTCATCGTATCGGATGGTGCAAAGGAAGCTAGCTTCATTCCCAGGGAACCTAGAGAATACAGCTACAGGGTGGGTTCTCCGTCAACATCAGTCAACAATAATGACGTAGATGCTATGGCGCTAGAGCCGACGGTGATGATTGATCAAGAGGTGGTTCCTCTTAATGCTGAGGAGGGGTCTTTGAAAATCAAAGCCCATCCTGACGTGGAGATCCTTTCCTCCGATGATGTCCCCAAAGCGTATGCCAGTACCTCCGGCATAGCTGACAGGGTATGTGAAAGGAAAGGGACTGAGATGAAGGCTTCAAAACCCCCAATCAAGAGGAAACTTGACATACCCACTCTTTTATCTAGATCTTCGAAGAAGAAGAACTCCCAAGATAAGGTTGTTGCTGCCATAACCTCCGAAGGCTCGGATGATGAAGATATTCATGGTAAGAGCTCACTACAACCCATATACTTCCACAAAATTATTTGAAAGCTTCAAACCGTTCTTAATTCGATAATGTGCAGGTTTATCAAATACTTAGGAACTCCTCAACTCTCAAGCTTGTCACCGATTGGTTGAAGGTGTTGTTCCAGGTCAGTGGAAGGGAGCCCTTGACAATATGTCAATAGAGCAGCTATTTGATCTTCATGATAAAAGCTACCCAAGGCAGGCTATGCTAGACAACCATCTTAATAGTCGAACAAGGGAGCTGGTACAGACTGTTAAAAATGCTAAAGAAGAGTTGAATGTAGTTCTGGCTCGAGAAAAACATAGAGAGCAGTTAATCACTGACTTGAAGTCAAAGTGTGACAGAGCTACAGAGGATATTGAGAAGAATCCCATTGTGAAAGATCTTCGATCCAACGTCATGAAACTTGCTACTCGACTAAAGGAAGCCTAAGCTGAGTGTGGTAGGCTCAAAATGGAGGAGGCCAAAGCGATTGGGCTAAAAGAGAGAGTATATGTACTTGAGTCGAAGTATGCAAGTCTTAAATCGGAAAAGAACAGACTTATGGAACAAAAAACCAAGTTGCAACAGGAGACAGGTGCCCTAAACCTTCGATGTGAAAGTCTTCAGAAAGATAGGGCAGATGTGGTAGCCAAAGTTATTCCTTACATTGCTATGGAGTTGTATCATAGTGATGAGGTCGAACAAGTGGTGGCCAACTTAGTAAATGCTGCTATGTTCCATGGGAAATGTACTACCCTGAAGGAGATTGCTGAAACTGGGAAGCATGTTATCTTATCGAAGGTTCCTTACTATCGTACTTCACATGGAAAGGAATATGATGATGCTAGCAATGCATTTGCTTCGGCAGACTTTCCCTTTCTTTCAAAGGTTACTAAAGATCCGAAAGCTTCCATTGAGAAACTGTTATCGAAGAAGCCTAGTAGCATTCAGCCATCTTCGCCAAGTAGGAGAGGCTCCGGTGTGAAGTTTCCCGCTCGTCAAGAGGATCCCTCCTTATCAAAGAACACATAAATACTGCCTTGTTGGCAATGGTTTATACCGAGGGTGGTTTGTACCCTCCGAATATGTTTTTCATTGCTACTTTGATTTTTAGGATGTTTGCTTATCGGTTATCTACTTGCTATAGGATGTTCTTTTCATTTATCCTTTGATTATATTATTCTCTTCTCTCAACGTTAGTTATCAACGTTAATATACAACCTAAGGTTACTGTAGACGAGTATCCTTATTGCGTGTATTTTGAACCAAGATTTTTAGCAATCGTATAATTTAATTGCTGACAGAGGGTTGCGACCCACTCCATCTTTTTCCTTATAGTCATAGGGCTCTTTAGTGCCCATAGATATTTTAGGAAAGTCAATGTGAATTATAATGGATGTCATGTGCAGGACATAAATATCATCCTTCGATCATTGAGACTTGTAGTACTTGGCTGAATAAATCTTTGTTGTAAAAAACGAAACAAGAGATTTAAAGGAAATACGTTGTATCATTAATTGGGTAGGGAGGATTACATAATTTTATGAAATGAATACTAAGACACCTACCATTAATGCTTGTTTCCCGAATGAGAAGAGTTCAATGCGTGAATTGGAAAGAAACATATTCTCTGAAAGGTGTAAGTTTTATATGTAAAACTTACGAAGGTTGGTGCCATTCCATGTCCTGTCAACTTCTTCTCCAAAGATTGTTGCTAACTTATAAGCTCCGTTACCGTAGGCTTCGGCTACTACGTAAGGCCCTTCCCTTGTTGGTCCCAAGTTCCCTTGGTATTCGGCTTTGCTTGCGCTGTTAAGTCGAAGGACATATTCGCCTGGTTTGAAACTTGAGGGTCGAACCTTGCTGTTGTAATATTTTTCTAACTTGTGTTTGTACGTAGCCTCTCTGATAGAGGCTATTTCTCTTCGTTCTTCAAGTAGATCCAGATTCTCTCGAAGCTTTTCCTCATTTTCCGAGGATTCGAAGTTCATAATGCGCTCTGTTTCCACGCTTATCTCTGATGGGATGACAGCTTATGTGCCATAAGTAAGGCTGAAAGGTGTTTCCCCGTGACTCGACTTGGGATGTGTCCTATGAGCCCAGAGAACTTGGGGTAATTCGTCTACCCATCCTTGGTGACTTCGTCCTAGCCTTCTTTCGATTCCATTGATAATATCTCTATTGGTAACTTCTACTTGACCATTACCTTGGGGATGGTATACGGATGTGAATGATTGCTTGATTTTTAAACCGTTTCAAAAAGTAGGAAATCCCCCTTCGGCAAATTGCTTCCCATTGTCAGAGATGATGATGTGAGGGACTCCAAGCGACAAACGATGTGTTCCCATACGAATTTCTCCATGTGTCTGCCTGTCACAGATGCCAAAGGCTTGGCTTCAACCAATTTGGTGAAGTAGTCGATAGCTACGACCAAAAACTTCACTCCTCCTGGTGCTACTGGCAGAGGTCCTACTATGTCAATTCCCCATTGGGAAAAAGGCCACACAGATGACAGAGGTCATATATTGTTTATGTAGTCTTGGGACCTTCGAATGGATCTGACAAGATTCGCATTTATGTGTTATTTCCATTGCATCTCTGTGCATTGATGGCCAGTAGTACCCCAATTTCATAATTTTAGAGACAACAGATCGGGATCCTGCGTGTAGGCTACACGATCCTTCGTGAACTTCATTGATTATGTTGGTAGCCTATTTAGGTCCGACACAACGAAGCCATGGGGATAGGAAGGATCGTCTGTAGAGGTGATCTCCTATTATCTTGTATTGAGGAGCTTTAACTCTGACTTTTCTTGCTAGTTTTGGATCTTCCGACAGAATGCCGCTTATTAAGTACTCCCGTATCGGAGTCATCCAATTACCTTATTCCTCGGATATTATATCAGATACTTCCTTCCTTTGGATAGATCTTTCACCTAGCACCTCAACTAAGACTTCTTTCGTTAAGTGAGCGAAGGCCATTGAGGCTAATTTACTTAACGCATCTGCCTTCTTGTTTTAGTTCCTTTAGACGTGCTCAATAGTGTAGGATTCAAATCCCTGTAGAATTTCTTTTGCTTTATCCATGTATTGTTTAATTGTGGACTGCCTTGCCTCATAAGAACCCTTGATTTGATTGACGACAAGCTGTAAGTCAACAAAAATCAAAAGATTGCGTACCAACATGTCTTTAGCTAGGCGTAGGCCTGCTAACAAAGCTTCGTATTCTGCTTCGTTGTTGGTTGCCTCAAATTCGAATCGCAGTGCATAAGTGTATTCTTTTCCTTCTGGATTAACTAACATCAGTCCTGCCCCTAAACCGTCGGAGCTTGAGGCTCCATCTGTGAATAACTTTCAATTGTCCTTTTCTTTCGAAGGTCCTTTTTTGGGAGTTTCTTTATTATTTCCTGGCTCGAAAGGAGTTTCAGCGAGAAAGTCTGCGAGTATTTGACCTTTTATGGAGTTTCTCCCCTTGTATTATATTTCATGTTTCCCCAATTCGATGGCCCATTTAGATACTCTTCCTGATTTCTCGGGCTTCGATAATATTTGTTTGATGGGCTTATCAGTTAGTACTGTGATGAGGTGAGCTTGAAAGTATCTTCGGAGGCGCCTTGCGGCGTGGACTAGAGCGAGAATTAGATTTTCCAATTCTGGGTAATTTAATTCGGCTCCCTGCAAAACCCGACTGACAAAGTAAATCGGAACTTGCCTCTTTTCTCTTTCTACCAAAAGTATTGCACTAATGCTTTCATGTGATGCTGCGATATACATATACAATACTTCTCCATTAATTGGGGCTGTGGGTGTTGGTAGGATTTCCATGAAATCCTTTAACTTTTGAAAAGCAGCTTCAGCTTCGACACTCCATTGGAATGTCTTCTTATCCATACATCCTTTAAGAGTCTTAAAGAACGGTAGTGATCGATCTGCGCCCTTTGGCAAGAACTTGCTCAAGGCTGCCAGCTTTCCATTAAGGCTTTGTACCTCCTTCAATATCTTTGGGGCTTGTAGATCAGTGATAGCTTTCACTTTTGAAGGGTTTGCTTTAATTCCTTGTTTTGTGATCAAGTGCCCTAGGAATTGCCCCTCTTTGACACCGAATGAGCATTTCTTCAGATTGAGCTTCATATTTATGGCTCTTAGCTGGTTGAAGGTTTCTTGAATGTCAGAGAGTAGGTCTTCCTCTATCATACTCCTTATGACCATGTCGATGACATATGCTTCCAAATTCCTTCCTATGTGTTTATCAAAGGCCTTGTCCACCAAACGCTGATAGGTTGCACCTGCATTTTTCAAACCGAAGGGCATCTTCTTCGGCTTCGACTGCCATTTGTATCTGATGGTAGCCTTTGTAAGCATCTAAAAAGCATTTTAGGCGAAACCCTGATAAGGACACTACCTTCCAATCTATTTCTGGGAGAGGGTAACAATCCTTTGGGCACGCTTTTTTGATGTCTGTAAAGTCAACGCACATACGCCATCCCCCGTCACGTTTCTTTACCATAACTGGATTGGCCACCCACGTTTGGTATTTGACCTCTCTGAGTATACCTGCTTGTACTAATTCGTCTACCTCTTTGCAGGCTGCGGCGTTTCTCTCCGGTGCGAGGCTCCGGCGTTTTTGTTTGATAGGCTCAATGTGCTTATACTCATTGAGTTTATTTTCCATTCCGAAAGGCTTACCATCGATTACGAGGCTTCTTAGAACCCCCGTCATATCAGAGTATGTCCATGCGAAGATATCTTTGTTGTCTATCAAGAGTTGTTTCAGGTTTGCTTTGAAGGTGACAGGAAGTTGTCTTTCAATTACTACCTTCTGCTCCGGATGGAGCTTGTTTATCACGATACGCTCTTCGGCGTCCCCGCAACTTAAGATAGCCTTCGGAGGCTCCTGGGGATTTTCTTTAATCTTCTTTCCTGCTTCCGGTGTCCTTGTTTTGTTGTAATTGGATAGTACGGTCCCTATTCCATTGGCTGTTTGGAACTTAATTGTTGCGTGTATCGTAGATACCAAGATGCCCATCTTCTGCATGGCGATTCTCCCTATCAACAAATTATAAGGGGAATCTGACCTTACAATTGCGAAAGTAAGGGTTTCTGTCCTTGCCAGTCGGCCCTCACCAATGGTTATGTCTAAAGGGATTTCACCTAGAGGCCATGAGTGTTCTCCCGAGAAACCTACTAAAGGTATCTTCGAATCTACCCTTTGTGTCCTTATGGAGGGTTTGAGCTTCAGGAAACAATGCTCGTATATGATCTCACAAGAACTTCCGCAATCCATATAAGCCCTATTCACTTCTCGATTGAAAATGAGGACCTTTATGACTACAGGATCATCTGAGGGAGGTTGACCTCTTAAGGGCGGAAACGTTACCTCTCCTACATTGGGTGTTCCTTCCTCAATTTCTTTTCTTTTCTGGCTTGGGCCTCCCCTGCAAACCATAAGAATCGGAGCCTCATGGACATGGTCTTTAGTGTCGGTGACCTTTTCTTTTCCCTTTCTTATACCTTTTATTAGGTGTGTCAGCTGCCCTGATTTAACAGCTTCCTCTATTTGCTTCTTCAATTCTTTGCAGCTGTTTGTTTCAGGACCAAAATCCTCATGAAAATAGCAATACTTGGTCATATCTCGGCTCCTCCCGTTGCTTGTCATACGAGGAGGGAGTTCGAAGGTTTTGGCCGCCTTTTCTGTAGCCAGAATTTCTTTTGGGGACTTCGTCAGGCTTTCCCATAAACCAGAGTTAGGACTCTTGTTGTAAGGAGTAAACCTATTATGGCTTTTGTGCTTGTTCTTCGATCCTTCCCACGAAGATGGTTTGGTTCCTTTATTGTTCTCTATCGGTGCCCCATTGGTGGAAACTTCTTTGGCTTCTATCCATGTGTATGTTTTTTCCATCAGGCCTTTGTATGTTGCCGGAAGGTCTGTGGATAAGAAATCCACAAGAGTCCGGTTGCGTAGGCCATGGATGAAACCGGAAATGCGTTGCTCTTCGTGTAAGCATAAAATCTGTAGAGTTTCGTCAGTGTACCTAGTAACGAAATTTCTTATGCTTTCGTTCTCCTTCTGCTTAATGTTGTGCACTATGAGGTGTGTCCTTGTGAACTTCTTTTGCTGGCTAAAGTGAGATCGAAACTTGGCCTTCAAATCATCAAAGTTGATGATGCTTTCTGGTTTCTGCCCATTCCACCAAATACGTGCGGAATCCCGAAGGGTATATGTAAACATGTGATAGGCTACGGGCATGACCCATTTCTGGATCCTAATGGCTCCTTCAAACAAGTGCAAGAAATTGTCCGGATCTCCCTTTCCATCGTAGGTGCCTATATGTGAAGGCATCTTTAGACCATCCGGCAAGGGATAGTCTTCAATCCATCTTACAAAGGGTGTCGTAGGACCTGTGGGTTCTGCCTATGGATGGGCATAAGGTGGTATGTTCATGGGAATGCCATGATATGGATTATGAGTAGGGGTACCCCTAAAGAAGGTTGACTAGTGCAAAAAGGATGAGGAGTACTCGTGTTTGGAGGGTAACCATTATACATGGTGTACGGAGGGTATATCATAGGATGATTGTAGGGTACAGCCATTTGTGAGGGGTACTGATTTCCAGGTTGCCCATTAACGGAGGGATAAATATTTGAGGGGTAACTTTGAACCGGGAACTGAGGATACAGGCCGACAGGGGGGGGGGACTTCCTCCTGTGTTGACCGATCCCGGGTTACCTCCCACACTAGATGCGTGGGAGGGTTGTAGTGGAACTCCTCCTTTGGTCCTCCCTAAATGTGCTGCTAATAATAGAGGTAGGTTTACCTCCGTATTCTCCCTCTGTTGGCTCCTCCCATTAGAGCCTTCGATAATACTCCCTTCTCTCCTCATGGGAGTTCTTTCGGGAATTCCCTCAAAGCCTACATTCCTTCCTCCAGCCCTTCTATCCGTAGGAGACCCAATCCGCAGGATGGGGTGTTGAGCCATAGTTATCGAAGGTCTTGGCTCCATCTCAATTTCTTCATCATACTCATCGCTGGAATATTCTAACTCCTTTCGCATCTCCGTGTTTCTGATTTGCCTCCTTCGAGCCCTTAACAAGGACTCTAACTCTTCGTAATTAGCATTAACAAAGGCGGGGCTAATGATGAGCTCTGGATTAGCTGACGTGGATGCGTGATGGTTGGGCGTTATTTCAGGGTGAGATCGTGTGGTAAAGGTGAAGGCCGTGAATGGCGGAAGGTTGTTGGCGTCAGTTGTGGGTAAAGGGGTTAAAGACGAAAAACCCGGTGGTGGTGTAACTTCTTTTTCTGGATTCATGCCAGAATAATGGTGAGTGTATTTGACTTGGTTATTTTACTTGGAAATAACGGGACTAATTGTAGCAGGTCCTACGGATGGCGCCACTGATTGTACAATAATTCGCACTACCAGGCCTTCGATGGTGATCAAAGGAAATGAGAGGTGTTGTGATTACGCCAAGCTTGGATATAACCTGAAATAAGAAATACTAAAACACTACGTTAAGTGATTGCGCAGGGGTTGATGTGACACCCCCAAAATTTTACAACGCAGCGGAATACCAATTTGAGTGTCACTTCATAGTTCATAAAAACAAGTTACATAAAACGACCTCAAAAGAGACGTTTAATAAAATGTCACATTCGATTTGATAAATCAGAGTACAAAGGTCCCAACAATTTTTATTCAAAACTTTAAGTTTCAAGAGTTCAAACATGACTCATTTGCATATTTAAATAATAATAATAATAATAATAATAATAATAATAATAATAATAATAATAATAATAATAATAATAATAATAATAATAATAATAATAATAATAATAATAATAATAATAATAATAATAATAATAATAATAATAATAATCGAATGTGAAGAAAACAAGTCCTTCAATATTTGATATCCACGCGACTCCGATTGCTCCCAATGCTCGGCTAGCAAAATAATACCTGAGAAAATACACGCTAAAGTCAACATAAAATTGAGTGAATTCATAGAGTTTAATAAGTAATCAGTTGAATACAAGATAAATCAGTTTAAAATACGATGGGCTACGTTGTTATACGCCCATAATTAAGTTGAAATGTAACAAATACAAGTCGGGAAATAAGATTTATAGCATTGAGCTCATGAACCCGAACCTTGACCTAGTTTAATAGTGCCCCGAAAAGGGTAAGATTTGCCATTTACCACAACCTCTCAATATTATGTGACCGTTGAAAGGTGAGCGCTACTCACTCGGCCAAGCCCGCCAAGCCTAATATGCATATTCATAATACCAGCATTTTCCTACGGAATTAACGGTTCATGATGGGGACTTAATTGGCAAGAAATATACTCAATGACTATAATCATGTAATCTGGTCAAGCATACCAAAAAAAATATACTTGTATTTGGTTTGTAAAACTAGCATGTATCCCCCTCGCGAGGTTCATAAACAATTGAAGTAAGTAAAAGCGAGGCTATGAACTCACCTTGATGGTACGGTAGATAGTATAAAGTAATGTCAATAGTTATAGTGGGAATAGCTCCAAAAAGGCAACCTGAATAATATGAATGTCTGAGATGTTGATAATTTAAGCTTGAATTATTGTGAATAATGATTTGAAATAATGTCGAATGATAAAATGGTTTGTGTGACAAAGGTGGCTTGCGATTAAGGAAATAGAGCGATAAAGAAAATGCATAAATTGCATACACATATAAAATGTATACAATTAGTCGACATGTATAATCATATTCCTTAGAATCCATGTACACATCTAAACTCTCTTAATTAGACTCATTAAGTATTTCGCATAACAACTATACTTCATTTTAATTCATTCCGCCTAATATGTAACTTTTAGTAAAAATTCCCATTTTGACCCATTACCACGATTAAGACTATTAGACATAAACAAAGCCAACGACTAATTTATTAGTCGCAAAATATTTAGTTTTACTTAAGTTTCACGTTAAAACAATTTCATAATGCTGCTAGACTATTAGAAGAGTTTTGTCAAGATTGACTTTTGTAATATATTCTCCAAATCTGACCTGTCCGAAACGACCCGCTAGATGACATTTTCACGTTTCGGACTCAAAAGAGATTTTGTGTAAAACGACATTCCGGAAAACTTTTTAGTTATAGCCGAGACCTGAATCTCAATGTAAAATGACCAAAATGCCCCTGCAAGTTTCAGTTGGTAGTTTGACTTTTTAAATAAACTGCAGTAGTTTGACTTTCCGCTTTGACCAGTTATATTAGGCTTTCGTGACTCGGACTCTAAAGAGATTTAATGCAAAACGACATTCCGAACAACTTTTGTGTTTTAACGGAAGGCCGGTTCGGTCGAGAAAAGGCTCAAAACCCCGTTTAAAAACTGCATCAGCTCACTTTTTAAAAAACAAGTGCTGTCATTTTAAAAGAAAAAATGTAGAACTGATTTTTAATCAAAATCACCCTCATTTTCGCACTTTCACACCCCAATTCCCGGCGGTAGACTAAAAACGTTGTTTCGGACAACTTTCATGTTTTGGCCGAAGGCCGAAACGGGCCAGAAAATGACGAAAATGCCCTTATTCAGATCTGACAGCAACCTAAATTTTATACAAGTGTTGTTTGGAAATTTATAATTTTTCTAAATTTCAAATGACCGCCAAATGTTCATTATTAAGAGTTAAAGGCCGAATTTTATATCAAAACGTTCATATTAACATCCTCTATCATATTCAAAAGACAAAAATCAGTTTCAAAAATTTCAACCTAGGCGAACAACCCTCAACTTTCTGGTCTAAAATGGGTAGCTTTAAACCCCTTCAAACTTCAATTTTCACAATATACAACATCACCATAACCTCAAACTAGCCTAATCCCATTCACTAATCTTCCCAACTATTAATCCAACCTTAATAATAATATTTCACACATCACCACATGGATTCTAAGTACTAGATTAAAAACATGCATGCATAATTTATAAAAATAACATCAAGTAAGGTTTATAAACACTTACAATCACTAAAAGATGCAAGGAAAAAGACCAACAAAATCCCTGTTTGATTTTCCCCTTGTAGCCGAAACCTCAAACACCCAAATTAACAAAACCTTAACTTTTTAATTGTCAAAATCTTGCAATAACACTTGTTTGGACATACTTGATGCTTCAATTGTACCCAAAAACAATAAAATCTTGTAAAGATTAAGACCTTGAGAAATCTTGATGCATGGTTGTTTTTAATTAAAAAGAATGATGGGGCTTTATGTAGGAATGATTTGAGAGTGAAGGGAAGTGATTAATTAAATTTTGATTGAATGTTTTTGGGTGTTTTTTTTGTAGGAGTTGTCGAACAGTAGAACAAGGGAGATGGAAGACACCGATTATTATTATTTTGTTTTTTGTTTTTTTTTTTTTTTTTTTGTGATTGTTTATGTTACATATTTAAGACAAGTAAGAAATAAATAATAAGGGAGTGTTTGGTTTTTGGTTTTGATGGGGAAGTAAAAATTATAAAAAGGGTGTTTAGCTAACTACATGTATTTATTTTTCTAAAAATTTACATTACATTAGTTTGTGTTAAAACACTTAAATAAAATGTTGGAAAGTTTGAAAATACAATTTTGACAAAGATTTCGGCTAAAACGCGAAAAAATTCGAGAAACACTAAAATCAAAATAATTAAGCTCTCGAAGCTAAAATATGAAATTGCTGATTTCTTAAATGACTTAACAAATAAATATCAAAAGCACGACGCGGAATTAGTTAAAATATGAAAATTTTCGATAAAACGACTAGAAACAAAAATAATGAATTCGATAAAAATTAGTAATAGAATAAGGGGTTGGTTCACGTTGTTAAAAAATTAATATGTAAATTTAAATTGGGTAAAACGTAACGGTGCAAGATTTACGTAAAAATGGAAAAATTGAAAAGTGACTTTTAAAATAGGAAAGCTTCGTGAAAAGATCGAGATTAAAATCTTGTATGTTTGGTTGAGAAAGATTATTTGGAATTGTGATACGTTAAATTAACGAACGAAAAATGAAAATAACGCAATCTAAAAGTAAATATAAACTAGGAATGAAAATTGAAACTTAAAAACTACCTAAAATACTACGGGAAACATGTTAGGGAAAACGGGGAATCCTAAAACGTAATCTAAAATAAAAACGTGACGTTTATTAAAAATAAACGTCAACGCGTAAAATAAAACGTGAAATTTGAGCTACAAAAGTCCTATGGGTTTCCAACTAATTTTCCTACGTCCTAAATGACAAAAGAAAATTTTGTAAAAAATAAAATTAATTTTTCAACACAAATTCTATTTATTGTGAATTAATTACTAATTAAGTGAAATAAAATTAAAATAAATACTTAGACTATTCTAAAAATTATGAAATTTTTCTGGTAATTAAATGAAGTTAAAACAGATGTAAGAAAAATAAAAAGTTTGGAAAAAGGTTTCTAAATAAGCTGGAAAAAGCAGTCTATGATCAAATAAGCAAAAATCAAGTAAAACCTATATAAAGCATTTAAAAGGAAAAGACATGTTGAAAAAGTCCCAAGGGCACGGTTGGTTAAGTGAGGTGGGGTTGTGTCTGTGTATTGCCAAAAGGTCCCAGGTTCGATTCTTGCTTTTATGAAAACTCTAAGTAGCAAAATTGTTCAGATCTGAAAACCAGCAACTTTTTATAAAAAGCACTTTTTTAAAAACGCCAAGTAAGCTGAGAATAAGCTTATGGGATTATCTATAAACTAAAACAACCAAACACAAGAGTAAGAAGCTTAACTATTAAGCAAATAAGCTCACAAAAAGCCACCACCAAATAAAATGAGCTCTACATATTGAATATTAACATAAGCATAACAGATTAAGACTAACAAAAAAAAAGTAATAAGCTGGAACAAACTTCTATGGGCCAACAGATGTCAAACAAATGTTAATAACCAAAGATGAAGCTAAACTTTCAAGCAAACAAGCTATAAGCTAAAATTCCTAAATAAGCTATACTAAGTGGGTAAACAAGTTTAGGCATACAAGGGAGAACCTAAAGTAAGCAAAGGGGACCAGAATAAGCAGTTAAAATAACTATAAAAAAAACACTAATAAGCTAAACATACCCCATGGCTGCAACATGGGGAAACAGGCTACTTGGGCAAGTTTGGTGGCCTAATAAGCTACTAAAAAAATCGCAAAAATAAATTAAAATCATGCTCATACAAACAAGGTGGGAAATAAGCTGAGGACCAATTTCTAGAGCAAAAGGTCCAAAGATGAACCCGTGAAAAATACCCCTTCAAGGCTGTTTGGGACAGGTAACTGCTGAACCAGTGGGCAAAATGGGTGACTTAATGAGACTTAAGATTCAAAACAAGCTCAAGCAGAGGAAGTTCAAACTACTAACAACTTGTACAAACGATTTTAAAAGCTAAAGCTAACTTAAACCTCTCTAAAATTTAGTCCAAAGAGGGGTTGTTTGGCAACTGAGCTGCTGAGGCAGCAGACCCTAAGGGGGTGATTTGCAAGCTAAATTTCAATTCCCTAGTAAGCACTATACTCCCAAATAAGCTCAAACATACAAACTATACACTACTAACAATTTGTAAAGCAAAAATCATTACCTAATTTCTCTTTAAGCTGACTTAAAATGATATCAAAAAGGGTTACTGTATGAGTTGTTGCTTGGAAACAGGCTTTACTAAAACATTGAAATGGGTTGATGCATTAGGCTATGTAAAAACTTGGTAAACGTAAATTGAACTGGGAATAAGCATTAAATAAGCAGAAAATTAGTACTAGCAACAGTGAAAGAAAAATTTTAAGCTTTCATTAAAATTAATTAAAGAGTACAAGAGACATTAACTTTGACTAGAAACTAAAGTAAAACTTAAAACTAAATTTCCTACTGCCTTCAATGGATTACAAGAGGTTCAATTTATACCAAAACTAGAAAACTAGGGTTTCTTCTCTTTCTATCTTTTTTGTTTCTTCTGTCTGTGTTTCTTGTGTGAGTGAAACAGCTTCAAAATCCATTTGTGCTTTTTTGATCAAACCTCAGCCATGGGATCAATCTAGGGTTCCAAACCTTTGCTTTTTAGCCGTAGATGAGAAGGGTGCAAGTTTGGATTGCTGACTAGGCTGTGGTATCATGTGATGGGGGTACTTTTGAGGAGGTGGGAAGGTGGCGTGTAGCAGGGAAAAGTAATAGAGGAGGGGGGAATGTATGGCGGGTAATGGGAGGTTGGGGAAGACAGGGTGTTGTTGTGTTTGACTAGGTCAATGGAAAGGCACATTTTTATTATAAACATACCAGGGGTTTTGGGTGTTGGGCTTGGGGTAGGTTTTGGGCTTGGGGTACTTGGGCTAGGTTAGGTTTATGATAAAGGGTGGGGTGTTGGATTAAATATAATTGGTCCGTTTGGTTTTTGCTAACATCACAAGGACCAAAAGTGTAGTTTGTAAAAAATGCAAGGGTAAGGTTTGGGCATTTTCTGAAATTATACAAGGGACCCAATTTGCCATGTTTAAATAACCAAAGGACCATGAATGTAATTTTCCAAGTTTTAAATCCCAAGGACCAAAATCGCCAAATTCCAAACTCCAGGAACTAAAATTGTAAACTTTTGAAAACTTTTCACCAAAGGATCGTTTTTGACAACTTATGATTTCCAAAAAGACATTTGTTGATTTTTCTTTCAAAATAAATGCTCAGGGACTAATTTTGTCAAGTTTTGAAAGTTGGGGGACTGAAACTGCCAATTATGCAAACTTTGTTCATGTTTTATTTGTTTTCAATCATTTTGCATCTGAAACATATAAAACACGATCTTTGGGATATTTCCTGTATTTTGACATATTTTTAGGTGTTTTTAAACGTTTTTGCAGTTCAGATTGACCAAAAATGATGAGTATTTACACACTCATCAATGATAGAAGATCAACTACTGGAGGATGCCAATATCTTGGAGGAAGATTAGTTTCATGGCAATGCAAGAAGCAAACAATTGCAGAAACATCTTCCACAGAAGCAGAATATGTGGCTGCTGCAAGTTGTTGTGCCCAAGTGCTTTGGTTGCAAAATCAACTTTTGGACTATGGATTTAATTTCAAGAATATTCCTATCAACATTGATAATGAGAGTACAATCTATATTGTGAAGAATCATGTCTATCATTCCAAGACTAAGCATATTCAGATTAGGCATCACTTTATCAGAGATTGTTATGAGCACAGACTTATAAATGTGGTTAAAGTTCACATAGATGATAATGTAGCTGATTTACTCACAAAGGGCTTTGATGTTTCAAGATTTAATCATTTAGTGGTGAGTATTGGGATGATCAATAATTAAGCTACATTTGAAGGGAGGCATTAGTAGCAATACTTTATTTGAGGGGAGGCTA
Source organism: Artemisia argyi (assembly GCA_030686995.1). Taxonomy (NCBI): domain Eukaryota; kingdom Viridiplantae; phylum Streptophyta; class Magnoliopsida; order Asterales; family Asteraceae; genus Artemisia; species Artemisia argyi. Next base: position 39,302,130 of record CM060679.1, on the reverse strand, counting down.
CATTAATCATTAAACATAAGTGTAACTTTATTCATATTCATCATAAACAGAGTTACATTAAACATTCAAGACAGACACATCATCAAAACAACAAAACACAAATCCTAATAACCCACACCCTACACCAACTACTCCATTGGCCTCTTGCCCTTTCCCTGGTAGTCCTGCTTTGCCTTCTGAGCACTCTTCCTCTTGTTATCAAAGGTTGATTGCTTCCTTGGGCTAGCAAGACCTAGCACTTGTTTCGAAAGCTTTTGGAGTCTTGTAGGCTTCTCTGGGGCAGGCCACTTCATGTTCACCAGTGCCGATTCAAGAGCTTGTGTCAATGCCTGTGGTAACTCCTTGGAAAGGGTGTATGGAGCAGGAACAGGGGTAGAAATCTTTTTACTTGGTTTCATGTTTGTTGAGCTTGAAGCACATGGAGGAAAGTAGTCACCCCATCCTGAAGATTCTCGTTCTGAGTCAGAATAATAGCTTATCTCTTCATCAAATGAACCATCTGAAGGGATGTAGATCAGTGGAAAATGGCTCATGATGCTAATAGGGTTTGTGATAGTAAAGAAAAGGTTTTGGTGAAGATTTGTGTTGATATGAGCCTTCTTTTTATAGGCAAAGTCAATCCCAAGGGATAATTATGAAGGATATTAACTCCTACCTGTTTTGGTAGATTTGGGAAGTAAATATGGAAAGTTTATATTATATTGGGTTGACTTTTAGAAGATATTTTTAGTGGCTTGGTCAAAAAGTCAATTTGGTTAGATATTTTGGTGGAAAGTACTTTTACGCAAAGTACTGCTTCATATTTGAATGAAAGTACTACTCAGTATTATATGGGAAAGTACTGTTTGGCACTTAGTGGACAATACTGTTCTGTCAGAAGTACTGTTCCAATGGTCAAAAAGAGGGTTTAACAACTTTGCACAATATACGGAGGAGATAAATGTCAAAAATAACTATATATGCATTTATTGGGCCACGATTTTTTGAATAGCATCCCTCTTTGTAATTATCTATTCCATCTTTATATACCCTCATCATCATTATTGTTCATTCATTCAAACACTAACACCTCCATCATCAATCATCATCCTTTTTCATAAACAAAAACAATGGCAAACCGTTCCACCATCAACAAACACAACATGATTGCCAACTTGGATAAGACTCAAAAGAATGTTGATTTCCATGCCATCATTGATTTTCTCACTGGGTCATCAATCAACTATGCTCTGTTGGTCAATCCTGAAATCATTGGCCCCTGGATTCAAGAGTTTTGGGATACTGCTAGATCTGATTTGGAAGAAGGAGAAGATATTATTCAAGCTACTGTTGTAGGGAGACAGATACGTATCACTGAGGGTACAATAAGGGAAGCCTTACTGTTTGATGATGAAGAAGGTACTGTTCTTTTTGACAAACAAGTTATTTGGGATGAACTCAGAGAGATAGGCTATGAAGGTGCTCTCAATAAGCTTACTTTTCAAAAGGCATTGGTTAGTCCCCATTGGATGTACCTTATACATGTTTTACTTCATTTTCTAAGTCCCAAAAGTACTGCTTGGGATCAATTTGGTCATAACATAGCCTCTGCATTAATTGGGTTAGCTACCATTCAACAATTCAATTTCTCATATATGATTCTTGATGGTATGCTTGGTCACATCAAAGCTGGTTCACCATTTTTGATGTATCCTAGGTTTGTTCAAATATTTTTAGACAAACAACTTGAGGGTGTTCCAAAACCTCAAGATTTTGTACCTACTGTTGTACTTCCATCCAAGGTGTTTACTTTTATGTATAACAAGGGTGTTAAGTTTTCTAGGCGCAATACACCTTTGTCAGCTCATATCTTGGAAGTGGCACAGACAGTTAGAGATGTAGCTGATGTAGTAAGTGATTTTGCACATTCTGATCATTCTGCATCAGAACATACTTCAACACCACTTCATGCTTCACCTCAACATCCTACTTCCAGTGAAAGAACTACCTCTTTGCCAGCACCTGTTTCAAGGGAGAAGACTCTTTCCAGAGAAAGTACTTCTCCACATCCTGTTTCCAAGGAAAGTGCTTCTCTGCATGGTACTGCTTCAGAGCAAGATGTGAATCCACCACCATCTCCCAATGATTATACTTCCACAGATGGGTCTCAAACATCTGGAGGAGATGAGGGAATACTAGATACTTATGCTTTGAGCTGATCAGATCAGATCAAGAGATTGAAACATAAGTTCAGGAGATTGAAGAAATTTTTTTGGCCACTAGTTACTCATCATAGGTTATGGGTGAAGCAATACAGAAGGAGTGGTCAAAAATCCAAGAAGACTTCTAAATCTAAGAAGAGCAAAAAGAGGTCATCATCATTCAAATTGGGGAGGAATCAGAATGATAATCTGAATGAAGATGATGCTATGCCTCAAGATCCATATGAAGAAGCTCATTCTATGGATGTTATAGACATTGCTCAAAGTACTGCTGAAAGAAAACTTGATGAAGTTGAGCAAATTGTTGCAGAAGAGAATAAAGCACAAAGTACTGATGTTGAAGGTGTTGATATTCAAAGTACCGCTGATCAACATATTGATATTGAAGGTACTGATCCTCAAAGTACTGGTGTGCAAAGTACTTTGGATCAAGGTGATCAAGGTACTGCTGCCTTAAATGTTGATGAAGCTGGACCTTCTACAAGAATTTTTGATGATGAAGTTGGTCCTTCTATTCAGCAAGAAGAGATAAAGGATCACACAGCTAGGGATGATGAGACTATTGCTCAGATTATGGTTAATATGTCAAGACTAAGAGGGATAAGTATTACTGGTGTTGAACAAGCTCAAGTCTCACAAGCTTCTTCTGAATCTGGAGAATTAGATCCTAAAGACAAAGGAAAAGGAATTATGCAAGAATTAAAGAAGAAGAAGAAGTTCACTCTAGCACAATTAAGAGCTTTTGAGATAGCTAAGAATGAAGAAGCTGCTAGAAAGTATCAATATGATTTGGATGCTGAATACTTAAAGGAATCAAGGAAGCCAATTGTTGAAACAAGAAGGCCACCATCTAAAGCTCAAGAAAGAAATTCTATGATAAGTTTTCTGAAAGGCAGAGGATTTAAGAATCTACAAAGGTTAAGATATCCACAGGTGAAAGAACTATATGACAGTGTTCAAGAGTCAATCAAAATAGAGTTAGATAGTTTTGTGCCTATGGATTTTGAGAAAGAAAAGAAGTTGGAAGATTTAATGAAAGAACAAGCTGAGAAAAGAAAGGTAAAGAGGAAGAGAGCAACTCAAGATGATCAGTTATCAAAGAGGCTCAAGATGCTGAGATCAGACACTGTTGATGAACTGAGGAACTATCTTAGGGTTGTGGATTTTGAGAATCCAAAGAAGAGAGAGAATGCTGAGAAGAAGTCAAAGATTTCTACATTTTCTGTGGTAGAATCATCTGATGGAGATTATCTCATTTTTCATAGAGAGGATGAAAGCTTTACAGTATTCAATATGCTATAGGATATACTGCACAAGATAGATAGAGAAGATCTATACTATTTGTATCTATAAGTGCAGGCTTACTTTGAGAATACTGAGCCAACATGAGTGGGATTGATCTTATTGGGGGATTTAATAACCATCTGGGAGACTATTGAAACAAGTAGTGATGCTCTATGGAATGATCAAGAGAATTAGGAGATAACAAGATGGAGATTCTTTAAGTCATCAGGAGTACACTCACTTGAAATGGAAGATGGAGCTATGATCCATATGCTAGCAGAGAGAAGATGTCCTCTTGAAAGAGATCTTATGGTCAGAATGTTGGATCATGGCATGGAGGTTGAGAATGAGACTGAAGTAGCATTAATGGTGATTGAGTTGTTCATAAAGTGGACTACTTCAGATGATGATAATGCATAAATACTGGTATGATTTGTATTATATAAATATTGTTTGAATAATAAGTACTTTATTCAAAGTACTGCTAGACAAACAGTACTTTCTCAAAGTACTGCTTGCTGCATAAAATCAGTAAAGTCTTTTTGGATAAAACTTTGTGAAGCATAAGATGATATCAATAAAGGTTTTGAGAAGTCACACATGGTGTTAGTACTTGTACTACACAGCAAATGGTAATCAACTCACCATGTTTAACAGACAAGAAAGAGTTTGACTCATCTTGAGGGTACAGCTCTGATGTGATAATCAAATCCGCTTTTAGTTGACAATTTACTAAAAATTGTATGGTTTTCAACTCACCATATCTGTAAAAGTGAAGAGTTGGCTAGCCCACAAGAAAATGGCTTGTAGTAAAGGCTGTGGAAAATCCATTTATATGGTAATTAGTTCACCATGGTTGTGATAAAAGAACTAACTAGTCCAAAAGCAAATGGCTCTTGGTAAAGACTAAACAAATCCGTTGATAGCTGATGATTTGCTAAAAATCATATGGTTATCAATGTACCATGGTTGTTCTAACCTAAACATTGGCTACTCCAGAGTTAATGGCTTTGGTAAAGAGACATCAAAATCCATTAAATATCAATGATTCACCTCTCACAGGAGTTTACACACCTGGATGTGATGAGAATAGTATGAAACTCTATGATTTGATGTACACTTTGTCAAAATATTGTTGAGTTGCTGAAAAGATTTGTTGCTGTGAAGATATCATCTGAAGCTGATAAAGAGTACTTTGGCACACAAGTAAAATAAAAGTTAAAGGCACAATTTTCCTTGAAGATAAAGATGTTAAAGATTAAAAGATAACAAAAGAACTTGAAATCAAGCAAGTAGAATTCAAGTTAGGGGGGATTGTTAGGATATGAAGATCAAAATACTTCTGATGTTCAAAGTACTACTTGTGTCAAAGTGCTGCTCATGGTCAAAGTACTGCACGTGCATGAAGAATGTTCAAAGTACTTCTAAGATAAAGGATTGATATGCAAAATCGTTTAAGGATTGTTATGTAATATTACTAGAATATTCTAGAATTAGTTAGAGTTAGTTTACTTGTCGTTCAAGTATTGTAAACCGACTTAAGGTTTTCCTGGTGCCTATAAAAGGAGCCTTAGGATGGTATTAGACATACGAGTACATGCATACGATTTCATAGATTAGAGAATACGATATTAGAGAGTTAGGGATTGTTAGTGAATCTGTGTAAGATAAGCAGGTTCAAGTTGGTTTTAATATAATTATTCAAAGTTCTTCTTAACTTTGTGTTAGTAGATTCCGCATACTTTACAAGGTTACATCAGTGTTTCATTGTTAGTAGTTTTGAGTTATTCAAGATTGCTAAGACCATTACAAGTTATAGTTAAGTTTGGTCAGAGTATATCAATCCAACATTTAATATAGTTACCGTGAATTCGATAGAAAACCAGTTCGTAAAAGCATGATAGTCCATAAACCGACCGCAAATGATGGCTACAATCTTCTACAACGATCGACATTTAGAGTTCTTTGAACATGAGTTTGAAAGCATATTAGGAAACTTTATACCACAATTCTGCAAATAGTGGTATATCACATTTATTTATTTTCTCGTTTATGCTTCTATTAAAACTCTCTTTTATCGCACCCTCTTGAGAAATGAGAATCTTATCGATCGAACTCAACAACGTGTCTAAGTTGGACTGTGTGCCACCCAAATATAATTTCAACAATGCGTGTTGACTCTCAACTCTGCACGTTGGGCTGTTGTAAGACTCCCTGATCCAAAGCAGAAAACTTTGGGTGAAAGAGGCATTGAATGCATCTTTGTTGGATATGCTGAGCATTCCAAGGCTTATAGGTTCTATGTTATTGAACCTAATGAATTTGTTTCAATTAACTCAATAATTGAATCAAGGGATGCACTATTTGATGAGAATAGATTCTCATCTATCCCTAGACCAAGTCAAAGGATTCCAAATGGAACCAATGACAATGGTGTTTCAGAAGTATCTACTGAGGTTCCTGCTGAGGTTGTGGAACAACAACCTGAACCTGAGCTCAGAAGGAGCAATAGGGTCAGGACTCCAAAGTCTTTTGGACCTGAGTTTCAATTATACTTAATTGAAGGTACAAGGAGTGAGGTCTCTGATCAATACTCCTATTGCTTCATGGTTGAGGATGATCCCAAAACATTTGAAGAAGCAATGAAGTCCCAGGATGTTGCTTCCTGGAAAGAAGCAATTAATGATGAGATGGACTCCATCATGGGCAATAACACTTATGTGTTGACTGATCTACCACCTGGTTGCAAACCTCTAGGTAGCAAATGGATTTTCAAAAAGAAAATGAAGGTAGATGGAACTGTTGAAAAGTTCAAGGCAAGACTAGTTATTCAGGGCTTTAGACAAAAGTCAGGAATAGACTATTTTGATACTTATGCTCCAGTGGCTTGTATCAGTACCATAAGATTGCTGATTGCTTTGGCATCAATTCACAATCTGATTATTCATCAGATGGATGTGAAGACAGCTTTCTTGAATGGCGACTTAGATGAGGAGGTTTACATGAACCAACCTCAGGGCTTCATCATGCCTGGCAATGAAAACAAGGTGTGTAAACTGATTAAGTCTCTTTATGGACTAAAACAGGCACCTAAGCCATAGCATCAAAAGTTTGATGAAGTGGTTTTGCATAACACCCCATAAAAATTTTCCTACGATTAACACGTTACCATAACATAGATTAACCATTTTTACCCATAACAAATTTATATATATATATATATATATATATATATATATATATATATATATATATATATATATATATATATATATATATATATATATACTTTGTCAATTACAACGTTATTCACTCTTACCTTGAAACGACATTTACACCTAAACCTTAATAACCTAGATACCATACATAACTTAAAACATTGATACTTAATAAGTATACGTTTCAATAATTAACAGATACAATTTAAATAAATCCCGAGCCTACTAAAATTCCCATGTGTACTCGCTAATAATATTGGACCTCTAAGAACCATGAACGACAATTATTATCAACTTTCAAATATAATTACTATACTATAATATTGATCAAGTTAAAGCACCTTACAAGTTTCATCTCAACTTGACACAAATAGCATTTTATTTCAATACCACTTCGTATAAATTCTAATGAACCACTAACTTTCTGTAACGAATTTAAATCCCAATTTTAAGGCCCTTCTGGTCCGAACCAGGAAAAGTGTAAAACACGAAAGTTGTCCGAAATAATGTTTTACGTCTAGACTCGCGAGATTTTGAACCAAAAATGTAATTCGTGGCTGTTATCTGTGGAATACGACCTGGACTCAAACTTGAAGACTCACCTCCCTCAAATATAACCTATAACTCATACACCACCTCCCTCAAATGTAACCTAAGTAACCCATGTTACTTCCTTACACATTATATGACACACACATGAACACTCTTATACATGTTATGACACAAGTTATCTCTTATACAAAAACCCAAATCGACTCTTGATGTTTTCCTCTTGTTCCTAGGTCTCGACCAGGTACTAGTTCCGGCCAAACCTATTTTGTTACACTACTTCTTACACATTCAATTCACTCCATGTCCAAATTCTTACATGACTCGTTTACCCTCTCACCTGAGAATCACGAATGGAAATTCATACTCATTTTCACGCATGTTTACTGTCCCAACAAATGACCAAGCGAAGGTACCTTGCACAATTAGTATAACTTGAACAGAAACTGATTGATGACCTCCAAACAAATCATATAGTTCCAAAACTAAAACCGAGCCCTTTCTTTCTTGTTTCCTTCTCTTGTCGACGAGGCAAGAGCAAGAGAACCACCTCCCTCACTTGTTACTGCCCCAAGTGTAACCTAAGACAAAACCATGTTATCTTCTTACAATCCTACTTACACATACAACCTCCTACCTCCAACTCTCCCCAATCCAAGAACATGCATAATAGAGAAGCTTTCACACTCCAAAACTCTAATGATCTCTGCTCCATTTTGCCAATTGTCCAAGCTCAAACTTGGGTATATATAGGGCCATGCATATTGACAGGTTACTCACACTCAAACACAAACCTTTCACATCTCAAAATATTTCTCTAAGTCATTTGTTGGTTCCCTTTTTGTGCTGTACGAGAGGGTTATCAAACACTCTTCACATTACAAAGTCTTTCTTTCACTCTTTCTGGTACTTTACGAGAAAAGTAGTCAAATATTCCAAGGTTTGAAGCATTATTCAAGTCAACAAGGAGGGGGTCTCGGTTCATGGTTGAGTCCTTAAACGAACTACATCTTTAATCCACTTCTGATCACGAGTCCACATCGTGTCCTCCCCACCATTTCGTGGTGTTGTAAGTCTCTTCCAATTATTTTCCATACATACTCTATACTATTCTCGTTATGATACACGTCCACATATTACGTACCACTTAACTTCTCTATTATTTCATGAACTCTCGTAATAGTTTTGGATATGGCTAAGGTGGTGTTTAACTTGAGTGGCAAATCTTTACACTCGTTAACACTTATGAAAATCTCAAAGTATAAACTAGTACTTAGTTATTCCTAATCGACATGCACATATATATACCAGATTATTTAAAGTTTCCAAACTCAAAATGGGTAAAGAAAACATGAAAAGAAACTGATCAAAACATATACGAGTCAAACTAACAAGTTTTAGTTATGTTTTAAATGGGCTGAGTACCAAGTTCTTGCGTTTCATTGAGTGGCGAGGAAACACTAAAAAAATGAAACTTAACGAGAGAAAAACTACTTGAAACATGAATAATCACACGCTCAGTTTTGGTTTAAGAATAAGAAACACAAACGATTTTACAAGCATGGAAAACCCACGACAATATATACATGCTGGGTAGAATAACTAAAGATCAATACTAGCTCAGTTGGTTGTGCCGTGGAGATGTAAACTAAGGTCTTGATTTAGAGCCTACGCTAATACAGCTTTGCCATTTTTACTATTTTTGCAACTTTCACATTTTGACAACTTCAGACCCTCCAATTCATATAACTTACCACTTTCCTTAAAAACTTTTATAAGCTTTATAACTTATATGAATAATTACATTTTTCCACCCAACACTTTTATAAGTTGTAAACATGTTTATTTTGGACTAAATATGTAATTACTTAACTATTTAGGATAAAAGAGTCACCTTGGTATAACTTAAGGGTTTACGTAGAAACTTAAGTACGCATGACAAGTTGATGATTATATCGTAGTAACATATAAACGAGACCTACATTTTTTTTAGACAATAACGAAGTAATAATTATATTTCAGAATATATATATATATATATATATATATATATATATATATATATATATATATATATATATATATATATATATATATATATATATATATATATATATATATATAATTTATAACGTAAACTATATAACTTGACGTTATTATCGGTTAACTTGAATACACATTAAGTAATGATTATTCCTATAATAAAACTCATCGGTTCACTTAACCTTACAATTACTATAATTTATCATTTATCAACTTTTGATACATATCAATGATTCATGACGAGAAATATAACTAATAAACGATACTTATACATAAAGACAAGTTATATTGTATATAACTTACTCTTGAACTATTAAGCGTTTTGCCACACAAGCCACCTCTGCCACAAATCATTTTGTCATCGAACACTATTCAAATCACGATTCTCGATAAGTCGAACTTATCTCGAACTTCCATATCATTCAGGTTATCTCTTGTAGTCAATTCCATCTTCACTTCTGACATTACTTATACTCTGCCTACCGTACTACTAAGGTGAGTCATAGCTCCTACTCTTGTTTTACAATGGTTTATAAACGTTTTTGGGGGAGATACATGCTTAACTACTGTTTTTACTTTTACAAGTATTCATTAATTAAATACAGGACTATATTACATATAAAATTTACTATTTTACACATTTTTATATCTCATAAGGAGATACCTACTATAGACATGATTACAAGTGATTTTTCAACGATATGCTATATTTGATCTCTATTGCCTAAGTACCTATTACCAAAAGTCCCTCGATCATGCACCTTAATCACTTGCAGGGTGAACGTAAATAATTGTGAATAGTTCTATTAGGGATTGACAATCCCAATTTGGTCGCTAGAGGAAAGCCACCAAATGCACTTTATTTGATTTCATAGATTGCTGGTAAATACCTATCTTGAGGGCCACTGTTTTACATCATTATTATGGATAATTTTGATGCCTGTTAATCGTTGAGTGTCATGAGCTTAGGGCAAGAGAACGGTAATAATGTAGCACTACAACGACTGATGTTAAGGGCGTACGATGCTGTAGCCCACTGTTTTATTAAACTATGAGATTGTGCTCACTATATAGCAGGAAAAAAACTATTAATAATTGGCAAACGAACTAATATTTTGGTGTTGACCCGATTAGGTCAAACAAACTACTATTTTGGTGTTGACCCGGTGAAGGGCAAACCAACGGATTAATTTGTATAAAATTGATTAAGGAAATCACTCATTTTCTGATTTTGATAAACCAACGATTTAAGCTATGAATATTATGGATTTACTCACACTTTAATTTGATAATCAACTGTTATTATAACTTCTATGGAATCACAAACTCTTTGATTTTGGAAATCGATATTCGAAACTATAAACTTTATGAACTCACCAACCTTTGTGTTGACACTTTTAGCATGTGTTTATCTCAGGTAACTAAATGAGAAGGAACTTGAAGGCACGGAGTGGGCTTGTAACCCGGCATGGGCTTAAATAAATGTTTTGACACATTTCAAATAAACTTGTTGTTTAAACTATGAAACATCTTGATGTCTCGAATATTTGGCATTTTGAATGAATTAAACTTTAAAGTGTCACTTTTGTGTCGCTTTCTATGATTGTGATAAAGATCCTCGAAGTAACACCCAAAAAGTCTTCCGCTGATATTTTAAGTCTTCCGCTGACATGTTAAGTCTTCCTCTGACATGATGATTTTGGGGGTGTTACATTTTGTATAGTGGTTATTTACTTTCAGGCTGAAAAATGTGTATATAGCAAATTGGATGAATCTGGTAATGGAGTCATCATTTGTTTATATGTTGATGACATGTTGATTTTTGGCACTGACCAAAATCAAGTTGACCTTACAAAGGAATTTTTGTCATCAAAGTTCTCCATGAAGGATATGGGGGAGGCTGATGTTATCCTTGGTATTAGGATTAAACATGAAAGTAACAAAATTTCTATATCTCAGTCTCATTACATTGAGAAGGTGTTAAAGAAATTTAATTACTTTGATTGTACTCCAGTGAGTACTCCCATGGATACAAGTGAGAAGCTAATGCCTAATACTGGCAAAGCTGTATCTCAACTTGAGTATTCTAGGGTGATTGGCTGCTTGATGTATGCCATGACTTGTACAAGACCTGATATTGCTTTTGCTGTGGGTAAACTGAGCAGGTATACTAGTAATCCTAGTGCTCATCATTGGCAAGCAGTTCAGAGGGTTTTTAAGTATTTGAAGAGAACTATGGATTATAGTCTCTCATATACTGGTTATTCTTCTATATTGGAGGGATACACTGATGCAAGTTGGATCAGTAATACTGAAGACAATTCGTCTACCAGTGGCTAGGTATTCCTACTTGGTGGAGGTGCAATTTCTTGGGCATCCAAGAAACAAACTTGCATTACCAGTTCAACCATGGAATCTGAATTTGTGTTAGCAGCTGCTGGCAAAGAAGCTGAATGGTTGAAAAACTTGCTTCTTGAGATTCCATTGTGGCCTAAACCTATAGCACCTATTTCTATCCGTTGTGATAGTGCTGCTACATTGGCAAAGGCTTATAGCCAGATGAACAATGGGAAGTCTAGACACTTAGGTGACAGGCATAGCATGATTCGTGAGCTTATCATGAATGGGGTGATATCTATAGAGTTTGTTAAATCTCAACAAAACTTAGCTGATCACTTGACGAAGAGTTTAGCTAGAGACTTGGTTTTAAAGTCTGCTAAAGGGATGGGTTTAAGTCCATGTTTTATTATCATCCCAAGGTTGTGCTCAGAACCTGCTGGAAAAGGAGGATGAAGTCTTTACTTCTCAATGGTTATTTTCTTTGATAAAGTGCTAAGCAGGAGCATGAATAAAGAGGAACCACCTATGTAAATGTTGAAGTTTTGCCACTTCAGGAAGCTTTGGACTTTTAGCTTTTACAACATTTATGAATTGGATATGGACACATGGCTTGTATAGTTTCAGGTTTATTTAAGTGTTTGAAAATGTATGTGTATGTTATCTTCAGGTATTCAAATGGGTTGAAGGGTTCAATTCTTAGAACACCCTGATTCTCGAATATTTGAACGTGTAATGTACTAAGATGAGAATTCAATCTTCAAGATATTTTCATTTATGCATATATTTTGTTTTGTGTTTAATTTTTCATGCAAAGGAAGTGAACTAAATTTGGGGAGGATTGTTGGAAAATTTAGTGCACTTGAGGGATTAATTCACACCTGGTAATGGGTTTGGAGGTATGGAGTGTACACTCATTTGGTCACTGAATTCCCTGACTCCATAATGGTTACTAGTAGAATCTGTTTCTGCTGATCTGATTCTGCTGATGGTTGTTTCTACTGATCTGATTCTGCTGATGGTGGATTCTGCTAGTAGATTCTGCAGCTAGAATGATTTTGCTGATGGCATCAGTTTATTCTGCTGCTCGTTTATAACCACTGATTCCTACTATTATGGAAAATATTATGATATAATTAATGGGCTGTTAATTATCCATAATTCCATGGGTTAGGGTTTGAGTATTCTCTATTATAAATAGAGGTAATAACATTCTGCATAGATACGATTATCAACACAAACCCTAAACAGTTGAATACAATTCTGTTCTTGATTTGTGTCTAAAACAAGAACATCACTTGGTCTTATCCCATAGAGATATTCGTGTAACCCAGGCATAGGGTCGAATAGTTTCTATTGGAAAGTGATAACACGATTTCAAGTGAATATCCGGTATACATTGATTATCTTTACCCTGTTCTGGGAACACTCAAACACATAATAACCAACATATAATGCAGCAAAATCTCCCCACATATATATTAGAGGAACATGCCATGTCATATATGTCACTTGGCAACCAAGAAATATGTGGAAACCAAAAAGTATGCCACCTTGTCCCATTTAAATTAGCTGTCAACTAAAACCACACTCATGGCACACTCCTTCCACAATTCAACCAAAACCCCCAAATCAAATCCCTGATTTCAAGCAAGAAATCAATCTCATTCAAATTAAACCCATAAATATACCTACATATTCGGTTTCAATTTCTGATTTTCATCATGACATAACACGCTCCTCCCTCACTCCTCCTTGCTTCACCTTCATTCCTGATTTTCAGCATCCCAATCAATCTCATTCATATCACCCAAAAATAACCTACATAATCGGTCAACAATAACATTTAAATCTAAATTCAAAAAATAAGTCACCATTCATTACCTCAAAAACGCATTTGAAGACCACCTTCTTCCCACCATGATTGGAAGTATCTTTTTAATCAGAGATCTAAAGGTAATTTTTTTAGTGAATCGAATTATGATCAGTTTTTTTTACGACTAAATCAAATTAGGTTAGCCGATTAGTTTCGTATGACGAATTAGGGATTTGTTTTGTTAGTATATATTCAGTTTTGGATATAATGTATTCCAATGATTTTATGATAGAAAAAGGGTCACGGGCAGAAAATACATTATCAATGGCTTGACTGATCTAATAATGAAGAACTATCATCCCTTGAACCCCTTTAAGGTATAAATTCGTTGACTCGGTTTATTCAGTATCTTGTGACATTAGTGATATTTGTAGTTTTAATGAAAAAAAATGGGTCTTCCATGATAAAAACATTGGTAAATTCTTTATACATGAAAGGTGCTTTACGAAATGTATTAGAAGAATTTTGGTTCTCATTTGATGTATTGACATGATATCCCGTGGCCTAAAATCAAGTTTGGCTTGATGACTGATGTTCCATGTGTTTGGTATACATTCTTTTGCAAGAATGCTGCAAAGGAAGTACCGATGGATTAGGAGTGGACCAGCTTCAAACATGAAGGGAAAATATCTAATTTGACTATATATTGTTACATAAATTATGTTAGTAGTAGGCCAGGTTAAAGCAACCACAAGCCTTGAGTAATGAGTTACATGTAAGATTATTTGATGCTTATGTTTGTTCTGGCGTGCAGGCTAAATGGATATGAGCTGATGTAAAACCAAAATGAATTTTGTACTTTAGATTTTGAGCTAATGTTGTAACCAGGTATCATGTTTAACATCTTTGTATAAATATGGCTAAACAAACATAGTGGATAGGAAGTGCTTGGATGTAAAAATAAATTAATAGTGGTCTTTTAATTTAGAGTATAAAGTTAAACCAATTATCATGAATATTATCCCAAATAACGACCTGAAATTGCTTATAAAATTTCATACAGCCTTTTCATGTCAAATTAGAATATTCAGTGTATAAATATAAGTAGACTACTATGATGTCCTTCGTTCTGTATTAATCTATTAAAATAAGCTTTCAAAAACAACCCTAGCAATGTTTATTTAGGATTGATAGAGTCATTATAGTATATGCAATTGGTAGATAACAATTTTTTTGAGATACATTTGTCTATGACTTGGTATTGGCAATGGCGTGTTATTGAAATATTGTATAGTTTGTTGTTGTTTAAAGTGTCGTTTTGATAAACTTTTTTTGGTTTAACATGTAGTTAAGGCTTTTAAAGAAATAATTTGGTCTAACCTTCTATTGTTGATCAATCTTAAGTGTAATTAAGGTTTTTATGAAAATAATTGCCCTAACCCATTATCGATTATAATGGCTTAAATTCAGGCCGATGATATCTTCTATGGAGATTAATTGAGAATCCGCCTTCACAAAACTTGGATGGTGTTATTGAAATTACGCAACAACGAAAGCCTCTTGGAAAACAGTCATATCATGACATTACTGTCAATATGCACATGAGGTAATACAAATATGTATTATGTTTCAGTCAAATGAATTAATAGATTATTACTTTGTAGGAAGACTTAACGCTATGGAGAATTTACTTCTTTGATAAAGCAGTTGAACATGCTCAAAAGCTAATGTAGCTTCTTCCGTTGAGGATGTTAGGGTCAGGTATGTTCAAGGCTGGAAACATGAAGCATAGCTGAAGGAGAAGAAACTCAGAGTAAAACAAAAATTCAAGGTTGCAGATGACCAGAGCGTACTACTATTTATGAAGTTCAAAAGGTTTAGAAAAAGGTTATTTCATGTTACAATCAGATTTAAAGGTTTTAAATTCATATTTGATTTTATATTTCCTTAAATACGTCTTTGAAGTTTTTCTAAATGATTATGAATGCTCCTAATAATCCATTATCGGTTTGGCATAGGCAGGAAAAATTATGCTTGCAGAAAAGTACAAGATAGACCAGGATCAAACAAATACTCTCACAACTTATGTAGCTCTACTACTACTACAACAACAAGACCAGGAATTACAGTTACAACAACGTGATTCACCTATTGAGTCTTTACAGGTTGGTCACCTGTAGCTTTATTTTTTTTAACTGTTTGTCATCTATAGTTATAAAGTAGGTAAATGTTATGCTAGCACAACTCAATGAGACCAAATACTCATGAGTGGAGAACTTGATACGCATCATATGAACGTGCGATTTGGGACACAAAATGGACAAAAAGTTTCAACTAAGAAGCTGTAGAATATATATATATATATATATATATATATATATATATATATATATATATATATATATATATATATATGTTGGGTCTTTATCTATTTACAGTGAAACAAAGCATAGAGTGGTTTATCATGTTACTAATTTGGGTGGTTAGAGATGTATATATTCTTATTCTGCCTGATCATGTGTATATATACATGTATTTGATTGAATGATTGATACGAGAATCTATCTAGAAGACATATTACAGATTTGCAAACACTTAACAACTAATATGTGATCAACTCAATATCAAGTAGTGGAAGCTGATGTATAGTATGTTTATTGCAGAATTCTTCGATACTGATTAGTTAGTAGTACATAATCACTTTCTAAATGCACATCTAAATGCATCACGTATCATCTTGCTAATTACCAACGCTCTTATACAGGTACAAGTTGGTGTACAATACGTGAAGGAAAAGCACGAAATACTTGAAACTCAGCTGAAGCGTTCACAACTACAAATTTCAAATCTTGAGTAGCAGCTGCAATCCCAACCCCAAATGGATGTTGCATCTGCTCCATCGCAATCTCACTGATAATTTCCTCCTGCCGCTATTCCACAGTAACCCCCACCTACTCTTCCCAATGCTCCACCGCCACCTCCTCCAGTCCAACATACTAACCAAAATTCTTTCGAGCATGCCAATGCCAATCTCCCATCACGATTCTTACTACCCACCACCTGGCCAAACCACTTAACCACCACCAAAGCAGTACCAGATGCTACCTCAACATATAGTTCCTGCTAATGCTCAAGAAGGTAAGGAGTGAACTAAAGGTAAAGTTAACCACAAGGTTAGTGCTTATAGGGGTTGTTTGGGATTGCTAATTGCAGTAACCAACTATATAAGGAAACAAGTCGAATTAGTTAAGTGGGTCAAAAGTCGCTTAAAGTAGGACATGAAACCTCTTAAAGTATAATATTAAGTTCTTATTAATGAAGTAACTTTTGTAATTATACTTGACATGCTAAATCATTAAAAATGTTAAAAAGTTGGAGAAAAATTGTGCCGAGTCAACAAAACCCAACCCAGAGTGAAAATTTACTCACTGTGACCCGTTTTCCACTCTCCTGACCTGCCCAATATTTTGGCCTCAACCTCTCACCAAGAAATTTTTTATTTCTAATCAAAGATACTAGGAAGAAAATAATGTTCGACATGATTTTAGACAGTTTTGCTATATTCAACTTACCAAGTTTGTGTGTGCAGGTCACGTGTACGTTATAAGAAAACAATGAGGATTTTATCTCTTGCATAATGGTAACTTCGTAAGCCTTTTTAGTTAATGTTATTTTTTCATTCTTTACAAGGACAATTTGCTTATATTAAACTTTTTTGAACAGATTGTTTATATTAAACTTGCTCATTTATAAACCATTTGTAGTATATGTGCCTTGATGTGACGAAGAAATTTTGAAAAATATCTTTGGTGGGCTAAATATTCATAAAAACATGTCAATAAGTAAATTAATAAGCTTTGTGACATTGCCCAAACCTGGGATTGGGATTACATCGTGGTATAAGGTGTTGTAGCATCTAGAGTTTGTTTTCACATATTAATATATATATATATATATATATATATATATATATATATATATATATATATATATATATATATATATAATTGAAAATGTATATGAACATTAGTGGAGTACGATGACAGTGTATTGCGTTATTGATTGAGTTTATGAACATTAGTTGAACATTTGCATATACAGGTACATGTGTATTGATGGAGTTACTCTCAAAAAACTGATAGTAGTATCTGCTCCTGAATATGTGGACTATTTGATGGAGTGGGTTGGAACTCAACTTCATAATGAATCAATATTCCTTAGAAAAATGGTGTCTGAGATAGTTCTTAGTACTCTAACATTAGTAGGTCACTGTATATCATTAAGAATCTTTGTTGTTCTCAACATTAATGGGTTGAAACTTGAAAGTCACCCAAAGTCTTTTTTTTTTTTTTTTTTTTTTTTTTGGTACCATCTTTGTTCTCATTCAATATTTAGACTATTATTGTTATAACAAATTATTGTTTTTGTGATAAATGCACAAATCTTTCATAAATTTTTTTTCTTCTAAATAATGGGCAGAAAAATGTTTGTGTGTCAACCTGGACGGCTTGGCCATACTTATAAATGGTTTGTTGACCTGAACCAATTTTTACATGTTACATAGTCCTCTCAGCTCCCATCTTTCTACCTGGTCCTTTACCCTCCATTATATGATGGATTGTTCATTACTGTATCTTTTTTTAGGAAAAACCACTCAAAATATTTCTTGGGTGCAACCATAAACCTTGAAAAACTTCTTTGTAGACTACATTTGTAGTAGTTTCTGATAGATTACCATCCACATAACAAACAACAACCTTCAAACTTTTTTACTTTTGACATGCGAAAGAGCCACATATAGTTGTCCATGTGTGAAAAACTGGACGTGGCATGTACAAACCAACTCTTGAACGTGATTCACGAGGTTTTTAAAGAAATTATTCATCAAGGAGATAATAAACAAAAAAGAGCGTAAATATGTTACATTATTTTTTAAAAGAATAATAAATAATGTGTCAAGGGTAGGATAAACAATTAGGTTCGCAACTATTAAAATAATAAACGTAAAAGAGTTTTGAAGAGCAAAAGTATCCGGTCAATATCAAACTCTTGAGTAGTCCATGTTCCAAATTACAATAATACTATACGTGAGATATGTCAAACACTTAAGTAGTTCATGTTTCAAATTACAATAATATGTAAAATATGATCGGTAAAAACTATGCCTTATTTAATATCAACATTATTTAAAACCCGTGGAATATGATGTGATTTATCGAGAGGTTATTAGTTTTATCGAGGTTATTAATTTAATACTCGATCACGTATTGAGAGGTATGTACCAATTGGAATATGATGTGATTTATGCCGTTTTCTTGATTTACATATATTTTCAATCACACAAAATGTTTTACTTACACTTTCTTCTTATACTTATTAGGTTATCAACAAACGTTTTCTTGATTTTACATATATTATCAATCACAAAAAATGATTTGCTTTTCATCTACATTATCAAGATTGGAGCACGCGTGCATGGCCGTTTATTACATTCTTAGTTACAAGCGTTGTACTATATACTATCATTGACTTATTAGTTGATATTCCTTTCGAATAAATGATTCATCCTATTTACTTTGCGGTTTTTCCTTACTTTGTTTACACCACCAGTCAATAGCTCGATCAAAACTAAGTGGAACTTTGCATTAGAGTTTGAAATTTGATAGTTTGATGGCTTTGCCTTGAAATACTATTGACATTGTTGAGCTAAATTTTTCTTAGAATACAAAATGACGTCTCATTTAGCATAAGTTTTAGATTTTTAGATGCATTTTAGGAGTAGTGTACAAAAAGAGTCGAACATAGTTGTTGTTTCTTACGAGATAAATAATTCATTCGACTTTATGTTAATAAGATTTGCATCATTATGAATTGAATGGGCTCCATTTTAATGATGCACTCGCTAAATACCATGGAAAACAGATTGCTTCGATGTCAACTATAGATTCTTTTATTGACCATTCCGACAATGAAGAGAGTGATGTTGAGACCAACGATATTGAGAGCTTTGACTATGACAATCTACATCTACGATAGTCTCTAGAGTCATCTCCAAAATTTCATTTTTAGTATCTTTAGAATGGTTTTCTTTGAGTTATACATGTTTTTAATGCTTCCAATATTAAAAACTTAATGTCTTAATCATGTTTTAATTTTATTTACAGTTTTTATCAGTTTAAGTATCTATGGTTAAATTTTTACAATGCTAATATGCAATTAGACAATTTTGAAATGATATGTTTATCATTAACAAAATAAATATGTAACTTTAAACTTAAATGTATAGACCTAATAAGTAATAATATTATTAAATTTGCATGACGCTAGCCCGTCTATCGGACGGGTCATGCGACTATTATTATTTATAACAGAGGAGTTTTAGTGTCTTAGCGCCATATTGCTTTCATTTACGCCTTTTAAGGTTCAGTGCTTAAGCAAAACAATGATTCACTAATAAATACGTTTAAGGCATCTCTATTTGGGAATATGGAAACTCATACGCAAGAAATCTTAGCAAAGATACCCAATAATTTACTATGTGCCTAAAAAGCTGGATAACCCAGCGTGAGTTGACGTATTGAAAAATGTTAGACTTCTGACTATACATCGAAAAATCCTTTGAGAATATAAAAGGTCCGTTCAACAAAATATTTATAGAATTGTGTCCTACTCTTAGCACTTTTCTAAAACTTTTAAGGGGTAAGTTTCTACGCAAGTATGCTTTTGGTTTTTTACGAAACTTAAAGGAAAAACTCATGAGTCTTTAAACAAATGAAAATGTATGCATATGTGAGACGAACTATTAATGACTTAAACATTAGCTTCAATTTACATTTTTTAGATGAACTATTAAAAACGTAACTAAATATTTCTACATGAGAGGCATTTCTCTTAAGGATATTTTATTAGAGTGAAATTATACCACTGTGTCGACGTGGTTGCTTTCATTTATGCGAATTCACCTCTTTGTAAACCTTAGAAAAATTGTCAAAATTGATGGTAGCACAAGATATGCTTTAAACCACATTTTGCATGTTAAATTGCGCGGAAAATATATGTTTGCTCAGTGTATTAGAATATTTGGACAAAACCTTGAATTTACGATAGTTGGCACCCTACCGTCAAGTATAAGAGACCTACATGTTTGATATTTGACATCCATGGGTAACGTTGTTGTTAATTATTGATTATGTTATCTAATATTCAGTTTTATTTAAGTTCTTCGAAATCGAGTCCATAAATCTCTTTACAGAAAAATGGTTGTTTTGGTGACTTTTTGACCGGGCTACAAGTTCCGTTTGAGTTATGCAAGGGTCAGTAACGATATTGTAATACACATACATGATCACAAATTTACATATTCATGTTAGAGAAAATTCCCAAATGATGCTAAAAAGTTGTGGCTTTTCCCAAATGATGCAAAAAATAAGTGGGTTTCCCAAAAGAGTCATGTGCGAATGTGCGATTCCACTAGAAATGTGACACGTGTCCATACCAAAGGTACAAAACCAATCATTTGCAGGCCCACATGATTTCAAATTTACCCCACGTGGTGTTTGACTTTTAATTACAAATGTTCGATTTTCGGCTAATGTGCGAAAAAATATACGATCATTTTAAAAAAAAAATTAAACATTTATGGTCTTCGAATAATAATATTTGGTGTACTTTGAAAGTACAAAAGTGGGATTTTATTCCTGCAAAGTGAGATTTTGTTTCTTTTCCAATGCTACCTTTTTTTAACTTTCGTACATTAGCTGAAAATCGCATATTAGAAAATCGCACATTTGTAATTAAAAGTCAAACACCACGTTGAGTAAATTTGAAATCGTGTGGGCCTTCAAATGATTGGTTTTGTACCTTTGGTATGGACACGTGTCACATTTCTTGTGGAATCGCACATTCGCACAATCGTACATGACTCTTTTGGGAAACCCATTTATTTTTGGCATTATTTAGGAAAAGCCACAACTTTTTAGTATCATTTGAGAATTTTCTCTTCATGTTATGTAGTTTTCTGAAACTACAAATGTACATTTCATAATAAAATTATATGCTCTAGTGAATAACCAATAGTTTAAACGTACTTTACTATACACGCCTATATGGAAAGACATGCTAGGTTAAAGGCTATGCTATTGCTAGGTAACATTCACCTTCATGTTGAGCATTAGACACCTAAGTTAAATGTAGTGCTACTAGGAGTACCAGACAGTAAAAGTGCTTTTACTTTTGCTCTAAAACCAATTTCATTCTATGAGAAATGGTAAAAGATGAAATGACATAGAATTGTCGGAATAGAGAAGGACTTTGTTCTCCCTCGAAATGTAAATGTACACTGTTCCCTATGGTTAAGTTTTCTCATAACCTTATTATTAATGCTAATTTAGTCATGATATGTAGTTGGAAATGAGATGTATAAAGTCAAATATACTTTTTGTAAGCATGAGCAAGAGTTTATAAAATTGTTCACCATTATATTTTTACATCAAAAGTTATCGGAATAATTACAATACCTAGTGATCTGATGTATGCTACATATCCGCAATAACAAAATCTTTACTTCCATGAAAATAATCATGTGTGATTAAACATTTTTTGGTACACGTACCAACCATATCACAATGAATAACTGGACAATTTAATGTCACGTGAACTTTATTGTTACTTTCTTGATGCGATAAAGGCATTTTTGTATATAAGTTCAACGATACTAACAAGTGATAGCACCGTTGAACTGGGGGGAGTATAGTGGTGTAACACCTCCATCGGTTGTGTTACGGTCCCGTTCTGACTCATTTATGTATTAATACATGTGAAATATTATATTGTTCATATCTAACGGAAAAAGACAAGAGCTTTTCATGTTTTACTGTGCAAGGATATCTAACGGAAAAAAGGGGGAACTTAGGTGCTAAAAACAACAAAAGGTGGAACCCCAAAAAGGGGTTGCCATATCTACAAGTAAGCCAAAAAGGCCGAATGGCGCACGACGCCCATATCTACAGGTAAGCCAAAAAGACCGAATGACACATGACGCCCATATCTACAAGTAAGCCAAAAAGACAGAATGGCGTACGACGCCCATATCTACAAGTAGGCCAAAAAGGCCGAATGGCGCACGACGCCCATATCTACAAGTAAGCCAAAAAGGCCGAATGATGCACGACGCCCATATCTACAAGTAAGCAAAAAAGGCAGAATGGCGCACGACGCCCATATCTACAAGTAAGCAAAAAAGGCAAAATGGCGCACAACGCCCATATCTACAAGTAAGCCAAAAAGGCCGAATGGCGCACGACGCCCATATCTACAAGTAGGCCAAAAAGGCCGAATGGCGCACGACGCCCATATCTACAAGTAAGCCAAAAAGGCCGAATGGCGCATGACGCCCATATCTACAAGTAAGCCCAAAAGGCAGAATGGCACACGACGCCCATATCTACACGTAAGCCAAAAAGGCCGAATGGCGCACGACGCCTATATCTACAATTAGGCCAAAAAGGCCGAATGGCGCACGACGCCCTAAAATGGTTCATACCCAAAAAGTGGTTGCCATATTTATAAGTAAGCCAAAAAGGCCGAATGGCACACAACGCCTTAAAATGGTTCATACCCAAAAAGTGAATGCCATATAGTATTAAGGCCAAGTCGCTGAATGGCTAAGATGTCCGAATAATTCACAAGCCAAGCGTCTCAAACATATAAGCTTGTACCCCCGGAGCTATGTAAGTAGCAACGGTAATTAAAAAAAACAAGTGTTTGGGTTATGCTTATATTCAAAAATGTAAACCAAACATATAAGCTTGTACCTCCGGAGCTATGTGAGTAGCTAACGGTAATAAAAAACAAATGTTTGGTATACGTTTGTGATCAAATAGTAATGATAATAATGATTATCGTAGAAAAGCTATGTTTTATTAATATAGGAAACAAACGATGGCGTATGTGGTCTAATAGACCCAACTCACCTTATGAAGCACCGGCTTATGGGCCATTTGGATGAAAGGCATGTTCGAATGATAAAGGCCAAAAGGCCATACATGTATTCTTTAAGTATTACATCATTAGTATTTTACCCTTACAAATAATGCAATACTAGGGGAACATGTTGGCGTATATGCTCGAAAGGCACACGCCGAAAGGAAGATGATACACTTACGTTGAAAGGTACAGGCCAAAAGGCCATGCAAATATTCTTTAAAAGTATTACATCATCAATCTTTTACTAATAATGCAATATTGGGGGGACATGTTGGTGTATGTGTCCGAAGGACACGTGCGGGGAGGTGGTTACAACATTTATCCGAACGATATATGCCGAAAGGCGTAAAGTCATTATTTAAGTATTGCACCATCGGTCTTCAACCAATAGTACAATATTGGGGGGGGGGGGCATGTTGGCGTATATGGCCAGATGGCCCACGCCGAACGACATGTTCCGAAAGGCGTAAAGTCATTATTTAAGTATTGCACCATCGGTCTTCAACAAATAGTACAATACTGGTGGGACATGTTGGCGTATATGGCCGGATGTCCCACGCCGAACGACATGTTCCGAAAGGCGTAAAGTCATTATTTAAGTATTGCACTATCGGTCTTCAACCAATAGTACAATACTGGGGGGACATGTTGGCCTATATGCCCAAATGGCCCACGCCGAACGAATAAACTAAATGTCGAACGGCCTATGCCAAATCACCTTAGCCGAATGACTCATGACCGGGAAACATACCAAGTCCGGAACAAGCCTAGAGATCCGAACCACCGTGCAACTAAAAGAATAAGGAATAATATCTGGGAACGCGAAACTGACTCGGGCAGGCCCCATAAAAGGAAACATTGCAGTTTCCCGCCTAAATATTTACTGCCTAAATGTGTCGCTATCACCAAGTAATGACAAAGAATCCACCTATAAAAGGGAGGACTTATCTCTCACAAGAGGGACACTTTTTACCTACTTCACATATAATGTTATTTCTCTCTATATACTGTCACATACATCTCATCTCATACACATACACATACACATACATACAACACATCTCTTATATTTCAACATAGCATACATAACATGATTATACACATATGTTAAATCTTCTACCTACGAGGTGCTGACTTGACCATTGGAGGGTGGTTCCCGGGGCTTCGGCCTCGGGGCTCCTTCTAACGGGTTCTTTAATGTTTGTAGCTCACTTTCATGCTCGGGACAAGGATGAATGGCACGTGGAAGCCGTCAAGACTTACCCGGCGGAAATATGCTTCAACAACATGTAAAAAGTTACCTATATAATGCGTATGAGATCATCAAGATTAGAAAGTTACCTATATTTGAGGGTGGTAATGTGTAGCCATTAAGAGGGAGTCACCGTTTGAATGTTGCACATCAGATGTGAGATGTTGAAGACCGAAACATGATAAATTGATTACCTTTATATTGAATGATATTGTGATGGAAGAGATTACAAAATAACCTAATAAATTCATAGAATCATATGTATGTTTTATTCTAGATTGTAATTGCTATAGGTGGTCAAGTTTGTAGTTACAACAGTGTATTTAATTACAGTATCTTTTATTAAAACTTTTTTTTTGAGCAACTTTTATTAAAACTTAATTATCAGTTTATTATTCATAAAAAAAGGGACTACCAAGTTTGGCAGAAACTAGAAAACATCTAATTCAGAGATAGTAATGTATTGGAATCGATTAAAAAACATATGAATACACAAAATAGTGTTAGAAAGATTGGTTACTGTTCCCACATCGCCCAAAATAGAAACTTTATACTAGTTTATAAGAACACTAAACAAGTCCAACCATCACTGGGCTTGGTAGCGCTTGCCTGTAACTCGAGTGAGGGTATAAAAGTGGTTGAACTTTGTCTTGGTCCAGCTAGTTGGGTCTGCTTGTGCAGTATCTGGCTTGCCCGTTCCAAGTTGATAGTTGGTTCATGTGGCTTGAGCAAAGGCTTGGGTCACTTGGACCCTAGAGTAGGGGGCAATGCGTTAGGCTGGTTTCACAGAGCTGCGATAACCCCTCGCTTTTCTTAGTTCTGTAATTATATCTTTTAGTTCTTGTATCTCTGTTTCTAGTTGTCCATTCTCTTCCTCCCTAGTAGCTTTTTCTAGAAAAAGATTTATAATTCTTTGTTGATTCTCGAAAAGAGTTTCGTATCTTTGATCACCAATTTTTTGAATAACCTCAAGTTCGTTTTTTATATTCTTCCTATTTTGTTCTAGAATTTCAATAATTTTTGTAAATTGTTTTTCTAGGAGTTTTGTTATATTTTCCGAACGTTTAACATTAGCTTGATTATGTTCTGGAGTTTGATGTAGGGCTATCCATGACAGTATTTCTGTAATGTTATTAAGTGTTGCTTGTACATAACCTACTTGTTCTGAGACTCTACTTTCTGATGAAGATGCTAAAACATATTGTGTTTCTGGCAAAAGATTCCTTGGAAATGAAATACACTTTCCATCTTTTGGTAGTCCATGTGTTTGCATAAATCCGAGTCTAATTTCTATTGGTGCTTTAGATAACTCATTCAGTTGTTTTTCCATGTTCAAGTTCTTTACTAGCTCTGAGACCAAAAAGGAACACAGAGAGCTTATATAATTGGCAGAATTCTTTTTGGTGTATTTACTAAAAGTCGTTCTAGTTCTATATCAAAATTACTTATTTTTCTTTGTGTATTATCTCTTTGTTGTATCATAACTTTTAGATTTTCATAAGCTCGTCTGTTTTGTATTCTATAATTTATATGGTTAAAAAGACCTTCGTATTCCAGAATCTGCTCTTGTTTGTTTTTTATGAGCTTTCTTCGAATGTTTTCTTGAAGATCCATTATGCTGTATAGATTTGTTTTTTATATTGATTTTGCTCTGTTTTTAAAGATTTTAATGTTTTCCTTTTTAATTTTAGAAAATAATTTGCTTTCTTTTGTTCTGATTCAGATATTTTTGTTCTAATGACATACAAAAGACATTGTATTTCTAAATTCTTAATCTCTATAATTTTATCAATATTTTCTATATTCACTGTTAGAGAGCCGTGCTGTGAAGCAATGACTTTGTTACTCATAACTTGTTACTCATATCTTGAATAATATTAGATAAGTTACTTACTTGTTTTACTAATTCATTATTGTGTGATTCATCGAAAGCTAGTGGTCCAAGAAATGAACCTTGTTTAAATATAGATTTTCTAGCATTTCTTTTGTTTTCAAAATCGTCTGTATCTTCGATTATTCTAGAAACTTGGCGTCCAAAGATGCCATTGCTCTTGTTTTCTTCTAGTTCCATGACTGGTCTAAATAGTTTATCAATACTTATTTTACTGTCATTTTTAAATGTTATACTGTGGTAACTGTTAGATAGTGCGTAATTTATCTGATATGTAATTGAAAAGGGGTGGTTTCCTTTTTTCATAAAGTCAGTTCTAGGTAATTTATATCTAATTGTTATGCTATCGGACAGATTGCTATCATACAAAGACATACCTACTTGTATATTTATATCAAACTTCATCTTTGTTTCTTTAAGGTTTCCTCGTCCTCTAGCAATAAGAGCATCATCTAAATTTTTTAATCTATCATCTCTGATTTCTAACTGTACCGGCGAATCAATTCCTTGACCAAAAGTACTTTTTAACAAAAACTGTATAGTTGAAATGTGTACATATGCAATTCTTTCCTTTTCTTTAATATATCTTAATTGTCTTTCTAGCTGTTCTTTATTTATTATTGGAATTCTAACGTTTCCTTGTGTACTTTCTATTGGGATTATTTCTTCTCCTGTCATTATTCCGAAGTGTAATTCATTAGTTCTAGATATAAGATTTTTTATTGAATCTCTAATAGAGGTATTAAAATTATGTTTACTTTTTAAATCAAAATCTGCTTTCTGGATTTTCTTACTGTTTACTAATACATCTTTAAAATATTTTCCGTTGTTTTCTACGTCTGAAACTAGTGTAATATTTTCTTCTGTCATGACTACTGTATATAGGAATAAGTTGGATATACCTGACGTAATGGTTGAATTCTGAATTCTTGGATGGATTATAATTTGTAACGAATAGTTGCCCAACGCCTTACTATCAACGTTCTTCAGGGACTTTGCTAAACTTCAACCTATCCTTGAGGCAATTCCAGAAGCTTAGAAGAGAGTTTCTAAAACCAATTCTTTTGATTTATTTTATTTCACACTCTGATTCGAATGGTTACATGACATCTCCTTTTATAGCATAAGGAGGTAGGTACATAGACGCGTTGCAATAATGCAACTCTTAGATCATTGGTTTAAAAGTTACAAAAGTAAAAAGTAGGTGGCTCATTATTTTTCGGCCTTCAAAAGGACGCGGCTTTATTAAAGCCTCACATGGGACTGTCTGCTTACGTAAGTGCTTACATTATTACCGTCTTTCGTAAGCGCTTACATCACTTCTTCTAGATTAAGTCCTTACTCGTCAAAAATCGTAGAGATTTCTGGGCCTCGAGGGCTTGAATCTGTTGGGCTGTTTACTGGACTTGTATTTGGGTAGCAGTACATGCAAAGATGGGATTTGCATATTTTGCTAATCCTTTCACATAGTGCTTCCTTGAGTTCTTCCGGGGCCTTTTCAAAGACTCCATCAAGATTGTGAAATTTTTCTTCAAATTTCTGTATGGCTGTTGCGTCACCTTCCATCATTGGTTTCGAAGTTTTTGAGTAAACCAACAGTGTTGGAGACATATAGTTTATTTTTATTTTTGAGTAGTCGCCTTTGCCCTGTTTGCTTCCGTCTTTTCCTAGCTGTCTTCCGTGATCGAAGACACCCATGATTCCTTCTGTATAGATTTCCTTTCCTCCAAAGTTGGTTCCCTGGAGACTTTGGCTTTCTGCGTAATTTCCGTTACTGATTCCTAGCTGAGCGATTGTTATACTTGACAGGATCATTTCTCCGTCTTTATCAAATATTGCGTAGCTGGAGTAGCATTTAAGGAATATTTCGTTTCCTTTTGCTATGAAATTCTTGTATACTGAGATGGCATCCTGAAGCTTTTCTAGAAAAACCTTGGCTTCTTCCAATGTCTTTCCATTGATGTATATCGTATCTGCAAAACCTAGAGAAACTAGTTCCCAGGCTTGCCTTAGATTTATTCCTGGTAATAGGACTGCCTTGGGTCCTAAATTTTGTCTTTTTCTTGGATAATACTGATTAATGAAGTCGTCTTCCTTGAATTCTACTAACCTTTTCCAGCAGGCTGTAAAGTCAGCGTAGTTCGGCTTTCTGCTTTTGAATGAACTTTCTCTTTCTAGGTGCATCATTTTGTTTATATGATTTGCCGATTCTGGTTTTCCTTTTGTCATCGTGATTTCTTTGTATGCTTCTTCGAGGGCCTTCTCTGCTTCTTCTCTGGTTGGGTAGCTTCTGTGTGTGTATGGTCTTCCAGTCACGATTTATGAGACTGTTCCCCAATTCGTGTAGACTCCTGGTGCATGACCATTGAACATCACGTAGTATTTTTCTTTATTACTCTTCTTGGTTATGTTGTTCACATATTCCAAGGCCTATTTTGCTGAAGTGGTACTAGTGGTGCTACTGCTTGTTTCGCTTTTTTCTTCTTTTTTAATTTCTTTCTTTTCTTCTTTGACCTCTGGTTCTTCAATTGAGTTCTTCGTACTCCATGCTTTGATCATTTTTTCTAACTCTGCCTTCTTCGTTACTGCTTCTTGTTTTTGTCTTTCGAGGGACGTAATTATGATCTCGAGCTGCATAGCTTGGTTTTTAAGCTGCTTCATGAACGATTCGTCTGAATGCTCCATTCTCTTGTTAATGTATATGCAAAGTTGTTGTCTTCGGATTTTATGTATCTGATGTATGGGTCAAATTGTTGTAGGTATCCTTACCAGTTGACAAGTCTTCCTTTGCTTCTGTCTTCTTTCAAGTCGTACCTGAAAAAACCTGTTGCGTATTTTGAGTCAGTTCTTAGCTCGATACGAGTAGGTAGTAACTCCATCTTCCATTTGTTTAGGGTTCTGATTATGGCTAGAACTTCTTTTTCGTGGACAGTATAATTGATTTCTGCTGGTTTGAAGGTGCCTGATGTGTATTTACAGAGTTTTTTGGGTAGTTTTTGAGTTTCTTTGAATAGCATTTGGTTGTTATCACATTTGTGATCTGTATGCTTTGTTTCACCTGTAAGGTGATCTTCCTTTTCAGGAATGCTTATATCTTCTTTAGCTTTTTGAATTCTTCCGAATTCATCAAGGCAAAGAACATTTTTACCATTCTGTATAGCTAACATACAACCTGCCCAGGTTGTTTCTGATGCATCTGTTTCTATTATTAGAAAATCATCATTTTTTGCATTGTATAATTCCGGCAAATTTTCCAAATTTTCTTTTAACAATTTTACTGCTTTTGTATCTTCTTCCCCCCATGACCAAGGAGTTTTTTCTGAAATTTTCTTTTGTAAAAGACTTCTGTGCTTTGCAAAATTTTTCGAAAATCCTTGATCTGCTATATAATTTATACAACCGAGAAATCGTTGTATTTGTTTTCTATCTTCAAGTTTGTCGGGAAAAAGCATAATTTTTTCTTGTGTATGTGGAGCAAGCTTAAGTACTCCATGTTTGCCAATTTCGAGCCCCAAATACTCGATTTCTGTTTTTAATATTTTACTTTTCGAAGCTGATAAAATTATACCAACTTCTTTGACTCTTTCTAAAACCTTTTTGACATGAATCATATGTTCTTCCCTTGTTTCTGAAAATACGATAATGTCATCGATGTACACTAAGCAGTATTCATCCATTCCATTGAAGTTTTTATCCATAAATCTCTGATAAATACTTGGTGCTTGTTTCAATCCAAATGGCATAACATTCCATTCATAATGTTTTTGTGGCGGACACGAAAAGGCTGTTAGTCCTTTTGTATTTTCGTGTAATCTAAGCTGCCAATAGCCAGATTTAGCATCAAATGTGCTAAAAAAGTTTTTTCCTTTAAGTTTTTCTAAAATATATGCCTTATGAGGTAACTTATAGGCATCTCCTATAGTTGCTTCGTTCATTTTTTTCTAGTTTATTACCATCCGTCTCTTTTTTCTTTTTAGCTCATTGTGGTTTTCTACGTAGAAAGCCGGTGCGGAGTGCGGACTTTTGCTTTCTCGGATAATCCCCATTTTCAAGAGTTTTTCTGTTTCTTTTTGAAATTCTTCAACATCCCTTATGTTATATGGGATATTATTAGGAACATTTAGTTCCTTGCTTTCATCCTTAAGCTTAATTTCTACTAACTCTTTATTTAAATTTTTAAATTTATCCAAAGGATCTTCGGATGAAACTTCTTCTAAAAGATTATGTATTCTTTGTTCTTCTTGTATAATAAAGACCTTTATACTTTTTAGATTTTCAAAAATCTTTCTAGATATTAGTTTTAAAATTTCTTTCTTTGATACTATATTAGTGGTAACTGTTTTTCTCGAAGGATGTCTCAGAGAAATAGTTTTAAAACGTTGTATAAATGGTTGGTAAAGCTTTAGAAAGTTATTTCCTATAATAAGCTTCATTCCTGAGTCGTAAAGATATATAGTTTTAGCGATAAAAATCGTGTTTTCTATTTTTATTTCTACATTTTCAGCATAATGATAAATTCTATGAACAGATTTATCTGCAATAGAAATTTTTTTAGGGCTCTTTGCCTTTTTCCAATGTGTACAAAGACTCTTTTGTCCAAAACAAAGAGTTGCTCCTGTATCTACATATGCATGGACTAGTTTATTTTCTATGATTACTTTTATAAACGTAGCGTTATTACTCATCATCGCTGTATTCGCTTTCGCTTATATAAGCTATGTATTCTGTTTCTGAATCAAAGTCTGAATCTTCTAATGGTTCATAGCCTACTTGTTTAACTAGATTAAATATTTCTATCATAGGTTTAGCTGTGTTACTATTCTTTTTGGGACAATTATTTGCATAATGCCCTTCCTCCTTGCAAAGCCAACAACGGCATGAGGATTTTCCTGATGGACAAAATTTTTTCTTTTCATCTTGTTTTCTTTTCCGAAAATAATTTTGTCTTTTATTCCTTTTGTAGAATGATTTATATTTTTTCTTGTATGGAACTTGTTTCCATTTCTAATACCTATCTTTCTTCCTTTTATACTATTTATATCTCCTAGGTCTATCACAGCCGTAGTTTCCAGGTAGATTAATATTATTCTGTTTACTGCAACAAAGGCTTATTTGTGCTTCCTTCTTGGCTATTTTGTTTTCGCAGCTAATGTCCATCCATTCGCAAAGAAAAGGTTCGAGCAAACACATATCGCATATTCTCATATTTATTATGTGGTTATAGGCTTTTACGCTTTCTGCACTTCTTTGTATATCCGATTGAAAAGCATAACTGTCTCTTCCGGTGAATTCTCTGTATATCATTCGAACTATATATTTAAATGCTTCAATTACTGATCCAGTTATAAGATATTCTGGTGAAGTAATTATATATGGTTGTGCTTTTCTTAAGTGAGACATAGCGCTTCCAGATGTCTTATGCATTACATATGCATATAAATCTGTGAGGCTTAGTTCTTTAAGACTATTTCCTACTTGTATGTCTAATGATATTTTATTAGACCAGTTATTTATCTTTTCCATTTTTCCTTCAGTACTTCCACAGTTTATGACCAATACTTCTGTTTCGATACTTTCTTGATATTTTTATTCTTCGACAAATGTTTTTCCCTTTTTATGATATCCTTTATGAAAGACGTAGTCTTCATATTTTGTTCCTCTTTTTCTACCTTTAGATGAATCGCCAACCTCATAATTTGGGTAGTTATAATTTTGTTCTAGGTCTTCTTCTGACTCATCTGAAGATTCTCCAAGAGCGCGATCTTTTGTTCATTTATCCTATTTAGTGTTTCAATTTCGTCTTCACTACTATCGGTCATTTGTGTGATATGCAGTTTTTCCATTAGTGCTTGTAGTTCCTCAATATTTTAGAGACTGTATCCATTTTAGAATGGTAAAATAATGTTTTTAGGTACCGATGGTGTTGGTGTTTGACCGTGTATTACTATAGCTCTTCTTTCTTGCTGATTTTTAATTATTTCTTCTAACTGAGATATAATGGTTTTTAAGTCAATATTAAAATTTTCATGTTCTCGGCTTTCTTTAATTATCTCTATAATTGTATCTTTAGCCCTTTTGAGTTCTTCTAGAATTTTGTTTTCTTTATCTTCTTGAGTTTTTGGTTTTAGGATTCTTATTAGTAAGTCTGATATATTGTTTAGTTGAGGGTTTTCTGTATGGAAAAGGTGTGGAAATTTCTTTTCAGATGTCTCGTTATAACATTTATAGTTTTTATCACGAGTTGTGTAGTGTTCATGTGGCTGAGAAAGGGGTTTATTTATTTTTTCTATATGTTCTACTTTTTCTTTTAAAACTTTTATTCCTTTAAACATGCTTTCTGTAGTACTTAAAATTTTTTCTAAAGTACTCATAGTAGATCTTTTATTCTTGTTATAGTTTCTTCTCTATTGGCACTGATTTCTTCTTTTATCGAATTGTTTTCTCTTTCCGTTTCTTTTCTTAGTTCTGTAATTATATGTTTTAGTTCTTGATATAAGCATCACTGGGCTTGGTAGCGCTTGCCTGTAACTCGAGTGAGGGTATAAAAGTGGTTGAACTTTGTCTTGGTCCAGCTGGTTCCGGGTCTGCTTGTGCAGTATCTGGCTTGCCCGTCCAAGTTGATAGTTGGTTCATGTGGCTTGAGCGAAGGCTTGGGTCACTTGGACCCTAGAGTAGGGGGCAATGCGTTAGGCTGGTTTCACAGAGCTGCGATAACCCCTCGCTTTCGACAGTGGAAGGATAACAAGCCTAAGCCCATCAGACTCGCTTGCCAACTGGTCCGTAACAAATGAACAACCACTTTTTTGCGTCCTTCGATAGTGGAAGGATAACGAGTTGGGCACTTCAAATAAACAACCTCTTTTTAACTTTTTGGTGTCAATATCAAAATGCTTGTTGTTTCATTTCGAATCTTAAACATCAATCTGTTTGTAATACTTTTTCGTTTGAGCTCAACTGCTCATGGCTGGTCAGCAGGACTAACAAGTTATAATCGATCCAACTGGTTGCCAATACCGAAATGGTTAGGGGCTCACAGTCTTATCAAACAAATTGTTTATTAAACAACACATTATTTGTGACACAGTTTTTCGTTGGAGCTCAAGTGCTCAATGCTGGACTAACAAGTCAGAATATAGTATACATCAAATAATTTCTCTTATGTCGAAGGTATGGATATTGTGGTCACACATTTCGACACTTAGGCTAAGATCCATTTAGTTGTGTATCTCATGAGAGCCAATCAATAATGATCTTGGACTAGCTCCGGATGCAATTTGCAATGAGCTTGCTAATGTCGTGTTTGTCTATATGGTAACCGTGTTCTAACTAACACTACAAAGAAAAGAAAGAAAATTATGGTAAAGGTCTCATTCTGCAAGAAACCTGATTAGATCAAGACAAATTTCATGACAATGTGGAAATATCAGATATATAGGCAAGAAAACAAATGGATAATAAAAAGAACATACGGAACAACTTTAAAAAACTCAAGTTGTGTAACAAGAAGAAAATGGGAAAGAAATCAACTTCAACAAAGAGCCATACGCGGAAGCAAGATCAAAAGAATCAAACACAACTACTCCACTCAGTTGGATACAACATTTTACATTTTTGGTCACACGATCCTGATAGCCCTGCTTAAAGAAACCTTCTGCGGAAGATGCTCAGCTAGTTTTCAAACCCCAAACCACATTTTATCGCTTTGCTTTGTAACCCAAATGGAGAAACAGCACATGCATTGACTGTCATAGTCATTACTATTTGGTTTGACTGTTTGAGATCAAGACAAACACTAATCTTAATGAAACCCAAAGACTGAAAAGGCTAGTGATTTCCTTCGTACATCCATTGCAACGTATAGAAAATCAGACCAAAAAGTCCCACCAGTCATTCGAAACATAATATACTAACTTCAAGTAGTGTTTTGTTTGGTTGGAGTTTGTTGTACATACTTGTCATGTGATGGTTCGGTTCTTATCTTCATTTTTTTTCTAAAGATAGATAGTTATGCCAACATTGAGTTTTAAGCCTATATTTCCTTGATTAAGAAGAACTTATTAGTGTCATGTAACAAGATTCACTACTAAATGTTTACAATTATATGAAAGTAAAACTGTTGTTGAATCACCTAAGAGGGTGTTTGGCATTGTTTGAATCACCTATAACGGCCACTCAGTTTTAAATCCATTGGATTTTTTCATCTTTTTATTTGACTCCTTAACACCTTCTTATGTTTGCTTGCATATTCACTAATCGGATCCTTTATGTTTGACTATACAGGACGGATATCGTCGTTCCTTATTGTTAAATCAATAGTTTTGATACGTACAAGCAGAAACTGTCTTATCTTCTAAATAACTCCGTAAACTTAAAGATCAGGTTAAACATTATGGTAAAAAATTCAAGCAATATAATCAATAATCCTGCTCGTGATTTGTGACAAACAAAACCATTTAGTTTGATCCTCCCTAGAAGCACAGATTTAACAACTAATAAGCAATCGGATAACAAAGATAAAACATCTAGTGAATGTCTCTGACCAACTTCTAGTGAATGTCTCCCACCTGGAATGGTTCTCTTGAAAAATAACATCAACCTTAGTGACCCAGGTATGTGTTTTTCACTATGTTTCAAAAGCACACAGTTATTGTCATTTTTGTTCTAAATTCCAAATTTTCTTCTGTATATAATCAAGCTAATTATGCTTTCAGGGTTTGCAGTCATTAGTTATATGCACAGATTGTATTTTTAAGCCATCTCCAACTATTTCTTCCAAAGAATCAACATATCTTTTCACTGGTCTCATATTAGTCATTGTACATCACGGTAGTGGGGTCAAATCACGGGGAAATTGGATTACAAACCTGCGATTGTGGCTAACATGTGAAATTTTTGGGTGGTAAAAGCTCCACTATGACCCTCTACCTATTTTAGCAGGGCTGTGTCCGTTTACTACAATCTCTTTCACTTTTCAACAATCGATTAATAAAGTGCATGTTCTTGCTCGGTATAGATCGATTAATTATATTAGCTCGGCAATAGATCAAGCACAAATACAAACATACACCAGAATTCCAACTTAAAATCGCCAATATCTAGTAATACGTACCCCGGTTCAAGTAAAAGTTCAGATCTTTCAGCAGTAACAACTAACAAGAATAGTAGGATGTTTTTCTGATCTATCCAATAAGGTTAATTGGCCTTGACTAACATCTCTAAGATTCTTATATGTGTATTAGTCAAAGAATGTGATGATGAATAAAGTGGTGTATAGCTAAAACAAATAATTTATAACAAGAATCAATCAAGACATAGCTACTTAAAAGAGAGCATGACAATATGCTGACTTACACCCTTTCTTAAGCTTGAACACATCATGTTTTAGAGCCAAGGGCCTGACAGTACAAATAGTGCATACCTCAGGCTTTCCTGTTGAAAGCAAGCGCACTAAAGATGACTTTCCAACATTAGGCGATCAGCGTTACCAGTTAAAAACAACATTTTGCAGATATAGTTCTGGTGACAAAATATTATTGCAGCTCAATACTATAGTGAGGAACACATATGTAGAAAAACATACACTTATTGATCAAAAAACCATGTTGTATGCAAATGAACATGTCAATTGATCAGACTACCAAACATACGCGTTGTATTTCATCTCTACTTTACATATCAGCAGGGGAGATCCAGTGAACTTCCTGACTGATCCCTTAGAGGGGAGATCCACCTTACGCCCGGCGGACATTCTTGTGTTTGGGTGGGAAGGGGGAAAACACGCTTGTGTAGATCTAACTGGGGTCTCCCCCCTTGTCGGGCTCAAGGACACTGGCTTTGTTGCAGGGCAGGCGGCGCTCAAAGCAGAGTCAAATAAAGTGGCAAAACACGAGAAAGCATGCCTGGAGAATCAACACGTGTTTGTCCCGTTTGCTTTTGATACCTTTGGTGTTCTCGCTCCTGAAGCTGTGCGACTTCTGAATCGGGTTCAGAAAGTCGTTAATAGCATTTCTTCGTCCCTTAAGGTTTCAAACTTTGTTTTTAGTAGAATAGGGTTCGCTAT
The DNA here is from genome assembly GCA_030686995.1 of Artemisia argyi. Classification (NCBI taxonomy): domain Eukaryota; kingdom Viridiplantae; phylum Streptophyta; class Magnoliopsida; order Asterales; family Asteraceae; genus Artemisia; species Artemisia argyi. The sequence continues at coordinate 39,265,495 of CM060679.1, read as the reverse complement.
TCAAAAGGGGGTAGCGGCGCAACTTGTTGCCCGGCTACCTGCCATTGTATTGTAATGTCATATTTCGAAGGGTAAATATAATTTTGTTTGGCTAAAATATATATATATATATATATATATATATATATATATATATATATATATATATATATCAGCAGTTCATGAATTTTCTGAAGCAACAAATACACACTTAATAGTCTGAACAAACACATAACATGTTACATGCTGTTTTCTAACACAGCACACCCTTTACTTATAGAAACCACATTTTATGGAGCAAACCCTTTAGGGATTTCCAAAATAGTACTTCCTCAAAGTATTGTCTCACATACGCAGTACTTAAATCATATATCTCCCATCACAAGGTGCTTTGACAAAGTAAAGCTGTGACAATCGAATGATCAAGGTTCAAGTGCTTGGCGAAAATTGCGATTCTTAAAGGATTGGAGCTACTTCTAAGCTAATTACTAAATCCCTAATTACTAGATACTCTATATATCAGTTTTGCTATAACAAATACATAAGATGCGCTGCCAATGATATATGTTCTGATGTGCTTCTAGAGATCTAATAGTTATCTCTTTCAGTGTTAGGCAAATTTCATTTCGCTTCAGCTACGGTTAGCTATCTATTTACCCCATATAACTAGATACTCTGTAGTCAATTTCAGAACATAGTGCCAAACACATGATTATCAATATAACTTTGTTAAAGTTCCTCAAAATATGATTTCTATCAAAGAACTACACATGAACATCAAATAAATTTGGTTAAATACTAACCGTTGATGCAATAATCAATGCCATGGTAAACTACATATCCATTTTATTACCATAAAACACAAAACCGGCCCACTCCAATCCACTCCAAATCAGAAAACAGTAATCTTCTTCCTTTTAGAATTAATGGACTCAACCGTAAACTTATCACTCCCCAAATTCCTCCTTTCAACATATGGCCTAAATGGAACAAACGCAATATATCCCGCAATCGCCACACTATACCCACCCCTAACTTTCTCCATCAAAAAACCTTTAACCTTTTTATTCCCTTGCCATATCTTCTTCAATTCATTCCACGCCTGAAACTGTCTAAACCTCCTCGGCATCAAAATACTTGCTTCACCAGGAACAGTCTCCATACTCCCACCAACAATATCATTAAACCGACCCAATGCACGTTCCTTAATGTTATCATCACCTGCAACATACATATACGATAAAAATGATTAAAATACACACACACACACACACACACACACACAAAAACACCCAACATAAGTACGATGAAAACAACATTACTACTTCATGTCTCTTTTTTGTTGACTATTTCTAATTATGTATCTCAAAAAACTGTGTTTTGTTAGGTGGTGTTGTTAAGCTTGTTTTTTGAGATTATGGGCTTACTGAACTTTTGAAAAGGTACTAAGGTCAAATTTTAGTCTTAATAGCTTCTCAACTTGAGCTTATGAGCTCAAGTTGATACCCTAATATTTGAATTTATTAGCTTTTAAAAAGTACAATAAGCCCATAAGCCGGAAGGACAAGCTTAAACAAACATCGCCTAAAACCAGTCGCAAAACCAAGACTAAAAGGATCATATGCATAAATTTTTCTTAACCGTAGTATCAGATAAAAAATTATGATATTGAGTTCAATAAAATTGTGTTTACTTAGCACCTATTTATCGACTATCAAAGCAAATACTAGAAAAGTAACTTTTTTGGACACGGTAAATTTACGAAAGTTAGCACTATGAGGCATGAGGCATAATTTTATGAATTTACCGGTGTCCCGTACAAGCCCCCTAGTTCAGCCCCTGCCTAAAATATTTGGGTGTGTTTGTTTAACCTTAACTAAAACAAGACACAAATATACCAAACCAAAAAAATTAAATTAAAAAAAAAAAAAAAAAAAAAAAAAAAAAAAAAAAAAAAACTTGCAGCCAAGTCCATAAAGGCTTATAGACATAGTGGTTGCAAGCTGCATCTCGAAACATGCTTTGTTTCCCTGATTCAAGCATCATATTGCTTCTAGTTGGTTGATCATGAGGATACATAAAGGATTAACATGTATTTTGACAAGTTATTAATTGACTTTTAAAAGGTAAAATAAACACGGTATGTTAGGGAGGGGTTGGTGGGCACAATTACGCAACTGCTGAAGTGTGTAAACATTTATCGTTATTCTCCACATTATTTGTATGGGAAATTTATAGTACCCTTATCAACCCTCACTTTATCTCCTTTCTTGAATTTGTGCCTCTGCTACTTGTGAAAATATACAAAATAACACTCCATGGTGTATGCTGTTTGTATATGTATAATATTGGTTGATGAAAGTAAGAAATGTGCTCATATAAAGCTAGAGTTTGGAGAAATGTTCCAAAGCCTACAAGACATGTGCTGAAATCGATTAAACGAACTGTGTTTTAACTTTTGCTTTGTTGAAGGAAAAGTGGAAGGTGTATTGGAATGGTTATCTAATATGTAGCTAAGAAATATATTTTAATTGGTTATTTTTGGTTGTAATTATGAAAAATGGTATGATGATTCATAAGGGTATATAGTTCATAAGTTAGAAGGAAGATAGCTGAGGTGGCAGCAAGCATTGATAGTGTTAGCTACGGTTTAGAATAAACTCTTAACTTCTTAAGTGACCTTAAAATTCTATGTAAGTTTTTAGTACTGCTGTTGGTCGGTCTAGGCTAAAAAACTTCAAAGGATGTGCAGTCTTATTAAATTGTAGTTTTTAGTTCAGTAAGTAGTTGCTCTTATCTGGATGATAAGGATGAATGGAATAAATAAGTTCAGGTTATGTGCACATCTAGTACACATATTTGGGGTGGGTTTCTCATGCAACATACACTTGCAGTTGAAGCCTTATATATAACTCATGCTGGTGTTTCTTTGTTACGTGGCTTTGTGATATTTGCTATCGAGGTTTCTTGCACCTACCAAGTTTTTCTTACGTATTTCCATACATGTTAACTTAGCTTATCATATGCTGATCACATACAGAGCAGGTGGGACACATGGGGGAATTTGGTGCAGCCGCTTGCAAGTGCAAGACCATGGATGGTAACACAAGGGAATCATGAAAAGGAGAATATACCACTTTTTAAAGATGGGTTTGAATCATTTAATGCTAGATGGAAAATGCCTTACGAAGAAAGTGGCTCAACATCAAATCTTTATTATTCGTTTGAAGTAGCAGGGGCTCATGTTGTCATGCTTGGTTCCTATACAGATTATGATGAGAACTCTGACCAATACAACTGGTTGAAGGCATGTTTGTTTTAATTTTGGCAAAGAGAATTTTAAATCCAATCTTTTTTGAGTGACGCACAATAAGCCCATAATCCCGAAAGACATGCCTAAACAAACACCGCCTAAAACCAGTCGCAAAACCAAGACTAAAAGGATCATATGCATAAATTTTTCTTAACCGTAGTATCAAATAAAAAAAGCATGCTACCAAGTTCAATAAAATTGTGTTTAGTTAGCACTATTTATCGACTTTTAAAGCAAATACTAGAAAAGCGACTATTTCGGAAACGTTAGCACCACGAAGCATAATTTAGTTCAGCCCCTGCCTAAAATAATTGGGGGTGGTTGTTTAAGCTTATCTTTTCGGCTTATAGGCCTTATTGAACTTTTAAAAAGCCAATAAGCTCAAACTTTTAGGCTTATGATTATACCAACTCAAGCTTATGTAATCCATAATTCATAGTAAACAAGACACAAATAAATATATATATCATAAAAAAAAAAAAAAAAAAAAAAGACCTGCAACCAAGTCCATAAAGAGCCTTTCCAGCATCTGGGTCTTGGGCAAAGATTCATTGGACGAAGGTTGCATAAACCCAACATTGTTATAAAAGCTGGTGACGTCACTGTTTTTTGGCAGTAACAGCTGGTCAGAAGGAGTGATTTTTGGTGGTGTGATACCAGTTGAGATTAAAAAAGTGGTGTCATCTTTAAGACGTGTGACTTTTGATGTTATGGCTTTGCCTGATGATAAGAGGAATGAGGAGTTTGATTTCCGGAATATGCGGTTCATGTAGACCGTCATTTTTAACTCTCAGTGTTGGTGGTCGGAGATTTGATGTGATATGGATCTAGGTTTATGAAATGTGGAAGATGCTGTGATGATGAAATGTATTGGGCTTGGGCTGAAAAGATTGAAAATTCTTTTGGGCCGACTAGTTTACACTCCTAATCTTAGTTATCAGCTTATTTTCAATTCAACCATTACTATATATATTAAATCACATTTAATACGACGTCGTTCCATGAATAGTAACCCAGTGTGGGCTTCCCGCATTTTTTCCGGCCTGATCCAATCGGCGATCCAATCGGCCCACTGTGAAACGATAAAACCACCTTACACACACACTTCCAGAACTCTCTCCATCCATCTCCATCTCCAGAACTTCGACAACTCTCACACACACCAGATCATTGTCTCCAGAAGGTTAGGGTTTATTGATTTGATCTTTTGTTGTTTTTATGTTTAGATTGGGTTTTAATCTTTTTTAGCGTTATCATCTTTTTAGGGTTTAATCATAGGAAATTGATTTCGGTTTTTGATTATATTTTAATGTTGATTTTGGGGCTTTTTTTCTGCAGGATTTCAATAAAAAAAATGAAGAGTTAGGGTTTCAATTGGGGGAAATAAAAAAAAAGGTATATATTGAAAGATTGAAACTTTTAGTTATAGATAAATTTGTGAAAGCTTACATCTTTTGGAAGTGGGGTTTGTTTAATTTGTATGTTGTTATGAATTTTAAATAAGACTAAGGGGGTGCTTGGTGTAGGGTCATATCACATAATCAATGGCAAAGGTAATGAATGATGGTGCTTGGTGTAGGGTAATATAATGACCCATTACCCAGTAGTGGGTAATGGGGCATTACCCAATAAATTAGGGGGAAAGGGAATGCATTGCTTTTCATTCCCCACCATTTGAACCAAGCGGGCCATAAATATTTGATATAAATTTGTTGTATTTTGCAGCTTTTAAAATTATTCAGAACAAGAAATTGTTGCCAGCAGTTATTCATTCTTTGGGTTCTCAGGTTCTTAGTAAAAAAAAAAACTCAAACTCGCTAAAATACCCAAATATTAGCCAACCCATTTTGACATTTTTTATACCTTTTCTTTGTAGGGTGGGGGTGAATCGAAAACTAAAGTGATTGATACGAGTTCAACTGTTTCGCCCGATGATCTTGAGGTGACAAATTCCTACACGATAAAAACTTTATACTAATGAACTTTTTGCTTAGTGCCTATTTTGCTTCAATATAGTCCATTTAATAATATGATGTGATTCATGAATTGCATTGTGCACTACATATTGGTCACTGCTAAGTGTGTCTATTGCTATAACCATTGTTCAATGTCAGGTACATGTACACCTTCAAGGTTACATATGTCGACTGCCTTCTTATACTAACTTTTATGTTGTCATTTTAACCTCAGATGATTCCCATAAGAGATGGCCATCAACACATTCCACCAACACAACTGGATCAGCGTCGACGGCAATCCCAACAACACTTCTGGCAAGCAAGCACATGACCAAGGCTACGCGTACAGGTTATTACTATATATATTAAATGTCAAATGAAACGACGTCGTTCATTACACAGTAATCATCGTGGGCTACTTTTTTATTTTTGGCCTGGTAGAAATTTACAAGACAGGAAATGACACGTCGTCTTGATGGTACTGTTGTGCTTCCTCATAGTGTCATACTTTTGTAAATCTGATGCTCAATGATGATGAAGATATATTTGTACCCAACTCAACTTACTTTAAAAATCAAATTCTTATGATATAAATCAGACCACAGTTGTTTACAACTTGAATTATCTATGCTCAAGTGTAAAATTATTGGTCAATGACAGTAGAAAAATTAGTATAATAGATACACATTTTGTACAGATCTTTACTGTCTCTGAAGATTGTGTTTCGATTTGTTTATTCTGCAGGATTATGTAGCGCCAAGATGGTATACGACTCCTGAGCTATGCAGATGGTTATATCAAAAGGTATAGCCAGTATCGCTTAAAAATGATGGTACGTACTTTTCTGTTCTTTATATGATTTCTACACCCGGAATGGTACATATCTTACTTTATTCTCATTCAACATCTTTCGCTCTTGATTCAGGTGTCTAACCATTCCTTTGTTTTATCATTTCAGGCTCTTATACTGAGTAATCGACTATACCTGATGTCAGCTCTGACTGATGTAGGTGATTCGTTATACACATATACTGAATATTTGAGAAGACAGTTGTTGCAATGAAACATGTTGCTCAGAATGATTCTAGGAAACATCCGGTATGATAACTTTTTCTTTAATCTTAGTACTTCAGGAAATGGTGTTTGGATTGCTTATTGTGATGTAGTCGAAAGTCCGATAATAGACTGCACAAGTCTAAATGAGCTATTTATAAATGTCTTAGGTTATAACAAATAAACATATTTTGTATGATGCCACTGATATGCCTTTCTCAGGTTACAGATCGAACAAGATGCTTGGAAAAGCTTTGCGGCTGCTCAAAGCACAAATTAAGAAGCAGCTATTGATCAACAAGAGTGGCAATACCAGGTTATTGAAGATGAAATAGAAGAGCGACAACAACAAAGTTATAATGACTTTAATGATTGGAGAAATGGAATTCCAGAAGATTTTGGGAAGGAATTACCAGAAAAACTCAGGTAATGATTCGCCCCATGAAACTTCAATTACAGCTAGAAAGGTTTGGCACAAAATTCTCTCAAGGGAAGTCATTGAAAATTGTTTTAAAGGTCCTATTGATCTACCGATAATCCAGCATACTGTTATTAGGCTACACATATCTCAGGCCAGAGATGCTATACTCTACAATTGATCATGAGATTAACGAAACTGCTGCATAGCAGATAAATAATTATTTTTGGTCTTAGAAATTCTGATAATGCATTAATCCAAGCCATTTTTTCCCAAAGTGTGCCAGATTCCCATGCCTTAATCCCAGATATAAATCCGTAACAGAATCAATCTGTAAATATGTTTATCCAAACACTCCGTAAAATACAAATTTAGAGTACTTTAGAGTTATCTGGACATGGAGCACGTGTATTTCCTTCTTAATCTGTTGTGAACGTAAGAACATAGCAACCTCCTTTGCAACTTGAACTTTGATGTTCCAGATGTAAATGTAAACTGGCACTGATATTGAATGTGTTAATCAAAAGGTGCGAACTTTGTAATATATGACAGGTTGGGTGTGGCAGCGAGGATAATGCTCACGCATAATGATCATTCTCCCATTTTATGTATTATTTGATTGTCTTAATATATAATAGTTATTTTACTTGGTTCTTAATATTGTATAAAACTACCGACTAATGCAATAGACCCTACTGCATGCAATACAAATGGCTTATGTAATTCACAACGGCAGAGATCAGGATAGCTGGATGTTCTTCATTGGTGAAAGCGCAAGGTATTTTATGCGCTTACTTTGTGAGCACTTTGTTTTACGATAAAAACATACCTTACAATTGGTTACTTTAAACAGACTTGCTAACTCTATCTTAAATATTTTGCTATTTACTAATATTTAATAATTGTTCTTGCACCCTTCATAATTCTTTATTGAAACTACTGAAGACTATAGGAGAAGCACCATACGGCCGCCTGAGTTACCATTTGCTTATTTGTTTTGCTCTTTTTTCTGTATGCAGGAATGGATGTTCAAGTGCCATACGGGTTTCATACACAACGAAAATTAAACTCAAAAAAGGTACCACTTCATCAATCATTTTCAAATAGTTCTAGGCAATCCGCGTTTTCTTAAATAGCTCAGACAATCATAATTATGTAACTAGTAGGGTGGACAGTTTCTTTGAGGAAACATGAGATGGCAAATATAGTTTTCTTGCTTCGATGCACAGTTTGCACAACGAAGCTTTCTTTAGTAATGTGAAACATGAAATACTAATTATAGAATATGATTTTGTTAATTTTTTTTTCTGTGTTTATGTTCCTGCTACAAGATATAGTATGTTGCACAAATGCTGCAATGTTGGAACGACTCATCTAAAAGGAAAGGACCATGCTAGGTTTGCATGTTCGTTACCATACTTTTTCTATAAAGGCTTATTGCCATTTTTTTTTGTTTAAGCAGGCTTCACTTTTTTTTAATTTGTTATTCACAGATTATCATGGCGACTTGCTAACAACCCGACAACCAAACGAAACTGTTGGACCCTATGGTTGGCTTAAGGTCAATTTTAGTTGCAGACATGACACAGAGCTTTAAACTTGCCGACCTGCACTTTTGACAAATACCCAACTAAAAGAAATACAAGTATTTGTTAATTTCATCTTTACTTAAATAGATGGAAAAAAATGCATATAATATGGAGGAACTTCTGGTTAGTTATTGTTTAATATTGAGGTTGACAAGCAATCTGCATGTTCTCAGGCGACATCAACGTCTAAACATGGAAAAACTGGAAAGGAGTTGCTCGCCACTGTGTCTAATGGAGTATCCGCTGAAATTCTGCAGGATGCATCAGCAATTCGCGAGAGCACTTAAGACAAGTTGGTTACTACATATTGACATTTGTATCTGTAACATAGACAATTAAACTTTAAAGGTTGCACTTCCATTATTTTATACAAAGTATTGTTTAGTTGATCTTTTTAATAGAACAAGTTATATAGTTTGGTTATATGCTCAATCATTTCTATACGGCAAAAAGATTTTATCAGCCTTGAAGTTCAAGCGAGTCCATGTTTGACTTCAAAAGTCAAACTATATATTCATTAGATACATGTCAACTATACATGTAAACATAGTAACGAAAATTTTTCTAAAAAATAGCAAAAAAATTACATTAAAAACCCGCGAGGCCGCAACGCGCCCGACCGGAGCTAGACTCGTTAAGTTTCATCATTTCACGTTGATGGTGTACCCCATCAAAGGTACTCCGTAGCTATTATCTTTTGAATTTGGGATGTTTTTATTTCCCTGGTCAAATATTTAACGTCTTTCATTAAATTTCATCATTTAACGTTGATGGTGTACCCATCCTACCGCGGGAGCCTAGCCTCCGAATGTTGTACACACGATGCTCAAGAGTTGAGATTCATAAAGAACCCATACATGTCATAGTATCAATCAACAAATCCTAACCATACAATCCAATTTGATCCAAAGGCTTAGATTAAATCTAATATTTACACTTGAGGGGCAAAAAAGACAATTACATAAAAAAAAATAAAAAATAAATAAATCAATACGGTTCATTCTTTCCTAAAAAAAATTAGGGCAAAAAACACACACACACAAAACCACGTACATCCTCCAATCCCCACCGTCAATTCCGTCAATCCGCCAGAAACGAGGAATTCCCACCGTCAATTCCCCAACGTCAATCCTCCAATCCCCACCGTTCAATTCCGTCAATCCGCCACCTTCAAATCCGTCATCACGCCGTCATAACAACATCTTAGATCGTTATGGAAGAAGAAAATATAGCTGAGATAATGGTGGATTCTGAGGCTATGGAAGAAGAAAATATAGCTGCTAATGAAGGTAAATCACATATGATTCTTTATGTTTTTTTGTTTTTTCTGTTTTACATGTTATTCTAGTAGAATCATATATGATTCTTTTCTGAAATAAATAGTGTTTGATCTTTGTAATGTAAATAACTATATTGTTAATGAAGGTAAATCACATATGTTTTTTTTTTTTTTCTGTTTTACATGTGATTATATTAGAATCATATATGATTCTTTTCTGAAATAAATTGTGTTTGATCTTTGTAATGTAAATAACTACATTTATTTTTACCAAAATCACATGTGATTTTGTAAAAAAACAGAATCTGAGATCATTATGGTGGATGATGATGTTATGGATGAAGCTGAGATATTGGTGGATGCTGAGGTGGAAGAAGAAAATATCGCTATTATTCAAGGTAAATCACATGTTATTAATAGATTCTGTTTTATCTGTAACAAAGAAGAAAAAATCACATATGATTCTTGTAGAATCACATATGATTCTTGTGGAATCATATATGATTCTAATGAAAATCACTATATTTCAGCCTCTGTGACGATACCAAGGCCGACTTTATACGTACATGAAGAAACTCCCGGAGGATTTGTTTATTAGGAACCTGTTGTTGATGATATTTATTTACCTTTTGAGGGGAAAAAGTTTAATACGATAGAGGAATGTGTTGAAATGTACAAAAAATATGCTGAAGTAGCAGGATTTGAATTTAAAAAATCGGCCCAAAAAATACAAGAAGTGGTTTGGTAAAAAGTAAGTACCTTATGTGTAATAGGCAAGGGATTCCAAAAGAGATAAATATAAACACATTGGATCTTGAAAACAATGATAATCAAGTAAGAAATACAAGACAACGGGTAAGAGGTTGTTTGGCGCGAGTATTCATAACTTTGGATGATGTTTCTGGACAATATGTAGTAACTAAATTCAATTCTAAGCACAATCATTTAATGATTCCAAAAAAGTATGATCTAATAAAGAAACAAAGGAAGATGACTCAAGCGGAAAAGGTGTTCATTATGAAAGATTCAAATGTGAAACTTGGTGCGACAAAGGCACACCGTTTGTTATGCGGCATGAAAGGTGGTTATCAATATGTTCATGGCACAAGCAGTGATTTCAAGAATCATCACAGGGATATAAATGTATGCGTAGGTGAAAGTGACGTGCAAATGCTGATAAACAAAATGGAAAACCGAAAGAAATATGTGCCAAACTTTACATTTCATTATATGGTTGAAAAAAGTGAGTTGGTTGCAATTTTTTGGGCGGATGAAGTTGCCAAATGCAACTATAAGGAATTTGGAGATGTAGTGTCATTTGATGCAACATTCAGAACTAACAAGTTAGCAACTTTTCAATCTAAATAACATGTGATTTATAAAAAGCACTTGTCATTCAATCTAAATAAGATATGACTATGTGAGAATCACATGTGATTATCACAGAATAACATGTGAAACTTTTACTTCTATTTTGAAATTTTTGTGTGAAACTTTTGATATTCAAGTACGACATGGTGTTTGTTCCATTCACCGGGATAGATAATCACAAAAAGTGTGTAACATTTGGTGCGAGAATGCTTCTAAGAGAAGATGCAGAAGCTTACACATGGCTACACAAATCATTCATGATGGCACATGGGAAACAACAAAAAATGATTGTAAAGGATCAAGATGGAGCCATGAAGTTAGCAATTGAAGCTGTACTTACTGAATCCAAACACAGACTATGCATGTAGCATATCACCCAAAAAATTCCAGCAAAGGTATTTAATTTATATGCTATTTTAAAAATGCAAAATACGATTTTTCAGAATCATATGTAGCATATCAAGAAGTTAGCAATTGAATCATATCTGATTCTTGAAGAATCATATGTGATTCTTTTAGAATCACATGAATAACATAATTTTTTTTTACAGATTTGTAAAGAAATCTATGATGAAACTGATTTCAAAAAGCATTTGAACAAGATTGTGTGGAATATGTTCATGTAACCATTGAAGTTTGAAGAAAAATGGACAGAATTGATTGAAGATTTTGAATTGCAAGACCACAAATGGATGAACAAGATGTTTAGACTTTGAGAAATGTGGATACCAGCGTATTTTATTGATTCACCATTGTTTGAATTAATGAGAACTACTTCAAGGTCTGAGAGTGAAAACGCATTCTTCAAAAATTTCACAAATCACGGGTTAACATTGGTTAATTTCATGATGTGCTTCGAATCTGTAATGGAGACGCAAAGGTATCGACAAGAACAAATGGACTTTAACACATTTGACTCAGCTCCAAAACTTTCTACACAGTTGAATATGGAATGCCATGCATCTAAAGTATATACAAGAACAATTAATATTTCTGCTTGTTCAAAAGGAAATAAAGGAAGCTTGTTGGAATTACACAATAGAAGAGTTTAGAACGGAAGAGGGCTGTGAGATGCTTAGGGTTAGAGATAGAAATGTGGCTGCTTATACGACACTTTATAAAGAAAAAGGAGAAGAGCAAGTGCAGGAATGTGAAAAAGTAGTAGAATATAAGGTAAATTTACTTGTATATTATTAAATATTTTTTAGCTGTTATCATTGTATATAAACAATCACATGTGATTCTTATAAAAATCATATGTGATTCCAAAACTAAAAAGTTCTAATTTTCTTCCATTTCTTTTCTGTAATAAGGTTCTGCGTTCTCTTGAAGACAGGTCAGTGGAATGTACTTGTAGGCATTTTCTTCGATTCGGGTTCTTATGTCGACACGCATTTTGTGCTTTGAAGAACCATGATGTTCAAAAGATCCCGAAAAAGTACATTTTGAGGCGTTGGAGGAGAGATATAATACCACCTACATTGAGAAGAAACACAAACAAGTATGGAGAAAAAATGTACCAATTGAGAAATTAACCAATGAGGCTACTTTCGTGGTAGAAGAGTGTTTATATTTGTTGGGTAAAGATGAAAGAAAGTTAGGAAAGTTTGTGGAACAATTGAAATCAATCAAGAAAGGAATTGAGGATGAAGCGCCTAAACCTCCTTCATAGAAAAAAGAAATTGAGAATGTGATTGAGGATGTATATGCAGTTAAGAAACCTAAAAACAAGAGGTCAACAATCCATCCAAAGCTTCAACCAAAGGTTGGTCTAAAGAAGCACGTAGAAAGAGTGGAAGAGAAATAGCACTTGAAGAAACATCTAAGCGGAAAAGGAAATGTGGATTCTGTGGTGAGAAGACTAACAAGCACACCAAGTCGACATGTCCAATGAATCCAAAGTACATTGCAAAACTAGCGAGAATTGCTGCTGTACAAAAGGGTGGAACTGATGCAAGTGAACAAGCGACTAACGCAAGAATTGCTGCTGCACAAGAGCCTAGAACTGATGCAGGTGAACAACAAACAAGAAATGTCGCAGCTGAAAAAGCGACTAACGTTTCTTGAATAACAATTTCTTTAAATTTGTTTATTATTACTGCACTGTTGGAAAAGTGTTATGAGGATCTTAATTCAACTATGTTTAATTGAATACTTTTTGTTTGATATTTCAGCAGATTTGACAAGTGATTCTGAATATATGTGATTCTGATATGATTCTGAATATATGTGATTCAAAATCATATATGATTCTAAAGAATCATATGTGATTTTGAATATATGTGATTCTAATATGTGATTCTGAACATGAATAATTTATGTTTAATTGAAAAGTTATATGATTCTCAAGAATCATATGTGATTCTGAAGAACCATATGTGATTCTAAAGAATCATATGTGATTCAAAATAACAGAAACTATTTTAGAACTACATATACTACCTGTCAGAAAATTTAAAACATACAGCAAAATAGCAGGCAAAAAACCATTTCATATACTACCCATCAGAATATATGTACTACATAAACTACCATCAGTTTACCAAACCATCAGATTTTACCAAAAGATTACCATTAGTTTACCATCAGTTTACCATATGCTACCATCTATTTATCAACATCTATCAACATCACTTGGTTTTTGCTGCATAGACATCTTCTACATGAACGGCTTTCTTAGGATCACGATCGGCCCTGTTCTTAATTGCATTTACAATAATCGAGATCCTTGTTTGTTCAGTTATCTCAGACTGGAACTTGAAAGCTAAATCAAACATCTTTTGTGAATGCAAATTCAACTCATGCAACAGAATCTCTGTAGCAATTTTGAACCTCATTCCCCTGAACAATGAAACCTGCTTCTCTGATTCTGGACACAGACCAACATCCCATTTTGAGGCAGCTTCACCAACATAAGACTCCATATGAATCATTGCAAAAACTCCACAGTCAACATGGTTGTCGTTAGCCTTTCATTTCAACTGTAGAACGCATGCTCTAGCATTTAAAACAACATCTTGTTTTGGATGTTGATGTTGTAGCAGAAACTTGGAAAACAATTTCTACAAAAAAGAAAAACAAAAAATATGTTAATAAACCTAGTAGAATGATATGTGATTTTGATACAATCATATATGATTTTATCAGAATCATATATGATTGTAGTAGAAACAAAAAGTAATTAGAAAAACAGTAACTTACCAAAAGATAAGACATGTTCAATACTACCATCAGCACTTGTTCAATAACGCGCTACAGATAATGTAATCAAATATAAAGTTTTATATTTGCACTACAATAATTATTTTCATCTAATTTTATACAATATAAGCACATGGCTAATCATAAGAACATTATTCAAGAGCTCCGTCTTATAAAATACTTACCAGAATATCACAAGCACCCTTGTACTTTGCGACATAGGTCTGTGGAGAATTATCAAGGATGATCATTGATGTTACACTCTTCTTAATGTTGAAAACAACCACATAAAAATGACTAGAGACATGAATCGGGAAGAACGCCTATAAAAACAAAAAAGGGAAACTTAAAATACCAATTAAGACTTCTGCAAAAATTATATATGTAAATGAAATGAGAAATTACCAATTCAATTTCTGCAAAAGACTTAGAGGCATCGAGATTTTTAAAATGAGCCGAAATCTCCGCTGAAAATATATTCCACTGCTCATCTTCATCAATAGTTCCTTTAACCATAGCATCTGTCAGTATTAAACAAGAAGTGTATAAATAAATACACTTATCAATAAAAATAAATATACTTATCAATAAAAATTAATACACTTACGATACAACCGGTTGGAAAAAAAATGCCTTTTGGGTGATGGATCCTTTTTAGCATGCTTTTTTGGTGATGGATTCTTCATAATTCAATATTGCTCCCCAACAGTCAATAACATTGGCATCTATCCACAAACTTAGCGCCAACGTCTCCATGTTCAATCGTACAGCTGATACCTCATGGTTACTAGAATGAGTTTTAAAAACCGTTTCCCTAAATTAAAAAAAAAAAAAAGTGAATTAGAATAATTACATATCATTGAATCAATGCGCGGATTTTTGTTAGGTTTGTGGGGAATTTGCTTCAAGGACGAACTTTTGGTGTAATTGGAGCCGGTCATATTGGATAGCTTATGCTAAAATGATGGTAAGCGTTTTGGTATCCAATATCCGATATGGGCTGTATACAATTCAAATTCATTGGTTGTGCAATATAATTGGTGTCCAACGAAAAAGAAGTTGGTAATCAGATTTGAAGGCATCAAGATGAATGTAGACCAAGAAACTTGTCTGGAAAATATGTTACAGGAATGTATTACTCCGTCTTGTACACCCCTTTTCTTTATCATAAAATTTCAATTACTTGCATGATTGTATCATACCTAATATGTAAGAATTTGGCAGCTTATGGTCAATTCTTGAAAGGCAATTGTGAAGAACCTCTTACCTCGAAATGAGCATCATGAAATATTGGATGCGAGCATGAGGTTCTTTAAGAAGCTGATGTAATCATCTCGTATGTTTTTATTTCTTTTGGTTATAATATAATAATTATCTATCTCATGTTTAGTTTTCCATATGATAATTACATAGATAATTCTACATTTGTTATTATTTCAGGACTACTGGCTTTCACTTGAACTCGTAATGCAGGGCAACTGATGCACTATGGCATATTTACAGCCTAGGTACTTTAAAACATTTTTTTTATATATTTTCTTTTTACGGTTAATGTGGTAGTGTATGTTTGATATTTATTAAATGATTTAGTTGGATGACTCTATAGTAATCAATATGTATCTGCATAATTTATACAAAATTTGTGTGATCAATATTTTTATCTTCACTGTAAGTCTTATAATCTCTGTTCATTTATTCAAATTTGGTTGTCTTTCAATCACCAGCACATCTTCTGATTGGTGTATCTAGTAATTTATTTGACCATTTTTATTGGGAATCTGAAAACGTGTTTATTGAATTCAGATGCTTGAGATCGTACAGAAAGGATCGGTTTAGAAGCCAGGTTGAGAAGTCAAGTAACTTCGGTCACGAACGTACACATGCAGTTTTTATTGTATATGCGATATGTGTATTTAGTGGTATATTGTATTGATATTATTAGCGACGTGCTTGTATTGATTTCATAAAAAGAAAATGGATGTTATTTTAAGTTTCTGTAATTACAGTTTTTTTTTTTGGTTTTGGTTTCTTTCATGTTGAGTTTTGTATGTTGTCACAATTATTCATGTTGAGTTTTGTATGTTGTCACTAATTGTGACGGAACTATAGTGACGACTAGTGGCGACCCTAACTTTTGTCACTAAACAGCATTAGTGATGACTTATAAACTATTAGTGACAAAAACTTTGTCGTCACTAAAGGCAATTTTTCTTGTAGTTTTTTCTTCCAAAGTCCTTACAATTAAAAGTGCGAAGAATTGTTTAAAATCATCACACTTAAAAGTGTAAAGAATTGAAAGCTCACACTTAAAAATATGAAGAATTGTTTTAAAATCATCACACTTGAAAGTGTGAAGAATTGTTTCAAATCTTCACACTTGAAAGTGTGAACTTTTTATAAATCTTCACATTTAGAAGGGTGAATTTATTTGCTACACTAATATGGTTCACACACAAGCTAAGGATGAACTTTTCAACTCCACACTTTTAAAGTGTGAAAATATGTTTAAAAAAGTGTGAAAAGTTAGCTATTTTGTTCTAGTGGTAGTTGCGTATCTGATATTACAATGTAGTTGCGTATCTGATATTTTGAGAGGTCAAAAGCGTTTGATGTGACACCTCTAGTCTCTACGTTCGACTTAAAATCCCATATTACAATGTAGTTGCGTATCTGATATTTTGGTCGATTCAAAGTTGGCATCCATCGCATGTGGTTTGTGGTCCCTTCAAGTATAGCAACCGTACATTGTGTTTCATTTTTGTTTTGGTCCATGTTTTAATCCACTTGTACGCTAAGGTAACAGACTTTGTAGTTGATGTTTTTCATTTTTCGTCTTTCTGTACGTAATTAAGTTTCAATTTTCTTCATTTGTTAATATATATATATATATATATATATATATATATATATATATATATATATATATATATATATATATATATATATATATATATATATATATTTTAGTCGATTCAAAGTTGGCATGCACTTGCTCGCTAAGATGTGTTTCTTTTTTGTTTTGGTCCTTGTTTTATTCCACTTGCTCGCTAAGGTTACTGACTTTGTAGTACATGTTGATCTTTTTCATTTTTCTTCCTTTTATACGTAATCGAATTTTCTTAACATGATGTCAAGTATTTGACAAAAGTAGGAGAGACGTATCTATACTACTATATAATGCATTTGAGACTATTATATAATTAGAAAAACTTAAAATTCAGACTTTTTACTTGCTTATTATGGAAGGATTTCAAAATTAATTGGTTAGGAAGCAGGTTGGTTTTGGTTACGAAGTTTGTTAGAAAACAGGTTGGTTGTTCAAACTAAAATTATTTGGTTTAACCATCTCTACTTATAAAGTATAAAGACAACTAAATATGTAACCGAATAACGCAAAGTGTAGTAAAAGGTACCTGCCGCCGCATTACGCGAGTACCGTTCTAGTGTATTTTAAGAGCCGGAGAGTACAGTTGAAGAAGGGGTCAAACAAAGAGGGGGCGGGTAAATGGGTTTACAACTGTTGAATCCTCGCAATGCATTCACACTTTTCATGTCATCTACCTTTTTCTTATAAACAAGATAAGTAAATTAATGACTGCTACGCGTGTTGCGGTGGCGGGTATCATATAATTAAATTTATAATGAAAATTATTTTTAAAGTTTTATTTTTTTTGATACAATAACTTTATAAATGATAGACAATTTTAATTTTGAGTAACTTTAAGCAATAACAAATTAACTCATATTAGAATTGTATATTACTCACGTGATGTTGTGGCAATACATAGATGGTAACTGATATATTATAAAGGTATGATGTTAAAGTATCTGACAATGGCCTGTAGTCACAAATTATTTTGAAATAAAAACACCATATCAAATTTTAAAAATAATTGACATCATGTTAAGAAAATTAAGTTCTATAAAAATACACCTTATAAGTTTTTTGGGCACTTGTTTGAATTATTAACAATTTTTATTATATTTATCCCATATAGGTAAAAGATACAAGTAAAAGAGTATTTATAAAGATAAGATAAGATAAAAAAAATATAAAAATAAAAATATAAAAATATAAAAAAAATCAAGAAATCATGTTTAGTAAGAATATAATCATTATTATACAGATATGATTATTATATAGATATGTGTAAAATATATAAAATCATATAATTGTAAAGCGTGACTTAAGTAATGTAAAGCGTGACTTAGATAACAAGAAACCTTAAGTCACTAGGTTTTAGTTTTTAGAAAAATTTTATTATGGAAATTTTTATAAAAAAATTATTTTCCTAAATTATCCGGTTATGCTTAAAATATTTTAAAACCCTAGCAAAACTGAAAGAAAACAATTTATGGAAATTCATAGTTTGGTTACCAAGATTTGTGTTAGTCAAGATTTCAAGATCCCATCTGGTCAGTATACAAGATATCGACCCACCTAGGGTTTTGGTAATCTCATATTAGTTTTTCTTGTTTCTCAAATAATCTTGTTTTCTTATGAGTAACATTGGTAACCAAGTGTTTTCAATAATAGTTTTAGCATATTTTTAGAAAGGTTTACACCTTACAAAAAATATCAAAACCCTAAATCATAAAAGAAAATAAAATTATTGCATAAAAAGAAAAAAAAAAAATCCAAGAAAACCTTAGTTCTTGTAGCTATGACAACTTGCATTAGAGTTTTTTTTTGTTTTTTTTTTGTTTTTTTTTTCTTTCATAAATTCAATACCAAGAAAACCCTAGTTCTTGTAATTAAGAAAAACACGTATCCCCATAAAATCAACACATTTAGTGTTTAGAAAACCTTAATGGGTCAATTTTATGTAATCAAAATCACAAAAACTAATTCAATCACAAAAGTGATCAAACCCTAGTTGTCACAAAATAAAAACCCTAAACACACAAATCGATCAAACCTAGCAAAACCCGTTAAGACCATGCAGACCAAAACCCTAATTAGTCAGATCTCCTAATCAAGGATATAACCTAACTAACATGTATGAAGGGTGTTTAGGAATACTTACTTGTTACTCCTGCAATGCGTAAGCTCCTCCCCTTTTTCAATTGCACGAAATGCCTTCTTTTTGATCTTGATGTTTCACGAATACTTTTAGGGTTTCTTGAGAAAACCCCTACTTAGATTACGTCAAGTATCCACTTGTACTACATAGGTAGAACTAGGGCTATGTATCTATGCAAGTTGGTGAGTACAAAAGGCGGTAAAACCCTAATCGGCTAGATAGTTGACTAGGGTCAAATTTGGATTAGTACACAAAGGGTTTCAATGCTTTTTGTGTTTGATTGACCGATCGTACAAGACATGGATAGAGGGGAGGATTTTAAGGTTAGAGGATTTGTTATGAAGTGTCTAAGGAATGCTTTTGTATTTATAGGTGATGAGACGAAAAATGAACCACTTTTAGGGGGTCATTTAAGCCCGGAATTGAAATTATTTGATCAAATATTGCCCTAAATCGTTCCTTTTGTGATTTTTGGTACTTTGGGAGTGAATTCTGGAAAAGGAAGCAATTCGGACGTTTTTGGAGCATAAAAGTGAAGAAAACGCCAAAGACTTAATTTTCCATGCTGAGAACAGTACCTGACAGCGTCAAGAGGAAGATCCTGACGACGTCAAGAGTAAAAACCATGACGACCCAGTGCAAACTTGAAGGCGTCACAACAAGGGCGTCAAGAGTTAATTTTGTGACGGCCTGCACAAGGGAAACACATGACGGCGTCAGACCCAGATCTAGGCAGTCCGAGAAACTATTTGGCGGCGAGATGACGGCGTCAGACTTTTGTTCTTGACGCCGTCACCTATCAAAATCTATATATAGTTTTCTATTTTTCATTCATAAAGGAGGAACTTGTGTGGAGAAACTAGGGCCGAACTTTGTAAACCCTAGGTCATATTTTACAGTGTTTTCAAGGGTTTTCACCCCTTGAATCCTTTCATGTTCTATTGAGATAAGTCTTCTCTTAATTCAATCAATATGTCTATGTGTTGGTTGATTATATCTTTTACTTGTCTTGATTTCAACATGCTAGGCTAGATCTATCTTGTGTTTGCTTAGATCTAATGAAACCTAGATGTTAATTATGTGTTGATTACTTGTTTATGGTTGTATTGGATGAATGATTTCAATGTTAGGCTTAAGAAAACTGGCAGATCTCTATTGTGTAACATGTTTGAACGTCTTAGGAAACATGAACCGATGTGTACTAGGTTTTATTGGTTGTATTTAATGCATGAGTAAATTCTAGTGATCCCATGTTAGGAGCTTCTTAGCCGGATCGACATAGGAGTGAAGTAGGCGCTCATAGGATTGGGGAAGTAAGTACGCTACCCCATGAATGGTATTAAGGAATACAATCCATCATCCACGCAACTATAACAAGTAATTAACGTGTAAAAGATATCTAGGGAGTAGTGAAATCTAAGTAAACACAATTCTCCCACATATTGCTCACAACTTTAGTATAATTTAGTTTATTTTCATTTCTAGTATTTTATTTTGATTGCATATTAGTATTGGGTTAGTTGACTAGCAACTAATTCCGCCAACTCCTTCAAAACCCGAGATTTTTACTTGCTTTCTAAAAAATATAAAAATACAAAAAGAATCATCCCTCATCTCTAGACCTAGTCTTTAGGTTTTCTAATCCTAGCGACACTATTCCTAGCTGAACGATCAATCCCCCGGTACTTGTCATTATACTATACTACATCGATCAGGTACACTGCCTGGTGGGGGTTGTAAGCTTCTCGAGATCCCTCGAGAGGTAAAGCCTGGTGCAATCCCTACGCATCAAGTTTTTGGCGCCGCAACCCGGGGAATAGTTATTGTCTAGGTTAGAATCTCTTTTTATTAGGTCTACTTGCTAGATTACTTTCTAATAAGATTTTATTTTTATTTTTAGGTTCTCTTTAGTCTATCTTATTTCTTTGTGTTTTTGTTCGTAACCCTTCACCACCCGACATCATGGATGATGGGAACATCTTTGAACCCGTCATCCCACCACAACAAAACCCACCATTAGATAACCAACCTCTTAGGCCCCGAACCTTAGGAGAGTATTCCCGACCTAGCCACCAAGGCTATCGAAACACCATTGAGCTCACCGGAGCCAATGTGACCCCCTTGCAATCCGACACCATCCGGTTGGTGCAAAGCGGATGTACATTCCATGGACTTCGTTCTGAAGATCCAAATCAACATCTCAAGGACTTCCTTAAAATCATAGATTCTATAGACCTTGATGTTACAACTAGAGAGTCAACCCGATTACGCCTATTCCAATTCTCTCTACGTGATCAAGCTAGTCAATGGCTTGAACGTTTACCCGCGGGATCCATCACCTCATGGGATGATCTCACCACTCGTTTCCTTGCTCAATTTTTTCCACCGGGGAGAACCACCAAGCCTAGAAATGATATCTTGATGTTCCAACAACGTGAAGGTGAAACTCTATATGAAACATGGACTCGATTCAAGGACTTACTCCAAAAAGTCCCTCATCATGGCATAGATCTTTGGCTCCAAGTCCAAATCTTCTATGACCATATCGATCTCTCCACAAGGCGAGCCATTGACCAATCGGCCGGTGGTAAGCTACGTGATCTAAGTATGGAACAATCATGGGAACTCATAAAAGATCTTGCTCTCTATGACAAAGAAAGTTGGAATGATCCCTGTGATTTGAACAAAATGGTCAAGACAATATCTTTGCTTTCGAACAACTCTAGCACTCCCGACCGTAGGATCATGGAACTTGAGGACCAAGTCAAGTTTCTCATGAAATCTTACGAAGCTCCTAAGCCTTCAAGCCAAGTGAACAAAATCACTTCTTCATGCGAATTATGTAGTGGTCCCCATGACACTCGTGATTGTGTAGAACTCCCCGGAACAGCTTTTGCGGACTACGCATCCTCGCGTACCGACGAAGCGGGAGATAAGTGGTACACTTTCAAACCCGAGCCAAACCCTTACGGTGATTCCTACAACCCCTCTTGGAAAAATCACCCAAACCTTAGGTGGAAACAACATCAAGCCAATTCTTCCAATCCGCCTAATCGTTACCAACCAAACGGTCCACCCTCCAACCGTACTTTCAACAACAATCCTTCTAAAAACTTTGGTAGTACCAATAATCTTGAAGGATTGATGTCTAAGTTCATGGCATCTCAAGAAGCTCGTATAGCTAGGTTTGAAACCGAATTCAACCAACAACAAACGGAGATGACCAACAAGATAGATAACTTGTTGAAAGCCCTCAACAATCAAGCGTTAACTACACCTAGGAAGGACACTAGGGACGCCAATAACGGAATCCAAATTAAGGACCCCTCATCATCCAAACATGTCCACTTTGTCAATGTTGTCACCATTAAGCCAAAAGATAAGGATATAGAAGAAAGTGACAAAGATGAAGTTGAAGTAGAAACCAAGACTAGGGATGAAATTAGGGAAGTTGAGGTTAATAAAGGAGAGGAGTTAGAGGAAGTAGAGACTATAGAAAAGCACTTTGATAAGTTGCCCACCAAGGAAGAACGGGAATACCATAAGGATTTATTCGATGGCCCCGAGACACCATATATCCTTGGCACACCCCTTATCAAAATGGGAGACCCTTCTAACATCAACATACCATGCAACATCGGGCATATGCATATATGGAAAGCTTATATCGATCCTAGATCTCCTGTAAACATCATGACTAGGACTTATTACAATTGGGTGATGAAGAAACAACTTGATTATAGGATGATACCCAATAAGAATTTGATAAGTAATTTTGTAGGAAGAGTGAAGGGATTGCATGTGATTATAGGTAATTTCACCTATGAGATCGATTTTATGATAGTAGAAGACACTCGTCCGGTGATAGATGATTGCCTAAGCCAAGTAATATTCGGAAAACCATTTGTTGAGGCCACTAGGATGAGTTATGATCCGACTTTAGGGATAGTTAGGTTCAAGGAAGAGAATGATGAAATTGCCTACCAAATGCCCTACAAGATTGAGCAATACCGCCTCCTCTCTAATATAGAAAAGGAACACAAACAAGCGGCTTATTATAGGAATGATGAGGATAGACGTAGAGGAGTAGAGTATGTGAAGAATAGGATGCTTGGTTTCTACAAAGAATGCTTGCAATTAGGTCCGGAGTACAAAACTGGTTTAGAAGACGACCTAGAGAGTGAAACCAACGATGAGGTCACGTAGTAACATATGACCTTGAGTCTAGCTACAAGACTCGTAAATAAAGAAAAGCGCTTCTTGGGAGGCAACCCATGTTTTGTGTGATTTTTATTTTGTTTGTTTGTTATTTGCTTCCGTATGCATGCTTTATTTTAATTGTTGGTAGATCATGTTTCAAAACTAAATAGTGAAAATACTTTATCTTGTTGTTTGGCCTAGTCGTAACTTCATCCAAAGGTATTTTTGCAAAAGATAAGTGTAAGGGAAAACCCCAAATATGTTTTTAAGAAACAAAACCGATCATGATTCTCCACAATATTAAGTGAACATGTATATTCGTATTTGTTAGAGTCAAATGCTTGTATCGAGTCATGATGAAGTTTTGCAGGATTTTCCAGGAAGTAGGACCAAGTTTTTCCAGAAATTTTCCGGAAACTTAACATAAGAATTTCTGCAGGTCACTTCTGACAGCGTCACGAGTTTACTCTTGACGGCGTCACGTGTAAAAATCTGGAAATTTTACCAGTTTTGTTTTTCTAACGGAATCTTAAAGTTTTTGTTGAATTATTAGTTTTATAATCTCCAGGAAATCTGCAAACATCATTCCACAAGCATTATATCTTATTTTATTTTCTAGGATTTATTAGCATATGTAGATTGCCGCCGATTTTATGCGAGGTTGCCTTGTCTGTTTTCTCAGGTTTTACAGGTTATGTATGACAAGAAGATGATTTATATTCTGGAAGGGAAGCTTTGATTGTTCATTTTCTTGGAGGAAGATCTAACCTGGCCAACTTATTATCCATACCGAGCGAATCAGGGGAGCATTTGATTTCATTCGTTTTACTTATTTCACTTTTACATTCTTTACTTGAACATTGGGGACAATGTTCATCCTCAGTGTAAGGGGAGGGTAAAATGATGATACCTTACAGATACACTTTCGCTTGAGTTTGTTTGTTTGATAGTAGATGTGTAATAAAACTATGAGAAATACTTGTTAGTGCAATTTTAGCGCCAAATTTAAAATTTTTTACAACATTTAGGAGTGAAACTTTAGCCATAGCAAGCGTCTCATGGATATAAAACCATGTCAAAAAACCTATTTTTCATCAAAATACACCCGAAGATGACACAAAAGTTTTCACAGTAAGCTTTTAGAAATTTCCTCTAACTAAAACATGTTCAAACACTATCAAACCAACCAATAACGACCCAACCAACTCTCAAACTCATTATATATAGGATGGACTAGGAGTTTAGCTAAAAGACTTGTAAATAAAGAAAAGCGCTACGTGGGAGGCAATCCACGTTTACATTTATGTTTATGTTTTTCATTTTTATTTTAGTTGTGTCGTATATGCTTAATTTTTAGTTGTTTTCTTTTGCATGTTTTGAATATTGTGTAAAAATGCTTTATTTTGTTTTTAATTTCGTCTTAATGACATATAAGGGTAATTTGCATAAAATAAGTGTAGGCATATCTTTATTTGGTTTTAAGAACAAAATTAAAACATGTAAGAATTTGCAATTTTTAATTAGCATATATTTATCTTTATTTTATTTGTTTGTTTGAGTCAAATTAAAATACTTTTGTTAGTGTCTAATATATTTTTGCAGGATAACGAAATTTGAAAACCATGTTTCTCCGGAACACAAGAGGAAACCAATATGTTAGGTCAGCTTGACGGGGTCAGGATTAACACATGACGGCGTAAGCTACTGTAGCATAGATTTTCCAGATTTTTGTATAATACTGAAAAATAACTTTCAAAAAATTTCCAAATTTTTTAAATGTCCAGGTTTCCTGTATACTTTATTATCACAAGTATTCTATATTTATTTTGTTAGCCTTAAAGTTTTGTTATATTCGGGAATTGCATTAGTCTTTTACTACAAGGACTAGTCTTGCCATTAGTGTAAAGATTACCTTGTATTCTTTGTATAAATACCCCTCCTAGTCCCAACTAGGAGGGTGGATGTTTCATTGTATTTCAAGGTGTGTGTGGTTTCCTTCTTTCTCTCTCTAGAAAACACACACACCTTCCCCATTCTTTTATTCTAATAATACCATGTTTATTCTTTATTTCGAGCATCCCCGACCTCCTGAAGGTGTTTCTTGGTCATAACAAGTGGCATCAGAGCTAACCGGGGGCGAATCGTGGTGTTTTTGGGTGAAAAAAATGAATCTGGTTACTGTTCATCGAGAGATTATCGAGTTTGGATCTGATTTTTCGAGTTTGGGAAAAAAATTTCGAGTTAGGAAAATTGTTTATCGAGTTTGGAGTTATTTTCTTATCGAGTTAGCAAATTGCTTATCGAGTTTGGTGTAGGCTTATCGAGTTTGGTGCAGGTTTATCGAGTTTGGTGTCAGTTTCGAGTTTGGGTTTAAGTTGTTATCGAGTTAGGTGCTAATATACTATCGAGTTAGGTGTCACACCTATCGAGTTACGGGTCGTAAGTCTTCTATCGAGTTTGGAGTTTGATATCTTGGCGAGTTAGCCTTTCCATTCCTAATCGTTTATCGAGTTAGGACAATTGTGACTCTAACTAAGGGGATACTCTGCCCAAATCAAGACTACCTATCGAGTTAGGAACCATACCTAACGTATCGAGTTTGAAACCCAAAGCACCTATCGAGTTAGGAACATACCTAAAGTATCGAGTTAGAAACCTTAAGGAAATTATCGAGTTAGCAAAAAAAAAAAAAAAAAAAAAAAAAGTTTTTTGGCGGGAAAATTTGAGTAAAATTTATTTTTGAGAGGAGATTAAACGTTCAATTTTTACGCGAGATTTTAATTTTGGTACAAGGTTGAAAATTTTGGCCCGAAATTCAAATTTTTAGGCCAAAATTCAAATTTTTTCGGTGAAATTTTGCGTAAAAATTTTCAAAACTCAAATTTTTCTGGTAATCTTAGAATTGCATTTCATAGTGATTTCCAAATTATGGGCGAGAAACTTTTCCAATTTTATTTTTGGAGGGAAAATACGAAATCACTACGAATCACCCGAAATAGAATTTCAAGCTTCACCAAAACACACCACGAATTGCTTAAACGATCCTGATCAAGAATCACATTCAAATGACAACGGCTAGTATTGGATATTTGTGAATATGGGGATAATTCGTTATTATTTATTCGGGTTTGAAGTAACGTTTTACGGGCGCGTGTACTTATTTCATCTTCTTTCTTTCTTCACTTCCGCGAAGATGACTTGTTTGGGCATATATTGATAGTGACGAAGACTTGGATTATCTAGTTTTCATAGGTCAAGGGGTGGATGGACGAAGACCTAGATAACTATCACTTAAAGGAGTTACGTTGTAGTGCTCAGTGTCTCACGTAGTTGAGGATATGTCAAGATGGATTGTGCTTATTACACTTTTTTAGGGGTATATGGTACACCGTTCTTAGTCACAAGGATAGTACAAGCTTAAGTCACAAGTCTGAGGGATTTTACTTCATTCTCAAGTTTGTCATATCGGGTTATCTTCATATGGGGTTACTACAAGAGCCGTTGTTGATTCAGAGGTTGATAAAGAGTAAGACAATTTCAAATGGTATTGTTAGTAGATTGGGTTTATCGACATCTTCTCACGGGCTTATGTGATTAATGATAAAGTGCTTTCAGTTAATACTTCATGTACACAATGTTATGCTGATTCCGATGAGATCGCAATCCTCATGGGAGAGAAATGTGTACATCGAGGACGCACAACAAGTTCACGTGATCGGGCTTACTGATTTATGAAATGATTTGTGTTGGAGATTGGTTGATTCTATATCCTTATCCTCTCAACTTTTTCTACGTACTTCTACCTTATCCACCTTCACCAATTTCGGGCAACAAATTCAAGATGATCGGTGTTTCAACTTGTTACTTTAGTGTTATCATTTCATGTGTACGTTATGGACTGATTTGCTTTACGCAAGATAACTGGAATGCATTTGGTGAGATGAAGATGTTGATATTCAGTTCCCCCGAATGGTCAATCTTAAAGAAGGTCGAGTCTACAGTCTGTTCTACATTTTCCGCTGTGTGTTAAAAGACTAAAGACGGTTTGCATTTAATTATCTAAAGACTTCTTCAGAATCAGGGCATTCATCAGAAAGGTTGTCAGTTTGGGGGAGAGCACTAATTAGGGGAGAGTGAAAAGTCATACTTAATCCCTAATTAGATTTGCTCACATTGTTCTTCTGCAAGTAAAGAGATGGCGGCTGAGAAGATTCAGGAAGCTGAATGAAGCAATGTAGTTTGAAGACCACTCTCGGAGCTGCTGCACCTATGTTTTGTATTTAATTTTACTTGTAGGGAACGTTGTAAGCAATTCCCGTATAACATCACTTTGGGGAGAGATTTTTAGCCTTAAAGTTTTGTTATATTCAGGAATTGCATTAGTCTTTTACTACAAGTACTAGTCTTGCCATTAGTGTAAAGATTACCTTGTATTCTTTGTATAAATACCCCTCCTAGTCCCAACTAGGAGGGTGGATGTCTCATTGTATTTCAAGGTGTGTGTGGTTTCCTTCTTTCTCTCTCTAGAAAACACACACACCTTCCCCATTCTTTTATTCTAATAATACCATGTTTATTCTTTATTTCGAGCATCCCCGACCTCCTGAAGGTGTTTCTTGGTCATAACATATTTGCTTTTTGTTTGTGTTTAATGAGTTAATGTGTTGCATATTATTCCCACCGTTTTATGCGAGGTATATTTTTTTTCCTTAGAATTATAGGTTATATTGGATAAGAAGTATTTGATGCTGATGCTTCTTGGATGAAGATTTAACTGTATGTAAGTTCTTCGATCAAACCAAGCAAACCTGATGAGTACTCAATTTCTATTGTTTCTTTTTATTTTGCCTTTAGCATTTTGCGTACTTTTAGAACAATGGGGACAATATTCAGTATAAGTATGGGGAGGGTGAAAAGGAAACCTTAGAAACTATCTACATGTTTGTTATTTGTTGTGTCTAAAAAATAATATGTAATATTCCAAAACGAAAACTTGTAAAGCTAATTTTAGCACAAATTTTAATTTTTTTTAATGGAATTTACTAGTGACATTGGTTTCAAGCGTCTCATTGGATATAACTTATAAGCTAATGATGAGGCAAAATTTGTTACGCTTTAAGGGGTCATTTAAGCCTTAAGTCGTGATAATATGATCAATTATTACCTTAAATTGTTCCTTTTGTCATTTTAGGTACTTTTGAAGAGAATTCTAGAAAAGAAAGCATTTTAGACGTTTTTGGAGCAAAAAGTGAAGAAAACGACAAAGTTAAGAATCCATGCTGGAATTTACACTTGACGGCGCTAGGAAGATCAAGGGGATGACGTCAACCTTTGTGACAAGAGGTGGATATCACTTTTACACTTGACGCGCCAGAAGACAATTTGGGTATTTACACGTGACGGCATCACCCTTTACTAGAAGTAGGCCGTCACGTGTATTCTCTAAAGCGTGATGGCCCAGAACTCTTACAAAGTGACGGCGTCAAGAAATTGGATTGGGCGAAAAGAAACCCTAGCCGCGGCGAGATGACGGCGTCAACCATCAAAAGGTCACCCTTGTAAATCTATATATAGTTTTTGATTTTTCATTCATTAGTGTGTAACTTTGTAGAGGAACTTTTTGGTGGAACACACACACAAACCCTAGTATGAATTTCAGAGGTTTTTAAAGGTTTCATACCCTTGTCTCTTCCATGTTCAATTAAAGATAAGTAATCCATCAATCATTCAATATGTCTATGTGTTGTTTGATTCTATCTTACGCTTGTCTTTCTTTTAACATGCTAGGCTAGGTTTATTTGTGTTTGCTTAGATGTAATGAAACCTAGTTATTGATTATTGATGGATGGTTTGTTATTAGTTGTAGTTGGGTGATTGATAATATATGTTAGGCTTAAGAAAACTTGCTAATCTCCTATACGGTAACTTGCTTGAACGTCTTAAGAAGCATGAATTGGATGTGTACTACGATTTTAATGGTTGTATTTAATGCATAAGTAACTATTAAGGAGGCCATGGTAAGGATACTTAACGTGTCGCCATAGGAAGAGATAGAAGCTTATAGAGTTGGGGAAGATCATGCATGGCCCCACAAATGGTATTAAGGAATGCAACCCGTCACCCACGCAATTGTAACAAGCTTATCAATCAATAAAAGATAACTGTGGAGTAATGAAATCTAAGTAAACACGTTTTCTTCATATATAGTTTTCACATTTTATTTTATTGTCATTTTATTTTTATTGCATTAGTAGTTAATTTGGTTAGTTGACTAGCGACTAATTCCGCCCACTCTTCCAAATACCCGATATTTTACTTGCTTTTCATAAATTATAAAAATACAAAAAGAATCATCCCTCACCTCTAGACCTAGTTAGATTAATTTCAATCCTAGCGAACACTATTCCCTGTGGAGAACGATCAATCACCCGGTACTTGCCACTTCACTATATTACATCGGTCAGGTACATTGATGCCTGGTGGGGATTGTAAGCTTCTCAAGATCCCTTGAGAAGTAAAACTTTCGTGTAGACCACAATCCGCACATCAAAATTTTTGGCGCTGTTGCCGGGGAATAGTTATAGTTTAGGTTGAAATTTATTTTTATTAGGTCTACTCACTAGATTCCTTTCTAGTGAGATTTTTATTTTTATTTTTATAGGTTTTCTTTAGTCTATCTTTTTTCTTTGTTTCTTTGTTCATAACCATTACCATCCGCCATCATGGTGAACGAAGATCTCACTAATCTTAGGATTACTAGAAGTCGCAGTTCCATAAAAAACCTTGTCCCACCTTACGCAGAACCTGAAAGGGAAATGCGTAGGCTAAGGCAACACCCTCCAAAATCCGAACCATTTGGCACCACCATCAACTTTGATGAAGCCCTTTTTGAGGAAGAATCCGATCATCACCCTACACCCCCTAGCTCCTAATCCAATCACGATATGGAAATTCCTGAGAATCCTTGTAAGATAAATACTAAGTCACAAACATAATTACTAGGGTGGTTTGGGTCGTTGGTTAGAGAGAGAAACAAGAGAGAAAATGGGAGCCTTAGAGAGAGAAACAATATGATAATATTAGATTGGTGAAAAGGTCCAACCCCTTCCTTGCTAGGGAAGGGGTATTTATAGTTACAACACAAACGCCCAAGCTCGGGCTGTGGATCAGGCATACAGTGGGTAAAGACCCGTCCTTCCTCCACGATGTTACGTAATCTAAGCTAATACTAGCTAATGATAGTAATGACTACGAGCTAACTTAATGCTATTACATACTCGGGGTGATCGAGTCTTTCATATGAATATTAGTATTCCTAACAATCTCCCCCTAAGGAAGTTCACCCCGAAAAATACAAATTGAATTCTAGCATTCTATTCTTCAAGTTGAATCTTCGTAGCTCGTAGTTCTTGATTCTTCAAAGTCCATGATCTTTGTGCATCATTTAGTGAGCTTTAGATGATCTTTTGTGTATCTAGGATGATCTTCGGGAATTCATTGAGACCATCATCCAACATTCATCTACATGTCATCTTTAGCATCATCGTCTCCATGTGAAGTTGTGATTGTAGAATTGGTGTGCTCACACTTTCCTTGAATCATGTTTTTCAGCATCAGAGTGGCAGAAGCTTTGGATGAAGGCCTTTGAGGTCTCATGATATCTTAGACATGGATGATGAAATGTGAGCACGGGGTGACGGGTCAACATCTTTTCAGCAATCATCAGATATTCCTGTAAGCAAACAGTTAGCAATAAATCGACCGGTACTTACAGGTTTGGAATTAGAGTTCGTTAACAGCATAGTGTGAAGACTCCTTCTAAACCTTACCATGACCGTTCCTAATCGGCAACCCCTAAGAGGAGTTACACGATCAACCGAAGTAAATCAACGACTGGGTAAGTCGCTGGAGTTCACTCCACGACTGTAGACCATTGGTAACCGCCGCGACCACTAAGCATAATCCTCAAGGAATTACCTAAGTGACCTGCTTTCAGGGTTGTTTGATGTTGACCCTGGTAGGAATTTCCATTCAATCACTGAAAATCACATTAGTAATTTCTCATGAATGTTTTGGTAGGTTGCTAAGATCTACGTAGGACTCTCAAATGTGCAACTGGTGTCCTTGATAATGAACCACCAATGCAAAGGTATCCATTGTTCCTATTGAGATCTTTTGATACATCTCGAGCCTTTAGACTCGATAAGTGCATAATTTGGTTTCCTATGCGGAGACTAGGGAGAGGTCTCCTGCTTCAATATCAACAATCTCTAAGAGATAAGTTGATAGATTACACCGGTTCCCCGTGAGAATGAAACAAGTCCTTTTAAGAGAACTTGAGTGGCTAGAAGGTTTAGTGCAGTGCATCACTGGGTCCATGACGTCTTGTCTTCAATACCGGTGTTACCTTAGTAACCACCAATAGCATATGAATTGAACCCGGTTTCTGCCCTAAGGTTGAATAATTGGAGGGCTATTTCTTTTCACCCTTTCTCATTTCATTTCTTTTTAATTCTTCAACCCCTTCTTTCTCCATTCTCATATTACTCCTTTTTTTAAATCATTCCTAAGGACTCCTACTCTAACTAGAGGACATTGTCCTTGGGTAGATCCCTCCGGCTCTAGCGCATCATAGGATGGTTTTCCTAACCTTAGCCACCTTATACCTTCATGACTATCCTATATTGCTATATACCAAATCATTGAAAAATTCTCTCAACGTGTTTATGATTAAGAAACACATTTTGTTAACACGTTGAGAGTTTTACTATTTTTTTCAAATGCTCCCCCTTAACATGTGCACCGATGTTTTGATAATAAATTTGCACATGTCGCGAAGAGTTGCACTTATGAATTGATCCACCTTTAGTGAACATGAACAGGCATTCGAGACACGCTTACATCACTAGTTAGACCAGCTTGAAGTTATTACCCGGCCTTATCAAATCCACAAAAGGTTTCTCGAAATGGTACACTCTACTCAGACAAGTCCTCTTTGAGACACGCTTACATCATTGGTTAGACCAGCTTGAAGTTATGACCCGTCCAGGACTAGACCTTTCGATTGATGATAGTTATTGTTTCGTCAATTCATTGGTTAACTCTGAGTCTCGCTCACATGAGATGCTAGGATCCCTTATGTCAACACAAACCATTTGCTCCCCCTTAATATGTGCACTAAAGTACAAAAGAGTTTAGCACATAAGGGAGAGCGTTTGTATAAGTCCAAAACAATCATATTTTTATCAGATTTCATATTTAAATCACATTTTCTCCCCCGATTAACAATTTCAAACCATTTGAGATTTCTGATCCCAAGTGATTTAAATAAGTTAGAAAAGTTTGGGAGAAAAATGTGGTCTGATAAAAGATATTTTGATTTTGAGACGATACAATACTCCCCCTCAATCCTTGAGGGAGCACGTTATATGTTAGAAATAATGAGTTTATGAATGATTTAGAGTTTAACAAAAAACTCATGAAAAATCCATATTCTAACACGTAACAATCACATATTATTCACTGCTTTTTATGTATAAAGATCATGTTTTGATGATAAACAATTTTTGAAATCATTCTCCCCCTCAATCGATGACCCATTTTCAATTTATCATTTTACTTCAAAAGATTAATCATTTAGCATCGATTGAGTGGCAAATTTTAAACAAAATTTCAAGTTTGATTGATTTACAAAAATCATGGTACCACCAAGTTTAGAACAAATACTTTCCCAAACAATCATTGAAGGAATAGTATTCGTGATGTAAAGAAGACTTCTCTTCTTTTACAAAAAATGATGCACTGAAACGTACATCAATTCGATGAAACATAGATATAAAGTAATCCATGCCCGGGTGAACTTCACCCAGTAAGAGGAACAACCGTCTTTTTGGCGACGAGTTTTCCCCATAAAGAGGTGCGGGTTGCTATCTGAAGTAATAGCAAACCATTTTGAAAGAATATTTTAGGAAACGACATATTTTAGAAAATCATTATTTGAAAATTTAAAAGAAAAACTCTTGCTCAAGCATATGTAAGTTTCCGTGTCATTATTGAATGATATTTCTAGAAACGTACATAATATTGATTACACAAGAGACATGTCGAGAGAAGAATATTTTTTAATTTTTTTATGATTTTTCAGATTTTTTTATGGTTTTTATATATTTCATATTTTTCTATTTTCCTTTTTGTTTAAACTATGTACAAAGGATATGTGTGAGCAATCCTTCACTCCTCTTTTTCTTCCTGAAGACACTTTAGAGATTCTGGCATGAGGCACTTCATCCTAAGTCATGGAAGAATAAACTGAAACCTTTCTCGTAGAAGAGCCTTTGTAAAGATGTCAGCCAGCTGAAACCCTGTCCTCATGAAGTAAAGTTCCACCACCCCTTTCTCTACTTGTTCCCTGATGAAGTGATGACGGATGTCAATATGCTTGGATCTGGAATGTTGGACATTGTTGCAGCATAAAGCAATGGCACTTTTGTTGTCACAATACATCGGAACTTTGTTGAAGACAAAGCTATAGTCCGATAATTGAGATCACATCCACAAAATTTGAGCACAACATGAGGACATGGTGATGTATTTAGCCTCTGTGGATGATATGAACGTACACATTTGCTTCTTTGATGACCAGCTTACAAGTTTCTCACCCAGAAATTTAGCACCTCCTCACGTACTTCGTCGAGTATCTTGACACCCCGCATGATCAGCATCTAAGTAAGCCGTGAGAGCCATAGCAGTGTCTTTAGGGTACCATGTAACAATTCGCAATTTCAGGTTAACTTTTGTTCCCGAAAATTTCACTATTCAGTTTTTACTATTCACTTTTTACTATTCACTTTTCACTATTCATCTCAGAAATTTTTATTTCATATTCTCGTAAGTTAAACTATTTTAACGATAATCCGAGAGTTTGACGCTCGTCGGATCATTTCTGCAAAAATCACAAAGCCGTGTCCGAGATTTACTTTTAGGTTTAAACGTCATTCCAGCATCCCGATATGTCCATAAAACATTATAAACAATAGAAATATGATTTTCTCTCATTTTAGGACAATTCCAAAAGTTTTGGAATTTTACATTTTTCAGTTCAGCGTTTTACGCGAATTACGCGTTTTAGACCCGTGTTTCCAGTTTTTAGCAGGGTTTTAGCACCCGATAGATCCTACCACTCATTTTATATTTTATTATGGAGTATATTGATAAGTTCTAGCATATTTATAAGTTTCATATTTTTAGGATACCCGGTTTTACGTTTCGTGACTTAACAACTTACGGTTAGCAATTTACGGGTCCAAAACTAGCTACATACTTAGGATATTATCATCCAAAGACCATGACTACTCATCTAGTCACCCTATCCATATACAAACCGACTTAGGGGGGGGGGGAGTCACCATATGTGGTTAAATCTTGACCATTGATTCTTTAGATCATTACTTAATTACAACTTTGTCACCAAGTTATTGTAATTTCCTAGTAAGCTTCCTAACCTCCTCATTCATAGTATAAATAGCAAGCTAATCCCTTCCTTTCTTCATCACCAAAAACGCCACAACATAAATACCTAGCACCATGATCCTTTGATCTTCAATATACAAGTTACACTACAAAGTTCAAGGTCTTAGTATTCTCTACCTAGTTCTTAAGTTTGTTTGGTGATTCCATGGTTGAATTAGGAGCTACACAAGGTTACTAGGGCTGAAGTTAATTGGTTTTCACAAGGGTTAGATCAAGGCTAGCAAGGGTTACAAGAGTTATGGTGAAGGGTTTACAAGCTTAGGTTTAGTGTCCTAGTTCTATACTTGACTTCCTTTCTTTAGAAAGCCAAAAGTTGTAAGCAAACCCTTATACACTTTCTTGCTCATTATCATTTTCATGCTCTTTGTTTTCCTTTCATGCTATATATGTTCTTGTTATTGAGTTCATGATGTTTAAAAATGGATAAAACAAGTATTGATATACATATGTTAACTTATGACAAGTAAACAAGCAAACTAGTGATTTTTATGGAGAACCACGACCAAAATAGTATAACTATGATACTTGACACTTACTTACTGTTATAAAGGACTTCAAAAGGAAAACATAGCAATCTGAATCACCCAAAATGAGTACCCGAGTCAAAAGTTATGACCATTTGAAGTTAGCGAAACCAAAACGGCAAAACTGCCTAAATAGCATTCTGATCAAATTTTGATTTTGAAAGTCCCACTTTTGGTCCGATTCATCAAAAAGTTAAAACACGAAAGTTGTCCGGAACGACGTTTTCGTTCAGGAACAAAGAAGCTCGAGCCCTGAAAACGCTTTCTGAGTGATAATTTTCTTCAAATTCTTAACAGCCCATTTTAGACCAAAGTCACTATATTATAGTTATGATTTACTAAGACCAAGAGGTCTAATGACCTAAAGCCAAGACCACAACCATGGCTAAAGCCAAGGTTGAGTCTCAAGACCATGGAAAAATGACCAAGGTCACGGCAAAGCCATGACTAAATGACCATATAAACTTACTTAGGCGAAAACATGAAACAAGGAGTTGACGATAACTTGAACAAACAATTTGGATCTACTCCACCTAAAGAACCATGAGATACAAGTTATAATAAACTTACCCTAATAACAATCTTCATGTACAAATAGACTTTCCTAAGTTTATTCAAATATTGGACATGTAACTTTTCGGATCAAAACTTATATATATGTTATCAAATACTGCAATAGTAGGGAGCCTCATGTGAGGAGTTCATTAAGTAAGCCGTCGAGACGAGTTGTGGATTTACGAGTTAAAGTGTCCTGGCTCCTCGAACGTTTACTCCATGACTTCTGAATTATGTCGGCCCGAACGGTAGTAAGAGATATACAAACTATACATGTTTCATAGACCATTTATATTCAAAGACTTACACTATATACTAAGTACTACATCATGAACATTATACAAGACATATATAGGCAATTCTTCATATTCTTAGACGTTACTCCAAACCTAAGTCGCAACGTTCTATTATAGGCTGCTCTTAGAGACTTTCGCGATTTGACTACCACTTTCATTTCACATCACTTAAGCTTAAGGTGAGTCATAGCCCCTACTTTTTCATACTTGTTTTAACTCTTTGGGGGGGATACATGCACAAATAGTTGCTTACTTGTACAAATACTTGATCGCATTATACTTGATTGTTCCATACTTGATTGTCTTATACTTGATCGCATTATACTTGATTTCATACATACATGATTGTGTTATACTTAACTGCGTTATACTTGATTGTGTTACTGCCAGTGGCTCCAGATTAAGTTGCTGGATGACCATTGAGACTTCCGGTGGCTCCAAATTAAGTTGTTGGATGACCATTGAGGCTATTGATACATCCTAACATTTGCGAATGTTGGATACATCATAAATGTGAGGTCTTCGGAGATGAAGTGTAGACTCACGACTAATTGCTTAATTGTTTTGATGAACTTATACATGTCTTTATCATACTATATTGTAGCAGTGGGTTGTGAACACACAGGTTACAAGTCTCTTATGGCGGGACTTGTAGCTGAGTGGATTCATGATGCCTTTGCTGTGTGAACATTCTTTTAAGGCTTTTCAACTATTTTAAGACAAACTCTATGAACTCACCAACCATTGTGTTGACACTTTAGCATGTTTATCTGTCACACCCCCATAATCGGGTCCAGCGGAAGCATACATGTAGCTGGGGTGTAACTCAATTGGTATTACAACACAAGTTCAAAAATGGTTTTCACTTGAATCATTTAGAATAAAATTGTTTAACCAAAAGTATTGGATTTACATCGTTAAAAGTAGTGCGGGAGTAGGCCCGTAAAATAGTTTAAAATGGTCCCCAAGTGAATATCAGAGTCTTCTATGACCATGCCATGCCCTGTCAAAACCTCCAGCAGCGTGCCATTGCTTAAAACCTGAAAATACATGCTAAAGAGTGTCAACACGAGGTTGGTGAGTTCATAAGTTTGTATCAAAACAATAGTGTTGTGAGTTCAATAGAGAGTTTTGTGACCATTGTGTAACTCACAATGTCATAAAAATAAAGTTTACCTTAAAGTAAAATTGGAAGAGTGGACCATGATTTGAGTATGTGA
This sequence comes from Artemisia argyi, assembly GCA_030686995.1. Taxonomy (NCBI): domain Eukaryota; kingdom Viridiplantae; phylum Streptophyta; class Magnoliopsida; order Asterales; family Asteraceae; genus Artemisia; species Artemisia argyi. The sequence continues at coordinate 39,227,986 of CM060679.1, read as the reverse complement.
TCATTACAACGAATACAATGCCACATAGAAAAATAGTCTATTACGCTAGCGCTAAGTTCATGCAACCGAAGCTATAACAGTGTGCATGCTCACAGAGCATGTAATCATATATAGGGCCCGGCAAGTGTTTATCCCAGACACTTGTGTTTCGACATGGTATACGTTCGTTTGCCTATCCGGCCAAACCGAACGGGGGCGTTACCCCCAATAGATCTATTTATAACATTCGAGCTTCCCAGCAGGAATTAACGGTTCATGAGATGGGCATAATTGGGACATAACAGGGCTTAGGCTAATCCACGTAATAGTTTAAACAAAGCATAAGTTTCAGTGTGGTCCATAAAAGTGTTTGCATAAAAGCAATTATTCATAAAGTGTGTTGCATAAAAGCAATAGTTCATAAGGTGTGTTGCATAAAAGCAATAGTTTCATAAGGTGTGTTGCATAAAAGCAATAGTTCATAAAATGAGTTGCATAAAAGCAATAGTTTCATAAGGTGTGTTGCATAAAAGCAATAGTTCATAAAATGAGTTGCATAAAAGCAATAGTTTCATAAAGTGTGTTGCATAATAGCAATAGTTCATAAAGTGTGTTGCATAAAAGCAATAGTTTCATAAGGTGTGTTGCATATTTATAAAACACTTGTTTATGTTAGAAAATAATCAAGTATGCAACCGATATACACATAGGTGCATTTGAATAATCAATCAAGTATTGCGCATTCCAATAAAACAAGCATCGAGTTTAGTTAAAAACGAGCATGTATTCTCCCCCAAAACAGTTATAAAAACAAGCAAAAGTAGGGGGTATGAACTCACCTGGTGCGATAGCTATGATGACAAAAGTGGATACACTGAAATGAGGCACGATCTCTAATCGCAACCTAATATGAATGATAGTTTCTCATGTAAGAAACGAAGTGATGCTACACATGCAAGTACGTATGTTATCGATACCACTCATTAGTTTTGAAAATAACGTTTATCGTCGACAAATATGTCTTTGACGTCTCGTTAGGTTAATACCCACTTTTCGTGTAAATATGTTGAAACGGTACTCCACGATCCTTGTTTGGTGTTCAATCGGCAAATATAAGGTTTTCGTCGCAAAAATAACATTTTCATTACTTGAAAATATGACCAAAATGGCCTCGCAAAACTAGTCGCGAAATATTGTACATTAAGGGTTGGTGATGAAACTCGGCGTTTTTGAAAACCTTGTAACAATATCAAGAAGTCGCGTCATTTAACTTTTGGCGATACAGGTCTCGATCGATGAGAAAATCGACTCTCATTGTTGTTACTTGACAGTATTATGTTCAACACTTAGAAAATTTCATTATAGCAAAAGCTGTCAAAATATATATAGTTTATCGGGTATATAGATGAGGTCGTAGTTTATTCGTTACGAGTCCAATGATCAAACGGCCAATTGATTTGAAAAGCTTGCTGGGAGATCTTGATTTCATAAAACTACGGCTCGGACTCAAACTGATCCGATCATAAAGAAAAACAGCCGTGAAAGTGGTGTCTCGCAAAGACAGTTTACGTCAAAACTCTATTAGTGTAAAAAGCTGATGGAAATATATATATATCGTCGGATTTCAAATACTCGTATCTTTTTCGTTATAAGCCCGTTTTCTATGTTCTTTATATCCCCGCGAAGGTATTCAAGTATATTTTAGGTTTTTCAAGGTCTCGGCTAGTCTAGATGTCATTAGATCTCAGTTTTCTTAACTAGAAAGTCGGGACAGATTCATATTTCAGAAAATATAGTTTTTGTCGTAAATCTTGAAAATAACATATCTTTTTCGTCGTAACTCGGATTTTATCCCCGTTTTCGGCCATAGTTTCGTCTCGGAATATATTTTCTAAATATTTGGTCCAAAGTTACACCCTAGACCCTGAGTTTCCCACGTTTTACAGAAATGGACAGCAGCTTTGAAAGTTTGTCAAAATCAACTTTTCTAGTTCAAGGGTTGTTCAAAGCTTAACCAAACTATCTCAAATCAACTCCACAAGTACCCAATCCTACCATACACCTTCTTAGGGTGTCATGGGTTCCTAAACATCACCAATCTTGGTGGATCTCATGAGATTACTAATAAAAATTGTAGATCTATGTTTATAAGGAAAGAAATGAGTAATAAGTGGTATGGATCATACATACTTGCATGTTTTACCAATATATCTTGGAAATACATAAAAATATAAAGTAATTGAAAGTATGAAAAGATCAAAAGTATTCTTGAAGCTTACTTGAATATTTGAGGTGATTTGGATGAAAATACTTAAAGAACCTTGGGATTTTTATTTCAAAATCCAAACAAGGAACACTAATGAAACTTGTTTATTACTTGAACTTCAAAAATCAATTGATTTCTTGCTTGAACTTGCCTTGGCTGAAATTTTTAGAGAGAAGGAAAAATGAGAGAGTTTTTGCTAGTTCATTTGGTTTATTGAATGAAAAAAAATGAAAGGTTGAAGTGTATATATATTGATAGAAAGTCTTTTTGGTCAACATCATTAATGTGGTCTTGGTCTTTGGTCTTAGGGGGGGGGGGGGGCTCCAAAAAAGGAGTGAAACATGGATGGTGTTTTGTGGCTCATTAAATGTTGTTGTCTCCCATTGTGTAGTTATTAGTTGGTTTTGTTGTGTATTAGGTGTTATCGGGTACCGAGTTAACTAAAAATAAATGTTAACGAGGTGAAATAAAATACGACTAAGTTGTAAAAATTGTAAAATAATATTCCTGGTGAGAATCGGGTGTTGAAATAATTATCGTTTTGAAATAACGCAAACCGACGGAGTAATAAGCTCCGACCGTAAAATGTAGCCATTGGTTTCAAAACACCGGGTAAATTAATAATATAATTTTTATATTATTATTATGAGTATGTAAATATGTTAGGATCATAGTCGGGAGTATTGGGTATACGTTAGTAGTAAAACTGAGTGGTATCGTTAATTACAAATTAAGCATACGTAAATTGAAATAATGCATATCCGTGTAGGTTCTCAAATGATGATGATAATGTGTAGACTATACCAGTCTATATGAAGTGTCATTAATGAATGATGCATGAATTCACAGCTAAACCTAATTGGTTACGCGAATTTGAAGACTCGTAAACTCAGTTTACGAAAAGACGAACGATGATCATGAATAGTGATTTCTCTTCAGGAATGAATAGTGTCACATGAATAGTAAAATTTTTGAACGTTTCTCGGAATCACAAACTGACTCCGAAAATGATGAATAGTAAAATGATGAATAGTGACCGGTGAATAGTAATTGGTGAATAGTAACTGATGAATAGTGAATAGGAGAAATGTCCCGAAAATGCGGGTTGTTACATTATCTCAGGTTAGTAAGGCGATAGCTAGTGCGTGGAACTTAGAGTCAAGCTGCATATTCTGAATACTTACGCTTTTATCACTTACCATTCAAAACATTTTGTATACATTTATGTATCATACTTTGGAATCTCATGTTTGTAACTTTGAATTCATTAATCGAATGGTAACTTTTCAAAACGTCTCATTTAGAGTTCGTTTTCTATAACTTGTACTTTGTATTATGAAGTAGCACCCCAATGACACAGTCTTCCGCTGCGGTATTTTGGGGGTGTTACAGATTGGTATCAGAGCCTTGGTTATAGAGAACTAGGTTGCATTTAATGCCTAGACTATAACTGCTATATACGTTAAGACTCTCCTCTTTATTTGCCTTACACACACTACATACACATACGCTTTTTGGTAGTTGTTGGTTTAGTTCCACGCTGTTAGATGATATGACTTTAGTATTATAAGGAGCCTCAGAGATTAGCCGAGTCATTAAAAACATGGAGCTCAGTAATAACTAATTATTTAACTTGATCTTGTGACAGTTCTTGTTTGATGAGACACAAGATTTGAGTTAAATAATATTATTGCTTAGCTTTAGGGATTTGATGACTTGATTATCTTACTATCGGCCTCAGAAGGCGGATTTTGTGTCGGAAATTCTTAAGTAGGATGATTTAGAATCTCCTTATTTAAATGGATTGGGACGCCTCTTTATTTAAATAAAGAAATTGTAAATCACCGAACCATAAGTTTATGATACCTTACTTACATAAATTTGGACGCTTCTTTATGTAAGTAATGTGTTATAAATAAGTGGGCTTATTTACATCCGATACAACTCCTTAACCACAACCTTAGACGAATCAGAGTGAACACCACTATATTAGAGATCCCGAATTCTCTTAGACACACCGTAAGTAGTTAACATCAACAGAACTTCGGGACGAAGTTCTCCTTAAGGGGTAGAGACTGTAACAATTCGCAATTTCAGGTTAACTTTTATTCCCGAAAATTTCACTATTCACTTTTTACTATTCAGTTTTTACTATTCACTTTTTACTATTCACTTTCACTATTCATCTCAGAAATTTTTATTTCATATTCTCGTAAGTTAAACTATTTTAACGATAATCCGAGAGTTTGACGCTCGTCGGATCATTTCTGCAAAAATCACAAAGCCGTGTCCGAGATTTACTTTTAGGTTTAAACGTCATTCCAGCATCCCGATATGTCCATAAAACATTATAAACAATAGAAATATGATTTTCTCTCATTTTAGGACAATTCCAAAAGTTTTGGAATTTTACGTTTTTCAGTTCAACGTTTTACGCGAATTACGCGTTTTAGACCCGTGTTTCCAGTTTTTAGCAGGGTTTTAGCACCCGATAGATCCTACCACTCATTTTATATTTTATTATGGAGTATATTGATAAGTTCTAGCATATTTATAAGTTTCATATTTTTAGGATACCCGGTTTTACGTTTCGTGACTTAACAACTTACGGTTAGCAATTTACGGGTCCAAAACTAGCTACATACTTAGGATATTATCATCCAAAGACCATGACTACTCATCTAGTCACCCTATCCATATACAAACCGACTTAGGGGGGGGGGGGAGTCACCATGTGTGGTTAAATCTTGACCATTGATTCTTTAGATCATTACTTAATTACAACTTTGTCACCAAGTTATTGTAATTTCCTAGTAAGCTTCCTAACCTCCTCATTCATAGTATAAATAGCAAGCTAATCCCTTCCTTTCTTCATCACCAAAAACGCCACAACATAAATACCTAGCACCATGATCCTTTGATCTTCAATATACAAGTTACACTACAAAGTTCAAGGTCTTAGTATTCTCTACCTAGTTCTTAAGTTTGTTTGGTGATTCCATGGTTGAATTAGGAGCTACACATGGTTACTAGGGCTGAAGTTAAATGGTTTTCACAAGGGTTAGATCAAGGCTAGCAAGGGTTACAAGAGTTATGGTGAAGGGTTTACAAGCTTAGGTTTAGTGTCCTAGTTCTATACTTGACTTCCTTTCTTTAGAAAGCCAAAAGTTGTAAGCAAACCCTTATACACTTTCTTGCTCATTATCATTTTCATGCTCTTTGTTTTCCTTTCATGCTATATATGTTCTTGTTATTGTGTTCATGATGTTTAAAAATGGATAAAACAAGTATTGATATACATATGTTAACTTATGACAAGTAAACAAGCAAACTAGTGATTTTTATGGAGAACCACGACCAAAATAGTATAACTATGATACTTGACACTTACTTACTGTTATAAAGGACTTCAAAAGGAAAACATAGCAATCTGAATCACCCAAAATGAGTACCCGAGTGAAAAGTTATGACCATTTGAAGTTAGCGAAACCAAAACGGCAAAACTGCCTAAATAGCATTCTGATCAAATTTTGATTTTGAAAGTCCCACTTCTGGTCCGATTCATAAAAAAGTTAAAACACGAAAGTTGTCCAGAACGACGTTTTCGTTCAGGAACAAAGAAGCTCGAGCCCTGAAAACGCTTTCTGAGTGATAATTTTCTTCAAATTCTTAACAGCCCATTTTAGACCAAAGTCACTATATTATAGTTATGATTTACTAAGACCAAGAGGTCTAATGACCTAAAGCCAAGACCACAACCATGGCTAAAGCCAAGGTTGAGTCTCAAGACCATGGAAAAATGACCAAGGTCATGGCGAAGCCATGACTAAATGACCATATAAACTTACTTAGGCGAAAACATGAAACAAGGAGTTGATGATAACTTGAACAAACAATTTGGATCTACTCCACCTAAAGAACCATGAGATACAAGTTATAATAAACTTACCCTAATAACAATCTTCATGTACAAATAGACTTTCCTAAGTTTATTCAAATATTGGACATGTAACTTTTTGGATCAAAACTTATATATATGTTATCAAATACTACAATAGTAGGGAGCCTCATGTGAGGAGTTCATTAAGTAAGCCGTCGAGACGAGTTGTGGATTTACGAGTTAAAGTGTCCTGGCTCCTCGAACGTTTACTCCATGACTTCTGAACTATGTCGGCCCGAACGGTAGTAAGAGATATACAAACTATACATGTTTCATAGACCATTTATATTCAAAGACTTACACTATATACTAAGTACTACATCATGAACATTATACAAGACATATATAGGCAATTCTTCGTATTCTTAGACGTTACTCCAAACCTAAGTCGCAACGTTCTATTATAGGCTGCTCTTAGAGACTTTCGCGATTTGACTACCACTTTCATTTCACATCACTTAAGCTTAAGGTGAGTCATAGCCCCTACTTTTTCATACTTGTTTTAACTCTTTGGGGGGGATACATGCATAAATACTTGCTTACTTGTACAAATACTTGATCGCATTATACTTGATTGTTCTATACTTGATTGTCTTATACTTGATCGCATTATACTTGATTTCGTACATACATGATTGTGTTATACTTAACTGCGTTATACTTGATTGTGTTACTGCCAGTGGCTCCAGATTAAGTTGCTGGATGACCATTGAGACTTCCGGTGGCTCCAAATTAAGTTGTTGGATGACCATTGAGGCTATTGATACATCCTAACATTTGCGAATGTTGGATACATCATAAACGTGAGGTCTTCGGAGATGAAGTGTAGACTCACGACTAATTGCTTAATTGTTTTGATGAACTTATACATGTCTTTATCATACTATATTGTAGCAGTGGGTTGTGAACACACAGGTTACAAGTCTCTTATGGCGGGACTTGTAGCTGAGTGGATTCACGATGCCTTTGCTGTGTGAACATTCTTTTAAGGCTTTTCAACTATTTTAAGACAAACTCTATGAACTCACCAACCATTGTGTTGACACTTTAGCATGTTTATCTCAGGTTAGTAAGGCGATAGCTAGTGCGTGGAACTTAGAGTCAAGCTGCATATTCTGAAGACTTACGCTTTTATCATTTACCATTCAAAACATTTTGTATACATTTATGTATCATACTTTGGAATCTCATGTTTGTAACTTTGAATTCATTAATCGAATGGTAACTTTTCAAAACGTCTCATTTAGAGTTCGTTTTCTATAACTTGTACTTTGTATTATGAAGTAGCACCCCAATGACACAGTCTTCCGCTGCGGTATTTTGGGGGTGTTACATTCCAGAGACCCATGTGAATGGTCACTTGGAGATACCTAAACATCCTCTTGACTGCTTCTAAGTGCTTTTTGGTAGGCTTGGATTGATTTCGAGCACACATGCATACAGCAAATAGAAGATTCGGCCTGCTTGCAGTGAGATACATGAGAGATCCAATCATGCTTGTGTATTTGGTTTGATCTATTGGTACTCCTGATGAATCATCATCAAGTTTGGATCTCTCAACCATTGGTGTGTCAACTGAGTCACTTGCAACAAAGCCAAATTTCTTTAGAATGTCATTAGCATATTTAACTTGATTAATGAAGATGCCACTTGGATTTTGTGAGATTTGTAGCCCCAAGAAGAACGACATCTGTCCCATCATCGGCATTTGAAACTTGGAACTCATTTCCTTAGAGAATCGATCACATTCGGTGGGATCAGAAGATGAAAATATGATGTCATCAACATAAATCTGGACGTGAAGTAGATGAGTTCCAGTCTTCCTAGTGAACAAGGTAGGATCAACGACACCTTTGGTGAATTGGTTTGCTAGAAGATACTTGGACAAGGTGTCATACCAAGCCCTGGGAGCTTGTTTTAGGCCATAGAGAGCTTTCTTCAAACGATACACATGATTTGGCCGTTCTGGATCCGCGAATCCTTCACGCTGAGTGACGTAGACTACTTCTTTTAAATCACCATTCAGAAAAGCAGTCTTAACATCCATTTGGTAGATAATCATGTTACTGCTAGCAGCATTAGCGAGAAAAATTCTAATGGCCTCAATACGAGCTAAGGTGCAAACGATTCTTCAAAGTCAATTCCCTCTTGTTGACTATATCCCTTTGAAACTAACCATGCCTTGTTTTTCAAAACATCACCATGCTCATCAAGTTTTACTTTAAATATCCACTTGAGAGCAATGATCATTGCGCATTCTTGAGGAGGCACCAATTCCCATACATCAAGATGATCGAATTCATGGATCTCTTCTTGTATTGCTATGAACCAGCAATCTTTGGACAGTGCATCCTTGAAATCTTTGGGTTCGGTCTTGGATAGAATGGAGTTAAAGAAGCACCACAAAGCATCGGTGGCTAGTTGTTTTCTAGTAGACACTGGTCGAGAGGGTGATCGTTGGTCCATTTTCTGAGATGTACATGAGGTTGAGGGTAGTGAACAGATGTAGATGAGTTTGATTCTCCTGAGGAGGATGTATCATTGGAGAATTCAGGACCAAAAATATTTTCAAACGGCTCATCTTTTGGTGGAGCAAAAGGATTGACTTCACATGAATTATCTGCTGCCATTCCTTGATGTTTATAGAATGATTGTACATTCGATGCATGTTGAGAGTGACTAGGTCCTAGAGCATCCTGACCAAGAGAGATGGAAGATGATGGATCACTAGTAGCCTGTGGAGCATTAACAACTGAATCATTGGGATCTGCCTCCGGTGGTTTAGGCTCGTGAGATTGTTATGGCTCAAAGTACTCATCAAACATAGGATCAAATAACTTCTTCAAATCCTCACTAGTGGGAGGTACATAAGGAATGGCAGGATTGGGATTCTGTACAATGGCTGAACTGATCGAACCAGGAGATAAAGGATTTGGTGCGGGTCTAGAACTTGTGTGTCCTAAAACCGTATGCTCTATCAGCTCATTAAACGTGACATGGATTGTTTCCATGATTTGTTGGGATCTATTATTGTAGATTCGGTACCCCCTTCAATCTGGTGCATAACCAACAAAAACCCCAATGTCAGCCTTAGCCTTTAGTTTACCTAAGTCTTCACTATAGTTTGTTGGATAACAAATAGCTCCAAACACATGAAGAAAGGATAGATCAGGTTTTCTGAGATGCACCAGCTCATAAGGTGTTTTGCTTTGGAGAGGGTGTATTAATGATCGATTTTGAGTATAGCAAGCAGTAGCAATAGCCTCAGCCCATAGAAACATTGGAGTTCTAGGAAATATCAGCATAGTACGAGCAGCTTCAACTAGAGTACGATTCCGTCTTTCAACAACTCCATTTTTTTGAGGTGTGCGAGGAATACTTGTTTGATGACTGATGCCAACACTTTCATAGAATTGAGTGAGTTGTTTATTGACAAACTCTGTTCCATTGTCTGTGCGTATGATTCTAACCATTTTGTTGAGCCTTACTTGCAGTTGCTTGATAAGTTTAATGATGATCTCCGGAGTTTCATCATTGGATCTCAAAAACTTCACCCATATAAATCGTGAGTAATCGTCAACAATCACAAGGATATATCTTTTCCCATTGAAACTCTGCACTCTCATAGGTCCACACAGATCCATGTGAAGGGTATGGAGAACTTCTGTAATGGAGTTGGCCGGCTTGGGTTTGTGAGTGTGTTTCTTGATTTTTCCTAATTGACACGCTGAGCAAAGATGATCCTTTTCATACTTCAATCTGGGCATGCCTCGAACAAGATCCTTGCGGGTAAGTTCATTAATGGTGCCAAAGTTCAAGTGGTTCAACTGGCGATTCCATAACCATGATTTGTTCTTCGAGGCCTTGGAGAGCAAGCAAATGGGAGAGGACCGCATCATATCTTCGATAGAGATGGTGTAAAGATTTGTGCCACGACTTCCTTTAAGTAGATCAACTCCGTCCAATTCTCTAACAAAACAGGTGTGCTTTCTGAAGGCCACTTCCAGATCCGAGTCACAGAATTGTCCAACTGAGAATAGATTGTGCCCAAGTCCTTCCACATAGTAAACTCTAGAAATCACACTATCACCAAACACATAATCACCATAGCCCATAATGGCTCCAAAATGGTCGTTCCCAAATCTGACAGTCCCGATAAACTTTTTCACGAAATTTATGAGCTGAGAGCTATCCCCAGTCATATGTTTTGAGTAGCCTTAGTCCAAATACCACATGACGATTTGTACGACCTGCATTTGAAACCAGACAGATATGGATAACTGAAAAATGTGGATCCCCAAGTGTAGTTGGGATCCAATTGGTTAGCACACGCATACTTAGGAGAAACAGGATTAGCACATGTAATGGTTTCCTCAGAGGAAACGATACTAGTGGGTGCAACTGACTTATCATCAAAGCATTGTGTCACTAAAGGAAATTTCTACCAGTTGCCTTCCATTTCTTAGCCTCTAGAGACTTGGGATTGGTCATTTTTGTTAATGGGCATTGGCTTCCTAAAGTGAACTTTCTTCCCGTAGGTCTCCACTGATATCCTACATTGGTGAAAATGTTTCCTGTTGTTTTCCAAGTATAGTTTTCCAGTTTATGTTTCTTAGCAGTCTTAACAGAGGATGCGTAATAAGATTGCAAAAATGACACAACACAATCATCATGATTACCAGAAATCAAACAACCATTACATGTCTTACAAGTAGCATTTGAATTCGAATTAATTACAGTACGTGTATAGCTAATACTAGAATCCACTCTATTCTTTTCATTCAAATCAATCTTATTGTTCCTAGGGTAGTCTGCTACTTTCTTCCCTTGATCACTCTTAGCTGGCGAAGTCCTATCATTCCTTGTATTGCCATTAGGCTTTAACCTGCTAGCTTTAATGTCATTGCTTACTCCTGTAGAATTAATGATGGGAACATTAGATTTTTGTATTGTTGTTTGTTTTATGGGAGGTGATGTGTTATGTTCAGATTTTGCCAAAGGTATGTCAAAGGTAACATGCTTGTTCACTACCTTAGAGGAAGATGCGGTAGTTTTGTCTCGCCTATTGTTGATCTTAGGACATGTACCTATGGCATACTCTAAAAGTACTTGCGACCGATTGGTGAGAAAACTAATGTCTAATAAGGTGTTATCAGACGGCCTCACCATTCTATCTTCTTCAATGGTCTCACGAGTCATATCAAGGCAAGCCTTAAGATGTCTAAGGTAATCGCAATGGACTAACTGATGCGTGGGAATTGCACCAGGCTTTACCTCTTAAGGGATCTCGAGAAGCTTACAACCCCCACCAGGCAGTGTACCTGATCGTTGTAGTATAGTATAGTGACAAGTACCGGGGGATTGATCGTTCAACTCAGGAATAGTGTCGCTAGGATTAGAAAGCCTAAAAACTAGGTCTAGAGGTGAGGGATGATTCTTTTTGTATTTTTATATTTTATGAAAAGCAAGTAAAATCTCGGGTTTTGGAAGAGTGGTCAGAATTAGTTGCTAGTCAACTAACCCAGTAACTAAGATGCAATCAAAATAAAATAACAAAAACGTAAATAAAGCTAATTACTAATGTGGTGTGAACAATAAATGGGAAAATTGTGTTTACTTAGATTTCATTACTCCCTAGATATCTTTTACAGGTTGATAGTTTGTTACAGTTGCGTGGATGACGGGTTATATTCCTTAATACCAATCGTGGGGTGGCGTACGTACTTTCCCAACTCTATAAGCTCCTACTTCACTCCTATGTCGAGCCTGCAAGAAGCTCCTAACATGGGATAATTAGAATTCGCTCATGCATTAAATACAACCTTAAAAACCTAGTACGCATTGGTTCATGTTTCTTAAGACGTTCAAGCAAGTTACACTATGGAAGTCTGCCAGTTTTCTTAAGCCTAACATCGAAATCATTCATCCATAACAACTATAAACAAGCAATCAACCCATAATCAACATCTAGGTTTCACTACATCTAAGCAAACACACAAGAGATCTAGCCTAGCATGTTAAAATCAAGACAAGCGTAAGATATATTCAAACAACACATAGACATATTGAATGAATTGAAAGGATACTTATCTTAATTGAACATGAAAGGTTTCAAGGGGTGAAAACCCTTGAAAATAATGATAAAATCATGCTAGGGTTTCTCCAAGTCGTCCCTAAAATTGTCCTCTCCTAATGAATGAAAATTACAAAACTATATATAGATTTTCCAATGTGACGGCGTCAAGAAGAAAATTCTGACGCCGTCAACCCGCCGCCCATAGTAAAATCGGATTGCCTAGATCCAAATCTGACGCCATCAAGAGTAATTTTCCTTTGGGCCGTCATGTATAAAGGGACCATGACGGCCTATGGTGACGCCGTCATGCCCTAGTGTAAAAACATTCTGGATCTTCATGGACTCTATCCTCTTCACCTCTTGTTTTCCTCTTGACCCCGTCATTAAGAACTTGGTGACGCCGTCAGGTACTGTTCCCAGCAAGGAAAATTAAGACTTTGCCGTTTTCTTCACTTTTATGCTCCAAAAACGTCCAAAATGCTTCCTTTTCTAGAATTCACTCCAAAAGTACCTAAAATCACAAAAGGAACGATTTAGGGCAATATTTGATCAAATAAATTCAATTCCGGGCTTAAATGACCCCCTAAAAACGGATCATTTTTTGCCTCATCAGTAACTCATTGTTCCTTAGGGGAAGCGGAATATTCACGGCCTCACAAGTATATTTTTTACATTCAAAGACCTTTGAAGTGATATTGTGACATGCAGTGACCGACATTTTCCCTTTCACGTTGGTCTTTAGATTCTCAATTTCATTTAGCAAAGAAGTTATTTTTTCATTGTTTTTATCACGTGTGATCTTAATTGAATAATATAACTCTTTGTAATACTGTTTAATTTTCGTATTTTCAGCTTGAAACCAATCATTTTCATGTTGCATTTTATTGATGGTATCTTGAAGTTGAAAATTCTGAGAATCTTTAGACTTAGGTTTATGGGGGCCGATCTCATCACCCTTGTGAGATTTCAATTGGGCAATTTGCGCCCTCAATTTCCGAATCGTGTTGGTGTGAGCTTGAACTTTCTCATCCCTTTTGGTTAATTCAAAATATGCATCAAATTTAGGAGCATCCGAAGATGTCTTGGCATTTGATATTTTAATCCTTTCTTCTAAATGTTGATATTTTATTTGTAAGTTAAGATTATCAACTTCTAGTTTAGAAAAGTGCTTGACCATGTTATTATGATCATCATTTTGAATTTTATCATGCAGTTTGAAATTCTCCCCCTCAAGCTCAACAACACGATTTTGGAGAACATTAAAAGCAATAGAGATTTCATGAAATTGACAAGCAGTTAATGTAGAGTCGGTAGTAGTATAGAATACATCTTGTGCAATACACTTAGAAATCAAATTGTCATTCATGATAAGGGCATTTTTCCTCGCAATTTCACTATATTGAAGATCTATTGCAATTTCTTTTCCCTCATTTTCCACATTTTAACACCTCTTTCATTTCTTTCACCTCAGTTTCAAGGGAGTGTTGTAATCCCTCAAAGTGTTCTTTGATCAGTTTAAAAAATGGGATAACTTTTGTTAAGTAACACCCTTTTGTGAGCTCAAAACCCCTTTCACCCTCAGCAATTCCTGTTGGAGTAATTCTCTTTTTACAGGTTTTATCAAAGTCGGCAAACATTTGACCTAGTACATATATGCTAATAAGAGTCTTACATTGAGTAGGAAGTGATAACTGAACTAAGTGCATAGGTGTATTGGGGGGATACACCGTTGGAGCAGCAACCTTAAGAGGGGTTTTGGCCTTAAGTTCTTCAGATTTCATTTTTTCCATGTCTAGGGACCAAAATACTTGCTCAGGTGTTACCTTAGATTGGGGTGCAAAAACAGTCAATCGATTTTGTTCATAGTAATTATGTGGTTTGACATTGACACGTTTTTTAATGCACTTTGGATCCTTCATTTTGTTTTCTCATTTCTCCCTATTGACCGATTCAATCTCATCTATCTCTTCATCAGACCAATAATTGGGGGGGGGGGGGGGCATGATCAGGTTTAAACATCACATTAGCATCATACAAGGCAGGTTGAGAGGCACTAACGCTCTTAAGGAAGTTCATTTTAGGCACTCCTAAATCCTTATTACTATGCTTATCCCGCAATCTAATGTGCTTTTGCATCATTTGAGCTGTTTGTATGGTTTGGCCTTGAGTGTACAATTTGTTTTCAAGTTTGTTTTTCAATGTCATAAGATTGGAAAAATCATTTAAGAGCTTAGTTTCTTTTTCTTGAAAATCACTTTTAGTGCGCTTACACTATCTTGAATCTCCTATTTTTGTTTAACAACTTGATCAAATTGATTTTGTACAGACTTTAACACTTGTTTTAATTTTTCTTCCCTTAAGTTATATTCAGTTATATATGCACGCATTTGCCAATCCATTTTTTGTTCACGTTCAGTAAGCTCAAATTTTGCCCATTGTTCATAGCAAGTTACCTGATCCTTAAGAATATTAATCATAGTGGGCAAGGTGTCATCGGGTGCAACAGCAGTGTACTCATTCAATTCACACACATTATCTTCAACAGAGAATGCATCACTTGGTACAACAGACTCGACGTCGTGCATCACATATTGTTCATATGGGACAACATTGCTATTTCCCATATTAGCAATATTCAACACCACAACGTTTGTTTGTTGTACTTCGTTAGGAATACTTTGTTCATGCATCACATCATTATCACATACAACTGAAAATGCTCCACTAGATACATCAGAATTTTTGTTGAGATCCAAATGTTGCTCAATTGGAGAAACATTGTTGCTTTCCAATTCAACCTCATTTGAATTAGCAACATTAATCTGATGTATGTCGTTGAGAATCTTCGGTTTATCAACACTTTTACATACATCATAGAACTTTTGTACCTCAGATATGATGGATGACTTAGAGGAACCGGATTGTTGAGGTGATGATGCAGCAGATGATAAATTAGCCATGAAGATGGTTTGTGTAGTGGGTTCATCATCAACGTCTGAATCAAAAGCATCACAATCCTCTGCCTGAAAGATGTTTGGATCATTAAGTGCTAAGTCCTGAACTAGTTGGTCATCTACATCAGCATCAAACGTATTTCCCTCATCACCAGCTAGGAATAATAGCTGCTCCTCATCTAATGCTACCCCACTTTCCTGTTCTTGCATTAGCAGCATCTTATCTTTGAAGTAGTTTGAGTTCTAGGGACGCTTAGGTTGAGTGCAATTCCTTGCAATGTGACCTAACCCACCACAGTTATAGCATTTGGGTTGTCTTCCTTGTCACTGATTACCAACTCTGTTCTGAGCAAACCCCCGTACTTCATTCCTTGGATTGACATTTTGTCTTCCTTGAACCACAACACGTCCATCTTCCACAACAACAAGATTACGTGGGTTAGATGATGTTCTGAGTTGGTTGTTAGTCTGAAGAAGTGTCGCTCTGAATTGCTGAACAAGTAGAGACACTTGGTTGGATAGGTTATCAATCATCTTATCAGTGTGAGAGTATCCCGAGTCTAGTTGGGTGCTCATGACACTTGGTGTTTGCACAGATGATTGAACAATGGATGACTGGTTCTGTGAGGTTGGTGCAGGATGGTGAAAGACTTGATCAGGAGATGGTTGGTTGAGTGTTTGAACATTGGATATGAATGCAAGAGGATCAGTTGTAGAGGTTGGATTGAGCTTATCCCTCAATTGACGGTCATACACTGCATGCTTCTCATGTTTTTGTAGGTAGGCATAAAGTTGTTCATAATTGGTGTTCCTGAGTCCCTTGTTGAGCTTTACTGCTGTGACGAACCGATCCCATTCGGGTGACATGTTGTTAACAAAGTTAGAGTTGAGTTGGATATTAGGCATTGTCATTCGGATCATCTTCATATCAATAACAGGCTTATGGAATCTTACGTAGTAGTCAGTGATGTTTTCATCGGGATTCATCTTGAAATGTTCAAATTCATCATACAACTGTGATTCACGATCTTCTTTGGCAAGTTCTAAGCCTGCAAGAAGCATTTTGACATTGTCCCAAACAACTTTGGCATCCGTGTTGAAATTGATGAGCTTGTACACATCCCTAGGTAATCCTTGTATCACAATGTCGGAGGCTCGAATATCAGCATCATTTCGCTTTTTTCAACATTGCTAAGATCATTGTAGGTACGTGGCATGTCAATTCCAAAGGTGACAGTCCCATCATTAGCAGTGGAGATGACATCTCTTGTTGTACCCATCTGAAGAGGTCCTTCGTCAATTGATCGAAGAATGTTCTCACCATTTTCTTTACCCCGGCAATAAAGTCGAATTCTCTGTGCCCATGATTCATAGTCAGTCCTGTCGAGCATAGGAGGTCGGGTATCGGACCCAGCAGCTTGAATGTCATCAAGCCGAAGTAGCCATGACAGATTCTCAAACGGGAATTTACAACTCTTGTGACTTAAACCGAGAAATCGATTCTTTCCTGGGATTTTACTAGAGTCAACAAAAGAAACCGAAAGATGTAATATGCGAGTTAGACTGAGAGTGAGATCTTGGATAAGTCACAGTTTGCACTAAGTGTCAAGTTGCGACAAGTCAAGTTACAATATATCCGATCGTAATAAGTCAAGTCGTAAGAATTAACTCACAACGTCAAATCACAATCAGATTAATCGAAATGACTTAAGTTACAACAATTCACTAAATACAAGTAATAAACAAATCACTAGAATATCACAACTGAGTTAATCACTAAACACCACCAAATTAGTGGAGCTAATCGCTGAAAATAACCAATCACAGGGATTAATCGCTAAGTAGAGATTAGAGCTAATCGCTGAAGAGAGGTAATCGCTATCTGGACTAATCGCTAAGTAGAAATTAGAGCTAATCGCTGATGAGAGGTAATCGCTATCTGGACTAATCGCTAGGTAGACATTAGAACTAATCGCTGAAGAGAGGTAATTGCAATCACGAGGTAATTGCAGGATGGACCAAATCTGTAAAACACTAAAATCCGTTTTCCGAAATTCCCATATAATTTGAAATTTTCATAAGCCTTGTGAACAAAACCTGAGTATTTGGAACATGATACTAGAAATCTACAAATTCATGAACTTATAACCTAGGTTGGAACTATATAACTTGAAGTTACTCAAGACAAAATATATAACTTAAAGTATATAAAATTCAGTATTTTCATGTACAATAAATATCACACGTTTGGAATATCACCCCTAGGCCGAACCATTTTATTTTGTACACAAGAGTTCACAAACAAGGACTAAATTCAGGATAAGATTTGAGAGTTCCAGAAGTCATTGACTCTCCCCTAAGAACCGGACTTCCCTCCTTTATCTCCCCTCACCCTCTCATTTGTTACGCAACATTTACACACACCAACAAACACACGAAACCATAAAATACGTCCAACAAATTCGGGGGTTTTGCTTCTGCTTTGGATCGAGATTTTGTAGGAACAAATAAGGTGGTGATCGACTTGGTGTATTCTGATTTGAAGGGTGGTTTTCTGATCGTGTTCTTTTCTGGTTCAAGAAGGGTGTTGTGGTCGTGTAGTATTCTGATTCGAGGAGTAAAGGGTTGTTTTGCTTTGGCTCGACTTGGTTCTGGTTGTGGTATTTCGCAGGTTCGAAAGGTGTGGAGTGCTTGGGTTTTGGTTCTCGTATTCGTAACTTCGTTCCTATATCCGACTCGAAGGTATCACCTGATCATCCTTGTGTTTTCTCTCTTACATGTTTATACGTATGGAACCATGAAGACATAACAACTAAATCCTTACTCGTTAAAAAGAGAAAACGTATGAGATATATATTAGTCGCATGAAATAGTAAAACGTAATCACATAAAATGATGAAATATGGAACCGCATAAAATAACGAAACATAAATGTCGACTTGGGCTTTTATCTTGGCTGTTCGAACCAGTTTTATGCACATTCTTGTGATCGTTGCGATGCATATTCAAACTTGTGGTGTATACGTATAAAGGAGAAAGAATGCTTGCTTGATGTGTCATTATTTCGAAGGTCGAATAGGGAAGTTTTGGTGTGGGTCGAATGGAAATTTTAGGTGTGTCGTGTGGTGGTGTTGTGTGATCAGTTGGGTTAAAATACATGCATGCATGATTTATGTTAAACAAAAGAAAAACATGGGATTTTGTGTGTGTGTCATGCTGAAGCTGTATACATCTATACATGATATTGTTTTATGAATTTGGCTAAACCTTATTTCAGTTAAAACAAATCCTCAGAATTAATAAATACATTACAAACCTCAAAGAACAAAAGAATGAGACATGCGTATATAAGTGGTAACTAGTCTTGAATATGTGTTAGTTTACTTCTGTTTGGAATACACGCATGTGTATACATGTCGTGGTATATATACTAAACCAATATTAACAGGTTCGAGTCGTAAAATATTGGTCAATTTATTTTAATCTCGTCAAGGGTGTGTGTCGCGGCTATTCTACACAACAAGAGAAGTGTTTGTCTCGGCATATTTTAACAAGAGGGTGTCATGGACTTTTTTGTTCTCGAAATAATAAATATCTTGGGTCATTACGGCATAAATATTAATATCGTGGGTACGTTACCAAATTATGTAAAATTATTATGACGGGGTCTAAAATTATTATCTTAGCATTAATTTATCAAAATAAACTTTAGAATAATTTTATTTGACGTTTTAATATTCAATTTTGATCATTTATACTTTGACCCTAAACTTTACTAAATTGTCGTGCTTAACCCTAACTTACTATATTGGTCGTTTTAAACCTTTTATATTATTTAATCGTCAATAATAACCTTAAAATATTAAATTACTAATTCAGGAAAGCTACTAAAAATGGAAAGTCGACTAAAACGAGCAATCTAATTTAGAATAAGTTATTAATAATTAGACAATCATTAATTCGTGTAGATTCGCTGAAGAAGGAGTAACTCCTGATCTTTGTGTCTTCTGGTGTGTTTTGCACTTGCGGTTAAGGTACAGATATTCTTCCCTTTTCAGTAGGGACTTCTCATGACTTTCTTGATCCTTGAAAATGCTATGATTCCCTTTCGATATGCCATTGCTATGATCCCTTTGTTATGATATTTTGATATGAGCTTCTGATATGATCTTTCTGATATGAGCTTTGATATGACTTGTTTGAGATGATTTGTTTGATATGATTCAGTTCGGTTTGCTATGTTCTGTTGGATATGATATGATGATTCGATATGATATGATATGATTTGTTCTGTTCTGATGCCCAAGTTTTTATTCTACTCATGGAGGTACCATGGGCGTGTCATTGAAGCACCAATGGCATGACACTTTCTGTGGAGGTGTGATTGATCCACGGCGTCCCCATTTGATATGATATGTTATGAGCTCTGGATTATTATGATATGTATGATTTGCTTTGTAGGGGGGGCGTATGGATGCATCCTAGGTATTCTGTTCTGTGTAGGGTGAATGTGAGTGTGTGCTTACACTTCTTCACGTTGGAGCTAGCTACTCCATTTGGTACTTAGAGGTCTCCCCTCTTTGTGCACTTATGATTTGACGGATATGATATGTGATTTTGAGATCTATTCGAGTGTCTCGGGTAGGTCGGCTCGTGGCTTTCCTATGTTCTTTGTGTCTATTCGAGTGTCTCGGGTAGACAAGCCTTTGTTGATACGTGCTCTATAATTCTGATTATTATCTACTTATGCTTCCATTTGATATCTTTATGATACTTCATTCAGTTGACTTATGATATTTGTTCAGTTGATCGTTGATCTCTTATTCATTTGACAGATGATATTCATTTTAGCAGGTGTTTATGATTTCCTTTTTCTATACTTATATTCGCTTTGATTATTCGTTTTGTTATATATCTGTTCACTGGGCTTTTTAAGCTCAGCCGCATTTCTTTTCCTGTGGCAGGTTTTAGGTTGGAAGCTGGGTTTGAGTGAAGAGTGTATAGGAGCTCTTAGTGGACTACCCTGATGATAGATACCTTTTGCTTCTGGATTAGACTTGGTTTTAGCTTCAGTTAGATTTAGTTTGTTTTGTATTTCAGTTTTGGATTTCATCTTGTTTAGAGTTAGTATTTCATTATTGTATTAGAATACCTTTGTAACTTTTATGTTTATAAGTCTTCCGCTTGCGTTTGTTTGTTCTGATTGACACCATAATGTGGCATTTTGACCCGTATCGGGTTGGGGTGTTACAATTATGGTATCAGAGCTCAGGTTGCGACTTGTAGTACATAAGTTATGACCTGTGAAGATTTGGACCCTTAGGTTTGCACCTTAGAAGCTTTAGGAATTACTTTGGAAGGTTTTGCCTTGGAGCTTTAGTTTGACCAGTGAGGATTGAGTAGATTATATGATAAGATATTGGTTAGTTATCTTACTTCCGCATCACTCTGATTTTTGCCTCTGCTTTTAGTAAGCCTTTGTAAGGTCATTCATTCCTGAGATTTAGAAGATTTATTAGAACCAGCAACGTAAGTTAGAATGCTTTGAGACCTTGTAGTGATGCCTTATAAGTTTCATTTTTCGAGGATTATCACTTTATTTTGAACTTCAATCCTTGATTCGTTGTCATTCGTTTAGATGCCTTTTCGTCCATTAAGAGAATTCGCGTATGTAGGAATCCTATGTGTTCGACACATTCTGTGGCCTTCCTTACTTTGCTCTTTCTGCAGTATTGATTTTGCCCTACCTATTCTATCTCTAGGATAATCTTGTGACCTTCCATCGTGAATATCTAATTTGTTCGATGCGACTGGAGATATTTGAAGATGATTTTCATTTTGCTAATCTATTTATGTTGGAAATGTTCGATTCGATACCACCCTGGATATGGATTTGTTGACTGAATTATATTTGTCATCCTTGTCGATTTGTGCAACTAAAAAAAAAAAAAAAAGTCTGCACCATGGTTCCTAACCTATTAATCATTTATGATCACCTTTGTTGTGAAAACTCGTGCGTTAATCCTCGTGGTTGGGAATATACCTCATTTGATGAGACTTGCTTCGAGAGTTATTCGGATTGCTGGAACGTTTGCTGTGTATCCCTGACGTGTTTCTATTTTATTCATGAAGAAGAATGAAGATAGTATGAGGTGGTGGATTGATTTCTGGAAGCGGGATCATATCATGTTTTGTCTGAGAGAGCGAGATATTCTTAGAATTCCTTTTCATATCCATTATGATTCTTATGAGTGTTATGATGCCAATTGTACTGGCTACTACTCCGACTATTCCTATGAGATTGATAAATCGTGTCCTCTATGAATACTTTGACAAATTGTCATAGTATGACATATTAGTGTGTTCAGAGACGAAAGAGAGACAAGAGGATCATCTTCGTAATTTGTGTTGGAAATGCTACGTCAGAAGAAGCTTCTGTAATATTTTCGACGAGTAAACTTTTGTTGCAGAAAATGAGAGAAGAAGTTTGAGAAGCTGAGAAGAAATTTGTTTCTACCCATGCATGAAGAAGCTCAGGAGCAAGGCGGTGAAAGACTAGCTATGATGGAAGATAGAAGGAAGCAGCCTGAAGTGAAGCACACAGTTCTATCAACTCTATTAATCTTAGTTATACTAATATGTATGGAGTCTTGAAGCAGGATCC
This sequence comes from Artemisia argyi, assembly GCA_030686995.1. Lineage (NCBI taxonomy): Eukaryota > Viridiplantae > Streptophyta > Magnoliopsida > Asterales > Asteraceae > Artemisia > Artemisia argyi. The sequence continues at coordinate 39,206,107 of CM060679.1, read as the reverse complement.
GGACGGGATGGTATGAAGATGGTGATGACTACAAGATGACTACATTGGTGATTTTTGCGTACAGACAAGAAGGACAACCCAAGTGGAGTTACAGTGGAGCATTGATTAAGATGGCTTGCTTAGAAGATCGACGGAGTTTTTCTTGTGGCAGAAGATTATTTAAGCTACATGGTGCAACTATAGTGGTCATGTTAGAGAATCGTGTTTTGCAGCACACTTTCAGAAGAGGTACAGAAGGCTATGGGAATTTGACTCGGGATGATAGTATGACTTCTTATCTTCAGATGGATGGACTGATAGAAAAACTATTTTGAGCTTGGAAAATGTGTTAAGCGGGAAATTGGACAAGTATTTAGCTTGGTTGTGTTTATTTACTAAGGAATATGGCATGCAAGTGTTAAGAGGTTCTTGTAGGATTTTGTATGAGTAAAGAGGTGGAATACTTTTGGTTGGAGTAAGGTCGGAAAGCAACTTACTGAAGGTTTAGAATTGATTTCAATGACTAAGGGATTGGTTATCATTGTAGGAGAGGAATTTGAAATTTAGACTGGGAGTTGTGTGTTCCGTATGATTATTCTGCATAGAAGAATTAGACGTCTTGGCATTGAGGAAGTTTTGGTTCGCGGCACGTTAGATCTTTGATTCATTCTCATCCGTACAATTATTCTACCTATTTTATTTTGCCTCCTGATACGTTTTGATACTCCGATTTGTGCTTAGTTGATTGTCGATACGAGTATGTTACTCATCTCTTGATGTGATTCTGGATATGTTTGATGATTTGGTTTGTACTCATTCGATTTTGGTAAGTTCTTTTGTTCGTTCAGAATTCGGTAGGAGTTGATGAAGATTTATCGTTTAGCACTATCTCCGTTTTTGCCTTGTAGGAATTTGTGTTTCGTGTATCTCCTTGTAGGATCCCATCTGTCATCTGTTATCTGCTACGTATTTGTTTCACATTCGTTGGATCATATTAGTTATGATTTGTATTCTATTGGAGAGCCTGGGGCTATCCAAGTTGTCAGGATCGAGTCATGAGAAACTATTTCGTTGTAAAGATTCTTTGGAAGAACCACCCTGAGCGTGGAAATATTTATAAGGATATTTTGTGATTCGCTACGACTCCGTATAACTTTAGTGACTTCAATTTTTGTGGACGAAAACTGTTTTTTAGAGGGGAAGAATTGTAAAACACTAAAATCCGTTTTCCGAAATTCCCATATAATTTGAAATTTTCATAAGCCTTGTGAACAAAACCTGAGTATTTGGAACACGATACTAGAAATCTACAAATTCATGAACTTATAACCTAGGTTGGAACTATATAACTTGAACATACTCAAGACAAAATATATAACTTAAAGTATATAAAATTCAGTATTTTCATGTACAATAAATATCACACGTTTGGAATATCACCCCTAGGCCGAACCATTTTATTTTGTACACAAGAGTTCACAAACAAGGACTAAATTCATGATAAGATTTGATAGTTCCGGAAGTCATTGACTCTCCCCTAAGAACCGGACTTCCCTCCTTTATCTCCCCTCACCCTCTCATTTGTTACGCAACAATTACACACACCAACAAACACACGAAACCATAAAATACTTCCAACAAATTTGGGTGTTTTGCTTCTGCTTTGGATCGAGATTTTATAGGAACAAATAAGGTGGTGATCGACTTGGTGTATTCTGATTTGAAGGGTGGTTTTCTGATCGTGTTCTTTTCTGGTTCAAGAAGGGTGTTGTGGTCGTGTAGTATTCTGATTCGAGGAGTAAAGGGTTGTTTTGCTTTGGCTCGACTTGCTTCTGGTTGTGGTATTTAGCAGGTTTGAAAGGTGTGGAGTGCTTGGGTTTTGGTTCTCGTATTCGTAACTTCGTTCCTATATCCGACTCGAAGGTATCACCTGATCATCCTTGTGTTTTCTCTCTTACATGTTTATACGTATGGAACCATGAAGACGTAACAACTAAATCCTTACTCGTTAAAAAGAGAAAACGTATGAGATATATATTAGTCGCATGAAATAGTAAAACGTAATCACATAAAATGATGAAATATGGAACCGCATAAAATAACGAAACATAAATGTCGACTTGGGCTTTTATCTTGGCTGTTCGAACCAGTTTTACGCACATTCTTGTGATCGTTGCGATGCATATTCAAACTTGTGGTGTATACGTATAAAGGAGAAAGAATGCTTGCTTGATGTGTCGTTATTTCGAAGGTCGAATAGGGAAGTTTTGGTGTGGGTCGAATGAAAATTTTAGGTGTGTCGTGTGGTGGTGTTGTGTGATCAGTTGGGTTAAAATACATGCATGCATGATTTATGTTAAACAAAAGAAAAACATGGGATTTTGTGTGTGTGTCATGCTGAAGCTGTATACATCTATACATGATATTGTTTTATGAATTTGGCTAAACCTTATTTCAGTTAAAACAAATCCTCAGAATTAATAAATACATTACAAACCTCAAAGAACAAAAGAATGAGACATGCGTATATAAGTGGTAACTAGTCTTGAATATGTGTTAGTTTACTTCTGTTTGGAATACACGCATGTGTATACATGTCGTGGTATATATACTAAACCAATATTAACAGGTTCGAGTCGTAAAATATTGGTCAATTTATTTTAATCTCGTCAAGGGTGTGTGTCGCGGCTATTCTACACAACAAGAGAAGTGTTTGTCTCGGCATATTTTAACAAGAGGGTGTCATGGACTTTTTTGTTCTAGAAATAATAAATATCTTGGGTCATTACGGCATAAATATTAATATCGTGGGTACGTTACCAAATTATGTAAAATTATTATGACGGGGTCTAAAATTATTATTTTAGCATTAATTTATCAAAATAAACTTTAGAATAATTTTATTTGACGTTTTAATATTCAATTTTGATCATTTATACTTTGACCCTAAACTTTACTAAATTGTCGTGCTTAACCCTGACTTACTATATTGGTCGTTTTAAACCTTTTATATTATTTAATCGTCAATAATAACCTTAAAGTATTAAATTACTAATTCAGGAAAGCTACTAAAAATGGAAAGTCGACTAAAACGAGCAATCTAATTTAGAATAAGTTATTAATAATTAGACAATCATTAATTCGTGTAGATTCGCTGAAGAAGGAGTAACTCCTGATCTTTGTGTCTTCTGGTGTGTTTTGCACTTGCGGTTAAGGTACAGATATTCTTCCCTTTTCAGTAGGGACTTCTCATGACTTTCTTGATCCTTGAAACTGCTATGATTCCCTTTCGATATGCCATTGCTATGATCCCTTTGTTATGATATTTTGATATGAGCTTCTGATATGATCTTTCTGATATGAGCTTTGATATGACTTGTTTGAGATGATTTGTTTGATATGATTCAGTTCGGTTTGCTATGTTCTGTTGGATATGATATGATGATTCGATATGATATGATATAATTTGTTCTGTTCTGATGCCCGAGTTTTTATTCTACTCATGGAGGTACCATGGGCGTGTCATTGAAGCACCAATGGCATGACACTTTCTGTGGAGGTGTGATTGATCCACGGCGTCCCCATTTGATATGATATGTTATGAGCTCTGGATTATTATGATATGTATGATTTGCTTTGTAGGGGGGGCGTATGGATGCATCCTAGGTATTCTGTTCTGTGTAGGGTGAATGTGAGTGTGTGCTTACACTTCTTCACGTTGGAGCTAGCTACTCCATTTGGTACTTAGAGGTCTCCCCTCTTTGTGCACTTATGATTTGACGGATATGATATGTGATTTTGAGATCTATTCGAGTGTCTCGGGTAGGTCGGCTCGTGGCTTTCCTATGTTCTTTGTGTCTATTCGAGTGTCTCGGGTAGACAAGCCTTTGTTGATACGTGCTCTATAATTCTGATTATTATCTACTTATGCTTCCATTTGATATCTTTATGATACTTCATTCAGTTGACTTATGATATTTGTTCAGTTGATCGTTGATCTCTTATTCATTTGACAGATGATATTCATTTTAGCAGGTGTTTATGATTTCCTTTTTCTATACTTATATTCGCTTTGATTATTCGTTTTGTTATATATCTGTTCACTGGGCTTTTTAAGCTCAGCCGCATTTCTTTTCTTGTGGCAGGTTTTAGGTTGGAAGCTGGGTTTGAGTGAAGAGTGTATAGGAGCTCTTAGTGGACTACCCTGATGATAGATACCTTTTGCTTCTGGATTAGACTTGGTTTTAGCTTCAGTTAGATTTAGTTTGTTTTGTATTTCAGTTTTGGATTTCATCTTGTTTAGAGTTAGTATTTCATTATTGTATTAGAATACCTTTGTAACTTTTATGTTTATAAGTCTTCCGCTTGCGTTTGTTTGTTCTGATTGACACCATAATGTGGCATTTTGACCCGTATCGGGTTGGGGTGTTACAATTATGGTATCAGAGCTCAGGTTGCGACTTGTAGTACATAAGTTATGACCTGTGAAGATTTGGACCCTTAGGTTTGCACCTTAGAAGCTTTAGGAATTACTTTGGAAGGTTTTGCCTTGGAGCTTTAGTTTGACCAGTAAGGATTGAGTAGATTATATGATAAGATATTGGTTAGTTATCTTACTTCCGCATCACTCTGATTTTTGCCTCTGCTTTTAGTAAGCCTTTGTAAGGTCATTCATTCCTGAGATTTAGAAGATTTATTAGAACCAGCAACGTAAGTTAGAATGCTTTGAGACCTTGTAGTGATGCCTTATAAGTTTCATTTTCCGAGGATTATCACTTTATTTTGAACTTCAATCCTTGATTCGTTGTCATTCGTTTAGATGCCTTTTCGTCCATTAAGAGAATTCGCGTATGTAGGAATCCTATGTGTTCGACACATTCTGTGGCCTTCCTTACTTTGCTCTTTCTGCAGTATTGATTTTGCCCTACCTATTCTATCTCTAGGATAATCTTGTGACCTTCCATCGTGAATATCTAATTTGTTCGATGCGACTGGAGATATTTGAAGATGATTTTCATTTTGCTAATCTATTTATGTTGGAAATGTTCGATTCGATACCACCCTGGATATGGATTTGTTGACTGAATTATATTTGTCATCCTTGTCGATTTGTGCAACTAAAAAAAAAAAAAAAGTCTGCACCATGGTTCCTAACCTATTAATCATTTATGATCACCTTTGTTGTGAAAACTCGTGCGTTAATCCTCGTGGTTGGGAATATACCTCATTTGATGAGACTTGCTTCGAGAGTTATTCGGATTGCTGGAACGTTTGCTGTGTATCCCTGACGTGTTTCTATTTTATTCATGAAGAAGAATGAAGATAGTATGAGGTGGTGGATTGATTTCTGGAAGCGGGATCATATCATGTTTTGTCTGAGAGAGCGAGATATTCTTAGAATTCCTTTTCATATCCATTATGATTCTTATGAGTGTTATGATGCCAATTGTACTGGCTACTACTCCGACTATTCCTATGAGATTGATAAATCGTGTCCTCTATGAATACTTTGACAAATTGTCATAGTATGACATATTAGTGTGTTCAGAGACGAAAGAGAGACAAGAGGATCATCTTCGTAATTTGTGTTGGAAATGCTACGTCAGAAGAAGCTTCTGTAATATTTTCGACGAGTAAACTTTTGTTGCAGAAAATGAGAGAAGAAGTTTGAGAAGCTGAGAAGAAATTTGTTTCTACCCATGCATGAAGAAGCTCAGGAGCAAGGCGGTGAAATACTAGCTATGATGGAAGATAGAAGGAAGCAGCCTGAAGTGAAGCATACAGTTCTATCAACTCTATTAATCATAGTTATACTAATATGTATGGAGTCTTGAAGCAGGATCCGGACGGGATGGTATGAAGATGGTGATGACTACAAGATGACTACATTGGTGATTTTTGCGTACAGACAAGAAGGACAACCCAAGTGGAGTTACAGTGGAGCATTGATTAAGATGGCTTGCTTAGAAGATCGACGGAGTTTTTCTTGTGGCAGAAGATTATTTAAGCTACATGGTGCAACTATAGTGGTCATGTTAGAGAATCGTGTTTTGCAGCACACTTTCAGAAGAGGTACAGAAGGCTATGGGAATTTGACTCGGGATGATAGTATGACTTCTTATCTTCAAATGGATGGACTGATAGAAAAACTATTTTGAGCTTGGAAAATGTGTTAAGCGGGAAATTGGACAAGTATTTAGCTTGGTTGTGTTTATTTACTAAGGAATATGGCATGCAAGTGTTAAGAGGTTCTTGTAGGATTTTGTATGAGTAAAGAGGTGGAATACTTTTGGTTGGAGTAAGGTCGGAAAGCAACTTACTGAAGGTTTAGAATTGATTTCAATGACTAAGGGATTGGTTATCATTGTAGGAGAGGAATTTGAAATTTAGACTGGGAGTTGTGTGTTCCGTATGATTATTCTGCATAGAAGAATTAGACGTCTTGGCATTGAGGAAGTTTTGGTTCGCGGCACGTTAGATCTTTGATTCATTCTCATCCGTACAATTATTCTACCTATTTTATTTTGCCTCCTGATACGTTTTGATACTCCGATTTGTGCTTAGTTGATTGTCGATACGAGTATGTTACTCATCTCTTGATGTGATTCTGGATATGTTTGATGATTTGGTTTGTACTCATTCGATTTTGGTAAGTTCTTTTGTTCGTTCAGAATTCGGTAGGAGTTGATGAAGATTTATCGTTTAGCACTATCTCCGTTTTTGCCTTGTAGGAATTTGTGTTTCGTGTATCTCCTTGTAGGATCCCATCTGTCATCTGTTATCTGCTACGTATTTGTTTCACATTCGTTGGATCATATTAGTTATGATTTGTATTCTATTGGAGAGCCTGGGGCTATCCAAGTTGTCAGGATCGAGTCATGAGAAACTATTTCGTTGTAAAGATTCTTTGGAAGAACCACCCTGAGCGTGGAAATATTTATAAGGATATTTTGTGATTCGCTACGACTCCGTATAACTTTAGTGACTTCAATTTTTGTGGACGAAAACTGTTTTTTAGAGGGGAAGAATTGTAAAACATTAAAATCCGTTTTCCGAAATTCCCATATAATTTGAAATTTTCATAAGCCTTGTGAACAAAACCTGAGTATTTGGAACATGATACTAGAAATCTACAAATTCATGAACTTATAACCTAGGTTGGAACTATATAACTTGAACATACTCAAGACAAAATATATAACTTAAAGTATATAAAATTCAGTATTTTCATGTACAATAAATATCACACGTTTGGAATATCACCCCTAGGCCGAACCATTTTATTTTGTACACAAGAGTTCACAAACAAGGACTAAATTCATGATAAGATTTGAGAGTTCCGGAAGTCATTGACTCTCCCCTAAGAACCGGACTTCCCTCCTTTATCTCCCCTCACCCTCTCATTTGTTACGCAACAATTACACACACCAACAAACACACGAAACCATAAAATACTTCCAACAAATTTGGGTGTTTTGCTTCTGCTTTGGATCGAGATTTTATAGGAACAAATAAGGTGGTGATCGACTTGGTGTATTCTGATTTGAAGGGTGGTTTTCTGATCGTGTTCTTTTCTGGTTCAAGAAGGGTGTTGTGGTCGTGTAGTATTCTGATTCGAGGAGTAAAGGGTTGTTTTGCTTTGGCTCGACTTGGTTCTGGTTGTGGTATTTAGCAGGTTCGAAAGGTGTGGAGTGCTTGGGTTTTGGTTCTCGTATTCGTAACTTCGTTCCTATATCCGACTCGAAGGTATCACCTGATCATCCTTGTGTTTTCTCTCTTACATGTTTATACGTATGGAACCATGAAGACGTAACAACTAAATCCTTACTCGTTAAAAAGAGAAAACGTATGAGATATATATTAGTCGCATGAAATAGTAAAACGTAATCACATAAAATGATGAAATATGGAACCGCATAAAATAACGAAACATAAATGTCGACTTGGGCTTTTATCTTGGCTGTTCGAACCAGTTTTACGCACATTCTTGTGATCGTTGCGATGCATATTCAAACTTGTGGTGTATACGTATAAAGGAGAAAGAATGCTTGCTTGATGTGTCGTTATTTCGAAGGTCGAATAGGGAAGTTTTGGTGTGGGTCGAATGGAAATTTTAGGTGTGTCGTGTGGTGGTGTTGTGTGATCAGTTGGGTTAAAATACATGCATGCATGATTTATGTTAAACAAAAGAAAAACATGGGATTTTGTGTGTGTGTCATGCTGAAGCTGTATACATCTATACATGATATTGTTTTATGAATTTGGCTAAACCTTATTTCAGTTAAAACAAATCCTCAGAATTAATAAATACATTACAAACCTCAAAGAACAAAAGAATGAGACATGCGTATATAAGTGGTAACTAGTCTTGAATATGTGTTAGTTTACTTCTGTTTGGAATACACGCATGTGTATACATGTCGTGGTATATATACTAAACCAATATTAACAGGTTCGAGTCGTAAAATATTGGTCAATTTATTTTAATCTCGTCAAGGGTGTGTGTCGCGGCTATTCTACACAACAAGAGAAGTGTTTGTCTCGGCATATTTTAACAAGAGGGTGTCATGGACTTGTTTGTTCTCGAAATAATAAATATCTTGGGTCATTACGGCATAAATATTAATATCGTGGGTACGTTACCAAATTATGTAAAATTATTATGACGGGGTCTAAAATTATTATCTTAGCATTAATTTATCAAAATAAACTTTAGAATAATTTTATTTGACATTTTAATATTCAATTTTGATAATTTATTCTTTGACCCTAAACTTTACTAAATTGTCGTGCTTAACCCTGACTTACTATATTGGTCGTTTTAAACCTTTTATATTATTTAATCGTCAATAATAACCTTAAAGTATTAAATTACTAATTCAGGAAAGCTACTAAAAATGGAAAGCCGACTAAAACGAGCAATCTAATTTAGAATAAGTTATTAATAATTAGACAATCATTAATTCGTGTAGATTCGCTGAAGAAGGAGTAACTCCTGATCTTTGTGTCTTCTGGTGTGTTTTGCACTTGCGGTTAAGGTACAGATATTCTTCCCTTTTCAGTAGGGACTTCTCATGACTTTCTTGATCCTTGAAACTGCTATGATTCCCTTTCGATATGCCATTGCTATGATCCCTTTGTTATGATATTTTGATATGAGCTTCTGATATGATCTTTCTGATATGAGCTTTGATATGACTTGTTTGAGATGATTTGTTTGATATGATTCAGTTCGGTTTGCTATGTTCTGTTGGATATGATATGATGATTCGATATGATATGATATGATTTGTTCTGTTCTGATGCCCGAGTTTTTATTCTACTCATGGAGGTACCATGGGCGTGTCATTGAAGCACCAATGGCATGACACTTTCTGTGGAGGTGTGATTGATCCACGGCGTCCCCATTTGATATGATATGTTATGAGCTCTGGATTATTATGATATGTATGATTTGCTTTGTAGGGGGGGGCGTATGGATGCATCCTAGGTATTCTGTTCTGTGTAGGGTGAATGTGAGTGTGTGCTTACACTTCTTCACGTTGGAGCTAGCTACTCCATTTGGTACTTAGAGGTCTCCCCTCTGTGTGCACTTATGATTTGACGGATATGATATGTGATTTTGAGATCTAGTCGAGTGTCTCGGGTAGGTCGGCTCGTGGCTTTCCTATGTTCTTTGTGTCTATTCGAGTGTCTCGGGTAGACAAGCCTTTGTTGATACGTGCTCTATAATTCTGATTATTATCTACTTATGCTTCCATTTGATATCTTTATGATACTTCATTAAGTTGACTTATGATATTTGTTCAGTTGATCATTGATCTCTTATTCATTTGACAGATGATATTCATTTCAGCAGGAGTCTATGATTTCCTTTTTATATACTTATATTCGCTTTGATTATTCGTTTTGTTATATATCTGTTCATTGGGCTTTTTAAGCTCAGCCGCATTTCTTTTCCTGCGGCAGGTTTTAGGTTGGAAGCTGGGTTTGAGTGAAGAGTGCATAGGAGCTCTTAGTGGACTACCCTGATGATAGATATCTTTTGCTTCTGGATTAGACTTGGTTTTAGCTTCAGTTAGATTTAGTTTGTTTCGTATTTCAGTTTTGGATTTCATCTTGTTTAGAGTTAGTATTTCATTATTGTATTAGAATACCTTTGTAACTTTTATGTTTCTAAGTCTTCCGCTTACGTTTGTTTGTTCTGATGGACTCCATAATGTGGCATTTTGACCCGTATCGGGTTGGGGTGTTACAAAATCGATGGAAGAATAAACGCTAGAAGTAGCTAATCGCTGGACGAGCTAATCGCTAAGAAGAGGTAATAGCTAGAAACACTAAACGACGATGTGTACTAAACACTACCACTAGCAGCCAAGCCATTCGTTGTTTAGCGATTTGTCCAGTTGTCCAAAAATAGTAAAGACTGCTAAACGCTAAACCTAATCGCTATCCAGACTAAGCTAATCGCTATGAAGAATATTCAACAGTTGAGGTAATCGCTAATAAGAATAAGAAAACGACCCAAAATCCTTCATAACTCCAAGCAAACGAAAGAAATAGCCTAACCAACTGAAGAACTAAGTACATATAACACCACTAATCACGAAAGTACGCTCATAACACTTCATATATCACGAACAAGATCAAACCAAGGTGTTTTCCAAGAAAACTATTCTAACCAACAAAAATCAAAGAGAACCACACCAAATCCGAATATCCAAGGCCCTAAGATGAAACCATGGCTCTTGATACCAATTGTAAGTTAAACACTAAGTCACAAACATAATTACTAGGATGGTTTGGATCGTTGGTTAGAGAGAGAAACCAGAGAGAAAATGGGAGCCTTAGAGAGAGAAACAATATGAGAATATTAGATTAGTGAAAAGGTCCAACCCCTTCCTTACTAGGGAAGGGGTATTTATAGTTACAACACAAACACCCAAGCTCGGGCTGTGGATTAGGCATACAGTGGGTAAAGACCCGTCCTTCCTCCACGATGTTACGTAATCTAAGCTAATACTAGCTAATGATAGTAATGACTACGAGCTAACTTAATGCTATTACATACTCGGGGTGACCGAGTCTTTCATATGAATATTAGTATTCCTAACAATCCTACCCCTAAGTGCCTCAAGGATTACTCTTCACCCACCCCTCGTGGTTTTTCCAATGCTATTGTTTTTCCAAATGAACACACGAGCGGGGTCCTGCGTGCAAACGATGTTTGGCTTGTCCAAAATGTATGCAAGTTCTATGGATTGAAAATTGAAGATCTAATCCAACATATCAAGGATTTCTTGAAAATAGTTGACACCATCCATATGGATGGGGCCACTAGAGATACCTCTCGGTTATAGTTTTTTCCTTTTACCCTTCAAGAAAAAGCCAAGGAATGGTATGACAAACTTCCTTCTGAGTCCATCTTCACATGGGAGCAACTTATCTCAAAATTCTATAAAAAGTTCTTTCCCGCAGGAAGAACCTCAGCAATTAGAGACAAAATCCTCCGTTTCCGCATCGGACAAGCTGAGCCCATTCATAAATCTTGGATTAGATTCAAGGATCTAATAAGACAATCTCCCTACCATGGCATTGATCTTTGGATCCTTGTCCAAATTTTCTACGAAAATGTCTCTCAAAACGCCCAGAAGGGAATCAATAACTTGGTAAAAGGGAAAATAGCCAAGTTAAGCGCTGAGGAAGGATGGAATAAGATTGAGGAATACACTCAAGATCAAGATGATACCTGGAATGAACCCAATTCAATCATGAGTGTATCCGAATTAATGAGAAACCCTCTTTTGAGAGTCGACTAAGAAAACTGCAAGAAAAAGTATCGTATCTAACAGGGCCGCACCCATACTTAATTTGCGACCACTGTGGGGGTCCGCACGAAGTTGAAGAATGCGGAAATGAACCAACCACTGAGCATGCTTTCTTATCAGGTCATGATGTCTTCGATGACCCTTTCCTTATAGTTTACTATCAGATTAGTGATGACACCTCTTGGGGTAACTGTGAAAGAAAGAAAGAAGCAGAGGAAGGACCTAAATTCAAAATCAGAAGTACTTTTGAAGAAGATCCGGGCACTTCATGCATGAAAAGAGCTTGTTACTAAAAGGCCTTGATGGATTCATCACGGAACAACAAAATGAAATTAGTAACACTTTGCTAAGCTTGACGCTGCCCTTGATTGCAAAGTAAACCAACCCACAATCAAGACCCAATGTTTGCCATCACAACTCGTGCTGGGACAACTACTAGGGATCCACCATACCCAACTCAACATCCCGTCACCGTCGAAACCAACGTTTCCCATGAAGAAAGAAGTGATGAAAGCGGGGAAACCTTTGAGCAACCTCCTCAAGCAACCACTTCTTTGCCTACTCCACCCAAGCAACATGCAAAAGTCCCATATCCATCCCGTCTCAAGAATCAAAAGGCCGAGAATGATAATAAGAGATTCTTGTCATACTTGAAGGACTCGATGGTCACCATACCCCTCCTTGATGCATGTTACCATATGCCTAAATATAGTACATACTTCAAAAGGCTTCTTGCCAACAGAAAGAAACTTGAGGGACTAGTAACCCTAGGAGAGGAATGCTCTGTAGTTACCTAAAGAGGGCTGCCAAAAAAGGTGGACGACCCCAGTAGTTTCACCTTACCTTGCTCCATATGATCCTTATCAATAAAAAACGCTCTAGCTGATTTAGGGGTAAGAATCAATCTTATGCCATATTCCATGTTCCTTAAATTAGGGTATTCAGGGTTGAAACAAACATGTATGAACATCCAACTGGCCGATAGATCAGTCAAATACCCCTTGGGAATATGTGAGAATGTATTAGTGAAGGTAGGGAAGTTCAAATTTCTAGTTGGCTTTGTAATCCTGGAAATGGAAGAAGATGACCTGGTACCTATCATCCTAGGCTGACCATTTCTTGCCACTGCTCGTGCCGTCATTGATGTTCATGACGGCAAATTAACCTTACGAGTAGGGACCGATAGCCTAACCTTTGATATAAAGGATACAATGAATCTCTCCCTCGAATCATCTAACTGACTGTATTTCATCGGAGAGGTTGATGAATTATCCGATATCATCGAAAATTGTGTAGATGAACAAGTTACAGCAGGTTGGTTGCGAGACGAGGCGTTCTTACCTATCTATGGGGAGGAAAAGACAAAGGACGTCAACGTTGTCTCCTTCTATCCCAGATAAGAAATCGTTGAACCACTCGAGGTTCGTAAGCCTAAAAACAAGCTAAAACCTCCATTGTTGAGCCACCCAAGCTAGAACTTAAGGAACTTCCAAATCACCTAGAGTATGCTTTCATCCAAGGAGAGGATCAACTCCCGGTGATCATAAGCTCTTCCTTAAGGGGTGGACAAAAAGATAAACTCCTAGGAGTCTTAAAAAATATAAGGGAGTTATCGCGTGGAGTGTAGCCGATATCAAGGGAATTGACTCGACGTTTTGTACGCATAAAATCCTCATGGAGGAGGATTATAAAACAACCGTGCAACCCCAGAGGCGAGTAAACCCCAACATCAAGGAAGTTGTGAAGAAAGAAGTCATCAAACTCTTGTATGCAGGACTAATTTACCCAATTTCATACAGTCCATGGGTTAGTCCTGTGCAGGTTGTACCAAAGAAAGGAGGGATGACGGTAGTGAAAAATGACAATGATGAGTTAGTACCCCAGAGAACAGTCACCGGTTGGCGTATTTGCATTGATTATAGGAAATTGAATGATGCAACCGGAAAAGATCACTTCTCCCTCCCATTCATCGATCAAATGTTGGAAAGATTAGCTGGGCATGAATATTACTGTTTCTTAGATGGATTCTCAAGGTACTTCCAAATCCCTATCGCTCCTTAGGACCAAGAAAAGACCACGTTCACATGCCCGTATGGGACATTCGCCTATAAGAGGATGCCTTTTGGATTATGTAATGCTCCCCCCACTTTTCAGCGATGTATGACGGCAATCATTCAAGAGTTAATAGAAGACAGTATGGAAGTTTTCATGGATGACTTCTCAGTCTTAAGAGACTCTTTTGATCATTGTCTCACTAACCTTGAGAGAATGCTCAAACGTTGTGAGGTGACCAACTTGGTCCTAAACTGGGAAAAATGTTATTTTATGGTAAAAGAAGGGATCGGGCTTGGGCATAAAGTTTCGGGAAATGGAATTGAAGTGGACCGAGCGAAAATTGAAGCTATATCAAAGCTACCTTATCCGACCAACGCCAAAGCAATACGTAGCTTCTTGGGTCATGCTGGTTTCTACAGGAGGTTCATCAAGGACTTTTCAAAGATAGCTCGACCAATGACTCAGTTGCTGGTTAAGGATGCTCCATTTGATTTCTTTCAAGAATGCAAAGATGCATTTAATCGTCTGAAGCAGGATCTCACGCAAGCTCCAATTATGGTTACACCAAATTGGGAACTGCCCTTTGAAATCATGTGCGATGCGAGTGATTATGCTGTTGGACCAGTATTAGGCCAAAGGCTTAGCAAACACTTCCAGCCAATATATTAAGCAAGCAAACCATGAACCCAGCTCAAGAAAACTACACCACCACCGAAAAAGAACTCATGTCCGTGGTGTTTGCTTTTGATATGTTTCACCAATATCTTGTCCTTTCAAAAATTGTCCGCTGACTGAGGGAAGCGATCTGTCTTAAACAAGAATATTTTTTGGGTGAACAGTGAGATGGCATGTGAATGAGTGATATGGGGAAAAGGAATCAATTACTGATCATTCAGCACTTCGATACCTTTTCACAAAACAGGAAGCGAAACCACGACTAATTCGTTGGATTTTATTATTACAAGAGTTCGATGTCGAAATTCGCGATAAGAAGGGAGTAGAGAATCTAGTGGCTGATCACCTCTCTTATAACACCCCCAAAATCGATCAACACAGCGGAAGACTTAAAATGTCAGCGGAAGACTTTTGGGGTATTATATCGTGGATCTTTGTCACAATTAGAGAAAACGATTCAAGTGATCCTTTTAAGTTTTATTTAAAATACCAAATATTCATAATTCCAAGAGAATTCATTATACAACAACAAGTTTTTATTCAAAGAGAAATAAACGTTTCTTTATTTGCCCACTTCGTGCCTTTGCCATCCATTCCATTTAGTTACCTGAGATAAACATGCTAAAAGTCAATAAAAAGTTGAGTGAAATTCATAGGTTTATAATTAAGAGTTTGAACACAAGAGATATGTGCTTATTGTATATAAATACAAATAAACAAGTTAGAAAGTCGCATTCATTATTGCCTTAAGCTCATGACACTCAACGATTCAACAGACATCAATATTTTTTGTAATAATGATGTAAAATATATATAGCCCCCAAGATAGATATTTGCCAGTAACCTATGATATTCAAATAAAGTGCATTTGGTGACTTTCCTTTAGCAACCAAATGGGGATTGTCAATCCCTAATAGATCTATTCACAATTATTTAAGTTCACCCTTCAAGTGATTAAGGTTCATGATCGAGGGACTTTTGGCAATAGCTACTTAAGCAATAATAATATCAGGAAAAGACTTGTGTTCGGTTTTTGAGCATGTATCCCCCCCACAAAAATAAGTTAAATGTGGGCTATGAACTCACCTTAGTAGGATAGTAGAACAAATGTAATCTCAACGATGCAAGGCAACGGCTTCACACACAACCTATAAGATATGGCACGTTTTAGTTCTTAAGTCTCGTTTTATTGCGAACGTTTATTATTAATTACGAATAATCCATAAAGTGCATAGGCGATGTGTTACGTCGTATATAAAATAGATAATGGTTACGTATTATTTTATTCGTCTAAATTTAGTTATCGTTATATAAATTTTATACGTATATATATGTATATAAAGTTACGTTTATTATTTCTATTATTTCAATTTATATACATATATATATATATATATATATATATATATATATATATATATATATATATATATATATATATATATATATATATATATATATATATATATATATATATATATATAATTACATATAAAATCAATGGCAAAAGGTTTTTCGGATAAGGTTAGGGTGTAATCTTTCATGATAGTATTGGTATCTATTAAATTCCCGTCAGCCATTTCGACTTCGTAGGTGGTGTTTAGCGTAGAGGGGGTGACATTAAGTAAAGGGGCAAACGTATCTGATATAAAACTCTTATCGGCACCCGAATCAAACAATACTCTAGCATTATGATGGTTTAGTAGAAATGTACCGGTGACTACATCGGGTCCGTTTCCATCTCCAAGAAGGTATACCCTAGCTTGGGCGTTGACTGGTTCATTTCCTTTTGGGCAGTTCCTCCGGATGTGTCCTACTTCTCCGCATCCGTAACAAGTGGGTGATATAACCTGTGTGTTACTTCCTGTAGCCGGAATCCTACAGTTTCTGGTTTGATGACCGATCTTACGACATTTGTCACATCGGACGGTACAATGACCCTCGTGATGAAGTTTGCATCGCTGGCATTGGGGTTTCTGTCCGTTGTACCCTACGCCTTTCGTGGCGGCGTAGACTCGGGGTTTTTCTTGTCTTTGATTCTGTTGTTGAGTGCTTCGGTTGTTGTGATATTGTTGGTGGTTCCGATTATTGTTGCGGTGGTTGTTGTTGCGGTGATGACTGTTGTAGCTTTGTTGATTGTTGTTGTGATGGTGGGTGGTTCTCTTATCGTCCAATTTCCTTTTAAGCTCATTGCATTTCACTTCTCGGTCTAGAAGTTTCTGAGCAAGTTCCATTGCTGCTTCCAAGGTTGGCGGGTTTGCTGAGGTGACATTTCCTTCAATACTCCTAGGGAGTCCTTCGACATATTTCTCTAATGTCTTCTCATGATCGGGTACCATGGTAGGGCATAGTACTCTGAATTCTTGGAATCTCCGGTTGTAACTTCTCAAGTCAACTCCTTTCACTATTAAGGCATGGAACTCATCCTCGAGTTTTCGTAATTCGGAACGGGGACAATACTTCTTTAGTATTTTAGCCTTGAATTCAATCCAAGTAAGCTGATGTGCTGCCTCTGCTCCTAGTGTTTGAACGGTAGAGTTCCACCAGGATAGAGCGTCTTGCATTAGCGTTCCCGTTGCGAAGCTTACCTTGTTGTTTTCCGAGCATCCACTTCTTTGGAAAACAGTTTCACTTCTTTCAAACCATTGAGCTAATTCCGACACTCCTTCAGTTCCTTTGAAATACGTTGGTTGACATGCTATGAAGTCCTTGTACGTGCAGTAGCGGGGTGCAGGTGCATTTCCATCTCTATTACGGGCTTGTCCAACTAAAACAACATTAACGCCATCAGCAATTGCTTGCTGGATTGCTGCCGGGGTCATAGCTTCGGGGTTTGCTGGTGCGGTGTTCGTGGTTGTTCTCCTAGTTCTAGCCATGTTGCTATTATAAAAGAAGGTATACTATTAGAACATTTATAATAATCCTATCACGTCGAAAATACATATCGAGTAATAAATAGTTAAATATAGGTCGTAGTTACAATGATTCGATCATTGAAAAGGTTTAAATCGTAATTATCGTATGTTGGAATGACACACATAGGAATTACGAATAAGTTTGACCTGTATGAACCAATATATTACGATATAATGTATAAAGTTTTCAACGTAAATAAAGATACAATAAACTTCCATAAATCAATATCAAGGTGTTACAACACTTATTGATACCTGTGCAAATGTTTAAAAAACACGACAAGATACTCTTATTTGTAGGACATTGATTTTTACTTAACAAGGTGATGGTCTCATGGTTTTCCTAAGGCTTTGTCTAGGCGGTTTTGGAGTTCTTGAATGACAGTGGACATGGTTTCTATGGTTTGATCTCGAGTCCTTTCCCTTTCTCGAGATTCTAGCAGGGCTTGCCTAAGGCGTAGGTTTTCAGTGTTGATCCTCTCAATTTCTCGGTCTAAAGTTCCCAATGTTATTTCTGTTGAAGTGTTAGCCCCACATAGTGCTCCTATGAATTCCATTGATTCCCAAAATAGAGAATCCAACTTTTCAACCTTATCTTCTATTGCAAGATGACCAATTATGAGACTGTTCATATCATCTTCAAAGGTTTCTAGAAGTTCATGTGGAATCTTGTTGAGTATACTAGTGATGGAATCAAGTCTGTCTTCGTGGCGAACCATTCTTGCAGCTAACAATGGTATGGTGTGATGTATGGGTTCCCCAGTGACTAGCAGAATTCTGGAGGTAGAGTAAGAACTTTCCCCAAGTTCCCTTGTTGTTGGTGTTCCTTCTTGAGATCTCCAATATCGCATAATGGGCAACAAGAAAGACCATCTACGAGCATCCACTCGCTTGTGGGTCCTTCGGCGTCTGCGTTTAACACAAGATTCTGAGGTGGTTGGGCGGATCGGGTAAGTCCTTTAGTGAGGTGATATTGGGACACTTCGGTAAGGTGCAGGTGGTGATGCTAGTGGAGGTGATGCTATGGGTGATGGTGTTAGTGGCACAGTAGTGGTTTGGCTGTAGAAGATAGTTGGTAGTGGTGGTATCACTAGTGGTGCAGGTGGTGATGGCACAACTAATTCAGGTGGTATAACAAGAGCTGGTGCTGGTACATCAGTACTTGCTTCATACGGCTAAAGTTGTCTAATTTGCCTAGATCGGCGAATCGGACCAGATGTTGCCAGAGGAGAAGCCTCTGTGTCAGATGCTGGCAGAAATTGCTGGCTTTGCATGTATCTGTCGGTAGCAGGAGACATAGGCATAGGTGAGGTAGCATAGGCTGAAGTAACATCTTCAGTTCCTGAGTTTGAGGACAAGCTGATAGGGTGGGTGTTCGAAGACATGACACTGTAATAAATTTCCCGATTAGTAGATGTAAGCATAATTATAATCAATTTAAAATGCTATAAAGTAAATAATACTTTTTACCAATTATAGGAATGCTCAGGCACGAAGGGCGTAGGATGGTATTTTATGAAAATTTTGTCCCGTTTAAAGTGTAGTTATAGTCCAATGTTCCAAAAACACTTGGTTCACTATAACCGTAGCTCTGATGCCAATCTATAACACCCCCAAAATCGATCAATACAGCGGAAGACTTAAAATGTCAGCGAAAGACTTTTGGGGTATTATATCGTGGATCTTTGTCACAATTATATAAAACAATTCAAGTGATCGTTTTAAGTTTTATTTAAAATACCAAATATTCATAATTCCAAGAGAATTCATTATTCAACAACAAGTTTTTATTCAAAGAGAAATAAAGGTTTCTTTATTTGCCCACTTTGTGCCTTTGCCATCTATTCCATTTAGTTACCTGAGATAAACATGCTAAAAGTCAACAAAAAGTTGAGTGAAATTCATAGGTTTATAATTAAGAGTTTGAACACAAGATATAGGTGCTTATTGCATATAAATACAAATAAACAAGTTAGAAAGTCGCATTCATTATTGCCATAAGCTCATGACACTCAACGATTCAATAGACATCAATATTTTCTGTAATAATGATGTAAAATATATATAGCCCCCAAGATAGGTATTTGCCAGTAACCTATGATATTCAAATAAAGTGCATTTGGTGACTTTCCTCTAGCAACCAAATGGGGATTGTCAATCCCTAATAGATCTATTCACAATTATTTACGTTCACCCTTCAAGTGATTAAGGTTCATGATCGAGGGACTTTTGGCAATAGCTACTTAAGCAATAATAATATCAGGAAAAGACTTGTGTTCGGTTTTTGAGCATGTATCCCCCCCACAAAAATAAGTTAAATGTGGGCTATGAACTCACCTTAGTAGGATAGTAGAACAAATGTAATCTCAACGATGCAAGGCAACGGCTTCACACACAACCTATAAGATATGACACGTTTTAGTTCTTAAGTCTCGTTTTATTGCGAACGTTTATTATTAATTACGAATAATCCATAAAGTGCATAGGCGATGTGTTACGTCGTATATAAAATAGATAATGGTTACGTATCGTTTTATTCGTCTAAATTTAGTTATCGTTATATAAATTTTATACGTATATATATGTATATAAAGTTACGTTTATTATTTCTATTATTTCAATATATATATATATATATATATATATATATATATATATATATATATATATATATATATATATATATATATATATATATATATATATATAATTACATATAAAATTTATTATTTAAAATAAAATCAATATTATTATTTAATCCTTTAAGTTTCTCCAATTTACACATTTTACCCTTAACGGAAAACATTTACGTCGTTAGACCAAAATTATATATATTTACGTTTTAAGTCCAAGTATATCAATATTTACATTTTTCAATCCCAAGTTTTAATGTTAAAAGTTTATACCCTTAGAAAACAGTTTTTAACACTTTTTACCCAAAGTTTACAAACTTGACACTTTTAGTCCCTATCTCTCGAAAATTTGCAAATTTAGTTCAAACATTACCAAATTTAAAACTTAACATTTTTATTATTTCAATAAGCTCAGGAAGTGTAGAAAATCTTATTTAAACAACTTATTAGCTTAATCTCCTTCTTTTTCATTAAATGGGCTTAACGAGTCCAAATTAAGGGCCCGTTAACGTTTGTCGAAATCCATCATTTTAAGTTACAAAAACATTTCAAAATAGCTTATACGCTTAGCTTATCGTAATAAGATGAAAACAACTTATTGGGCTTTACGGCCCAAAGCTTATTTTAATTTCCTGAAATACTTGTGAAAATAGCGACATGCTTTAGGCTCGATTAGGTGATAAAATCAAGTTGTTAGGCCCCGATATTTATTAGTCTCGTTAGTATACTAGGTAGATAATTAGTTCGTACAAAAATATTAGATGGTCATGTTTCGAATATTAAAATGGCGAGGCCAAAGTGTAGCCAAAAACTCAATACGTAAAACTTGCAAAACTTGAAAAATAAACTAAGTGTTTTAGTGAAATCGTATAGGTCCAACATGACTTAGAAACGTGTGATTTTTATGGTGTATGCGTTAATATAAGCTCAAGATTATTATAGGTTCTCATTAATGACATAACCAAATAATAGTACGGCGTATAAAACATATGTGTTGTTTTTATGATTTACGATTTATTAGCCTCAAGTGATTGTGCACAATATAAACATACGTATATATATAAATAGAAAGAAAGGTTTATGGTCTCACCTCACCTATAAAAGGTGGTGTAAAACGAGTGTAGGGTTCGTGTAATGGTACAAATGCTTCGTGGTTCACTTCACATTCCACCAAGGTTCAAGAGGTTCCAATCTTTGCTTCCTAGGTTCACTTCAAGGCGTGGTACACTTGAGAATCCGTTCGTCCTTCACAACTCTTCTCTCGTTAATATTTTTAGTGATATGGTTCGTTTAAGTGCATGTAGTGATTTAGGTTTGCATGTAAGGCTTTTATAGGCAGTTTTTGAAGGGTAGAAACAAGATAGGCTCACAAGTGTTGGTGTAGCATGTGAGGGCGAATAGTATTGCCACAAACAATGCCCAATCGGTTTCGTACAAAGCTTAGATTTTGTGAGATTGTTCCATATACATTCCTGACAGTCACAAGGAGTATAGTGATCGATTACTTATCATTGGGGAAGCAGGGGTGGCAACAAGGAATGTTATGACACGTTTTGGTCTTATCTTTGCATGGGACGTTTGTGGTTTACTTTGGTCATTTCTAAAGTATCAAACGAGCGAGAGGGAGTATAATATTTATCGTTCATGGTTCTTGGGTATTAGATGAAATAAGAGAAGCAAAAATATGTATGTGTTGTTTATAAAAATCGTAAGAACTAGGGGTGTTTTGGAGCTTGGTCGCGACAAGGAACAAAAGAAAAGAAAAAGAAAATAACCATAGGGTGCGTTTGGGCTTGTAACTGGGCTCAGGGTTTGTGTTGGCCCAATTCAAAAGAAAAAGGATAAAAGGAGTCCGTTTGGTTTGTAAATGGATTTCGTGGCCCATTGGGTGTTGGGGGCCCACATGGTGTGTCTCGATTATCGTGTCGAAGTTCAAAAATATTAATGAGCGTTCTCGGGAAGTTTCGTAGGTTCGGGGAATATAAAAATAATATACAGTATTTAGACGAAACGTATTGTTATAAATATAAACGTTTTATATATATTTATCATTCGCAATAATCATAGGTTATCTAGGTCGTGTGTAAGCATCGTTCCTGGGTAAACAGTCAATCACAGTTATCGTAGTGGTTCAATATCAAGCCATATTAAAAAAAAATTGTTACCCGTAAAATGGTGTTCATTTATCGTAACATCGTTCTATTTATTCGTATGCATTTACTAATCATAAGGGAAATTTACAAGAGGTTACATCTCTCGACTCGAAAACCCCAACCTTAGCGAATCTGACAAAAGTGAGATTCGGGATTCATTTCCTGAAGAACAATTCATGTCAATAAATGATTCTGAACCGTGGTATGCCGATTACACTAACTACCTGGCAAGCAGAGTCATCCTAGAATACATGACTAGACAAGAAAAAAGAGGCTCTTCACTTAATTAAAGTACTATTTCTAGGATAAACCTTTCTTGTTTCGCAGGTGCCGTGACCAAGCAATCAGGCATTGTATTTCTGGAAATCAGGCAATTAGAATCATGAGGGAATGTCATGCTGGTCTGTCTGGAGGGCATCATGGAATGAACACTACTGCACGAATTTTTTTTGATACAGGATTCTACTGGCCTACGATATTTCGCGATGTAATGGGAATGATACAGGCTTGTGATGCATGTGAAAGAGCTGGGAATATCTCTAGGAGAGATGAAGCACCTTAGAATTATATACAAGTCTGTAAGGTTTTTGACATTTGGGGAATAGATTTCATGGGACCTTTTTCGTCATCTGGAGGAAATGAGTACATCCTAGTGGCCATTGATTATGTTTCAAAGTGGTTAGAGGCACAAGCCCTTAGGACCAATGATGCTAGGGTGGTTATGTTAGTTTTATGAACAAAAATTAATAGTGGTGTGTTAGGATCGAAATCGAGATCACGGGATTGCACACTTTACGTATGAAGAGTAAATGAATAATTATTTATAAATGTTATATATAATTATTAACAAACACAAAACGTGTAACGACCATTGGTATTTAACGAAAAATGGCTAATGACCGTTAGACAAAAATAAGGAAAGTTTATTGTATGAATTATTGGAAGGTTAAGAAGGTTTTGAAATCCCCTAGGGATCCCAAAACCGATCGGAACACAAGGGAGGGCACCTCCTTTATGTCTTTGATGTTTATTATTTATATTTATGATATGTCATGTTATATAATTCAACAGTGGTATCAGAGCAATTATAATGTGTAATTAATTATCGAAACGCATAAAAATTTAATCTTGATTTGGTTTTGTTACATGCTAATCTTTTTTTAGGGTTTACATTATCCTAACCCTAATTTTTTTAAGGGTCGATTACCTTTAATTTTTATTTAGGGTTTTGATTTTGATTTTTAATATGATTAGAAACCCTAGGATTGTCATATAATTGTTTATGCGTTTTAGTAAATGATCTTGGTGCAATATGTTAATTTTTAATCATAATCCATGAAAAGTGCATGTTTGCATGGATTTTTATTGTATTGGAATTTAAATTGTTTAAATTTGATATATGAATTAAATTGTTAAGTTATATCGAAACATGTAAATTTATTAATAGATGTGTAATTGGGGAAGACTCCAATATATTAAGTAATCAATTACGTGTTATGTGGTGTTCATTTAATTTTGGCTTACGCAATCGATTCGTTGATGTATGTGGATCTTTTTCCTTTGAAGAAGAAAGCCCTAATTGAATAAATATATTATACACCTAGATTTGATTATTAATAGGATTATTGAATTAAAATTGCATGTGGCTACATATTTTATACATATTTAATTATTATGTTATGTATATGTTTATTTAGTTGTGTTGTTTTTTTTATTATGCATTACTTGTTTTTTGTTTATTTTGTATGTGGGATATGTTTATAAACGAAAAAGGGTAATTTTTGAATAGAAAATTAATATGGGCTAAATAAATGGCGAAATTTGTTTTGGTTATAAGAGTCAAAATTTCAAGGTTTTATTGATTGATGTTTTTGTACGTAATGGTTAACTAGGCTCGACCGAAATTGACAAACTATGTTGTGGGTTCTAGTAGAGAGGGGTTTTTTAAGAGATTCGCTCCTACCGGCTCTCTATGCCTGCTTGTGCGTCAACTAGACTTACCGAACAACCATTACATGTACACTGTCATCTTAAGGGTGAATTGACCATAATTTCACAATAATTATCCGAAACACTAAGCTTTAGGGCTTATGCAAAAGTACGATATTGGACGATAATTGTTGGTAATTCTTTAATTCGTGAACCCGATACCTCAATTAAAACTTTGTTATTTTACTCTTAGTTAATTGGTAAATAAAATTGTTTTGTAAAAACCAATGTTATGAAGTTTTATGCATACTTCTTCTTACATTATTTTGATTACGCACATCAAAATTAATACCCTTATAAAATTAAGTCGAATGTCATCTAATTAAAAACACTTGAAGTTGTAGTTTACGTCATGTGAGAACTTGGCTAGATTGCAATGGAGAGGTAAATTTCATAATTTCATTACTAGCAGATCAACTGATGTAATGGAATTATGGGTTTGCAGTTTTTAAGTTAGACAACTTAAATTGACTAGGAAGTGAGAACTTGGAATTAAGGCATTAGATGGAGATGAAACATGCTTACATTGCAAAAAATGTAAATCCCATAATGATTTAGGAATTGCAATGTGATATTGGCAATTATTCTTCGACAATTACCTTGTTGAATATTTTCATTACTAGCAGATCAACTGATGTAATAGAACTATGTCAATTTGGATCCTAGCTTTAAGAAACTACTATGGTTTATATGAATATTTATCAATGGGTATTTTATTTTCTTAAAGATCTAATTATCAAAAATACTGAAAATGAATTTTGTAATTCGTTTTAATGTATTAATGTAACGTTCAAACCGTAAACGTACTTTGGGCTTTGATAAATTGATCTCGTTCTATTTTCAAACAAATGTTTAATTAAAAATAATTTACATAAAAGACAAAAGAAGTCTCCTTTCTATGAAAGAAGAGTGAGATACAATACTATTTCTTTTCATGAATGAAAAAGAATAATAGGAATATTAGATATGTCTAATGTAAAACCCTGAATTTCGAATACCTAATTTTACGTATAAATTTAAAATTTTCTAAATAACGTTACGAATAATTCAAACGCGTATATAAATTAAACTAAGTAATTAAAATCCATAAAACTTTAACGAAACGTCGTTTTAGAAATCTTTAAATATTTTAGAACTCCAAAATATTTGTACGACATAAATAAAATATGAGAATTATTTTTCCGCGAAACGAATAATTATTTTGGGACGTTTCCTTCTTGTACACGAACTATAAACAACAAGAATCAACCCAACAATTCAGCCCATGGTATCCTTGGCCCTTTTCTGGCCCATTTCGACCCAACACAACATCAATAAAAGGTCCGGCATTTTTTTCCCTCTATCATACGTACGCTTCAATAAAATACAAAACAACCCTAACCCTAAAACATTATAAGCGGTATTTTTTTTCCCTGAATTGCTTCCTTCTGTTCGAGACCAAAGAAGAGGGTAGAGAGGCTGAGTTTGTGTTTGTGATCGATTGGTTTCAAGATTTTCTCTCGTCAGCCCTAAGGTCTTTGTTGCTATGTTGAGTTGAAGAAGCTTTTGCAGCCCTGGTTTGGTTCTTGTGTCATGTGTGGTTTTACCTCTTAATCCAGTCATAAGGTACCAATGCTCATCGTCTTTATCACATGTTAATTAGACACTACATAATGAATATGAACCCTAGTACATAAAACAAGTATTGCTGCTCCGTTTAATACTTATATATCATTTGCTATTCGTGTACATTTATAAGAATATAACACGTATAAAATATGAGAATACATCAGCCTATATATATATACGACTTATACTAAATAAAACATAACAGCCATAAAAGTTATACGCCTCATATGAGTTTGTTTTGTGTCTCTTTTGACAGCCCCTAATCGACCTATAACTAAACCTAAACGAGCCTAAAGTCAAGCCCTATTATAATCATTTAATTATCTTTAATATGTGACCTAAAACCTGAAATAAAATCATAAGTAATTAAAGATGTGGCGTACATAATTAATACATTGGATTAGGTCCTGCTTTGTGTGAATAATCTGTGCAGAATTTGGATTGGATTGATGGATGTATAAACTGATGTTGCCAAAAAGTTTTTGGGTGATTTTTGAGTCTAAACATAAGTTCAATCAATTTACTTTCTGGAAATATAAGTTTCATGGCAATTGGAGGTCGGGAGGTGAGCTTTTTGATTTTTATAAGATTAAGTGTTAAAGCTGAGTAAATCGGGTCTGAAAATCAGTATCCGTTTTTGATTTTTCATTTTCAAACCGTAATGAGTTAGGAGCTCTCCTTTGACAGGCGTAATAACTGGGTTATGTGTGACTTCCTGGAATTTTTGTAAATTTTTCTGAAGAGTATGAATAGGCTAAACAAAGGCAAACTTTCTGGGTATTTGTGCAGTTATTTTTCTGGGTAGGTCTGGAAAGGTGAATTTTTAAATGGTACTTACAATTATTAATTGTAACCTCTCGTAAATTTCCCTTACGATTAGTAAATGCATACGAATAAATAAAACGATGTTACAATAAACTAACACCATTTTACGGGTAACAAATTTTTATTTTATGATATGGCTTGATATTGAACCACTACGATAACTGTGATTGACCGTTTACCCAGGAACGATGCTTACACACAACCTAGATTGCCTATAATTATTGCGAACGATAAATAATTATATAACACGTTTATATTTAATAATACGTTTCGTCTAAACAACGTATACTATTTATATATTCCCCTAACCTACGAAACTTCCCGAGAACGCTCACTAATATTTTTGGATTTCGACACGATAATCGAGACACACTTGGTGGGCCCCCAACACCCTTTGGGCCACGGTTACACACTACACAACCAAACGGACTCCTTTTTAATTTCTTTTCTTTCTTTCTGCTGGGCCGAGACCAAACGCAAGCCCAAAAGGGCTTTAAGCCCAAAACGCACCCTTTGTTATGTTTGTTTTGTTTTCTGCTAGCCGCGACACTTCAAACGCACCCTAGTATTTTACGATTCCTACACACGACATACCCATTTCATTACACATCTTGGTTTATCTACTACCAAGGAATCACACGAGACCAAAGTATTACCTACACACTATCGTTTACTACTCTAAAAACGTACAAAGCAAATGCATGATACCATCCATGGAGATAATGGCAAAACGTGGCACAAGGCTTCTTCCATGCCTCCCCTCTTCCCCTATGACAAGTAAATGATCAGGATTAATGTCAGGAATGTATCACAAGGATACTTGGTTTGTACGCACTCCATTGGACAAAGAATGAGGCACTACTATTTGCTTAACATGGAACACAATCGTTCATGTGATCTTGCGTATCTATACATATCTTAAAACTCACTATATAACGTCTACATGCAAGCATAAACCTAAACTACACTTATACGTACCATAACACTAAAAATATTAACGAGAGAGAAGTGATGGAGGGACGAACGGATTGCTAGGAGAACCACATCTCAAAACGAACCTAGGAAGCAAGGATTGGAGCTATTTGAACCTTGGAGGAACGTGAAGTGAACCACGAGGCGTTGAACCATATACACGAACCAATTTCATCGTTTTACTCCATCTTTTGAGGTGAGGTGAGACTTCAAATCGTTATTTTCATTATAGACATATACGTATTTCTTGTTTTTGCACGAACACTTTACCTAAATAAAATGAGAAACTAAAACATAACATGCTTATATTATATGTCGTATTGTATGTTTACTAAGTCATTAATGAGTACCTATAATAACATTGAACCTATATTAACAAGTACGTACTAAAAATCACACGTTCCTAATGTTGTTTGAACCTATACGATATGCACTAAAACACTTAGTTTATTTTCCAGTTTTATAAAGTTATACGCTTGAGTTTTGGCCTACACTTTGGCCTCGACATTTCTGATTTCAACACACAACCTACATATATTTTTACGTATACTAATAGCTCTACTAGTAGAGAAACAAGATTGATAAACGTTTGGAGTTAGAAACATCGTTTGATCACCTAACGAGGCCTAAAGCAAATTAGATTGTAAACTATTTTCAGAAAACTTAAAAACCATAAGTGGACCATAAAGCCCAAAAAGCTCATTTTAGCTTATTACGATAAGCTGAGCGTATAAGCTCTTTTGAAATGAATTTGTAACTTAAAAATATGGATTTCGACAAACCCAATGAACCCCAAAACCCCTTGGATCATAAAACCTTAACGGGCCCTTAATTTGGATCGTTAAGCCCAATTTTAAGAATAAGCTAATAAGCTGTGAAAATAAGCTCTTCTGCACCCTATGAGCTTATTGAAATAATAAAAATGCTAAGTTTTAAATTTGGTAATGTTTGGACTATTTTTGCAAATATTCGAGAGTTAGGGACTAAAAATGTAAAGTTTGTAAACTTTGGGTGAAAAGTATAAAACTGTTTTTCTAAAGGGTATAAACTGTAAATATTGAAACTTAGGGATAATGAATGTAAATATTTGATGTTTGGATTAAAAACGTAAATATATATAATTTTTGGACTAACGACGTAAATGTTTTCCGTTAAGGGTGAAAAGTGTAAAATTGAGAAACATGAAGGATTGAATAGTAATATTGATTTTAATAATAATTTTATAAATTATATATACTTATACTTATATATATATTTGAATATATATTAAAACGATAAATAATAAACGTAACTTATTATATATATATATATATATATATATATATATATATATATATATATATATATATATATATATATATATATATATATATGTTGATACAAAAGTTGGGCGTACCTGGTTGTTGGGCTTTTGCTCTTATATCAATTAGCTTCTTAGTACTTTGTTACCTGCGCACTAAGAAAATAAACAACACCGTTAGGCTTATCGAGGGATTGTCTCCCCCGATTAGACTCCGGCGTGAGAGTAAGTAATCGATTTAGGGTTTAGTTGAAGAGTTAGGGTTGTCTATCATACCTTTAATGAGAATCGTGTGATTCTATATATAGGGGCTAAGAAACCGTATTTCTTGCTCCTCACTCTTCGCACGCGTGGTGCTTATCCAAGGTAAGGATATCTATTCCTTGAATAGATAATCCTTATCGTTACCCGGTGGGTTAGATTGGGCCTTTGAGCTTTATGAGCCCAAAGCAATAATACTACGGCCCATACCATTGTCATGGTAGCCCATTCGTAGTGGGCTTAGGTGTAAGTAATGTCTATCATTTGGGCTTGTGGCCCAAATATAGGCTATACGTCATCATGTCCCCCCAGTCTAGTCCGCGCGGCGCATAGCCGTGGGTACTAGACTTAATACCATCAGCGGTAAGCGTGGCGGGGGGTTGAATTAATTTTTACCGCCTTTTTGTAGGTGCAATGCACCTAATAATTTCGAAATGGATGCCTCGAAAGTCGGGGGTGGTGTCCACGTAGTCCTTGGGATTCGGGAAAAAGTGCATGTACCTTTTGATCTTCTAGCCACCCATTTACTGTGAGTGGATTCCACGTGGAGGGAAATTAGGGTTTTACTACCCTATATAAGGGTGCCGCCCCATTTTTTAACCACACAGTAAAACACATACAACCACTATTCATCTTCTTCTTCTTTTTAGAGCATTTTTCTGCAAGAAAATCTTTTAACTCTCGTAGGTAATCTTTGTGTGCGTCCTACTTATTTTAAGATGAAAATGGTTGCTCAATTAGAGGACTTTCGCTCCGCGTTGTCTATTCAGGACGTCACGCAGTTTTCTTCCGACTATTTTGTGCCTTTGGATGTACATCAGAGGCTCCAGATGTCGATGCGTGTATAGCTGACTTCCCCGAAGGGAAGATAGGTCTATACACGAAATTTTTTGAGTATGCGAATTACCGCGTACCCATTTCCATTTTTCTGAGCGATTTGCTCAATCACTATCGCCTTCACATCTCTCAGCTGCACTGTATAGGTGCGGCGAAGGTGTCGAATTTTGAAGTGAACTGTCGTTTACTTGCGATAGAACCAACTGTAGATTTATTCCGCTCCTTTTACCACACGACGTGGTCAAATGGGTGGGTTTCCTTTGCGAAGCGCCAGGGGGCGCTTCAATGTTATACGGAAAAGGTTGACGCCCTCAAAAATTGGAGGGAGTATTTCTTTTGGGTGGATGACGCAGTCTTTCCCTCTCCCTTTGAGTTTTATACTCAGGAAACCTTACCAAGGGATGGGCGCCCCGCACCCGGTTCCTATAATCGCGCTGACGCGCAAACGTTAGATGCCAATCGACTGGCCATTAACCCCTATCTGGAGGAGTTTTTGGTACACGTGGGGTTGAGCCGCGCTTATTTTGGTGCTGCAGATGAGGTTCCCACTTTTTTAAGTGAGGATGGCCGGGGTGGGTGTTCATCCCTTATTCTTCATGCTTTGTAAGTCTTTTATTCTTGTCTTCGTGCTTTTAATAACTGATCCCTTTTTGTCTTTCTTGTTTCCCTTAATGCGCAGAGATGGATTTGTTCGCGGTGGTCAAGCTGGATAGGCCAAAGCAGGTAACCATAGGGGTGCGTCTTCTGAGGGAAGGAGAGCAGCCCTTGCTTGATGCGACTGCCGGTCACTTGACTGTTCTGCCTGCGACGGTCCCTGAGGACACGCCACCACTTGTGGTGACGCCTGTCCAGAGTTTTGCGCCTGAAGTAGTTGTGGCCCCAACTGTGGAGGCGGTGCCTGATTTGGAGGTGGCGCACGAGGAGGCGCGCTCAGGGTCATCTGACAGCATTCGGATCCTGAAACCTGAGGAGGTGTTGAGGGAAGAGGTTGCGCAGAACTTAAAGCGCAAGGGAGAGGCTGGAACCAGTGGCACCAGCAAGAGGCGTCGACACGTCATCAGAGACGCAGGGTCGAACGCGGAAGAAACTTCGACGTCCGGCACACGGTTGAAGGCTGATGCTTCTCCGTTTCTGTAAGTGTGCATTCCTTCTCTTTTTTTTGTCAATTACTTGTTGTAATTGTTATTTACTATCTTTGTCGCGTAGGGATGACGGCGCGAAGGATGATGAGGTTTCCTCTCCGCAGAACGAAAACAATGAGGGGAATACCGAGGCTGCTGATGGTGGTGAGGCGCAGCAGCTGATGGATGAGCTGGCTGCGACTACCGCCCGCCAAGCTGAGCTTGTTGCTCAGCTAAAGGGAAAGTATGCTGGGGAGAGCCGTGCTCTAGCCCAGAAGGAGGAGGAGTTGGTGACCCTCCGTGCGCAGTTGGCTGATGCGCAAGTGGAGCTGGGGGCCTCAAGGGCCTATGCTGAGAAGATTGCTCAAGATAAGATGAGCATTTTGGCTGACTTGAAGTATGCGAGGTCGAAGCTCGAGCAGATAAAGGCAAAGACGTCGTGGTCTGTGTCGTATCTTGAAGAAAAAAGGGCCGAGCATTATGCTAGCCTGCAAGAGTTCAAGGAGCGTATGGAGAAGACGCTCGTGATGTATGAGGAGAAGCTGCGCGCCCTCAGCATCGAGTATGACGAGGAGCTGTATCCTCATCTTATGTCTGTGATAGCCGAGCGCAGGTATTCTTACACCCTTGTCTTGTAAATTTGCTTGTTCGCCCTATTGTGTATCTTACCTTATTATCACTTTGTGAATGCAGGTGGTTGATCAGCCATGGGCTTCGTCTGGCAGCTCTAAGTACTTTAGAGTCTGCGGAGGTGGTGGAAGCCTTTGGGAAGGTTGTTCACTGCGCAATGGCGCGTGGCCGTTCGCAGGCTATGGAGGAGCTCCGTGAGGCCAAGTTGTTGGAGAAGGACTTGGCGGAGATTCCTGGTTATAGCTCAACGGCGTACGACGAGCTGGTGCAGGCGATGGCGGGGCTGAAGGTTCTTGAGCTGCCACATATAGGGAAGTTGGAGCGCGATCAAGATGATCCCATAGCTGTGCTGATGGCGGGTCTAACATTGCAGCGCCATCTTGAGGAGAATGCGGAAGAGGAATTAGATTATTATCTAAAACCTGATGTCTCGCAGCTTCAAGTCCCAGTTTTTGCGCGGCCCCGTGATATCCTTAAGCCTTTTGCACTGGAGAAGGAAGTCCCCTTGAAGGAGGTGCTAGAGCGTCACGAGCAAAGGGTTGCCATAAAGAAGGGTATTAAGGGCAAGGCTGTGATGTGCAGCATTGGTGCCGCGCACCTTCCTCGATCTGATGGCGTTGCTGTGAGTGTTCCAACTGTGTCTCTCAAGGATGCTATATCGTTGAGTAAGCTGAAGGAGGCGGGGAGTTCCGCCGCTCCAGAAGAGAGCACTGAGCATCGCCATAGCATATAGGTTGTTTGTAAATTTATGTATTTTTCCTTGTAATTTAATAAATATGGAATAAGATACATTTTGTTATAAGTTCGTAACTTAAATATACTTGCATTGTTTGCTAAGTTCGTTTATTTTGGACTAAGTCTTTGAAGTGCATGACTTAAGTATACTTGCATTGTTTGCTAAGTTTTATGTTTGACTAAGTCTTTTAAGTGCGTGACTTAAGTATACTTGCATTGTTTGCTAAGTTTTATTTTTGACCAAGTGTCTTGGCTCGTTATATTGCTAAGCTCGTACGGTGTACTTGGTATATGCGCATCCGTCGTGGGGTGCGCATGTGAAACTTACCTCAACGTCTCGAGAGTAAGGCGCTTAGCAAGGATTCGTGATCCAATGTTGATGGGTTTGCAACCCTCTTATTCAACAAGTTAATTAGTAGGTTAACTTATCCTTTATGCCTTCGTGGGTCTTTAAGTGGTGCATGCACGCCATGTAGGCAAAAATATAAAATAACAATATTGACATATATGCAATAAAGTAAAATGCGCTATGGAGTTAGCTAGAAACCATAACATTTTATTAATACTTGCAAGTAAGTGAAAAAATAGAAAATACAATTCCTAGAAAGAGAAAAAGAAAGACAAACACTTATTGGGCACCTCGTAGGATGCAAGTGTGTTTGTGAAAGGGCCGTAGCCTAAAAGTAACATTTTTTGAGATTGCAGATGTTCCAAGTGCGCGCTAGGTCGTGACCTTCCATATCGCGCAACCTGTATGCGCCGTTCCCGAGCACGTCTGTGACCTCGTAAGGTCCTTCCCATTTGGGTCCGAGCTTGTCTGTGTCTTCTGCGTGGCTCGCGTCATTGGCGCGGTAAACAAAGTCTCCTGGTCTGAATGAAGTGTTTTTGACTTTTGCATCATAATACTTCTTCATTTTTGCCTTAGCCTTTGCTTCACGTATAGCTGCGCGTTCGCGTCTTTCTTCCAGTATATCTAAGTCTATGCGCCGTTCCTCGTCATTTGTTGTGACGTTGACCTCTGCCGTGCGTATAGTTGGCATTCCTATCTCGGCTGGTATGACGGCTTCTGTTCCATAGACTAAGGAGAATGGCGTGTCGCCAGTACTGGTTTTGATTGTCGTGCGATGCGCCCACAAGACGTGCGAGAGCTCATCTACCCATCTTCCTTTATGTCTGTCAAGGCGCGCTTTTATGCCTTCGCCTAGACTGCGATTAGCGCGCTCAACTAGGCCATTGGTTTGT
The DNA here is from genome assembly GCA_030686995.1 of Artemisia argyi. Lineage (NCBI taxonomy): Eukaryota > Viridiplantae > Streptophyta > Magnoliopsida > Asterales > Asteraceae > Artemisia > Artemisia argyi. The sequence continues at coordinate 39,172,349 of CM060679.1, read as the reverse complement.
GGGTGTTTGACTGAAGCAAAGTGTTGTGTGATGTTCAATTGTGCGCACCAATCTTTGAATGGGTTATCACAGAATTGTTTTTCGTTGTCTGATACGATCTCGCCTGGTAGGCCGAAGCGACAGACAATATTATCCCAAACAAAGCGTTTGACTTGATTTCCCGTAATGTTCACCACTGCTTTTGCTTCGATCCACTTTGTAAAGTAGTCTATGGCTACGATGAGGAACTTTATTCCTCCCGCTGCGACGGGGAAAGGTCCTGCGATATCAATACCCCATTTGTAAAATGGCCATGGTGAGGTGATTGGTGTTAGCTCGTGCTGTGGTCGGCGCGGAATAGGCCTATGTACTTGGCAATTGCTGCACTTTCTTATTAGATCGCGTGCGTCGCGGTGCATTGTTGGCCAATAGTATCCTGACCTTAGAGCGCTTGCCACCACGGATCGTGGCCCTGAGTGCATACTACATGACCCAGCGTGAATTTCGTGGAGTACGTAGTCTGCTTGGAGGGGTCCAACACATCTGAGCCATGGTTGTAAGAAAGATCGCCGATAGAGTATGTTGTCGCGTAATTCGAATCGTTGCGCTGTGCGCCGTATTCTTCGAGCGTCTTTATTATCTTGGGGTAGGATTCCTTTGCTAATAAATTCGATGATAGGTGTCATCCACGTAGGATCTTGTTCCTCTATCACCGTTGATATCTCCATATCCAAGATTGACTTGTTTTTTAGGGTTTCCACCAATACCTGTTTTGAGAGGTGTGCGAAGCTTGTGGATGCAATCTTGCTGAGTGCGTCCGCCTTCCTGTTATCTCCTCTAGGTACTTGTTTAATTGTGAACCTATCAAAGTTTTTAATCAAAGATTTTGTCTTCTCCAGGTATTGGATCATGTGATCATCCTTGGCTTCGTATTCCCCTAACACGTGGTTAGCGACTAGACGCGCATCTACATTTGCTTCTAGGTTGCGAACACCCATTTGGATTGCGATGCGTAGTCCGGCTAGTAGGGCTTCGTATTCTGCCTCATTGTTTGTGGCTGTGAACTCAAAGCGTAGCGCGTAGGTGAATTCCATACCTTCTGGATTTGTGAGAATAAGGCCTGCGCCTGATCCATCTGCGCATGAGGATCCATCTGTGAACAAGGTCCACGGTTCCTGTAGGTCTGTTTTTGCTGCAGAGGTCGGGCTGTCGCTATCTGGCTTCTCCACGATAAAATCGGCTAAGACTTGTCCTTTGATTGCAGTGCGCGGCCTGTACGAGATGTTATACTCACTTAGCAGTACACTCCATTTTTGTAAGCGTCCTGATACATCCGGTTTGGAGATAACTTGTTTAATTGGCTGATCAGTGATTACCGCTATTGGATGCGCTTGAAAGTATCTGCGCAGTCTTTTGGATGCGAACACTAGAGCCAAGACCAGCTTTTCCATAGCACTGTAGTTAACCTCTGTTTTCTTTAGGGCTTTGCTTACAAAGTATATGGGTGTCTGGACGGAGTCTCTGTCTGTCAATAGTACTGCGCTAATTGCTCCGTGGGTTGCCGATAAGTACATGATTAGTTCTTCCCCTGGTCGCGGTGCGACGAGTTTGGGAAGAGATGCCAGATGGTGTTTAAGTTGTTGGAAAGCTTCTTCTGCTTCGGGAGTCCAGCGAAAGTCTCCCTTTTTTGTGCACTTCGTAAGTGTTTTAAAGAGGGGAAGGGACTTGTCTGCTGACTTAGATAGGAAGCGATTCAGCCCTGCTAACTTTCCATTTAGTGACTGGACTTCTTTGAGTGTGCGCGGGGAGGGGAGATCAATAACAGCCTTTGTCTTATCTGGGCACGGTTTGATTCCATCGGGTTCTATCAAGTATCCGAGGAACATGCCTTCCGTTGCGCCAAAGGTGCACTTCTTGGGATTCAACTTCATGTTTATCCTCCCCAACGTTCGGAATGTTTCCTCGATGTCGCGCACCAACTCGTCCTCTGTATGGCTTTTGATGACAAGGTCGTCAACATAGACTTCCAAGTTGCGGCCTACTTGTTTTTCGAAGGCTGTATCCACCAGTCGTTGGTATGTCGCGCCAACGTTTTTCAGTCCAAAAGGCATTTTTGTGTAGCAGTATACCCCTTGACTGGTGTGGAAAGCTGTTTTTTCTTCGTCTTCCACTGCCATCTGGATCTGGTGATACCCTTTATATGCATCTAGGAAGCATTTGAAGGGGTATCCGCACAAGGATTCGACTTTCCAGTCTATCTCTGGCAGTGGGTAGCAGTCTTGCGGACATGCTTTGTTGAGGTCAGTGAAGTCCACGCACATCCTCCAACTGCCATCGCTCTTCTTTACCATAACTGGGTTAGAAAGCCAGTCATGATGGTATACTTCGCGCATGATTCCTGCATCTACTAGCTTGTGTACTTCTTCCAAAATAGCTTTTGCACGATCTGGGGCCTGGCCGCGCTTCTTTTGTCGTATTGGAGGGTATCCTTGTCGGATTTGTAACTTATGCTCTGTGATAGAGCGCGGTACTCCCGTCATATGCTTTGGTTCCCATGCAAAGATATCTAGGTTCTTTTGCAAGAGTGCGCATACGGCTGCTTTACCTTTGTCAGATAAAGATCCTCCAATCGAAACTTGTTGTTCCGGATAATCTGGGTGAATAGCGACTTTTAAATTTGGCGTTTTTTCCGTGCGCTGTTCTGGAATAGTCTTCGCTTCAGTTGTTACTGCAATGCATTCTCTTGGTGGTACTGTTGTGTTATAGAGAGTGACCACCCCTCCTTCCACTGGGAATTTAAGCATTCCGTGCGCTGTGGATGGTACCGCGCGCATGGATGATATTCCCGGTCTTTCAATTATACCATTGTATGGTGAAGGAGACTTTATTACCATGAAATTTATCCATGTCGCGGTTGAGTGTTGTTCATCTCCTACGACCACCAATAAGCGTAACTGCCCCATGGGCCAAATCTTTTCTCCTGTGAATCCTGTTAATGACGTTGTGGCTGGTATCAACTGACTTTGGATTTCAGGTCGCAGCCTTTTGAAACAGTGATCGTACAGGATGTCCGCGGATGCTCCACCATCAATGTACATGCGGTGGATGTCATGTCCCCCCGTATGTATCTCAATGGTTAGAGGTTCCACGACTGCGTTGTCCGCGGCTATGGTAGGGAAGGATATCTCTTTTTCTGGGGAGAATTTCTGGCTGACCTTTTGCTTTATCTTGCGTTGCCATGATTGTATCATGTAGATAGTATCAGATTTTTCTTTTGGGGGTTCTTTCTTGCCCCCGTTTCTCTGCTTATCCTTTCCCTCCTTAATGTTTTTCACGAGGTGGTCCATCCTGCCTTCTCTAACTAATTTTTCAATTAGTTGTTTTAGTTGAACACACTCGTTAGTTGAATGGCCTTTTTGGCCGTGGTACTCGCAGTATCCACTACCTAGGCGCTTTGCTTCTGCTGTGCGCATTGGTGGTGGTTTTGGGAAGTTCGCACCTTCTGTTACAAATATTTCTCTCGGAGTTTTAGTGAGAGGAGTATATTTGTCGTTGTCTCTTCCACTGCGATAGTTCCTGCTGCGGTTGTTGTTTTGATCATTGGATTGTCTCCGCGGCTGTTCTTGTTGCCTATAGTTTGAATATCCTTTTTTGCTATCCGCAGCGGCTTCTTCTCCTTGTATAAAGGATCTAGTGCGCTTTGTTAACTCGTCAAAGGATTGTGGAACTTTGTCATTAAGCTTCCGGATGAGTTCTGGGTTATTGATCCCATTCATGAACCCTGAAATTTTTAGAATTTTAGGACATGCTTTGACTTGTATGCACTCATCCTTGAAACGTTCCATAAAAGCGCTAGTGGATTCCCCTTGGCGCTGTTTCACTCTTGCTAGCTCCACAGGGTTTTTAGCGCACTTCTTTCGCTGGGTGAAGTTGTGGCGGAATGCTTTCCGTAATTCCTCAAATCCACCAATGCTCCTACGTGGGAGTTTGCTAAACCATGTGCGCGCGTTTCCTACTAACGTGGAATTAAACATGTGGCACCACACAGGTTGTGGCCAATTTTCGATTGTTGCGGCTGACTCGAAAATTTTTAGGTGATTGTCAGGATCACCTGTTCCATCATATGTTTTTACGTTAGCGGGCATGCGCCTGCGTTTGTGGTCTGAGTAATCGCTGATGCGTCGCGTAAACGCGTCAATTTTCTGGCGTCGCCATGGGAGGGACATATCTTCGTTCTCCTCCTCGCGACGTCTTCCTCTTGACTTCCAATGTCCTGTTTCTTTGTCCTCGTTGTCCGAGGAATCGCTGGAAGAAGAGTAGTCTCGTTTTCGGCGCTTGCACCGGCTTCTTTCAGAAGAAGAGCCTGAGGGATCTCTGCTTGGGGATCTCCTCCTCCCCAATCTATCTTGTATTCGCCTACTTTCAGGTTTGGAAGATCCTTGGCTTGGCGAATGTTGAGGCCCTAATCGATCGTGTATTCCCCAACTGCCAAGTCTGGAATGGACATTGGTGCGCCTACCGTTGTCTCCAAAATTTTGTGAGTCAGGTACCGCACCTAACCTATCATGGATAGAGGTACGTTCTGTACGTCTTCCTCGCGGGTGGCGTGGTGGTGATGGTTCGCGTTCTGGACCAAAATTAAGTCGGGCTTGTAGGTCCGTGTTTGCTCTTCTTGTTGCTTCTTCTTGCATGAGGGCAGTTAATGTTTCATAATTTTGGGATACAAAGTTCCCCAAAGTCAGATCCGGTGCGTCCTCAGTTGTTGCAAGAATTTCTTCCTCAGTGTTAGGCGCCCTGTTTCGTTCAGGAGCGCCTGGCGGCACAGTGTTGTTCACTGCGGGTGTAGCCTGATGAGGAGTGGTGAAGAGGGTGCGTTGGAGTTCCTCAACGCTGGGGACCTCTAAGGTAATCCTGGGTAGTTCTACCGCTGGGGGAGGTTGGGTTGTCCCTGCCTCGTGGTGACCAGGTGTGCTGGTTGTCCCAGCGACTTGTCTGGAGGTTGGATCTTGTTGATTCTTCCTCAGATGGTCACGTTTTTCTGGCTGCGGAGTCCGCTGGCTCGAATTCTTATGTTTCGTCATTCTAGTTCTTAGTAGGGTCCCACGGATGGCGCCACTTGTTGATACAAAAGTTGGGCGTACCTGGTTGTTGGGCTTTTGCTCTTATATCAATTAGCTTCTTAGTACTTTGTTACCTGCGCACTAAGAAAATAAACAACACCGTTAGGCTTATCGAGGGATTGTCTCCCCCGATTAGACTCCGGCGTGAGAGTAAGTAATCGATTTAGGGTTTAGTTGAAGAGTTAGGGTTTTCTATCGTACCTTTAATGAGAATCGTGTGATTCTATATATAGGGGCTAAGAAACCGTATTTCTTGCTCCTCACTCTTCGCACGCGTGGTGCTTATCCAAGGTAAGGATATCTATTCCTTGAATAGATAATCCTTATCGTTACCCGGCGGGTTAGATTGGGCCTTTGAGCTTTATGAGCCCAAAGCAATAATACTACGGCCCATACCATTGTCATGGTAGCCCATTCGTAGTGGGCTTAGGTGTAAGTAATGTCTATCATTTGGACTTGTGGCCCAAATATAGGCTATACGTCATCAATATATATATATATATATATATATATATATATATATATATATATATATATATATATATATATATATATAATACGGATAAAACCTATATTAGGATAACTAAATTTAAACGAATAAAACAATACGTAACAATTATCTATTTTTATACGACGTAACACATCACGTATGCACTTTATCGATTACTCATAATTAATAATAAACGTTCGCAATAAAACGAGACTTAAGAACTGAAACGTGCCATATCTTATAGGTTGTGTATGAAGCCGTTGCCTTGCAATCGTTGAGATTACGTTTGTTCTACTATCCTACTAAGGTGAGTTCATAGCCCACATTTAACTTATTTTTGTGGGGGGGATACATGCTCAAAAACCGAACACAAGTCTTTTCCTGATCTTATTATTGCTTAAGTAGCTATTGCCAAAAGTCCCTCGATCATGAACCTTAATCACTTGAAGGGTGAACGTAAATAATTGTGAATAGATCTATTAGGGATTGACAATCCCCATTTGGTTGCTAGAGGAAAGTTACCAAATGCACGTTATTTGAATATAATAGGTTACTGGCAAATACCTATCTTGGGGGCTATATACTTTACATCATTATTACGGAAAATATTGATGTCTGTTGAATCGTTGAGTGTCTTGAGCTTAATGCAATAATGAATGTGATTTCTAACTTGTTTATTTGTATCGATATTACAATAAACATCTATCTCTTGTGTTCAAACTCTTAATTATAAACCTATGAATTTCACTCAACTTTTGTTGACTTTTAGCATGTTTATCTCAGGTAACTAAATGGAATGGATGGCAAAGGCACGAAGTGGGCAAATAAAGAAACGTTTATTTCTCTTTAAATAAAACTTGTTGTTGAATAACGAATTCTCTTGGAATTATGAATATTTGGTATTTTAAATAAAACTTAAAACGATCACTTGAATCGTTTTCTATAATTGTGACAAAGATCCACGATATAATACCCCAAAAGTCTTCCGCTGACATTTTAAGTCTTCCGCTGTATTGATCGATTTTGGGGGTGTTATAGATTGGTATCAGAGCTACGGTTATAGTGAACCAAGTGTTTTTGGAACATTGGACTATAACTACACTTTAAACGGGACAAAATTTTCATAAAATACCATCCTACGCCCTTCGTGCCTACGTATCCCAGTAATTGGTAAAAAGTATTATTTACCTTATAGCATTTTAAATTGGTTATAATTATGCTTACATTTACTAATCGGGAAATTTATTACAGTGTCATGTCTTCGAACACCCACCCTATCAGCTTGTCATCAAACTCAGGAACTGAAGATGTTACTTCAGCCTATGCTACCTCACCTATGCCTATGTCTCCTGCTACCGACAGATACATGCAAAGCCAACAATTTCTGCCAGCATCTGACACAGAGGCTTCTCCTCTGGCAACATCTGGTCTGATTCGCCGATCTAGGCAAATTAGACAACTTCAGCCGTATGAAGCAAGTACTGCTGTACCAGCACCAGCTCTTGTCATACCACCTAAATCATTTGTGCCATCACCACCTACACCACCAGTGATACCACCACTACCAACTATCTTCTACAGCCAAACTACTACTGTGCCACTAATACCATCACCCATAGCATCACCTCCACTAGCATCACCACCTGCACCTTACCGAAGTGTCCCACTATCACCTCACCAAAGGACTTACCCAATCCGCCCAACCACTTCAGAATCTTGTGTTCAACGCAGACGCCGAAGGACCCACAAGCATGTAGATGCTCGTAAATGGTCTTTCTTGTTGCCCATTATGCGATATTGGAGATCTCAAGAAGGAACACCAACAACAAGGGAACTTGAGGAAAGTTCTTACTCTACCTCCCGAATTCTGCCAGTCACTGGGGAACCCATACACCATACCATACCATTATTAGTTGCAAGAATGGTTCGCCACGAAGACCGACTTGATTCCATCGCCAGTATACTCAACAAGATTCCACATGAACTTCTAGAAACCTTTGAAGATGATATGAACAGTCTCATAATTGGTCATCTTGCAATAGAAGATAAGGTTGAAAAGTTGGATTCTTTATTTTGGGAATCAATGGAATTCATAGGAGCACTATGTGGGGCTAACACTTCGACCGAAATAGCATTGGGAACTTTAGACCGAGAAATTGAGAGGATCAACACTGAAAACCTACGCCTTAGGCAAGCCCTGCTAGAAGCTCGAGAAAGGGAAAGGACTCGAGATCAAACCATGGAAACCATGTCCACTGCCATTCAGGAACTCCAAAAACGCCTAGACAAGGCCTTAGGAAAACCATGAGACCATCACCTTGTTAAGAAAAATCAATGTCCTACAAATAAGAATATCTTGTCGTGTTTTGTAAACATTTGCACAAGTATCAATAAGTGTTGTAACACCTTGACATTGATTTATGGAAATTTATTTTATCTTTATTTACGTTGCATTATATCGTAATATATTGGTTCATACAGGTCAAACTTATTCGTAATGTGTGTCATCCCAACATACGATAATTTACGATTTAAACTTTTTTCAATGATCGAATCATTGTAACTACGACGTATATTTAACTATTCATTACTCGATATGTATTTTCAACGTGATAAGGTTATTATAAATGTTCTAATAATATAGCTTCTTTTATAGCAATATGGCTAGAACTAGGAGAACAACCACGAACGCCGCACCAGCAAACCCCGAAGTTATGACCCCGGCAGCAATCCAGCAAGCAATTGCTGATGGCGTTAATGCTGTTTTAGCTGGACAAGCCCGTAATAGAGATGGAAATGCACCTGCACCCCGCTACTGCACATACAAAGACTTCATAGCATGTCAACCAACGTATTTCAAAGGAACTGAAGGAGTTTCGGAATTAGCTCAATGGTTTGAAAGAAGTGAAACTGTTTTCCAAAGAAGTGGATGCTCGGAAAACAACAAGGTAAGCTTCGCAACGGGAACACTAATGCAAGACGCTCTATCCTGGTGGAACTCTACCGTTCAAACACTAGGAGCAGAAGCAGCACATCAACTTACTTGGATTGAATTCAAGGCTAAAATACTAAAGAAGTATTGTCCCCATTCCGAACTGCGAAAACTCGAGCATGAGTTCCATGCCTTAATAGTGAAAGGAATTGATTTGAGAAGTTACAACCGGAGATTCCAAGAACTTAGGATACTATGCCCTACCATGGTACCCGATCATGAGAAGACATTAGAGAAATATGTCGAAGGACTCCCTAGGAGTATTGAAGGAAATGTCACCTCAGCAAACCCGCCAACCTTGGAAGAAGCAATGGAACTTGCTGAGAAACTTCTAGATCGAGAAGTGAAATGCAATGAACTTAAAAGGAAATTGGACGATAAAAGAACCACCCATCATCACAACAACAACCAACAAAACTACAACAGTCATCACCGCAACAACAACCAACGCAATAATAATCGGAACCACCAACCATATCACAACACTCGAAGCACTCAACAGCAGAATCAAAGACAAGAAAAACCCCGAGTCTACACCGCCACAGAAGGTGTAGGGTACAACGGGAAGAAACCCCTATGCCAGCGATGCAAACTTCATCACGAGGGTCGTTGTACCGTCCGATGTGACAAATGTCATAAGATCGGTCATCAAAACAGAAACTGTAGGATTCCGGCTACAGGAAGCAACACACAGGTTGTATCACCCACTTGTTATGGATGCGGAGCAGTAGGACACATCCGGAGGAACTGCCCAAAAGGAAATGAACCAATCAACGCTCCAGCTAGAGTATACCTACTCGGAGATGGAAACGGACCCGATGTAGTCACCGGTACGTTTCTACTAAACCATCATAATGCTAGAGTATTGTTTGATTCGGGCGCCGATAAGAGTTTTATATCAGACACGTTTGCCCCTTTACTTAATGTTACCCCCTCTAAGCTAAACACCACCTACGAAGTCAAAATGGCTTACGGGAATTTAATAGATACAAATACTATCATGAAAGATTGCACCCTAACCTTATCCGAAAAACCGTTTGCCATTGATCTTATGCCGGTTCAACTTGGTAGTTTCGACGCTATCGTCGGCATGGATTGGCTATCCCACCATTGTGCTAGGATTCACTGTGACGAAAAGGCCGTCCATATACCACTCAAGGATGAAACACTCATTGTCCAGGGCGACAAAAGCAAACCTCGATATGGAATTATCTCATGTATGCGAGTAATAAAATACATGAATGAAGGATGTCAAGTATACATGGCCCAAGTTACGGAAAATAAGACATCCGAGAAGCAGCTCGATGACGTTCCTATCGTTAGGGATTTTCCTGAAGTATTCCCTAAAGAATTACCTGGCATTCCACCCGTACGTCAAGTAGAATTTCAGATTGAACTAGTGCCTGGAGCGGCACCAGTGGCTAAAGCACCTTATAGGCTAGCACCATCTGAAATGGAAGAGTTGTCAGAACAACTAAAAGAATTGTCGGACAAAGGATTTATTCGACCAAGCTCATCACCTTGGGGAGCTCCAATTTTATTTGTTAAGAAGAAGGATGGATCCTTTCGAATGTGCATCAATTACCGGGAGTTGAATAAACTTACGGTAAAGAATCGATACCCATTGCCTCAAATTGATGATCTGTTTGATCAATTGCAAGGATCGAGTGTGTACTTAAAAATTGATCTGAGATTAGGATATCATCAGCTAAGAGTTCGAGAAGAGGATATTCCGAAAACTGCATTCAGAATGCGCTATGGTCACTACGAATTTCAAGTAATGCCGTTCGGTCTGACCAATGCACCAACAGTTTTCATGGATTTAATGAATCGAGTATGCAAACCTTACTTGGATAAGTTTGTAATAGTATTCATCGACGATATTTTGATCTACTCTCGCAACGAAGAAGAACACGCAGAACATTTACGAATCATTCTAGAACTGCTCAAGAAAGAAGAATTGTACGCTAAGTTCTCCAAATGCGACTTTTGGATGCGCACCGTACAGTTTTTAGGACACATCATCGATAGTCAAGGCATTCACGTAGACCCTGCAAAGATAGAGGCTGTTAAAGGTTGGTCATCTCCTACAAACCCCACGGAGATTCGTCAATTTTTAGGTCTCGCAGGTTACTACCGAAGATTTATAGAAGGATTCTCCAAGATTGCAAAACCTTTGACTAAACTAACCCAAAAGAATGAGAAGTACATCTGGGAAGAAAAGGAAGAAGCAGCCTTCTAGTTGTTAAAACAAAAGCTCTGTGAAGCCCCAATATTAGCCCTCCCAGAAGGAAATGAGGACTTTATAGTGTATTGCGAGGCATCTGATCATGGACTAGGAGCAGTTTTGATGCAAAGAAGCAAAGTGATAGCTTATGCATCCCGGCAACTGACGAAACATGAGGAAAACTACACGACTCATGACTTGGAATTCGGAGCGGTAGTGTTTGCACTCAAGTTATGGAGACACTACTTATATGGCACCAAATGTACCGTGTACACCGACCACAAGAGTCTTCAACATATTTTGGATCAGAAGGATTTGAATATGAGGCAACGTCGCTGGCTAGAGTTGCTCAGCGATTATGGTTGTGAGATCCGTTACCACCCAGGAAAGGCTAATGTAGTAGCAGATGCGTTAAGCCGAAAGGAACGATTGAAACCCCTTCGAGTTAGATCACTAGGGATGACTATCCACTTACCCCTTCCATCCCAAATCCTTACCGCGCAGAACGAAGCACTTAAAGAAGAAAACCGACCCAAGGAAAAGATTTACGGTATGCCCGAGAATAAGACTGGTTTCGTGAAGAAATCCGATGGAACACTGTGTTTCAAGGACAGAAGTTGGATCCCTATGATTGGAGGTATTCGTGAGCTCATCATGTACGAGTCCCACAAGTCAAAATACTCCATTCATCCAGGTTCCGACAAGATGTATCAGGATTTAAAGATACTATATTGGTGGCCAAACATGAAAGCTGACATCGCAGAATATGTCGGTAAATGTTTGACATGTTCAAGAGTAAAGGCAGAACATCATAAACCTTCAGGCTTACTTGTACAACCAGAACTTCCTATGTGGAAATGGGAACGAATCACTATGGACTTCATCACCAAACTCCCAAGAACCTCATCCGGATACGACACAATATGGGTTATTGTGGATCGTCTCACAAAATCCGCTCATTTTCTACCCATCAAAGAAACCGATGAGATGAATACACTAGCTCAACTGTATGTGAAGGAAATTGTCACTCGACATGGAGTACCAATTTCGATTATCTCGGATCGAGATAGTCGTTTCACCTCTCACTTTTGGAAATCGTTGCAGAAAGCCTTAGGAACTAAACTAGATATGACAACAGCATACCACCCTCAAACTGATGGTCAACGTGAAAGAACTATCCAAACCTTGGAAGATATGCTCCGAGCATGCGTTATTGATTTTGGAAAAGGTTGGGATAAGCACTTACCATTAGCAGAGTTTTCATACAACAATAGTTACCACGCCAGCATAAAAGCAGCACCATTCGAAGCACTGTATGGTAGGAAGTGCAGATCGCCCGTTTGTTGGGCAGAAGTCAGAGAAAGACAACTTATAGGACCTGACCTCGTTCGGGAAACAACCGAGAAAATCATTAAGATTAAGCAACGCTTACAAGCAGCCCGAGACCGACAGAAAAGCTACGCAGACCTAAAAAGGAAACCCATGGAATTTCAATTAGGAGACAGAGTCTTATTGAAAGTATCTCCCTAGAAGGGAATGGTACGATTTGGAAAACATGGAAAGTTGAACCCCAGATACATCGGTCCATTGAAAATCCTGGAAAGGATAGGACCCGTGGCTTATAAACTAGAACTACCCGAAGAACTTAGTCGGATCCACGACACCTTTCATGTGTCAAACCTTAAGAAGTGTTTATCCGATGAATCTCTCGTGATTCCATTAAAAGAGATTCGACTAGATGATAACATTGTCTTTACCGAGGAACCCATTGAAATCATGGATAGAGAAGTCAAACAACTAAAAAAAACCGTATCCCTATTGTCAAAGTTCGTTGGGACTCCAAGCGAGGACCGGAATATAACTGGGAGCGCGAGGATCAGATTCGCTCCAAGTACCTACATCTCTTCACCTAAGACACCCTTGACAACTATCTTAGACTATAATTCCGGGACGGAATTCCCTGTAAGAAGTAGGTAATGTAACCTCTCGTAAATTTACCTTACGATTAGTAAATGCATACGAATAAATAAAATGATGTTACAATAAACTAACACCATTTTACGGGTAACAATTTTTTTTTTATGATATGGCTTGATATTGAACCACTACGATAACTGTGATTGACTGTTTACCCAGGAACGATGCTTACACACAACCTAGATTGCCTATAATTATTAAGAACGATAAATAATTATATAACGCGTTTATATTTAATAATACGTTTCATCTAAATAATGTATACTATTTTTATATTCCCCGAACCTACAAAACTTCCCGAGAACGCTCACTAATATTTTTGGATTTTGACACGATAATCGAGACACACTAGGTGGGCCCCCAACACCCTTTGGGCCACGGTTACACACTACACAACCAAACGGACTCCATTTTAATTTCTTTTCTTTCTTTCTGCTGGGCCGAGACCAAACGCAAGCCCAAAACGCACCCTTTGTTATTTTTGTTTTGTTTTCTGCTAGCCGTGACACTTCAAACGCACGCTAGTATTTTACGATTCCTATACACGACATACCCATTTCATTACACATCTTGGTTTATCTACTACCAAGGAATCACACGAGACCAAAGTATTACCTACACACTATCGTTTACTACTCTAAAAACGTACAAAGCAAATGCATGATACCATCCATGGAGATAATGCCAAAACGTGGCACAAGGCTTCTTCAATGCCTCCCCTCTTCCCCTATGACAAGTAAATGAACAGGATTAATGTCAGGAATGTATCACAAGGATACTTGGTTTGTACGCACGCCATTGGACAAAGAATGAGGCACTACTATTTGCTTAACATGGAACACAATCGTTCATGTGATCTTGCGTATCTATACATATCTTAAAACTCACTATATAACGTCTACATGCAAGCACAAACCTAAACTACACTTATTCGTACCATAGCACTAAAAATATTAATGAGAGAGAAGTGATGGAGGGACGAACGGATTGCTAGGAGAACCACATCTCAAAACGAACCTAGGAAGCAAGGATTGGACCTATTTGAACCTTGGAGGAATGTGAAGTGAACCACGAGGCGTTGAACCATATACACGAACCAATTTCATCGTTTTACTCCACCTTTTGAGGTGAGGTGAGACTTCAAGTCGTCATTTTCATTATAGACATATACGTATTTCTTGTTTTTGCACGAACACTTTACCTAAATAAAATGAGAAACTAAAACATAACATGCTTATATTATATGTCGTATTGTATGTTTACTAAGTCATTAACGAGTACCTATAATAACATTGAACCTATATTAACAAGTACGTACTAAAAATCACACGTTCCTAATGTTGTTTAAACCTATACGATATGCACTAAAACACTTAGTTTATTTTCCAGTTTTATAAAGTTATACGCTTGAGTTTTGGCCTACACTTTGGCCTCGACATTTCTGATTTCAACACACAACCTACATATATTTTTACGTATACTAATAGCTCTACTAGTAGAAAAACAGGATTGATAAACGTTTGGAGTTAGAAACATCGTTTGATCACCTAACGAGGCCTAAAGCAAATCGGATTGAAAACTGTTTTCAGAAAACTTAAAAACCTTAAGTGGGCCGTAAAGCCCAAAAAGCTCATTTTAGCTTATTACGATAAGCTGAGCGTATAAGCTCTTTTGAAATGAATTTGTAACTTAAAAATATGGATTTCGACAAACCCAATGAACCCCAAAACCCCTTGGATCATAAAACCTTAACGGGCCCTTAATTTGGATCGTTAAGCCCAATTTTAAGAATAAGCTAATAATAAGCTAATAAGCTGTGAAAATAAGCTCTTCTGCACCCTATGAGCTTATTGAAATAATAAAAATGCTAAGTTTTAAATTTGGTAATGTTTGGACTATTTTTGCAAATATTCGAGAGTTAGGGACTAAAAATGTAAAGTTTGTAAACTTTGGGTGAAAAGTATAAAACTGTTTTTCTAAAGGGTATAAACTGTAAATATTGAAACTTAGGAATAATGAATGTAAATATTTGATGTTTGGACTAAAAACGTAAATATATATAATTTTTGGACTAACGACGTAAATGTTTTCCGTTAAGGGTGAAAAGTGTAAAATTGAGAAACATGAAGGATTGAATAGTAATATTGATTTTAATAATAATTTTATAAATTATATATATTTATACTTATATATATATATATATATATATTTGAATATATATTAAAACGATAAATAATAAACGTAACTTATTATATATATATATATATATATATATATATATATATATATATATATATATATATATATATATATATATATATATATATATATATATAATACGGATAAAACCTTTATTACGATAACTAAATTTAAACGAATAAAACAATACGTAACAATTATCTATTTTTATACGACGTAACACATCACGTATGCACTTTATCGATTACTCATAATTAATAATAAACGTTCGCAATAAAACGAGACTTAAGAACTGAAACGTGCCATATCTTATATGTTGTGTATGAAGCCGTTTCCTTGCAATCGTTGAGATTACGTTTGTTCTACTATCCTACTAAGGTGAGTTCATAGCCCACAT
The DNA here is from genome assembly GCA_030686995.1 of Artemisia argyi. Classification (NCBI taxonomy): domain Eukaryota; kingdom Viridiplantae; phylum Streptophyta; class Magnoliopsida; order Asterales; family Asteraceae; genus Artemisia; species Artemisia argyi. The sequence goes on along the minus strand of CM060679.1, from coordinate 39,156,968 downwards.
TTAACTTATTTTTGTGGGGGGGATACATGCTCAAAAACCGAACACAAGTCTTTTCCTGATCTTATTATTGCTTAAGTAGCTATTGCCAAAAGTCCCTCGATCATGAACCTTAATCACTTGAAGGGTGAACGTAAATAATTATGAATAGATCTATTAGGGATTGACAATCCCCATTTGGTTGCTAGAGGAAAGTTACCAAATGCACGTTATTTGAATATAATAGGTTACTGGCAAATACCTATCTTGGGGGCTATATACTTTACATCATTATTACGGAAAATATTGATGTCTGTTGAATCGTTGTGTGTCATGAGCTTAATGCAATAATGAATGTGATTTCTAACTTGTTTATTTGTATCGATATTACAATAAACATCTATCTCTTGTGTTCAAACTCTTAATTATAAACCTATGAATTTCACTCAACTTTTGTTGACTTTTAGCATGTTTATCTCAGGTAACTAAATGGAATGGATGGCAAAGGCATGAAGTGGGCAAATAAAGAAACGTTTATTTCTCTTTAAATAAAACTTGTTGTTGAATAACGAATTCTCTTGGAATTATGAATATTTGGTATTTTAAATAAAACTTAAAACGATCACTTGAATCGTTTTCTATAATTGTGACAAAGATCCACGATATAATACCCCAAAAGTCTTCCACTGACATTTTAAGTCTTCCGCTGTATTGATCGATTTTGGGGGTGTTATATTAATAAAATCTGAAAAAATTTGAGTAACTACTTAACTTATGTAGGAAACTCAGGAAAAATTGGGAGTGTCTCTGGAGTTCATTTGATATTTCTTAAAATTCGTGAGAAACTGACCCAGATTTGTAAAATAAGCCTAAAATAAGTTATGAGTATAACTATAAGTGTAAATCATTAAAGACCATTTGTAACTTATGAAATAAACATATAAGTATTAAGTGATCCCTATTTTGTGTAGATCATTTGAAGAGGCGCGATGTTATTTCCTTGTGTTCATTCATTCGTTTGCTTTCCTTTCATACACGTTAAGGTACAGATATTCTGACTTTTTCAGTAAAGGTTTCTCATGATCTCTTTTCTTTTGCTATCTTTCATTATTAGGGTTCCCTATGCCATTGCTATAAAACCCTTTTATTTTCTGAACCTTTTCTGTGTGAACCTTTGTTTATCTGAACCTTCTGATTTGACCTTCTGATTTGTTCTTCTGATTTGACCTTTTGATCTGGACTTATGATTTGGACCTTATGATATGAACCTCTGATATGTATTATGATCTGATTATTATGATGACTGATGATCTGTATCATTTTATGATATTCTGTCTGACCTATTCTAGTTTGACACCCGAGCCAAATTTATTTCACTAGGCATGGGGGTTCCATGTCCGTGTCAGGGATGCACCTCTGACATGACTCTAGGGCACTAGAGTGATGTTCTGCCACGTCCCTTGGTTTGGCTGCATATTTTTATCTGTTGGGAAGGGGCGTATGGATGCATCCTAGATCAGTTTTTGTTATCTATTATCTGTTATCTGTTATCTGATGAATGTGGCTGTGTGTGCAATACACGTCCTTCACATTTCTGGGAGCTAGCTACTCCACCCATATGAGGACACCCTCATTATTGTCTGATTATCTGAGAGGTCTCCCCTCTATATGTTTATGAAGATATATGAAGTATGATTATGATATGATATCTGTTTCTGGGCTCGTGGTAGATGACTATCCTTTACCTTTACCTTTATTTCTGTTTCAGTTACTTTGATTACATTTAAGTTATTTTCGTTACACCATATTCTGTATCTGTTTCTGTTTCATATTACTTTGTTGTTATATTTGTTCACTGGGCTTTTTAAGCTCAACCGCATTTCTTTTCCTGCGGCAGGTTTTAGTAGTAAGCCGGGTTATGAGTGAAGAATACTTTTGGACTTAGAAGACTACACATCGATAGCCATTTGGATTAGAGATGACTAGAAGTGATTACATTTTCAGACTTATTATTTATTTATGTTCTCAGTTGTAACCTTGTACTTCAGATTTTACCTTTTTAACCTTTGAGATTCTTTTGTATTACTTATGTTGTATGCTTGTGTTTTGCTTTGATATGTCACCATAACGTAACACTTCTACCCTTATCGGGTTGGGGTGTTACAATTATGGTATCTGAGACAGGTTGCGACTTGTAGTACATTAAACCTTGACCTGTGAAGTTTGGACCCTTAAGCTTCCACTGTAGGCGCCCATAAGACAACCTTTGAGAATTTGCTTTAAGATCTCCCCATAGGAACCTAAGTTATTACCGGTGAGAAATGGGTAGACTAGGACATCTATGTAAGTAGCATTGCTTCCGCATCACTCTGGTTCGTGCCTTTGCTCTTAGTTAAGCCCTACAAGAACATTTGTTTCAGATTTTAGAAAGTTATGCTCAACCTATAAACCAAGTAAGTTTAGCAGTACCTTAGGGACTTCATGGACACCTTACACCATTTAAGTTTCACTCTCTGATTTTGATCTCCCCTTCTGATTTGTTTGATAAACACTTTGATACCTTTCCGACCATTTCGAAGGTTATTCAACCATAATGTGTTTGACACATTCTGTGAATTCAGTACTTATGCTGGACATAAAATGTATCATCTGATACTACTTGACTCAGCATAATCCATTACTACTCCTATGAGAACTCTGGTAATTATTAACCACGGATATAGGAAGATTTGTTTCCTCCCTACGAATGATGAACCTTACCTGCCAATCAGTTCCTTGGGAAGGATATGATGTTAATATTATCTTAGTATGGATTTGCTAACTGAGCATGATGATGCTAACAACTGATATCCCATTCCTCTCACTTTTGACAATTATACGATGTTCGTATTACTTAAGATACACACTCTACCGATCACTTGTGCTAAGGAGCCAAACAAGATTTCCAACACCTTGAACTGTTTGCTTATCTATTTCAACACTTTTGATGAACCATGTACTTGACTTTGATATATGAACTATCCGTCTGGTTTGACGACCGTATTCATTCTATGAATCCGTTTACTTTTGATATGATTGATTTTGAGGTCTTTTGGATATGGAATGACTGTGATGACGTATAGTCTATATTTGGGCCACGAGACCAAATGATAAACATCACTAAGGCCCAAGACCACCATGAGTGGGCTATTATAACTTGGGCCACATTGATAATGGGATTGGGCTCACGTAGACCCAAGCCCAACCAAACTACCCGGGCATAGATAAGGATCTCCAACGGAATAGATATCCTTAACCCGGATAAGCACCACACGTGCGAAGAGTAAGGAGCAAGAAACCTATGAGGATTCTGCACCTATATAAGGAATGACACAATTCTCATTAAAGGTACGATTCACATACCCTAAACTCTTTACGAGAACCCTAAAACCGATTACTTACTCTCACGCCGGAGGATAATCGTGGGAGACAATCCCACGATAAGCCTAACGGTGTTTGTTTATTTTCTTAGTGCGCAGGTTTCAAGCATTAAGAAGCGAATTGGTACGAGAGCAAGAGCCCAAACTAGGAACGCACAACTTTTGTATCAACAAGTGGCGCCATCCGTGGGACCCGCACCAAGAATTAAGGAACTAGAATGACAAAGAGTAAAAATTCAAGCCAGCGGACTCCGCAGGTGGAAAAAACACATGACCCCCAGAGGAAGAATCAACAAGATTCAACCCCTAGGCAGGCCTCTAGGACAACCAGTACGCCTGGTCACCAAGAAACGGGACCTACTCAACCTCTCCTAGCGATGGAACTGCCTGTAAGGGCTACCCACGTCACCACCGTAGTCCCAAGCGTTGAGGAACTCCAGCGCACCCTCTTCAATACTCCTCACCAAACGGCACTTACAGTGAACAACACTGTGCCGCCGGGCGCACCTAACAGGGATAGGGTACCCAATACTGAGGCAGATATTCTTACAGCGAATGAGGACGCACCTGACCTAACGCTGAGTAATTTTGTATCCCAAAATTACGAAACTCTAACTGCCCTTATGCAAGAAGAAGCGAGAAGAAGGTCGAATACGAGCCTGCAAGCCCGACTCAACTTTGGTCCTGAACGCGAAGCATCACCACCGCGCCACCTACGAGGGAGACGCGAAAACAATGAAAAACGTACCACTATCCATGATAGGCTGGGTACGATATCTGACTCACAATATTCAGAGGAATATGAAGACGGCGAGAGGCGCACTAATGTTCATTCCAGACTTGGTAGTCGAGGGACACAAGATAGATTAGGACCTCAACACTCACCAAGCGTAGGTTCCTCCTGGTCTGGGAGCAAAAGAATTCATGACAGATTAGGGAGAAGAATATCCCCAAGCGAAAGCCCCTCAAGCTCTTCCTCTGAAGGAAGCCAGCGCAAGCGCCGCAAAAGAGATTACTCCTCCTCCAATGACTCCTTGGACAACGAGGATAAGGAAACAGGACACTGGAAATCTAGAGGAAGACGTCGCAAAGAAGAAGACGAAGGCATGTCTCTTCCGTGGCGTTGCCAGAAAGTTGATGCATTTACACGACGCATTAGCGATTACTCCGATCACAAAAGGAGGTGCATGCCCACTAATGTCAAAACATATGATGGAACAGGTGATCCGGATGACCACCTAAAAATTTTCGAATCGGCCGCTACCATCGAAAATTGACCACAACCTGTGTGGTGCCATATGTTTAATTCCACCTTAGTAGGGAATCCGCGCACGTGGTTCAGCAAGCTCCCACGACGGAGCATTGACGGGTTTGAAGAATTACGGAAAGCATTCCGTTTAAACTTCACCCAAAGAAAGAAGTGTGCTAAAAACCATGTTGAACTAGCCAGAGTAAAACAGCGCCAAGGGGAATCAACCAGTGCTTATGTGGAACGCTTTAAAGATGAGTGCATACATGTCAAAGCGTGTACCGAAGTCCTAAAAATTTCAGGGTTCATGAATGGGATTAATAACCCCAAACTCATTCGGAAGCTAAACGACAAGGTTCCCCAAACCTTCGATGAGCTAATGAAGCGCACAAGATCCTTCATACAAGGAGAAGCAGCCGCTGAGGACAACAAAAAAGGCTACTCAAATTATAGGCAACAAGAATAGCCTAGGAGACAATCCAACGATCAGAATAGCAACCGCAGCAGTAATTATCGCAGTGGAAGAGAAAATGACAAATATACCCCTCTCACAAAGACTCCGAGGGAAATATTTGTAACAGAAGGTGCAAACTTCCCAAAACCTCCACCAATGCGTACCGCAGAAGACAAGCGCATAGGGAATGGATACTGCAAATACCATGGCCAAAAAGGCCATACAACCAACAAGTGTGTCCAGCTACGACAACTGATTGAAAAATTAGTAAGAGAGGGCAGAATGGACCACCTCGTAAAAAACATCAAAGAAGGGAAGGACAAACAAAGGAATGGAGGCAAGAAAGAACCTCCCAAAGACAAAGCTGACATCATCTACATGATACAGTCATGGCAACGCAAGGTAAAACAAAAAGTCAGTCAAAAATTCTCTCCAGAAAAAGAGATATCCTTCCCTACTCTAGCTGCGGACAACGCAGTAGTAGAGCCACTAACTATTGAAATACATACCGGGGGACATGATATCCACCGTATGTATATCGATGGGGGGGGGGGCATCCGCAGACATCCTATATGATCATTGTTTCAAAAGGCTACGACCTGAGATACAAAGCCAATTGATACCGGCCACAACTTCGTTGACTGGATTCACAGGAGAAAAGATTTGGCCTATGGGACAATTGCGCTTGCTAGTAGTTGTGGGCGATGAACAACACTGAACAGCAACATGGATAAATTTCATGGTAATCAAGTCTCCCTCACCATACAATGGCATCATTGGGAGACCTGGAATATCATCCATGCGCGCTGTACCATCCACAACACATGGGATGCTCAAATTTCCAGTGGAAGGAGGAGTCGTCACCCTCTACAACACCACGGTACCACCAAAGAATGCAACGCAGTAACCAGTGAGGTCGCTATTCTAGAACAGCGCACAGAAAAAACACCAACTTAAAGGTCGCTATTCACCCCGATTACCCAGATCAATAAATTTCGATTGGTGGATCTTTATCTGACAAAGGTAAAGTAGCTGTGTGCGCACTCTTGCAAAAGAACCTAGATATCTTTGCATGGGAACCAAAGCACATGACCGGAGTGCCACGCTCTATCACAGAGCACAAGCTACAAATCTGACAAGGATATCCCCCAATACGACAGAAGAAGCGCGACCAGGCCCCAGATCGTGCAAAAGCTATTCTGGAAGAAGTACACAAACTTGTAGATGCAGGTATCATGCGCGAAGTATACTATCATGAGTGGCTTTCTAATCCAGTGATGGTAAAGAAGAGTGATGGCAGTTGGAGGATGTGCGTGGACTTCACAGACCTCAATAAAGCATGCCCACAGGACTGCTATCCACTGTCGGAGATAGACTGGAAAGTAGAATCCCTGTGCGGATATCCTTTCAAGTGCTTCCTAGACGCATACAAAGGATACCATCAAATCCAGATGGTAGTAGAGGATGAAGAAAAAACAGCTTTCCACACAAGTCAAGGGGTCTATTGCTATACGAAAATGCCATTTGGCTAAAAAATGCAGGCGCAACATACCAGCGATTGGTGGACGCATCTTTCGAAAAAAAAGTAGGTCGAAACTTGGAAGTCTACGTTGACGACCTTGTCATCAAGAGCCACATAGAGGATGAATTGGTGCGCGACATTGAGGAAACGTTCAAAACATTGGGAAAAATAAACATGAAGTTAAATCCCAAGAATTGCACCTTTGGTGCAACAGAAGGCATGTTCCTCGGATACTTAATAGAACCCGATGGAATCAAACCTTGCCTAGAAAAAACAAAAGTTGTTATCGATCTTCCCTCACCGCGCACACTCAAAGAAGTTCAGTTATTAAACGGAAAGCTAGCTGGGTTAAACCGTTTCTTATCTAAGTCAGCAGACAAATCACTCCCTCTCTTTAAAACTCACGAAGTGCACCAAAAAGGGAGACTTTCGTTGGACTGAGGAAGCAGAAGAAGCTTTCCAACAGCTAAAACAACATCTGGCATCACTCCCCAAACTTGTCGCACCACGACCAGGGGAAGAGTTGATCATGTACTTATTTGCAACCCACGGAGCAGTTAGCGCAGTACTATTGATAGATGGAAACTCCGTCCAGACACCCATATACTTTGTAAGCAAAGCATTAAAGAAGACAGAGACTAACTACAGCGCCATGGAAAAGCTGGTCTTAGCTCTAGTATTCGAATCTAAACGACTGCGCAGAGACTTTCAGGCACACCCAATAGCTGTAATCACAGACCAGCCAATCAAACAAGTTATCTCTAAACCTGACGCATCAGGGCGGCTACAAAAGGGGAGTGTGTTGTTAAGTGAATATAACATCTCGTATAGACCATGCACTGCAATCAAGGGGCATATATTAGCTGACTTCATTGTTGAAAAGCCAGATACCAATAGTCCAACCTCAACAACCAAAACAAATCTACAGGAACCCTGGATTCTGTTCATAGATGGATCCTCATGAGTGGACGGATCAGGCGCAGGCCTTATTCTTACTAATCCAGAAGGAATGGAATTCACCTATGCGCTGCGCTTCGAATTCACAGCCACAAACAATGAGGCAGAATACGAGGCCCTACTCGCTGGACTGCGTATTGCAATCCAAATAGGTGTACGCAACCTGGAGGCAAACGTGGATTCCAGGCTAGTAGCTAACCATGTGCTAGGTGAGTACAAAGCCAAGGATGAACACATGATCCAATACCTGGAAAAGACCAAGTCCTTAATTCAGAACTTTGATGGGTTCAGAATAAAACAAGTACCTAGAGGGGACAACAGGAAAGCTGATGCGCTTAGCAAGATCGCATCTACAAGCTTTGCGCACTTATCAAAACAGGTATTGGTAGAAACCCTACAAAACAAGTCAATCTTGGAGATGGAAGTATCCACAGTGATAGAAGAACAAGATCCTACGTGGATGACACCTATCATTGAATTCATTAGCAAAGGAGTCTTACCACAAGATCATAAGGACGCTCGAAGAGTGCGGCGCACAGCGCAGCGATTTGAGCTATGAGACAACATCCTCTATCGACGTTCTTTCTTGCAACCTTGGCTCCGATGTGTTGGACCTCTTCAAGCAGACTATGTATATAACGACCCGAAAATCCGAATTAACTTTTTTACGAATAATCCGAAAATCCATAATATGAAAACTATACGTTGTATTTGAAAATTTGGAACATATTAAATACGTAAAATAAAAACTGGCGACTACAAAAATTACACGTTACATCTAAACTTATTATGGGCTGAATGCTTAAACCACGGCACCACCTTAATTGTTTCGTTGGGCCTTGTTAAACCCAAACCACCAAACGGCCTCATTTTTTTTCTTTCTTGAACCCATATCCGACCTTAGGCCCATGAAACTCACACCCTTATTAATTTTAGAACCAATATTATGTTCCTCCACAAAATTACGCTACACCAAAAATAACAAAAACCCTAGAAGCAAAAAGTAGCGGCTCTTCCATCTTTCTTGGTTTTTTTTTCTTTTTCTTTTCATTCGACAACAAGACGAATAATTCCAAGACCCTTTCTTGCTAATCAATCTTTGTATACGATTGTTGTTGGAGGCTTGTGTTTGCTTGCTCTGTTTTCATTCTTGTGTTTCAATTTTGCTGCCTAGCGCCAAGGGTACAATCTTTTGACTCACTATTATTTTCCTTGATTTGTATTCGATCCAGATTCATTTATATATAACGGTTACATGTTTATAAATCGATATGTACGTATGATATGTTTTAATGTAAGACTCCACCTGAAATCATAATAGTATAACATCACATAAATCATAGCCGAGTATATATATATGTGCATGTGTTCCGAATTGGTTTTATGCATAGGAATAAGAAAAACCTTATGATCTAATATATAAATATGTTGAGTAAAAATTAATGACGAAAAGGTGTGGTGATGTTGTGTTGTTGTTCGAATCAAAGGAAACCAAAGAAAGGGTCACACTAATATTTATCTTTCTTTCTTTGTCACGTCAAAAGATAACGAGGGGGTCATGATGTTTGTGTGTTTCGAATAAAAAAGAAAAGAGTTTTAAAAGAAAAAAAAACATGCATATTGGTTTAACTTGTATTTCAATTGGTTCTCAAATAGAACCCACGACATGTTTATTTATATTCGAATGAAATTTATAGAGATTAACGAATGGTATCTCTAATTGGTCTAGATATTTGACTTGTGTTTCAAACGAAATAAATGGGTCTAACGAGTTGGTGTTTTCGAAAGGGTGTCGTGAACCGATGTCGGGTTATAAACAAGTCTTACATAATTTGATAAAATTATTGTGTCGTCGCGGCATAAATATTAAGATCGTGGGTACGTTAATAAATTATATAAAATTTTAATGATGGGGTCCAAAATTTTTATCTTAATATTAATTTATTAAAATAAACTTTAAAATGATTTTATATTTAATTTTGATAAATTATATTTTAGGCCCTAAACTCATATTGACATTTTAAAACCTAAACTATTATTTTGGTCATTTTAAACCTTTTATATTACTTAATCGTCAATTTAACCTTAAAGTATTAAAGTACTAATTCGGGAAAGTTATTAAATATGGGAACTACTATTTATGGAAACCTGCTAAAAGTGGAAAGTCACTTTAAATGGAAAGTTACTAAAACTGGAAAGCCGACTAAAATGAGAAATCTGAATTGAATAAGTTATTAATAATAAGCCGATCATTAATTCGTGTAGATTCGCTGAAGAAGGAGTTTCGCTTTCGACCTTTATGTTTCTGTCATGTGTGCACTTGCGGTTTAAGGTACAGATATTCTGACCTTTCTCAAAAGGTTTCTCATGATCTCTTTCATATTCTGATCCGTTAGTTCCCGAATTGATGCCATTGCTATGATCCCCTTTACTTGAACCTTCTCTGTTGATCCCACTTGATATGACCTCCGTTATGAACCTATGCTATGAAAACCTTCTTAATGATACCATGAAAATGTTTTGAGAAGAACCGATTTGAAACGATGTTTATAAATGATGCTAAATTTCTTTTTAAAAGAAAGGTTATTTAACTTTCATGAACACTATATTTTGAAAGACCATTTTTATGAAAACTGTTTTAAAAGATTATTTAAATTGGACTTTTAATAGAAACTTTTGAAACGGACTTTTGAACTGAACCATGAATTGATTTTTGAATATGAACCTTGACCTGATAAACTCTGATTGGACCTTGAATACTATTTCTGATATGAACCCTTTGTTATGAACTGCTATTATGAACCTTTGATATGATTCTGAGATACACCTTTGCTATATGACCTTTTGTATGATATGAGACCTGACTCTTAGTTTGATACCCGAGCCATTTCTGTTTCCCTACCTATGGAGGTACCATAGGCGTGTCTGTGATGCACCACTGGCATGACTAGTGTGTGGCCCTAGTGATTTGGCTACACCGTCCCCTTTTCTGATATATGATATGCGCGCTTTATGATATGATTTGTTATGGCCACTATGATTTCTGCGGGGGCGTATGGATGCATCCTAGATCTGTTCTGTTTAGTGGATTTAACTATGATTATGATTATGATATATGTCTGGTGACTGGTACTGTGTGCTATACATGCCTTTCACAAATTTCTGGGAGTTCGCTACTCCACCCATTTGAAGAATGAGGACACCCCTCATATTATCTGATTATCTGAGAGGACTCCCCTCTATATGATTATGAAGAATTATGGTATTGACGGCTTATATGATATGATATGTTTCTGGGCTCGTGGTAGATGACTATCCTTTCTTCTTTCTATTCTATTACTCTTTTATCTATTCCTTATTCTATTTCCCCAATGCACTATATTTCAGTTCTGTTTCATTATCATTGCTTTGTATATGTATCTGTTCATTGGGCTTTTTAAGCTCAGCCGCATTTCCTTTTCCTGCGGCAGGTTTTAGTAGGAAGCTGGGTTATGGGAAGAGAGTGTGACTGGACTTAGAAGACTATGCTTTGGACTAGAGACGATTAGATGAAGTTTTACTTTATTAGACATAGTATTTATTTTTATTTTTTTTTTGTAACCTTGTAGTTTCAGATTTTCATTTGTAACCCTGAATTTTCTTTGTATGTATGAATCATATGCTTGTGTTTGTTCTGATAGGTCACTGTAATGTAATACTTCTACCCTTATCGGGTTGGGGTGTTACAATTATGGTATCAGAGAACCAGGCTGCGATTCGTAATACATTTACCCTTGACCTGTGAAGTTTGGACCCCTAAGTTTCCACTGTAGGCGCTCATAAGACAACCTTTGAAACTTTACATTAGGATTCCCCATAGGAACCTAAGTTATTACCAGTGAGGAATGGGTAGACTAAGACATTTATGTAAGTATCATTTGTTTCCGTATCACTCTGATCGTGCCTTTGCTCTTAGATAAGCCTTATAAGGACCTTTGTTTCAGAAGTTAGAAGTTTTGCAACTTAAGCTTAGTAACCAAGTAAGTTTGGAATACCTCGGAAGGCTACCTGGATACCTTACACATTTAAGTTTCACCTTCAGATTTTGATCTCCGCCTCCGATTTGTTTGATAAGCTGTTTGACACCTTTTCGACCACATCGTAGGTCATTCAACCACAATGTGTTCGACACATTCTGTAAATTCATTACTTATGCTGGGTATGAATGTATCATCCGATACTACTTAACTCTATATGATCCATTATTACTCCTATGAGAATTTTGGTAATTATGAACCACGAATATGAGAAGTTTTGTTTCCTCTCTTTGAATGATGAACCTTGTTCTGCCAACCGTTTCCTTTGGAAGGGTATGATGTAAATACTATCTCTACATGGATTTGTTAACTAAGCATGATGATGCTGATAACTGAGATTCTGTACCTCTCACAATTGACGATTATACGATATTCGTATTACCAATGATACACATCCTACCTGCTACTTATGCTAAGAAGCTAAACGAAATTCCCACACATTGAACTGTTCGTTTATCCATCCCAACATTTTTGTTGAACCATGTACTTGACTCTGATATATGAACTATCTGTATGATTTGACGACTGTATTCACTCTATGAATCCTTTGACTTTGAGATGTCTGATTGTACGGTCTTTTGGACTAAATGGCTATTCGTGAAGATACCATAGACTACCATATTTGAAATGTGACCTTAAAAATCTGCTTCACCCTATTCCATTATGATGACACTCTGTAACACCCCCAATTCATGGATGCAGCGGAATTCAAACTGGGTGTTACTCGACGGCACAATAGTCACAATAATAGAAAACGAACTCCAATTGAGTCGTTTTAAAAGATGTATCATTCAAATTATATAAATATCAGAGATTTCAAAATGAGGTCCCAATTGGTTCCATGTTTACAATGTATAATAAATGAGTTTTGAATGATAATAAAATTTATAGCCCTCTTGAGTATCCGTGTCCTTCCGTGCCATCCTTGATCGTCATGAACCTGAAATACATGCTTGAGAGGTCAACACAAAGGTTGAGTGATATTCATAGAGTTTGTTAAATCGATTGAACACAATATGTTGGTAGTGTGAGTTATAGGCTCACACCAATGTTTGGAAAACAAAACAGGTAGGCTACGTTATTATACGCCCGGAACATGTACTATACACTAAGCTTATGACACCATAACGTTAACGTGTACCAATATCGATCGGCAGATTTATCCCGGTAGGTACTTTGCTAACATACCTAAATCTCAAATATTATTGCATTTGTTTGAACTTAGTCAATACAAATGGGATTCGTCAATCCCAATAGGCCTATTAATAATATTCGCGCTCACTATTGCTAGTGACTAAATGGTTCATAATAAAGGATCTCGGTTTAGCAAGGTTGGTACTTAGTGATAATAAAACAATCAGGTAAGCATACAATTTAAAAACATTGTGCTCGGTTATAAATAGCATGTATTCCCCCCAAGGGTTTGTAAAACAATTAAGTAATCGAAAGTGGGGCTATGAACTCACCTTAAGTAAGATAGCAAGTAATGAATGTAACGGTCGAATCGCGAAGGTTTCTACGAGCAACCTATAATAGAATGTTGTGACTTAGGATCGGAGTAATGAATATGAAGTAGTGCCTATATATATATCTTGCATTATAGTCCATGATGTGGTATGATGTATATTGTAAGTCCTTGAAAGAAAAGATTCATGAAACATGTATGTTTTGTATATCGTTTACTACCGTTCGGGCCGACATAATTCAGAAGTCATGTTAGTAAGCGTTCGAGGAGCCAGGACACTTTAACTCGTAAATCCACAACTCAACTCGACGGCTTACATAATGAACTCCTCACATGAGGCTCCCTACTATTGTAGTAGTTGATGAAATATATAGATATAAGTTTTGATCCGAAAGGTTACATGTCCGATATTTGAATAAACTTAGGAAAGTTTATTAGTACATGAAGATTGTTATTAGGGTATGTTTCATAAGTTTTGTATGACCATTTTCTCTTGGTAATATCTCATGGTTCCCTTTTAAGTGAAGTAGATCCAAATTGCTTGTTCAAGTTCTCGTCACTCTTTGTTTCATGTTTACGCGTATGAAAGTTGGTATGGTCATTTCGTCATGGCCTAGCCATGACCTTTGGTCCTTGTTTCAAGGTCATGAGACACATCCTTGGCTCTAGCCATGGTTGTGGTCTTGATTATAGGTCATAAGACCTCTTGTTCCTTTCAAAGTATAACCATAATCTTGTGACTTTCGCCTAAAAATGGGCTGTTTAGAATTTGAAGAATTTTATCACTCGGAAAGTGTTTTTAGGTCTCGAGCTTCTTTACTCCTGAACGAAAACGTCGTTCCGGACAACTTTCGTGTTTTAACTTTTTGATGAATCGGACCAGAAGTGGGACTTTCAAAACCTAAATTTGATCAGAATGGTATTTGGCAGTTTGCCGCAAAGTTTTGGTAACTTCAAATGGGCGTAACTTTTGACTCGTATACTCGTTTTAGGTGGTTCAAATTGCTATGGTTTCCTTGTTAAGTCCTCTACTGTAATATGTAATGAGCCAACATCATATCTTTACCATTTTGATCAGGTCTTACCAAGAAAGTCACTAGTTTACTTGTTTTAGTAACTTGTTGTAACAATCAATAACCATAACTTGTTTTAATCATTTTTATACATCATGGACATAACTACAAGACATAATATAGCAAGAATAACATGTAAATAACATGAACATGATTATTTAACAAGAATCAAGTTAGGGTTTGGCTCACAACTTTTGGCTTTCAAAGATGAAAGGAAGTTAACATGTAAGGATAGGACATTGATAGACTTGCTTCAACCCACTTCTCTTCATGCAATCTTTCTACCCTTGGTATTCTTGAAAGATGGATGATGAAGGTTTAGGTGACTTGAGTGGATTCAAACTCAAGAGAAATCACCAAGTATATGAGGTTATGGAAGTGTTTTGATTAATGATAATCTAGCTAGGGTTTCTATCTTGAAGAATCACTTGAATCATGCATGAAACTTGGAGAAAATTAGCAAATGAATGGTGTGTTTGTGTGTGTGATATCCACGGCAAAGAGGGGAGGGAGGGGGTATATATATGGTCATGAGGAGGTTAGGAAACAACTAGGAAAATACCAACACTTGGTGACCAAGTTTTACTTGGAGCCAAAGTTGTACACATGTGATCATCCAAGGAATCAAGGGTCAAGATCAAGCCTCAAGTGTGAAACCCCCCTCCTAGTGGCGGTTCACATGGACTTGGAGAGCAAGGGTGGACTTTTCTTGGTATTATCCAAGATACTTGGTTAGTTTTGACTCCGGGAAATGCCAATCGTAAATGATTAAGCCTCAAAACGTAAAACCGGGTGTCGTAAAATTATGGAACTTGAAAGTATTGATAAACATGTCAATAAGTTCCATAATAAAATATAAAATGAGTGGTAGGTTCCATTTGGGTGGTAAACCCTGCTAAAAACTGGAAACACGGGTCTATAACGCGTAATACGTAAAACGTACGAATATTGCGTAAAATTGAGAAAAGTAAAATGTTACTTTTCTAATGTGATAAAAATGATTTAAAATGACTTATAATGTCTAGACTGGGCTCAGTCTAGTGTCGGTTGGTATTAAATGTCTTTTAGACATCAAATCGTAAGCCTAAAAATCAAGGAATGACTTATAAAATCAAGGAATGATTTTTGGTCAATGGAGGAGGGAAAAATTATGTTGACTTTTTCTAATAAGTTGAAAACTTAAATAGTCTTAGAAACGCGTTTTGTAGTCTAACGGTTAATCGCCCAAACAGTTAAGCGTGCTCATGCGAGAGTAGTACAGGCTTGGGTGACCTGCCGGGAAGTCTTTGGTCATGTTTTTCTCAGTCACGATTAATTCTCAAATAAATCATGAGTGTGTCAAACATTTTTCTGATGTGGGGTCACCTGACGGGGTTGAATTTCGTTGTGCGTAGAATTTCTGATTGACGTTTTACCCTAAAACGTGTAATTCCGTGTAATTCCTTAATAACTTTCACGAAAATGATCTGACGAATGTCAAACATTTAATTTGCCATGGAAATGATTTATCACTTGAGAATATCAAATAAAAATCAACTTTCGGGAAAATTTTCGGGAAAAATGAATAGTAAAAGTGAATAGTGAAATTTTCCGGGAATAGTAATTATCCTGAAGATGCGAATTGTTACAGTCTCTACCCCTTACGGGGAACTTCGTCCCGAAGTTCTGTGTGTATCATATGTTGGAGTGGTGTCGATGAAAAGGGTGTGGTTACTTATGAGGACTAAAGTCTGGGATTACCGGTGATGTAACTTGATTTGTCATTTCAGTGTATGGTGTAGGATGAGGCTTACTTTTATATAGGAAAGGTATGGTAATAGTCGAATATCAAAGGAAATTGATATAGCAGTCGAATATTAATAGGAATTGATATAGTAGTTGAATATCAAAATAGAACTTGATATAGTTGTCAAATATCAATAGCAATTGATATAAGAATCGAATCATGGAATAAGCGTTGAACATGTGGTTGGACCAAGTCCTGTTTGAATTGTACGGCTGCCCATGCATATGGCTACATGGCTTCGCAATGAGTTTGGTACGGCTGCGCATGCGTATGGTTACATGGCCCCGTAATGAGTTTGTTTGTTATTGCACTATCATTATGAAAACCAAAATGTAAACCTCGTACTAATGGAAATTGGGATAGTCGTTGCAATCATAGCCTAGTAGGTAATCTGTTGTTGTATCTAGTGTTTATTGACTTCATACTTATGTTATTTTGGTTATAATTAAGCCCACTTGTTTATAATTCTTTATTTACATAGAGAGGCATCCCAAACAATGTAACTAAAGGAATATAAACGTATGGTTCGATGATTTATAATTTCTTTATTTAAATGAAAAGGCATCCCAATCCATTCAAATAAGGATATTATAAATCATCCTACTCAAGAATTCCCGACACAACATTCATACTTAGCCGGTGAGTTACAAGGTAGTGTATTACGAGATGATACTGGTGTTCCAAAAGTACAAGATGAATATTCAATCTTGTAAAGCTGATAAGGGTGCTTGTGGTGTAACTAAGGATGATTTGAGCTTTAAAAGTGCATCAAGATCTGTTAATGAGCTTGTGTTTGTAACGGTTGTGAAGATAATGATGTTATATGTTGATGAACAAAAGTGTGTATTGTATGCTTAACATTAATACTCTTAGGTATAGATGTTGAGTTTGCTTTAAAAATCTTAAGAGATTTTAAAGGTTTATGATGGAATGGTATCCTTAGGACCTAAACAGGATTGTACTTCTACAGGATGTAGAGAATAATTGATAACTATCCCAAGATAGTAGTTCGGATTATCTCATAAATGAAAACTTTCAAGAATGAAATTAGGTAGTACAAATAAGGTGTTAAGATTTCGCTGAGTGGTAAGGCACTATCGTGTCTCTAGATCGTTTAATGAATTCTGGTGGTTTATCGAGTTCAAGTAGGAAATCAATCTAAACATAACCCTAGTACAACTACTCTCAGTATTTGAAAATTCTAAGTCGAATATAGTTAGTCAGACTATATTCCACTGTCCCTAGGTTAAATATAGGTGACTAGTCTATATTTAGCCAAGGTTCGATAAAATTTTCAAATACCTAAACTAGGTATACTTTTGATATGTCCGTTGCTTTCGGGAAACTGTCCACTAAACAAAGGCGATGTCAAACCCTTAAGTTGCAAGTCCCGTCCATACAAGACTTGTAACGTATGTTTTCATATTCCATTGCATAGAAGGTAGTAAGGGTAGATATGTATGGAAAGGAAGTTTTAAGTAGTTCTAAAATAGAACATATTTGGCCAAGATCACGAACTTTTAATAATGAAGGTTTCATAAGAAAACTTTGATGAATGTAGAGAAAGTTCAGCTTTTGTCGATGATGGATTAGTTTGTCCTTTAGAAATCTCATATTTCTTGTTTTGAAATCGATAGATTGTGACGGGTTTTTGATATCATAAGAAATGATATTGATGATGTGATGGAATAATTCTAGAGACCATTTGCACAAAACACAATGTCTCGGAAGTAGGTTAAACCATTGTGTGACTCAAAACATTTGAGAAATGGTTAAGACCATTGTATAATACAATGTCTTGGAAAATGAATGAGACCATTGTATCTCACAATGTCTTGGAAAATGAATGAGGCCATTGTATCTCACAATGTCTTGAAAAATGAATGAGACCATTGTATCTCACAATGTCTTGGAAAATGAATGAGACCATTGTAACTCACAATGTCTTGAAAAATGAATGAGACCATTGTATCTCACAATGTCTTGAAAAATGAATGAGACCATTGTAACTCACAATGTCTTGAAAAATGAATGAGACCATTGTAACTCACAATGTCTTGGAAAATGAATGAGACCATTGTAACTCACAATGTCTTGGAAAATGAATGAGACCATTGTATCTCACAATGTCTTGAAAAATGAATGAGACCATTGTATCTCACAATGTCTTGGAAAATGAATGAGACCATTGTAACTCACAATGTCTTGGAAAATGAATGAGACCATTGTATCTCACAATGTCTTGAAAAATGAATGAGACCATTGTAACTCACAATGTCTTGAAAAATGAATGAGACCATTGTATCTCACAATGTCTTGAAAAATGAATGAGACCATTGTAACTCACAATGTCTTGAAAAATGAATGAGACCATTGTAACTCACAATGTCTTGGAAAATGAATGAGACCATTGTAACTCACAATGTCTTGAAAAATGAATGAGACCATTGTAATTAGTTACAATGTCTTGGACATATAATGTTGGAGTAGGAACATGATTGGGAGAGTGTGGCTGTGCCGAAATGCCTTAGAATAGGCATACACAGATATGTTTAGTCCATTGTTTAGATAAATGATTGAAAATAAACCGAGTTTATATATCAATATACTAATGTGTTCATGTAGCATAAAATGCCTAGTGTGTATATATCAATATACTTATATGTGTTCATGTAGCATAAAATGCTTACGGGGAAATGCTCAATTATGTTTAGGGTACATATATCAATATGCAATTATGTTTGTGTAGCATAAAAATGTCTTCGGGGAAATGCTCAAAATGGGTATATATGAATATACTAACATGTTTGTGTATCATAACATGCTTACTAAATCCATAATCGTCTGGAGGATGGAAGACACGGAGAGCGGAAGGCTATAAAATGTTTTTGCTTGTATGTGTGGTTATAGTTTAGGTCTCAATTAGACCCGTTTCTCTATAACCATGGCTCTGGTACCAATCTGTAACACCCCCAATTCATGGATGCAGCGGAATTCAAACTGGGTGTTACTCGACGGCACAATAGTCACAATAATAGAAAACGAACTCCAATTGAGTCGTTTTAAAAGATGTATCATTCAAATTATATAAATATCAGAGATTTCAAAATGAGGTCCCAATTGGTTCCATGTTTACAATGTATAATAAATGAGTTTTGAATGATAATAAAATTTATAGCCCTCTTGAGTATCCGTGTCCTTCCGTGCCATCCTTGATCGTCATGAACCTGAAATACATGCTTGAGAGGTCAACACAAAGGTTGAGTGATATTCATAGAGTTTGTTAAATCGATTGAACACAATATGTTGGTAGTGTGAGTTATAGGCTCACACCAATGTTTGGAAAACAAAACAGGTAGGCTACGTTATTATACGCCCGGAACATGTACTATACACTAAGCTTATGACACCATAACGTTAACGTGTACCAATATCGATCGGCAGATTTATCCCGGTAGGTACTTTGCTAACATACCTAAATCTCAAATATTATTGCATTTGTTTGAACTTAGTCAATACAAATGGGATTCGTCAATCCCAATAGGCCTATTAATAATATTCGCGCTCACTATTGCTAGTGACTAAATGGTTCATAATAAAGGATCTCGGTTTAGCAAGGTTGGTACTTAGTGATAATAAAACAATCAGGTAAGCATACAATTTAAAAACATTGTGCTCGGTTATAAATAGCATGTATTCCCCCCAAGGGTTTGTAAAACAATTAAGTAATCGAAAGTGGGGCTATGAACTCACCTTAAGTAAGATAGCAAGTAATGAATGTAACGGTCGAATCGCGAAGGTTTCTACGAGCAACCTATAATAGAATGTTGTGACTTAGGATCGGAGTAATGAATATGAAGTAGTGCCTATATATATATCTTGCATTATAGTCCATGATGTGGTATGATGTATATTGTAAGTCCTTGAAAGAAAAGATTCATGAAACATGTATGTTTTGTATATCGTTTACTACCGTTCGGGCCGACATAATTCAGAAGTCATGTTAGTAAGCGTTCGAGGAGCCAGGACACTTTAACTCGTAAATCCACAACTCAACTCGACGGCTTACATAATGAACTCCTCACATGAGGCTCCCTACTATTGTAGTAGTTGATGAAATATATAGATATAAGTTTTGATCCGAAAGGTTACATGTCCGATATTTGAATAAACTTAGGAAAGTTTATTAGTACATGAAGATTGTTATTAGGGTATGTTTCATAAGTTTTGTATGACCATTTTCTCTTGGTAATATCTCATGGTTCCCTTTTAAGTGAAGTAGATCCAAATTGCTTGTTCAAGTTCTCGTCACTCTTTGTTTCATGTTTACGCGTATGAAAGTTGGTATGGTCATTTCGTCATGGCCTAGCCATGACCTTTGGTCCTTGTTTCAAGGTCATGAGACACGTCCTTGGCTCTAGCCATGGTTGTGGTCTTGATTATAGGTCATAAGACCTCTTGTTCCTTTCAAAGTATAACCATAATCTTGTGACTTTCGCCTAAAAATGGGCTGTTTAGAATTTGAAGAATTTTATCACTCGGAAAGTGTTTTTAGGTCTCGAGCTTCTTTGTTCCTGAACGAAAACGTCGTTCCGGACAACTTTCGTGTTTTTACTTTTTGATGAATCGGAGCAAAAGTGGGACTTTCAAAACCTAAATTTGATCAGAATGGTATTTGGCAGTTTGCCGCAAAGTTTTGGTAACTTCAAATGGGCGTAACTTTTGACTCGTATACTCGTTTTAGGTGGTTCAAATTGCTATGGTTTCCTTGTTAAGTCCTCTACTGTAATATGTAATGAGCCAACATCATATCTTTACCATTTTGATCAGGTCTTACCAAGAAAGTCACTAGTTTACTTGTTTTAGTAACTTGTTGTAACAATCAATAACCATAACTTGTTTTAATCATTTTTATACATCATGGACATAACTACAAGACATAATATAGCAAGAATAACATGTAAATAACATGAACATGATTATTTAACAAGAATCAAGTTAGGGTTTGGCTCACAACTTTTGGCTTTCAAAGATGAAAGGAAGTTAACATGTAAGGATAGGACATTGATAGACTTGCTTCAACCCACTTCTCTTCATGCAATCTTTCTACCCTTGGTATTCTTGAAAGATGGATGATGAAGGTTTAGGTGACTTGAGTGGATTCAAACTCAAGAGAAATCACCAAGTATATGAGGTTATGGAAGTGTTTTGATTAATGATAATCTAGCTAGGGTTTCTATCTTAAAGAATCACTTGAATCATGCATGAAACTTGGAGAAAATTAGCAAATGAATGGTGTGTTTGTGTGTGTGATATCCACGGCAAAGAGGGGAGGGAGGGGGTATATATATGGTCATGAGGAGGTTAGGAAACAACTAGGAAAATACCAACACTTGGTGACCAAGTTTTACTTGGAGCCAAAGTTGTACACATGTGATCATCCAAGGAATCAAGGGTCAAGATCAAGCCTCAAGTGTGAAACCCCCCTCCTAGTGGCGGTTCACATGGACTTGGAGAGCAAGGGTGGACTTTTCTTGGTATTATCCAAGATACTTGGTTAGTTTTGACTCCGGGAAATGCCAATCGTAAATGATTAAGCCTCAAAACGTAAAACCGGGTGTCGTAAAATTATGGAACTTGAAAGTATTGATAAACATGTCAATAAGTTCCATAATAAAATATAAAATGAGTGGTAGGTTCCATTTGGGTGGTAAACCCTGCTAAAAACTGGAAACACGGGTCTAAAACGCGTAATACGTAAAACGTACGAATATTGCGTAAAATTGAGAAAAGTAAAATGTTACTTTTCTAATGTGATAAAAATGATTTAAAATGACTTATAATGTCTAGACTGGGCTCAGTCTAGTGTCGGTTGGTATTAAATGTCTTTTAGACATCAAATCGTAAGCCTAAAAATCAAGGAATGACTTATAAAATCAAGGAATGATTTTTGGTCAATGGAGGAGGGAAAAATTATGTTGACTTTTTCTAATAAGTTGAAAACTTAAATAGTCTTAGAAACGCGTTTTGTAGTCTAACGGTTAATCGCCCAAACAGTTAAGCGTGCTCATGCGAGAGTAGTACAGGCTTGGGTGACCTGCCGGGAAGTCTTTGGTCATGTTTTTCTCAGTCACGATTAATTCTCAAATAAATCATGAGTGTGTCAAACATTTTTCTGATGTGGGGTCACCTGACGGGGTTGAATTTCGTTGTGCGTAGAATTTCTGATTGACGTTTTACCCTAAAACGTGTAATTCCGTGTAATTCCTTAATAACTTTCACGAAAATGATCTGACGAATGTCAAACATTTAATTTGCCATGGAAATGATTTATCACTTGAGAATATCAAATAAAAATCAACTTTCGGGAAAATTTTCGGGAAAAATAAATAGTAAAAGTGAATAGTGAAATTTTCCGGGAATAGTAATTATCCTGAAAATGCGAATTGTTACACTCTCTACATCTGCTAAAATTTCTGTCACTATGGAAACACCTACCCCAAACTCATGTGATTACCAAGTTGTCCTGAAAACCATTATTATCAACCCTTGGAAAGTTCTACTATTGGGAAATATTTTGTCATACGAAGATTTTCCGGTATTCTCTGATGAACCTTTTGGTACTCCTTCCAGCTTAAGAAGTAGAGTGGACATTGAACTGATATCAGTGAAGAAACAATGGTGCCATAGAAGTTGAGAGATTGAAGGAGCTGATGGAATATGATTTTTAACCTTGGTGATTCTCTTTAGATGCTCTTGTTTGTTTATGAAGAAGAACGAGAGAAGTATGCGATGACGTATCGACTATCGTGAACTTAAACGTACCACTATCACTAATCATTATCTGTTTCCGCGTATCAATAATTAATTTGGTCTTCCTTTGAAACTCCGCGTCTGATTGCATCATTTTAGATTTGGAGGACTGAAGAAGCAACCACAAAAACTTCTAAGAAGGGGGTTAACTAACCGAGAGTAACCTTTGGGGAGTATTTCAGTTCCTGAAGAAGAAAGAAGGCGACGTGAAAATTCCCGGAGATGATTTCTGAAGTTGCCTTTGCACTCGTTATAACATTTATGAACTTGAATGATGCCAATGGTGTTGGCTAGAATAATCATGTTTTTCGCGTGTTTTGGACAAATTGTCATAGTATGACATTGTGTTGTGTTCTAAAACGAAAGAAGAACATAGAGATTATTGGTGAGACGACCCTTTTTTTTTCTGGAAGAGAAATTTGATTGACGTTCAGAAAGCATAATAGACAACACTACCCTGTATAATGTAAAGACAGAGCTTTCACAAGAGGGACCAAGATTGAAGACCGTTATCGGAGTTTGAAACCTGCTGGAAGAGTAGTAGAAGATGGTTGCGACAAGCATTATCATGGAAGAAGCATACAAGAAGAAGAGAGGAACTGGGATAGTGCTCAATCATACATCATGCAACACGTGAAGATTTCAGTTTGGGCACCAAGACAACCAGACCAAAGAAGACGAACCATTCAACACACAACCTGGAGTCGACAACAACATCATGTACCTTAAAACCTGGAGCTATGTTAGAAGACCTATCGAAGAAACGCAGTCTTGTTTCTCTATTCATTTTAGTTGTACTAAGATGAATTGAGAGCAGAAGCAGACCTGCGGATGGAGGGATGCACAGTGATCGTGTCAGAGACTGCCGCTACGACGCCACAGTACCAAGAAGAGTTGCTGAAGGCTTGAGGAACCAGACTCGAATTTTAAATTCTCTTAATCATGAGGTAAGACGGACAAGAATAAACAGACTACTCCAACTTGGAAGAAATTTTGAAATTTGTAAATGAGTGGACGGATTTGAAAGCGAACATTGTGTTTAGACGAGATGATGCTGTAAAGAATTGACGTTACTGATGACGTACCTTAATTTTGAATGACATTCTCGGATCTCCGTTACTCTTCGAGTAATTTCGTTCTCTTAGTTATGTTGTTTGATTTTGGTGACCTCTGAGACTATAGGTGGACTAGGTGGATTTAAATAAGTTTGGGTGTTCACGACTTGAGATAAAGTATGATCATCATGAGGGCATATGTATATGATGCCAGTATTATGACGCCTGGCCAACGTGATAATACTTACATCATATAACGTGCACTTATGGTGGGCATATGATATTTCGAGGAGTACCTTAGAAGCTTTAGAATTCTGGCATCTGATCAAGATCATCTGAGTTTAGTGAGACTTTAGGTTCATTCTACCTATACGTTTGATCTGCTGTCCTTGTTATACGATTCGATACGTTTGCACTCTCGACACGTGTTTTGCTGATCTTAGGTTCCATTATGAAATTTCTGCCGTTGACGATATCTAACGATATGCTTTCTGTCCGTATACGTTTCGCATTCGTTGAAGTTGTTCATTATGATCTGCTATGAGTAAAATATCTGATTATGGACTTTGAGGAAATGAGACCTGTTTGTTTATGAGAATACCTTTGGAAGGTTATCTAAAAGCCGAGACTATCTGAGAAGCTGAAGAGTTAAACCGTATATCACCCCATGTTTGCTACAATTCAATGTATTCTCATCTGATTCGCCTAATCAATTCGATGAAAATCCTATGTATTTTTATACCTCTTCCTGGAGAATTCGTTTATCATCCGTTATGTTTGGTACATTATCCTTTGATTCAAATTTAATATGATATGCCCTTCTGAGAAATCTGAAACTGTTTTGACAAAAACTACGAGTCATGAGAAACCAGTTGATCTGAATATCTTTTGGAAGAACCTTCCCGGGCGTGAGAATGTTGTGACGACTTTTGCGGTTTGCTACGACTTCGTCTAACTTTACGACTCCAAATTTCGAGGACGAAATTTTTCTTTTTAGAGGGGAAGAATTATAACGACCCGAAAATCCGAATTAACTTTTTTACGAATAATCCGAAAATCCATAATATGAAAACTATACGTTGTATTTGAAAATTTGGAACATATTAAATACGTAAAATAAAAACTGGCGACTACAAAAATTACACATTACATCTAAACTTATTATGGGCTGAATGCTTAAACCACGGCACCACCTTAATTGTTTCGTTGGGCCTTGTTAAACCCAAACCACCAAACGGCCTCATTTTTTTTCTTTCTTGAACCCATATCCGACCTTAGGCCTATGAAACTCACACCCTTATTAATTTTAGAACCAATATTATGTTCCTCCACAAAATTACGCTACACCAAAAATAACAAAAACCCTAGAAGCAAAAAGTAGCGGCTCTTCCATCTTTCTTGGTTTTTTTTTCTTTTTCTTTTCATTCGACAACAAGACGAATAATTCCAAGACCCTTTCTTGCTAATCAATCTTTGTATACGATTGTTGTTGGAGGCTTGTGTTTGCTTGCTCTGTTTTCATTCTTGTGTTTCAATTTTGCTGCCTAGCGCCAAGGGTACAATCTTTTGACTCACTATTATTTTCCTTGATTTGTATTCGATCTAGATTCATTTATATATAACGGTTACATGTTTATAAATCGATATGTACGTATGATCTGTTTTAATGTAAGACTCCACCTGAAATCATAATAGTATAACATCACATAAATCATAGCCGAGTATATATATATGTGCATGTGTTCCGAATTGGTTTTATGCATAGGAATAAGAAAAACCTTATGATCTAATATATAAATATGTTGAGTAAAAATTAATGACGAAAAGGTGTGGTGATGTTGTGTTGTTGTTCGAATCAAAGGAAACCAAAGAAAGGGTCACACTAATATTTATCTTTCTTTCTTTGTCACGTCAAAAGATAACGAGGGGGTCATGATGTTTGTGTGTTTCGAATAAAAAAGAAAAGAGTTTTAAAAGAAAAAAAACATGCATATTGGTTTAACTTGTATTTCAATTGGTTCTCAAATAGAACCCACGACATGTTTATTTATATTCGAATGAAATTTATAGAGATTAACGAATGGTATCTCTAATTGGTCTAGATATTTGACTTGTGTTTCAAACGAAATAAATGGGTCTAACGAGTTGGTGTTTTCGAAAGGGTGTCGTGAACCGATGTCGGGTTATAAACAAGTCTTACATAATTTGATAAAAATATTGTGTCGTCGCGGCATAAATATTAAGATCGTGGGTACGTTAATAAATTATATAAAATTTTAATGATGGGGTCCAAAATTTTTATCTTAATATTAATTTATTAAAATAAACTTTAAAATGATTTTATATTTAATTTTGATAAATTATATTTTAGGCCCTAAACTCATATTGACATTTTAAAACCTAAACTATTATTTTGGTCATTTTAAACCTTTTATATTACTTAATCGTCAATTTAACCTTAAAGTATTAAAGTACTAATTCGGGAAAGTTATTAAATATGGGAACTACTATTTATGGAAACCTGCTAAAAGTGGAAAGTCACTTTAAATGGAAAGTTACTAAAACTGGAAAGCCGACTAAAATGAGAAATCTGAATTGAATAAGTTATTAATAATAAGCCGATCATTAATTCGTGTAGATTCGCTGAAGAAGGAGTTTTGCTTTCGACCTTTATGTTTCTGTCATGTGTGCACTTGCGGTTTAAGGTACAGATATTCTGACCTTTCTCAAAAGGTTTCTCATGATCTCTTTCATATTCTGATCCGTTAGTTCCCGAATTGATGCCATTGCTATGATCCCCTTTACTTGAACCTTCTCTGTTGATCCCACTTGATATGACCTCCGTTATGAACCTATGCTATGAAAACCTTCTTAATGATACCATGGAAATGTTTTGAGAAGAACCGATTTGAAACGATGTTTATAAATGATGCTAAATTTCTTTTTAAAAGAAAGGTTATTTAACTTTCATGAACACTATATTTTGAAAGACCATTTTTATGAAAACTGTTTTAAAATATTATTTAAATTGGACTTTTAATAGAAACTTTTGAAACGGACTTTTGAACTGAACCATGAATTGATTTTTGAATATGAACCTTGACCTGATAAACTCTGATTGGACCTTGAATACTATTTCTGATATGAACCCTTTGTTATGAACTGCTATTATGAACCTTTGATATGATTCTGAGATACACCTTTGCTATATGACCTTTTGTATGATATGAGACCTGACTCTTAGTTTGATACCCGAGCCATTTCTGTTTCCCTACCTATGGAGGTACCATAGGCGTGTCTGTGATGCACTACTGGCATGACTAGTGTGTGGCCCTAGTGATTTGGCTACACCGTCCCCTTTTCTGATATATGATATGCGCGCTTTATGATATGATTTGTTATGGCCACTATGATTTCTGCGGGGGCGTATGGATGCATCCTAGATCTGTTCTGTTTAGTGGATTTAACTATGATTATGATTATGATATATGTCTGGTGACTGGTACTGTGTGCTATACATGCCCTTCACAAATTTCTGGGAGTTCGCTACTCCACCCATTTGAAGAATGAGGACACCCCTCATATTATCTGATTATCTGAGAGGACTCCCCTCTATATGATTATGAAGAATTATGGTATTGACGGCTTATATGATATGATATGTTTCTGGGCTCGTGGTAGATGACTATCCTTTCTTCTTTCTATTCTGTTACTCTTTTATCTATTCCTTATTCTATTTCCCCAATGCACTATATTTCAGTTCTGTTTCATTATCATTGCTTTGTATATGTATCTGTTCACTGGGCTTTTTAAGCTCAGCCGCATTTCCTTTTCCTGCGGCAGGTTTTAGTAGGAAGCTGGGTTATGGGAAGAGAGTGTGACTGGACTTAGAAGACTATGCTTTGGACTAGAGACGATTAGATGAAGTTTTACTTTATTAGACATAGTATTTTTTTTTTTTTTTTTTTGTAACCTTGTAGTTTCAGATTTTCATTTGTAACCCTGAATTTTCTTTGTATGTATGAATCATATGCTTGTGTTTGTTCTGATAGGTCACTGTAATGTAATACTTCTACCCTTATCGGGTTGGGGTGTTACAATGTACTCCGAGAAATCCATGCTGGATCATGTAGCATGCACTCAGGGCCACGGTCTGTTGTAGCGCGTGCCCTACGGTCGGGGTATGCCAACTATGCACTGCGACGCGCGAGATTTGATAAAAAAAATGCAGCAATTGCCAAGTACACAGGCCAATTCCGCGCCAACCACAACAAGAGCTAACACCCATTACCTCACCATGGCCATTCTACAAATGGGGCATTGACATCGCAGGCCCTTTTCCAGTTGCAGCAGGAGGGCTAAAATTCCTCATCGTAGCCATAGACTACTTTACGAAGTGGATTGAGACAAAGGCAGTGGTGAGTATCACGGGCAACCAGGTAAAACGCTTTGTATGGGATAATATTGTATGTCGCTTCGGACTACCTGGAGAGATCATATCAGACAATGGGAAACAATTCTGCGACAACCCATTCAAAGATTGGTGCGTGCAATTGAACATCAAACAACACTTTGCTTCAGTAAAACACCCACAAACCAATGGTTTAGTTGAGCGCGCAAATCGCAGTCTAGGTGAAGGAATAAAAGCGCGCCTTGACAGACACACAGGAAAGTGGGTGGACGAGCTATCATATGTCTTATGGGCGCATCACACCACAATCAAAACCAGTACTGGAGACACACCATTCTCCCTTGTCTACGGAACAGAAGCCGTCATACCAGCTGAGATAGGAATGCCAACTATACGAACAGCAGAGGTCAACGTCACAACAAATGACGAGGAGCGGCGCATAGACTTGGACCTACTGGAAGAAAGACGTGAACGCGCAACTATACGCGAAGCAAAGGCTAAGGCAAAAATGAAGAAGTATTATGATGCAAAAGTCAAACATACTTCCTTCAGGCCAGGAGACTTTGTATACCGCGCTAATGACGCAAGCCCCGCAGAAGACACAGGCAAGCTCGGACCCAAATGGGAAGGACCCTATGAGGTCACCGATGCGCTAGGCAATGGTGCATACAGGTTGCACGATATGGAAGGTCACGACCTAGCGCGCACTTGGAATATCTGCAATCTCAAAAGATGCTATCTTTAGGAAAGGCTACGGCCCACAAACAGACATCTTTGCACTCTAGTATGTGTCTAATAATTGTTTGTTTTTCTTTTCTTTGTTAGGAATTGTTTTTTATTTTCTCAAAAACTTGCAAGTATCAATAAAACGTTATGGTTTCTAGCTAACTCCATAACACATTTTACTTTATTGTGTACATTCTTATATGTGTCAATATTGTTATACTACATTTTTGCCTACATGGCGTGCATGCATTAATTAAGACCCACGATGGCATAAAGGATGAGTAAACCTACTAATTAACTCGTTGAGTAAGAGGGTTGCAAACCCATCAACATTGGATCACGCATCCTTACTAGGCGCCTTACCTTCAAGACGTTGAAGTAAGTTTTCCTTGCGCATTCCACGAAGGATGCACAAATGTCGCGTACAAGCTTAGCAAACAACGAGCCAAGACTCTTGGTCACACAATAAAACTTTGCAAACATAATGCAAGTTTATACTTATAATTTATCTTAAGTCACGTACTTAATTTAAACATAACTCCAAACAAGAGTATCTCATTGAATCTTTTTACATAAAAAGACAACAATCATAACACGCAAAAGATATACTTTGTTATTTATACAATAAATATACAAGTTACAAAAAAGCCTATATGCTATGACGATGCTCAGGACTACCTTCTGGAGCAACGGAGCTTCCTGCCTCCTGAAGCTTCCTCAAGAGCAACGCATCCTTAGGCGATACGGTTGCTATGCTAACAGGAATCCCATCTAACCTGGGAACATGCGCAGCGCCCACACCGCATAAGACGGCCTTGCCCTTAATGCCCTTTTTCTTGGCAGCTCCAGCACCTCCTTAAGAGGAATCTCCTTCTCAAGAGCAAACGGATTCAACATATGGCGTGGCTGTGCAAAAATAGGAACCTGCAGCTGCGACTCGTCAGGCTTGAGGAAGTAGTCTGGTTGCGCTTCTGCATCCTCCAAGATATGGCGCCCCAG
Organism: Artemisia argyi; assembly: GCA_030686995.1. Taxonomy (NCBI): domain Eukaryota; kingdom Viridiplantae; phylum Streptophyta; class Magnoliopsida; order Asterales; family Asteraceae; genus Artemisia; species Artemisia argyi. Next base: position 39,126,987 of record CM060679.1, on the reverse strand, counting down.
GGTCAACCCCTCCATAATTACCTTTATGGGGTTATCCTGGTCGCGCTCCAGCTGCGCAATATGAGGAAGCTCAAGCAGCTTCATTCCCTCCATCGCCTTCATCAGCTCATCATATGCATTGGCATTGTAAGCAGGCACCTCAGCGAGCTCCACCTTCAGCAACTTAGCCTCATGAAGCTCCTCCATGGCTTGCGCCCTCCCACGCTCAAAGAAGCGCATGTCTAACCCTATCTTCCCTTCGGGGAAATCGGCAATACACGCATCGACGTCTGGGGCCTCTGGATGCACATCCAAAGGAATGAAGTAATCGGATGAGAACTAACGCACGTCATCCTCATCTATCGCAGAGCGAAACTCCTCTAATTGAGCAACCATTTTTATATTATCACAAGATCTACTAGGATGCGCACAAAGAATTACCTAATAAAACAGTTGATTTCTTTAAAAAACGCTTTGAAGAAATGAGAAATAGTGAATGTGTATTTTTACTGTATGTTTTTGGTAAAAGGGAGGCAGTGACTCTTATATAGGTCCTCAAAAACCCTAGATGAAGCCTACGTGGATCCCACTCATAAAACGTGTGGCTAGAATATGAAACGGTACATGCACTTTTTCCCGTTTTCCAAGGAACACGTGGACACATCCCCCATTTTCTGAGGCACTTGTTTGAAATATCTTGGATTAGATGCATGTTTCTTAATATTGGGCGGCAAATTTCTAAATTTGTCCCGCCATGCTTACCGCTGTTCTCACTAGTCTAGCATCCGTGTCTACGAGCCGCGCACACTAGACTGGGGGGGACATGATGACGTATAGTCTATATTTGGGCCACGAGCCCAAATGATAAACATCACTAAGGCCCAAGACCACCATGAGTGGGCTATTATAACATGGGCCGCATTGATAATGGGATTGGGCTCACGTAGACCAAAGCCCAACCAAACTACCCGGGCATAGATAAGGATCTCCTAATAACGGAATAGATATCCTTAACCCAGATAAGCACCACACGTGCGAAGAGTAAGGAGTAAGAAACCTATGAGGATTCTGCACCTATATAAGGAATGACACAATTCTCATTAAAGGTACGATTCACATACCCTAAACTCTTTACGAGAACCCTAAAACCGATTACTTACTCTCACGCCGGAGGATAATCGTGGGAGACAATCCCACGATAAGCCTAACGGTGTTTGTTTATTTTCTTAGTGCGCAGGTTTCAAGCATTAAGAAGCGAATTGGTACGAGAGCAAGAACCCAAACTAGGAACGCCCAACTTTTGTATCAACAGACTGGCTCCTCATAAAGCTACCATAGACTACCGTATCCGATATGTGATCTTTAGCAATCTACTTCACCCTACTTTTGTTATGATGGCTCTCAACCACTTAAATCTGTTAAGATTAATTCTACTATGGAAGCACAGACTCCGATTTCATTTGATTGTCAAGTTTCTCCTGAAGCCTATTAGGATCCACCCTTGGAAAGTTCTGGCATTGGAAGTACTTTGTTGTACAAAAATTTTCTGATGTTCTCTGATGAACCTCGTGGTATTCCCTCCTGATTGGGAAGTAGAGTTGGCATTGAATTGATCTGAGTTGACGAAACCTTTGTGCCATAGAAGTTGAGAGATTGAAGGATCTGAAGGAATATGATTTTGTTCACCCTAGTGTTTCTCTTCGGATGCCTCTTTTGGTTTATGAAGAAGAAAGAGGAAGTACGTGGCAGCGTATCGACTAACGTGAACTTAATCGTATCATTATTCGTAATCACTATCCATTTTCGCGTATCAATGTTTGATCTCGGTCTACCTTTGAAACTCCGTATCAGATGGCCTCATTTGGATTTGAAGGACTGAAGAAGCCAACCACAAGAACTTCTAAGAAGGAGGTTGACAAACCGAGAGTAACCTCCGTGAAGTATTCTAGTAATAGTCATGATATGGAGTTTACATTGAAGATTGGAAGACATTCTTGCGAAGACGAAGATGTTGGCGAACATAGATAGAAGGAGAATGTAATCGAGTTGGCGAATTTGGAGCTATGCTAGAAGACTGGTTGAAAACACGCAGTCTTGCTTCTCTATTCATTTTAGTTGTACTAAGATGAATTGAGAGCATAAGCAGACTTGCGGATGGAGGAATGCCCAGTGATCATGTAAGAGATTCGCGTTACTACACGATGGCTTGAGGGATCAGACTCACGTTTATAATTCCTATTCACCATATGATCAAATGGACAAACATAGACAGACTGCTCGGACTTGGAAGAAAATTTGAAATCATGTATTTGAATGAACGGATTTTGAAGTAAACATTTATGTTTGGCTGAGTTGATTTCTGTGAAAGGTGGAGTAATCAATGACGTATTTCAATTCTGCTTAACCGACTTAAGTTTCCGTTACCTTATAGTAGACCCTCTGAATGACTTATGTTATTTTTAGAATTCCGTTCTGTGTTTATTCTGCGTATGTCGAATGAATATTTTGTTATGAGAGTTTTGACGAATTGTGGAAGACCTGATGTTTTTGACAACATGCTTCATTTTGATGATATTTCTTAGGTTTCGTTACGTTTATTATAAGTTTTGTTTCTCTGACATCGTTCCGTTATTGATCTTTGACTAAGGTCAACCCTAGGGTGTAGTTGGACTGTTAGGTGGTTTGTAGAATTTTGACTCACGACTTAAGATTGAGGATGACCACCATGAGGGCATGTTATGTGATGCTAGTATTATGACACCTGGCCAACGTGATAATACTAACGTCATATAAAGTGCACTCATTGTGTTCATAGGATATCTTGAGGAGTGCCTTAGTGAAGCCTTAGATTTGTGTTATCCGTTGGCGACTATCTGCGACTAGTAAGACTTTAGGTTCTTTCGACCTATACGTTTGATCTGCCTTACCGCCGTACAATTTGATATGTTTGGATCCTCAAGATATGTTTGTTGATCTCTGTATTTTGATAAAGATCTTAGGGTTCGTTGTAGAGCTTTCTACCGTCCGATGTTATCAATCGAATTGTTTTATATTTGCATGAACGCCAGTGTTTATATTGAGGGGTAAAAATATGTTTTGCTACTTATACATTTCGCATCTGTGAAACCGTTGCATTATGAATTGTTTGAATAAGAATGAAATTATGTGGAACAGAATTTGGACTGTCATTGAGAATGCTTAGGAAGGTTATATTGGAAGCATGATGGCTTGAGAATTTGGAAGAATAACGTTTTGTGGGTTAGTACTCTATTATTGGACCATTTGTGATTCTTGTATGTTTTGGGGGAGGTTTCCGATCGTCTAACTCTACCTCCTCAATTGTCGCATGTTCATAACATCTTCTGTGTATCTCTTACGAAGGGATTTCCCTATCATCCTTTGCATGCGACACCCTATTCATTTGAAATTGACACCGCCTGATATGTTCCTTTTGTGCGCAACGGAAACCATTTTAGATCGACAAGATAAGGTCATGAGAAACCAAGTTTTCATGCTTGTTATGATTTGTTATGCCTCTGCTCCATTTTCTTTTTGATTTCGCGGACAAAATCTCTTTTTTAGAGGGGAAGAGTTGTAAAATCCTGAATTTCGAATACCTAATTTTACGTATAAATTTAAAATTTTCTAAACAACGTTACGAATAATTCAAACGCGTATACAAATTAAACTAAGTAATTAAAATCCATAAAACTTTAACGAAACATCGTTTTAGAAATCTTTAAATATTTTAAAACTCCAAAATATTTGTACGACATAAATAAAATATGAGAATTGTTTTTCCGCGAAACGAATAATTATTTTGGGCCGTTTCCTTCTTGTACACGAACTATAAACAACAAGAATCAACCCAACAATTCAGCCCAGGGTATCCTTGGCCCTTTTCTGGCCCATTTCGACCCAACACAACATCAATAAAAGGTCCGGCATTTTTTCCCCCTCTATCATACGTACGCTTCAATAAAATACAAAACAACCCTAACCCTAAAACATTATAAGCGGTATTTTTTCCTTGGATTGCTTCCTTCTGTTCGAGACCAAAGAAGAGGGTAGAGAGGATGAGTTTGTGTTTGTGATCGATTGGTTTCAAGATTTTCTCCCGTCAGCCCTAAGGTCTTTGTTGCTGTGTCGAGTTGAAGAAGCTTTTGCAGCCCTGGTTTGGTTCTTGTGTCATGTGTGGTTTTACCTCTTAATCCAGTCATAAGGTACCAATGGTCATCGTCTTTATCACATGTTAATTAGACACTACATAATGAATATGAACCCTAATACATAAAACAAGTATTGCTACTCCGTTTAATACTTATATATCATGTGCTATTCGTGTACATTTATAAGAATATAACACGTATAAAATATGAGAATACATCAGCCTATATATATATACGACTTTTACTAAATAAAACATAACAGCCATAAAAGTTATACGCCTCATATGAGTTTGTTTTGTGTATCTTTTGACAGCCCCTAATCGACCTATAACTAAACCTAAACGAGCCTAAAGTCAAGCCCTAGTATAATCATTTAATTATCTTTAATATGTGACCTAAAACCTGAAATAAAATCATAAGTAATTAAAGATGTGGCATACATAATTAATACGTTGGATTAGGTCTTGCTTTGTGTGAATAATCTGTGCAGAATTTGGATTGGATTGATGGATGTATAAACTGGTGTTTCCAAAAAGTTTTTGGGTGATTTTTGAGTCTAAACATAAGTTAAATCAATGTACTTTCTGGAAATATAAATTTCATGGTAATTGGAGGTCGGGAGGTGAGCTTTTTGATTTTTATAAGATTAAGTGTTAAAGCTGAGTAAATCGGGTTTGAAAATCAGTAGCCGTTTTTGATTTTTCATTTTCAAAACGTAATGACTTAGGAGCTCTCCTTTGATAGGAGTAATAATTGGGTTATGTGTGACTTCCTGGAATTTTTGTAAATTTTTCTGAAGAGTATGAATGGGCTAAACAAAGGCAAACTTTCTGGGTATTTGTGCAGTTATTGTTCTGGGTAGGTCTGGAAAGGTGAATTTTAAAATGGTACTTACACTTATTAATAAAATCTGACATAATTTGAGTAACTACTTAACTTATGTGGGAAACTCAGGAAAAATTGGGAGAGTCTCTGGAGTTAATTTGATATGTTTTAAAATTCGTGAGAAATTGACCTAGATTTGTAAAATAAGCCTAAAATAAGTTATGAGTATAACTATAAGTATAAATCATTAAAGACCATTTGTAACTTATGAAATAAACATATAAGTATTAAGTGATCCCTATTTTGTGTAGATCATTTGAAGAGGCGTGACGTTATTTCCTTGTGTTCATTCATTTGTTTGCTTTACTTTCATACACGTTAAGGTACAAATATTCTTACCTTTTCAGTAAAGGTTTCTCATGATCTCTTTTCTTTTGCTATCTTTCATTATTAGGGTTCCCTATGCCATTGCTATGAAACCCTTTTATTTTCTGAACCTTTTCTGTGTTAACCTTTGTTTATCTGAACCTTCTGATTTGACCTTCTGATTTGTTCTTCTGATTTGACCTTTTGATCTGGACTTATGATTTGGACCTTATGATATGAACCTCTTATATGTATTATGATCTGATTATTATGATGACTTATGATCTGTATCATTTTATGATATTTTGGTTGACCTATTCTAGTTTGACACCCGAGCCAAATTTATTTCACTAGGCATGGGGGTTCCATGTCCGTGTCAGGGATGCACCTCTGACATGACCCTAGGGCAGTAGAGTGATGTTCTGCCACGTCCCTTGGTTTGGCGGCATATGTTTATCTGTTGGGAAGGGGCGTATGGATGCATCCTAGATCAATTTCGGTTATCTGTTATTTGTTATCTGGTGAATGTGGCTGTGTGTGCAATACACGTCCTTTACATTTCTGGGAGCTAGCTACTCCACCCATATGAGGACACCCCTCATTATTGTCTGATTATCTGAGAGGTCTCCCCTCTATATGTTTATGAAGATATATGAAGTATGATTATGATATGATATCTGTTTCTGGGCTCGTGGTAGATGACTATCCTTTACACCATATTCTGTATCTGTTTCTGTTTCATATTACTTTGTTGTTATATCTGTTCACTGGGCTTTTTAAGCTCAGCCGCATTTCTTTTCCTGCGGCAGGTTTTAGTGGTAAGCCGGGTTATGAGTGAACAATACTTTTGGACTTAGAAGACTACACATCGATAGCCATTTGGATTAGAGATGACTAGAAGTGATTACATTTTCAGACTTATTATTTATTTATGCTCTCAGTTGTAACCTTGTACTTCTGATTTTACCTTTTTAACCTTTGAGATTCTTTTGTATTACTTATGTTGTATGCTTGTGTTTTGCTTTGATATGTCACCATAACGTAATACTTCTACCCTTATTGGGTTGGGGTGTTACATCTAAATTCTAATATAACTCATAGTAAATTTTTTTAATAGTTACGATAATTGCATATTTTCCATAAGGATTTCATCACCCTCATTCAGTGATTAAATTCTTAGTAACAAATATGATATTTGGTTAACAGAAAATTATGTATGACATTTTATGAGTTATTATAATTTGAAGCTAGACTAATTACCGCAAAATGTTAAAAGACAAACTAGTTGTTTTGACTATTTAAAAGGTACTACATACATTGTAGGATGGTAGACATGTTAAGGAAGAAATTGCATGCCCAATTTTTCAAGTTAATAGCATTTTGTGGATAGTCCATCATTTACATAGTAGGATACACTCTTTTGTGCATAAGTAATTGTTACGTATGGATATTCAAAGGTGTAGGAAAGTTAAAAGCACACTATTTTCTTTCACTGGATATGAAACACAATGTTTTCAAATTCAGTGGGAGTATTGTGTACCTATTACTGAATAAGGAATTATTGTAATGGTATTTAATTCAGTGGGAGTTACAAGCTTTGACATCTTGGTAGCTAAAGATAATTACTTTCCAAGTATAGACACTCATACTTATAAGGATAGTCTTATACGTTTCCTTACTAGACATTGTTGTTCTATAACTACTTGTTATGCTAAAATCTATGACACAATCATATTGATCACATAAACAAATGCATGGCGTGTTGTTTATCAACTATATGAGGTTGTTCCATGCACAAGTGGGAGAAATGTTATCTTTAATGTGTGCAAGAAACAACTCGTAAAGATATGATTTAATGAATTCTCTTGACTGAAAGGTAAGAGAATAACGTTCTTGTTGATACATAATCTGGCGCGGGCTGGATTTGACGACTCTCCCTGGGCCATTCGTCGTCTTCTCGAGCCCTGAGTAAACCTGTCAACAAAGAGAACCCGTTAGGAGTGGACCCGAGGCCGTAGCCCCGAGATCCACCTCCGACGGTAAAGTTAGTCTCCATGCGATATATCATATAAGAGTTAGGTTTAGGGTAACCTGTTGTCTAGTGAAGGGAATCCCAGCCCTATATTTATAGGGCATGGAATTAGGGTTTAGGCGTAGAGTGGGCCGCTGCCTGCCGGGCCTGGCCCATTCCTGGTCCAGTCCGGACTATACGTCCACAGTTCTAATATGAATTATACTAATCTAATTTAAGAAACACTTGGTGTTACAATTTATGTTATGTGAGAGCTTAGCTAGATTGCAACAACAAGGTGAATTTCATACTTCATTACTAGCAGATCAACTGATGTAATTGAACTATGAAAATTTTCAGTTTCTAAATTAGATACCTATTAGAACATGTGTCAATATGATATCAAGAATACTTTAATTTGTATATTTATGAATTCTTAGAATGACATAAATTAATAAAGTAATCTAATGCTACTTCAATCTGAATATTTATGTGTTCTTGGAATGACAAAAATAAATGAAGAAATAATGCTGTTTACATTATTGTGAAGTAATAGATTAACTTGAAATTACTATTGAAACCAAAAGATGGTGTTCATAATTAATTTAGTTAAACATGTTTATGTTTTACTGAAAAGATATAAACATAAAGTTTTTTAATTGTTACAAGACTTATAATAAAGTAAGATGTTATCTTGTTATTTTTTTAATTAAGACATATACATGAAGTCATTAAATTGTTAAATGACTTATAACTTATAGTGGGATTATAACAGTTTATGTTTTCTTGTAGAGACATGGACATGAAGTGACTTTGTCAAAAGTATTTATGTTATAAAGCATGTAATTGGCTTGAAAATTTTATTATACCATTATCGTGACTTAGTTGGTAAACAGACAAGTTAAAAGAAATATAGTTATCTTAAATATTGTTAGATTGTCTTACAATATTAATCTTAATGAAATGCCAAATATTTATGGTATGTTCAGCTAGGAAAATCAAACTCTAGTTATATTGTTTGATTAAAGATAACTATGACTTCTTTTCTTCCAAAAGTTATCAAGGTTAGAATATTGAGTATGGCTTGGACATACTTAATAAAACTCTAATCTAGAAGATTAATAAGACATCATCATATGATTGAATGTGATGAATCACCTTAAGTTTTTAAAATGAAGTTATGAATTTTTTAAATTACTTATGAGTAGGTTATTAACAAATAAAAGTCATGAACTGTCATTATGTTTTGTAATATCCCAAAAGAGAACATTGTATTGTTGCTTTATTTGTTAAGTATTTAAATATAGTCTTTAAATTACTAAAAGCAAGTGGGGTTTTAATCTTTAAAAGATAAAATTACAAGATACACAATCTTCTAAAATACACTAGTAAATATCATGATGAAGCTTGACATTAAAATGTTAAACCTCAAGATGATGGAATTATCATTAATAGAATAACAAAATATCTCAGATATTTGATTATTAAAACCATGTTTTGATTTCTAATTAAACTAAGATAATTTCTAAATATTCCTGAAAGCTAGTGGGAGTATTATGTTTAATTTCTTAAATCATATATGTTGTAGAACATATAAAAAGTAACATTTCATATAAGTTAAAAGTTAAGTCTTAGTTTAGAATGAAACTTTACTTGTAAGATTTAGAAATAAGACATATAACCTTGGAATGAATGTTTATTGTTGAAACATGTGCGGTAAATGAATCTAATATACCATGATATATTATTTAGAAAGTCTAAATGGATATGTATGACATGAATAAAATCTAAGTATGATTCAAAGATTTTTCATGAACATCAGGTTTTGTTGTATCATGCTTCATTACAAGATGATTTGGCAATATTAATATCTAATTAAAAGGTTATTAGATAACTTGTGTAATATTCCAAAAAGAATATGTTTGATTATAGAATCACATCCTCTGTCTAGAACAGCTTCCAAATTCTATAGATGAACAATTGGTCAATTGTTGTGCAAATTATCATAGCCAACAAACTTGAAAGTTTGAAGGGCATCAAACATTACACAATAGATATTAATGTTTATGGGAAGTTTTAATAGCATATTGTTATTTGCATATAATGAGCTAATGAAATTGAGATGACACTCAATACTAGTCATGGTAAGGATTTCATCCTTGTCCATATGTACTAGTTGTGATTACTAAGAGCATAGTTGCATTATACATTAAGAGAATAAGAATATTTTAAACTTTAAAATGTTTGGAAGTTTAATTATCATAAATTGGTGGTTAAGGATGTCACACATTTTATGAAATATTATATGGCATTATCAAAATAGTTGAGTATGCACATACAAGAACTTCACTAGTTAAATTCTTGAAATAAGTATTCTTAAAATTCCAATAGATCAAAGTTGGATGATTTATGCCTTATAAACAAGTATGAATGTCATTACTTGAGACATAATTCATCAACAAGAGTTATCATGCATTGATCTATTTAGTATTTGGATAAGGGATGTTAAACAATTATTATAATAAATTTAAATACATGGTATGTTTAATTTATAATATATTGTATCCTATATTTGTATGTTTAATCCATGAATACATGTTATTCTAAAATTGTCCGTTGTCAGTTAATAATATGGGAATATTATTAAATCAAGACAAATCTGAAGGTTGGTATAATATACTTAAAGTATATTGATGCGTAGTCATGTCATTTCAGATGATATTCAATGATACCGAATATAGGACTTATCCCAACTACATGAAGTTACTTTATGGATTTTGTTATTAAGTAAATCATGAGAAGTTATCCTTAGACTTGAGATGCAAGATAAGTGTCATGAACGTAGTACATTTTTGTGGAACAACTTAACGCTATACGTAACTGGTAGTCATAAGGGTTGTTTTCGGAAATGTTACAAAGTTTGTTGGTTTTGCTTGTAGTCAAGATTGAATTTCTTCATTCAAATTTAATTTTGGAGTTTAATACTGCTGGACCCCTCGTAGGGTTGGTAAGATGTATATGTGGCCGCACCCAAGATCTCCCCTGAATATGTTCAAAAGATTTTGTAATCTTGCTCAATCACAAACAACGAGAAACATAATGGTTAATTTAGGAATGACATTAATCCATATCCTTATTAACGTGGTATTAGAAACAAAAGGATAATAATAATGATAAATCATTAAAAGGTTTTTCCAGGAGCCTTACTCGAGATCGTACTAGAGGCATCGATGTGTTGCAAGACGCTAACCGATGTGATCACACTATTAAGATATGTCCAAGTGGGAGCTGTTAGTTTTATGAACATAAATTAATATTGGTGTGTTATGATCGAACTCGAGATCACGGGATTGCACACGTTACATATGAAGAGTAAATGAATAATTATTTATAAATGTTATATATAATTATTAATAAACACAAAACGAGTAACGACCGTTAGTATTTAATGGAAAATGGCTAACGAACGTTAGACGAAAATAAGGAAAGTTTATTATATGAATTATTCGAAGGTCAAGAAGGTTCCAAAATCCCATAGGGATCCCAAAACCGATCAGCACACAAGGGAGGGCACCTCCTTTGTGCCTTGGACTCCAAGTAATCATACACTATATAAACAAACCCAAAAGATTCATTGTTTATCATCTCTAGTACACATAATTATTGGTGTTTTATATCTCCTTCTTTTCTCTTTGCAAAATAAATCAAACACCCCTAATTCATTAAGGGTTTCAAATTTTTGGAAGCTCAAAATAGTTTTGTGTTTAAATTACTTGCATAATCTTTTACTTGAATTAGTACGTGTATACAAGAACGTGATATAACCACACTATTGGTTATATCTTGGATTGAATAACAAAAAGTTAAGGGGTTATTCTTACAATATAAACCCTAATTAGGGTTCATATGTTAAAGATTTGCTTTAATTGATTCTTGTTCGTACTAGAATCACAAAGGTACGTTTACTATTTATTATTGATTAATTAATTAAAAGTTATATGATCTTGTTATAATGCTTCCGTATGTGTCTTTGATGTTTATTATTTATATTTATGATATGTCATGTTATATAATTCAACAGGTTATTCATTTCTTAAAAAAAACTATTTGCTAGGTTTGGCATTCCTAAAGCTCTTATCAGTGATAGAGGAACCCATTTCTGCAATGCACAAATGGAAATGGTCATGAAACGATACAGGGTCTCCTACCGATTCTCCACCGCTTACCATCCTCAGACCAACGGTCAAGTGGAAAACACCAATAGAGCAATAAAGAGGATATTGGGGAAGACGGTTAATCAAAATCAGAAGGATTGGTCCTTTAAGCTTGACGAAGCTTTGTGGTCATTCCGAACTGCCTATAAGACACCTATTGGGACGACACCGTTCCGTATGATTTACAGCAAGGCATGCCACCTTCAAGTAGAACTGGAACACAAGGCGTATTAGGCACTTAAGGCTTGCAATTTAGACTATAAGGTCGCATGGACAAATAGGTTCTTGCAACTCCAGGAGCTTGATGAATTAAGACTGGAAGCTTACGAATCCTCCATCACATACAAAGAAAGGGCTAAAAGGTGGCATGACCAATGGATTAAAATCCCTAAGGAGTTCTCAGAAGGAGATAAGGTTTTACTATATAATTCTCGTTTGAGGCTATTTCTAGGTAAACTAAAATCTAGGTAGTATGGACCTTTCATTGTAAAAAGTTCCTCGAAAACCGGAGCTGTTGTATTAATAGATGGCGAGGGTAGGGAATTCACTGTAAACATATAACGCGTTAAGCATTATCAAAAAATGGTAACGAAATGATCAATAAGGAAGACATAGCCTTTGATAACGATGGAGTCACATAGTAGGGCATGACTTTAAGTCTAGCTACAAGACTCGTTAATAAAGAAAAGCGCTTCTTAGGAGGCAACCCAAGCTTTATTTGTTGTTTGTTTGTTTATTTGAGTTTATTTGCTTCCGTATGTATGTTTTGTTTTTATTGCTTATTGGTCATGTATCAAACAATTTGTGAAAATGCTTTATTTTGTTTTTAACTTCGACTTGATTACATATAAAGGTATTTTGCAAAAGATAAGTGTAAGGGAAATCTAAATTTGTCTTTAAGAACGGATTGAGCATAAATGATAACAATGAGATATAAACATACATATTAGTACTTGTTTGAGTCAAATGCTTGTATCGAGTCATAATGATTGTTTTGCAGGATTCCAGGTATTAGAACATAGGTTTTTCTAGAAATTTTCCGGAAACAAAATAGAAGAATTTTGTCAGGTCAATTCTAACGGCGTCAGGCATCACCTAACGACGTCAGGTATAATTTCCTGGAAATTTTGCAGGTTTTGTTTTTCTGCCGGAATTGTAAAGTTTCGTGAAATTTGTATTTTATAAACTCCAGGAATCTGCAAACATTCATTCCATAAGCATTATGGCTATGTTTGGCAAAAGTAGCTGTGAGCTGTGAGCAGTAGCCATAGCTCACTGCTCTCCGCTCACAGCTTCATAAAGAAGCATTGGAAAAATGAGCTTTCCTAAAAAATATTAAAGTTCACAGCTCTCATACCAAACGAACACTAAAAATCAAAAAGCTCATTGCTCAGCGCTCATTACCCCAAAAAGCTCCAAAAAGCTTTGTGCCAAACATAGCCTATATCTTTACTTGCTTTCTAGGATTTAATTTTATGTAGATTTACCACCGATTTTACGCGAGGTTTTCTTGTTTGTTTTCTCTGCTAATTAACAGGTTATATTGGACAAGAAGATATACATGGATAATCAAGCTTTTGGCGCTGCTTTAATCTTGAAGTTTTCACATTTTCTTGGAGGATGATTTAACCATGTTACTACATCATCCACATCGAACGAATTAGGGGAGTATTTGTTTCGTTCTTTCATTTTCCTTACTTTTACCTTCTTTCAATTGAACATTGGGGACAATGTTCAGCTTAAGTATAAGGGTGGTAAATGAAGATTCCTTAGAGATTACAATTGCACTTGATTTTTGTCTTGTCCAATAGTAGATGTGTAATAAAACTGAGAGAAACACTTGTTAGGGTAATTTTAGCACCAAATTTAAATTTTTTTGCGACATGTAGGAGTGAAACTTTAGTCTTAATAAGCGTCTCATTGATAGGAGTTATATGACTAGCACAAGAAAAACCGTACCACTCAAAACTTTCCACCCCAAATATGTGAGGTTCACCCCTAGATTTGATAGGAAAAGCCTTATTGCTTATGCATGTACAGGTAGCATTTGGATTCTTGAACTTGCGTTAGTGATTCATTCCGAGACCACATGTAAGACTACATTCGTGTAGTTGGAATTACTACATGATAAGAGGCATAGGATAACCCATGTTTTTAAGCCTATTTCTTTTTATAATTATATTGACTTCATTGGTCAAGTAATTTTCCCAAACCTTTGCGATGTACTCATATTTAGTACACGATACCCCTAGTACACCCCTCAGAGCCTATCTTTTTCGTTTCTAACTTTAAGCATTTTACTTCAAGGAAGAATTTGTTTACAATCCACCCCCAAATGTACACCCAAATCGCTTTAGCCTTCCTTGTATGCACTCATCTTTAGCGCATTATTGTTACAACATTTGTTTTTAACCCTTTGTTAATTGTCTAATTGATTACATGGTTGCTAAGTCGAGTCATATCTTGTACATATTGTTTTGGGACGATTGGGACTCATGGGTAAAGTACTATTGTTATGGAGCAATGGAGAAGAACATCATTTATTACCCCCATATGTTCATTAATATTTTAAAGTACAAGTGTTTTGATTATCTTAATTCGAGTCATTAGATTAGTTACATGTAAAATATGTAAACATTCATGTGTAAGGGGAGAACCGAGCCACCTTTATGTATTATTTTTTATGGTAGGGCAAGAGTGTATGCAACAAAAAAAAAAAAAAAAAAAAAAAAAAAAAAAAAAAAAAAAAAAAATCATGAAAAATGAAAAAAAATAGAAAAAGAAAAAGAGGAAAAAAACATACGGACTACCATCCCGCTTCCTTTTGTTTTTATTTGAGTTTATGTTATTTTATTATTAGCCTAAGTAGAGTCGAGTCTTGGCTTAGCAACGCTGCATTGTACATGTAATTAACTAAGATAATTAACTTGCCACCAGTAAAATATCCCTTTATCCAACAAATCGTGTTTTCCATATCCCTACACCTAACATTATAACCCTTAAAAAAGACCTCTTTGATAGTTTTCCTAGGTGCTTACGCCAAGTGGTGGAGGTTTTTTATCCTTTCCCAAGCCTATGGTAATCTATTTGCTATGACAGGTAGTGAGTGATATTTTTCCATTTCCATTAGTTATATTTTAGTTTATGACACCCGAGAGATGAGAGTATCCAAACACTATTTGTGAGGTGCTAGTATATAAACTCCGTGCTTGTTTTTGATTTAGGTGGAATGATCATGTATTGTAATTACTTTTATATTAATGTTAAATGACCCCTAGCTTGTATTTTGATTAGAATAAAAGCTCATTTGCTTGAGGACAAGCAAATCTCAAGTGTAAGGTATTTGATGAAGCAAAATTTGTTACGCTTTTAAGGGGTCATTTAAGCCTTAAGTCGTGATAATATGATCAATTATTACCTTAAATCGTTCCTTTTATCATTTTAGGTACTTTTGAAGAGAATTCTGGAAAAGGAAGCATTTTGAACATTTTTGGAGCAAAAAGTGAAGAAAACGACAAAGTTAAGAATCCATGATGGAATTTACACTTGATGGCGTCAGGAAGATCAAGGGGACGGCGTCAACCTTTGTGACAAGAGGTGGATATCACTTTTACACTTGACGCGCCAGAAGACAATTTGGGTATTTACACGTGACGGCGTCACCCTTTACCAGAAGTAGGCCGTCACGTGTATTCTCTAAAGCGTGACGGCCCAGAACTCTTATAAAGTAACGGTGTCAAGAAGTTGGATTGGGCGACAAGAAACCCTAGCCACGGCGAGATGATGGCATCAACCATCAAAAGGTGACACCGTCAATCTTGTAAATCTATATATGGTTTTTGATTTTTCATTCATTAGTGTGTAACTTTGGAGAGGAACTTTTTGGTTGAACACACACACAAACCCTAGTACAAATTTCAAAGGTTTTTAAGGGTTTCATACCTTTGTCTCTTCCATGTTCAATTAAAGATAAGTAATCCATCAATCATTCAATATGTCTATGTATTGTTTGATTCTATCTTACGCATCTCTTTCTTTTAACATGCTAGGCTAGGTTTATTTGTGTTTGCTTAGATGTAATGAAACCTAGTTAATGATTATTGATGGATGGTTTGTTATTACTTGTTGTTGGGTGATTGATAATCGATGTTAGGCTTAAGAAAACTGGCTAATCTTCTATACGGTAACTTGCTTGAACGTCTTAAGAAACATGAATCGGATGTGTACTACGATTTTAATGGTTGTATTTAATGCATAAGTAACTATTAAGGAGGCCATGGTAAGGATACTTAACGTGTCGCCATAGGAAGAGATAGAAGCTTATAGAGTTGGGGAAGATCGTACACGGCTCCACAAATGGTATTCAGGAATGCAACCCGTCACCCACGTAATTGTAACAAGCTTATCAATAAATAAACGATAAGTAGGGAGTAATGAAATCTAAGTAAACACCTTTTCTCCATATATAGTTTTCACATTTTATTTTATTGTCATTTTATTTTTATTGTATTAGTAGTTAATTGGGTTAGTTAACTAGCAACTAATTCCGCCCACTCTTTCAAATACCTAAGATTTTACTTGCTTTTCATAAATTATAAAAATACAAAAAGAATCATCCGTCACCTCTAGACCTAGTTAGATTAATTTCAATCCTAGCGAACACTATTCCCTGTGGAGAATGATCAATCCCCCGGTACTTTCCACTTCACTATGCTACATCGGTCAGGTACACTGCCTGGTGGGGATTGTAAGCTTATCAAGATCCCTTGAGAAGTAAAACTTTCATGTAGACCACAATCCGCACATCAGCTAGCATGAAAACCTTAAATGTGAGGACGCTTTTAATAGCATTCATCTTTAATGCTTGAGTGTACCGGTTATGTATTAGGTTCTAGAACTTGCTTAGTTGATGCATTCCGAGACCGCTAGTGAGATCACATTCGTGTGATTAGGTTTTTAAGTGATAAGAGGCACTAGGATTAACCCTATTTTTATCTCACATTTGTTATAATTACACTGACTTCATTGGTTAAGTAATTACCCCTACCCCTTTATTGTACTCATCTTTAGTACAACATACCCCTAGTGTAACACCCCCATTTTCACAGACCGCATCGGATGTTAGGTCTGGCGTATTACCTCATGGAATCATAGTCACAATAATAGAAAATGATGGATCTATACACCTTGAACTGTGTTAGATTGATACTTTGAGTTATATCACTAAGTATGCGGAATTTACTTAGTAACACTTAGAAGTTTGATTGTGAATGAAACAGTTGTTTATGAATGAGAACAATATATGTAACAAACGATTAGCTCCAATATTATTAATGATAATAATACGAGTGATCTTTGTATCACTAGGGTTACACCTAGAAGCTCTAGAAAACGTATATCTAACCTTTAACATAGGATCTCCTTTTATAGCACAAGGAGTCCTCTTCTACAAGATAAGTATAATGCTAATAGAATAAGATATACACAAGATCTATTCTATATTTATCTAAACACGTTTCCTAACAGTTATCTAAACAGTAGTGGTAATATATGTTCTTGCAATGGTAATGAGTTTCCACTGCAAGTACATTCTTCAGCAGTTGTAATGTCTTCACTAGCTGTGGTAACTGTTAGTATAATTCCCAACAATCCTCCACTAAACTTATGATTAATAAATAAATCAATAAGTTTCTTCAAGTAATCAGCAAACATGAGGATATGGGAATTCTTCCAAACACTTATCTTCTTCTTCTCAATTCCTTATCAGCTCTCACACTTTGATCATAAATCCTTTGCAGAAAATCTTCTATAACTTCACTTCTTTCCCAACACCTGAGCTTCACTGACATCATCACAGTCAATACTCCAGCTCTTAATGGATATTCTTTCTCTCCAAGCATAAACACATCAACTCCATCTTGAGTAGAAAGATGATGTACAACACTTGAGTCATAAAACTTCCACAAAATATTCATGTTGTAAGCTTCAAATCTCCAATATCTGTCACTTGGGTCAGGTTCATATAATCTTCTGAAGTGAACCCATAACTCCTTAGCCTTGACATCAATAAGTTCATCCTTCTTGAACTGATCTTGAACAATCCTCCACAAAGTATCCAAGTCTTCTCTATCACAAGATCTAACAATGTCTTCAAAATCTCTGCAAATACTTGTGACACTTCTAGTTCTGAGGATCTTCCAAGCAACTCCAAAATCATCAGAATAGATTTCCCAACCAACTACTGGATATTTTGTTTGTAGAGGTTCAATATTAAGTACATCAGTCTCTATAAACATCATGTTTGTAACTTGTTCTTCTGTCAACTTTCTAGGACCCTCTTCTGCTTGAGATGACTCCTAAGTCTTCAATTTCTTTGCATCTTCTGATCCAAGACTCACTCCAGACCTTTTTGTCTTCATTACTACAGGTTCTTGATCCATTGGAATAAAATTACTATCTTGTCTTTTAATCCTGTAGTAAATACCTTCAATTTGATCATGTGACATTCCTTTGAACTGAGCCATCTTCATATTGCCAACATGACAGCAAAAAGTCTTCATCTCAGCAATGATCTGTGCCTTTGTAAGTTTCCTTGGCTTCTTTTGACCTTTTCTTACATCCCCAATGATATCGTCAAGAGCCTGCTGATTCTTCATTTGAATAAAATCTTTTAGTTGAGCAGACCTTTGTTCTTCATTCAAGGTTGTATTTGCAATAAGTTCAATAGCCTTCTTTCTGATTATTGGATCATTATTAATCATGTAGTCAATCTCTTCCTCTGTAGGCACATAAGTGAACATTGGAGGTTTCTCATGTATGACAGTTGGTGGAACAACTGAAAGTGGTTCTGTCATTACTGCTTCAAGTTTATCCAACCTATTTGCTTCCATAAAACTAGCAACTTCATCTTCCTCTAGCTTTCTCTTCTTCTCATTCTCTGCTGCAGCTAATTGCTCTGCCAATCTTGCATAAAAATCAATCTGAGCTTGATATTGCTTAGAAATCTTTGTTGTTTGCTCTTGTTCTGAACCAGTCACAATAGCCTTTCCTTTGACTGTTCTTATTATGGCAGCTTCTTCCTCTGCAGTGGTAACATTTTGGCTATCAGTGGGAATGTTTTCACTTGCAGTGGAAATATTTTGATCAGTGAGAACTTGTTCTTCATCAGTGGAAATTGGTTTAGCAGTTCCAACTGCATCATCAATATTAAAATTGGCATTAGCATCCATATCATAATCTTCCCCAAAGTCTAACTTCCTCCCCCTAAACTCTGCATCTAATTTCCTCCCTTGTTTGGAAGAATCTCCCAAATCTCTACTAGAACCTGCAGAAAACTCATCTTGAGGTGAAGATGATGAAGAGAACACAACTTTGGCAGATCTTTTCTTCTTGAGACTCTAAACTTCATTCTACAATCTTTGAATCTCTGCCTTCAGTTGATTCAACTCTGTGGCATGTTGCACTTTGGTCTGTGCCAGATCTTTCTCCAGAGCTTGAACCTGCTTGACTAATTTTGTACAAATGTCCATCAATTTAGGTAGTTGCACACTGCCCTCAACACTTCCAACTGTGTTACCTGTTGGGAGAGGTGAATCATGGGGCATTGATTCAGGCTCTTCCCTAGTTGGACTAGGATTAAGCCTTGAACCACCACTGCTTGTTCCTAAACCAAAAGGTTCAGCAACATGCAATGTTGAGATGAGAGAAGTTGGCTATTTATCCCTTCTCTCATAAGTGTGAGTGACTGCAGGGGTATGGTGAATTGGTGGAACAACAATATTGGGTGTGTTATGGGATACAACTGGGATAGTTACATCTTCACCCTGTACCTGTGAAATTTTAGCAAGCATTTGAGGAAAAAGTGGATGAACCTTCCCATTCCAAAGATCTGAAGCCTTACTCATGTTTTGAAAAACTTTTGGCTTAAGACAGGAAGGTTCATAAATTCTATTGTGAGGTTGCAGCTGAAATTCATTTAACACTGCTTGCACAAACCTTGGATAGATCAAAAATTTATATGGACTCTTTACATTGCCTTTCATATTATTGAAAATAAACTTTGAAAAATTGAAAGTCCTATCAGTTGCCAAATAAACCAAAGGATAAGCCATGGTTGATGCAAATTGTTCATAAGATGTTTTCTTAGGACTTAGGCAATGTAAAAGAGTGTGAATGAAAAATCTCCAATGGGGACAAAAACATCCTTTTCTGAAAGTTACTTTTTGTTCAGATGTATCATACCCCATTAAAGCAATATTTTCAAAAATATCTGAATTGGGTAATGTGATGATACCATTGAGATCATCCAATTGGAGAATTCTCCTCAAGGATGACTCAGTAACATCAATGGTTACCCCATCCACTGTGGCTCTTAAAGCTTCCACAGATTCATGTGTGTCTCCCTGTTCAAGAGTTATGGACTCCACAGTGTTCCAGAACTGTTTGATATGAGAGACATAGATTGTGGGATTAATGGTTAAAGCATACCTTATATGAGTTGTATTTAGAAAATCCACAATCTGATGAAAAACAGGGCCACTATTCTCGTTTGACTTTTGTAGATAGGCCACTTGGTTGTGCTCCTCGACAAATTTTAGAATTGCCATAATATTTGTGAAAAGAGAATAAAAGTGTTAGTAATCAAGATAAAAATCAAGCCGTATGATGATCAATTTATACTAATAGGGTTTGAGGAGGTTGCGCAATGTGAATTATCTTTAGAAAGAATTATCTTTGGAAAAGAATAAATTATAATAGGTAAGAAGATAATTCACAAAAGATTTACCATATTAATAAGGAAAGACGGTTATATTTACAACGGCTAGTAAAAAATAGATTACTGACACAACAGTTGTAACGGCTAGTTCATCAGTGGAAAAATTACTCTTGCAGTGGTAACTAATGAACTAGCAGTGGTAAAATTTTCACAACATATCAAAGAGCAGTGGTAAGTAAAACATAAAAATTAGCTGCTCTTATCATAGTTTTTAGCAAACTACCAGCTATCAACGGATTTGATATGTCTTTACCATGAGCCGTTTGCTCGGGACTAGCCAACTCTTGATCACTTGGAGTATGGTGAGTTGATAACCATATAGTTTTTGGTAAACTATCAACCATAAACGGATTTGGTAAGTCTGTAACAGGAGCCGTTTGCTCTGGACTAGTTGATTCTTATGTGGATTAGACATGGTGAATCAATAACCATTTGTTGTGTGTCTATGATACACACCTTATAACTCCAATGAATCCAATAATATGGGTTGTATGCTGCAGAACAAAGTAATACTCAACTTAACCCATAAAAATTTAACCCAAAGTAACTTTTTAACCAAGTTACTATTCACAAAAATATCTTCCAAAAGTCAACCCGATAATAACCAAATTTACTCCTCCAACCTACCAAAACAGGTAAGAGTAAATATTCTTCATTAATTAGAATTCGGCCTTGACTTTGCTTATAAAAGGGGGCTCAAAAACCTTTATCTTTCATCAACACACATCATCAATAACACAAACCCTACTTCAACACAATGAGCTGGTTCCCACTTATATACATATCCTCAGATGATTCATCTGATGAAGAGATCAGCTATTGGACAAACTCAGAGGAACCTTCTACAGGGTGGAGAGATTACTTTCCTCCAAGTGCTACCACATCCACATTATCCAACATGAAATCCAAAAAGGCTGAAGCTTCACCTGCTCCATCCTTGGAGTTCTATTCCAGTTCTTCCTCTGATGATGATGATGATCCAACCTTCAATCTTTCCAAAGAACTTGCAAAGGCCCTCACCACAACATTGAAGTCTGCCATAAGCAACATGAAGTGGCCTGCTGTTGAGAAGCCTACACAAGCACCAAGACCTCCCAAGCAAGTTCTGGGACTTGCTTGTCCAAGGAAGCAACTTTCTTTTGATGACAAGAGAAAGAAAGCTTCCAAAGGCAAGCATGATTATGAGGGAAAGGGAAAGAAGCCTATGGAGTAGGTATGCTGAAGGTTTTGATGTTAGGTGGTTGGTTTATGTTTTGAGATGTTTTCTGGTGATTTTGTAATCTAAATGGTTGTTATGTACTTTCTTTGATATCAATAAAAGTACTTTTTCCTTTTTCTTTTATCACCAATCTTTCCACTGTTGTATGACTTTTTTCACTGTTCTTAAATTTCTCTGCATACAAGTTAGTAGAAAACCATACATACATATACAAACAATATTAGTACCTAAAAACTATCCTGCAACACTGAAAAGTATTAGACATCAAAGATTTATGGATTTAGCATTCCAATACATGTTACCAAGTATTGAAACCTACCCACATCAAGCCCTTTTGTTAATAAATCAGCATAATTGTCATCAGTATAGATTTTGACAACATTAATAAGCTTTTTCTCAAAACAATCTCTAATAAAATGATGTCTAATTTCAATATGTTTAGTTTTAGTGTGTTGCACAGGATTTTTAATAATGCATATCGTACCACTATTGTCTATATAGATAATGGTGTTCATGAAATTGTACCCATAATCCAATAATTGATTCTGTAGCCATAAGATCTGAGCACAACAACTAGCAGCTGCTACATATTCTGCTTCAGTGGTTGAAGTAGCAACCATAGTTTGCTTCTTGCACTGCCATGACACCAATCTACATCCAAGAAATTGACATCCACCTGTGGTTGACCTTCTATCCAAACTTGCACCAGCATAGTCACTATCTGAGTATGTAACCAATTCCATAGGTGATTCTCTTGGATACCATAATCCTAAATTAGGATATGTCTTCAAGTACCTAAAAATCTTCTCCACTGCTGTCATATGTGATGTCTTAGGAGTCACTTGAAATCTTGCACAAGCACATACAACAAACATAATGTCTGGCCTTGATGAAGTAAGATACATCAAAGAACTAATCATAGACCTGTAAGTGTGCACATCAACATTAGCACCATTAGCATTCTTCAATAATAGATTAGTGGTCTTGTCAGCAGGGGTATTTGAAGGTTTTGCATCAGTAAACTTGAACTTCCTAATAATCTCAGTCACATATTTGTCTTGACTGATAAAGATGCCTTCTTTTCTCTGTTGTACTTGCAGCCCCAAAAAGAATGTAAGTTCTCCCATAGAACTCATTTGAAATTCATCTTTCATCAGCTTTTCAAACTCTTTGCACATCTCTTGTCTAGTAGACCCAAAGATAATATCATCAACATATACTTGAACAAGTAGAATATCACCCTTGTCTTTCTTGATGAACAAAGTTTGATCAATCTTGCCTCTATGAAACCCATTATTTAACAAATAAGTAGCTAAGGTTTCATACCACTTCCTTGGAGCCTGATGTAAGCCATAAAGAGCCTTAACCACTTTATACACTTTATTTGGATGTTGAGGATCTTCAAAGCCTGGAGGTTGAGAGACATAGACCTCCTCATCAATTGTACCATACAGGAAGGCACTCTTAACATCCATTTGATAGACAGTAAAGCCCATAAATGATGCATAGGCTAGAAACAATCTAATAGCCTCAATCCTTGCAACAGGAGCAAAAACTTCTTCATAGTCAATACCCTCCTCTTGAGTGTATCCTTGAGCAACCAATCTAGCTTTGTTCCTGATTACAATACCTCTTTCATCTTTCTTGTTTCTGAAAACCCATTTAGTACCAATGACCTTCATACCATCAGGTAAGTCACAAAGAATCCAAACTTTTTGAAGTTTAAACTGCAACAACTCCTCTTGCATTGCTTCAACCCAGCCAGATTCTTCTAGAGCCATATAAACATTCTTAGGCTCCACTTGTGAGAGAAAACAGAAAAACAAACACTCATTCTTCCTCCTATGCTTCTTGGACTCATAAACTTCACTAATGAACCCATGAATATCATCTTTCTTTATCTGTCTTCTAGTCTTCACACCTGATTGAAGTTCACCAATAACATTATCAAGTGGATGCACTTTGTGAATTGAAGTATGTGATGTGCTAGGAATATCATATGTTGTAGGCATGTTTGAGATCTCTACATCATCACTTGGTGATTCCTGAGATGTATGTTCCACATTTGGGCTGTCAGTGGAAACTTCTGGTGTAGCTGATGAGTGTGTAAATACTCATCATTTTATACCCATCTTGATGCATAAAAATGACCAAATAGACCCAAATACACTGCAGATATCCTTGGTTTGCGTTTTTATGTGTTTCAGGTACAAAGGATTGAATTCTGGGCAAAAACATGCAATTTTGAGTGAAAGCATACCGTTTTGCGCGACTCGGCAACAAGCGGTACATAATGTGATATTAAATATGGAGTCAAGGCTAGCCCCGGATAGAGTTTTGGAAAAAGAATGGAGAAATGACAAAACTGAGCACGAAAGTTTGAGTCTATCGATAATTTTATTTGGAGCATCAAAGTAAAAGATAGAATTTGAAAGATTAAACGAAGCCCGAAGATAATCTAGTGAAAGCCTAAAACTGCAGCCCAAGCTACATATGACGAACCGGCCCAATTTATTATTTACACATATGAAAGTTAGCAACAACAAGGGTGACATTGCAACATTTCTATCCACATTTTTCTTGGCTTACTCCATACGCTAAAAAAAAAGAGGACAGTATAAATAATGGAGGGGATGGCAACAGGGGGTCGGTTCCCATTTTATCACAAAAATTCTCTTAATATCTTTTATTTTGTTGTCATGTTTAATTAGTTACTGTCTTAATTTAATGTCTTAATTTCTCATAATATCTTTTATTTGGTTGTAAGTATTTTGTCAATATTTTAATCTTAAAATTTATCATCAACAATTTTTACTCTTTAAGTCGTGCGCTTTTTTTTTTTTTTTTTTTTTTTTTTTTTTTTTCTGTTTACAAATAGATGAACACAAACCACAAAAATATATAGTTTAGTTGATGATGGTTAGATGGTGATGTTGAAGTAATAAAGAGGAGATCATTAGATTAGTGTAGGAGAAGAACAGGAGTTTTAGCCACACCCCAGGGGTCGGTTCACATGGTTATAACCACAACCGTCATTTTAATTTATTTCTTAATTATTATATCATTCTCTGTTTGCTTTTACTTTGTAGCTAGCTTGTATTATCGATTCAGTTTTTTTTTTTAATGTTATCTCATACGAATTCACTGTTATTTCAATAGAAGTTTGTGTGTCAATTCATTTTTATTGTTTTAAAATCCAAGGGGTGAATGAATCTAGTACTTTGTCTTAAAATCTTTGTCTATGTTTTATTAATCAAGTTTTAGTCATTGAAAATTTAAAAAGAAAATCATTTTTTTAAGTCTTTAAAATCTTGTTTCAAATTTAGTAAGTAGTACATATTTTACCGTAGTTGGTTAACGAGTAATTAGCGCGGTCAATCATAGAGTTTAAGGCGACCGGTTTTGAAGCATATGGAGTGGGTCTCATCTCGCTAATTTTACATTTCTCATCTCATTTGGTTATTTCTAACCCTTTTATCATTTTTATTTTTAGTATGTTAACTGTTATTGCCATGTGTTTATTGCCATGCTTAGTTTAGTTTTTATTGTTGCTTTATTTATTGCTTGTAATTTTGTTTTGATTATGTGCGAGTAGTTTATATATGTTAGTTTAGAAATATGCTTATGTTTGTTAGGTTTGTTAGCTTAATAGATATGCTTAGTGAGTAGACCTTTTGTATATACTTGTTGAGTAGATTATTCCGTGAAGTAAGTGTGGTTTTATAAAAGTTAGAAAATATATTGGTTAGTAATTTTAAGTTACTTAGATTAAAATTTTGATTATTTGAGCGGGCAAAAGCGGTGAAAATAATTGGGTTTTAATTTAGATATTGATATCTTTTTGTGAAAAATTATTTTCAAAAGAAACCAACGTTGTGAGGAAATAATTAGTTGTAAGAGATATTAATTCATCAATAAATGACTTAATTGAAATAATAAACCACACTTAAGGATCGTGATAATTTGCTTAACAAGTATAACTTTTTATCAAATATTTCTTAGTTGCTTGCTTAACATAATTTAGTTTGTTATTTTTAGTTGTTTTCTTTTATCGTTAACTTTATATTATTTACTTACTATTAGTGTTATTATTATCTTTACTGTAATCATTTAGTTTTAGGCCCGTTTTAAGTTTAGATTGAGTTTTATGTTATTTGTGCTGTCCGTTATTGTTTTATATGTTTTATTGTTGCTTACTAGTGTAAAATTACTTTTCGTAAGATTATAAATATCATCAAAACCCTTTCCTGTCCAAATTCACCCGATCACAAGCCCGTTTTAATACCTTTGCACGCCTCGCTGGGACATAACGACCCGGGGAAACCCTATTCTTCACCGGTTATCTTGCACTTTCTCCTGGGTTGATCTATTGACCGCACCCGGATGACTGGCTAGTTTAGGAGGAGTCAAAATTTTCCACCGTTGCCGGGGAAGTTGTGCGCGTTATTCTAAATGGTTTTGCGTATTGGTGAACCTGGATATACATCCATTGTTTATTTACCACAATTGTTCATATTATCTTCTTATTTTCATATAAAAACAAAACAGTTCACGAAAACATTTTAAAATCAGTTTTCAACGAACACAAAAAACCCAAAAATATTTTCTTTCTTATTTGTATATAAAATGTCTTTCCAAAAATCCAAAAATATTCATCTTTTCCCTCCTACCTTTTTTATTCTTCATTCCTTACCCTCCCAAACCTTTTGATTCTTTCAATGTCTCATCCACACATTCTAACTTGTCAATGGTGTGGTAATCCTCATAATGGTGGTAATTGCCCCAGTTGTGGCATGGTAGAGTCAGGAAACGGGTCTATCTATAACCAAGATCCCTATTCCTACCATGACACGACTGATTTATTCCATCAGCTACCACACCATGAGACTCAGCAGTTTTACTATTGTGAGTACTGTGGTGGTTCACACTACAGTTCTGATTGTCAATCGGGAAACACGCTTGTCTATGAGCAGTTTCCTGATAACGATTATGACTCTTGCACATACGACTCACAGCCACCTTAGTTTTACTGTTGTGATTACTGTGGAGGTCCACACTTCAGCTCCGATTATCAAACAAGGAATCCATTTCCTTGTAACAATTTTGACACATCTTATTATGACGAACCTTCACCTCAGCCAATTCCTCAAAGTCTTCTCCTTGATCTTTTGGATTTAGTGAAAGACTTGAAAGGAATAACACACATCCCAGATAATCCAAAACAAAAATTGATGGAAGAATTGTTAGCTGAAGAACGGGGCTGCTAAAATAAATTCTCAAGATGCCTATGAAAAATCTATTAGGGAATCAATTGAAAAAGAAAGAGCAGCCAGATCTAGCTCTCGATTTCGTTTCATTCCTGATGACAGTGATGATGAAGATACACTTGATATTCTTCAATTTTATAAAGATTCATCAGATGAAATTCCATCAGTTGAGATTCCATCTCAACCTACTGTTATCACACCCGAGGTTCTCACTCACTCTCTGAGCATGGGGGACGAGCATCTTGACACTGTTCCTGAAAAGGAATCGGACGAATTCATAAAGTCTAGTGTTGAGAACCTTGTTCCAATCCCAAGAGAGTCATAGGGAATTCTTGATCATATGTGTGATATCCCTCCTCCTCTTGTCTTCCCGACTGATCATGTTGAGATGTTCTCCGATTCTACTGATGACGATTCGTTATCTTGTGGAGACATCGTTTTTATAGAAGAATTACCTTCTGAGCTAGTTAGCTTAGAAGAAGAGAATGATGAGATTGACATTGAAATCAAGGATGAAGCACTTCGTGCAACATTATTGAATGTCGATCTCCTCATTTCTAAAATTGAGGCTTTCAAAGAGAAACCTATTTCATCTCCTATCCCCATTAAGGATAGTGACATTTTCTCTGATGATCCTATTCCGGAGTTTGAAGCCTTTACTTTTGATCATATGGGAGAGAAGATTAGTGGCAGTACCACTTCTCATTTTCAAATTTCTCTCCCCGAGTATGATTCATTCACCTTCGAGGAGTTCTCCGGTGAACTCACTCATATCATATCTCCACCGGAGTATGATAACTTTTACTTTGATCTAGACAAAGATGATCTTTGTGTTCCGGAGGGAAATATTCTCAACCTTGAGAATTTGATTGATATCAAAATCCCAACCCTCCCACCCATAATATGTCTAGATCATACGAGCTTAAATGATGAGATTCATGATACACTAATTATTGATTCTCTTTCTGATGATGATGAGTCAATCTTGATTGTCATCAAGATCTTTCTTCCATTCTTCACCTATCGGGTGACTTCTCCTGTTCTTCACTCCTTCGGGAATGAAGACATTATCTTTGACCCTGGCATCACCGCTTATAGTTTATACTATCTTAAGCCAGGTTCTGTATATCTCATCGGTGTGGAACTTTCACGTGCTTCAAATATTTGTCCAAACATCTTGAATGAAAGTCCGATGGAGATTATTTCTTCCACATCATGCTTCCCCAAGAACAAATGAATTCGGGGTCGAGTCAAGCTAGCGACTCGGTAAACAAAAATATTAGCATCACATGGGTTTTCACCCATGCTATCTATGTTCTTTCTTATTTCTAACACTAAGTGTGGGGTAGTTTCCTCTGCTTTTGTTTGCCATGTTTTGTTTGCTCATGTTTGCAGGTACCTTTTGGATCGTGATGATTGGCGCGCCTGTTTTCAATCCAGCCGGTCAATATCCTATCCTTTTGCTAACGTTTATTTCAAGGATATCTTTTTAATCCTTTTTTTGTGAAAACCAGATTTCCGTTTCACACTTAGACATTAATATTGCCTTTTTCCGTTCAAAGAGTCGGCATAATAGCCGGGACTTTGAATATTGAGGACAATATTCAATTCTAAGTTTGGGGGGAATTCTGTCGAATTTGTCACATATATTGTACCTGTTAGTGCCCTAGTACCCCCGTTTTTGGCAAAATTTTAAAATTTTTTGATAAAAAGAAAAGTGCTTTACACACAAAAATAGAATAAAAGATGTGGTTTAGTCTTGATTAGGTTAGAACAAGGGGAATCCTGACTCTGCCAGAGTGTTTATCTGGCTGCTTCCTTAACTTTTTAGACTAAATTCTTAACGAATTATGCAAATGAAAATGCTAAGCATAGAGTAGTTGGTTCTCTTTAGAGCTTATATAAGTAATCTGTGGCTTTTTCTCCCAGTAGCTCCTAATCGGATCTAAATACGTGCTGTTTTCAAACTTTTGACCGTTAAAAGCTTTTGTTATATAAAAAAGTTTTTATGCAAGGTTAATATAGAGTACTAGTTCAAATTTTTATTTAAATTTTGGAACAAGCAACTTCCTTAAAAATCTGAATAAGATTGCAAAGTGAAGTAATGTAAAATTGCTGAATGATGCAAAATTTTGAGTATGATATGAAAAGTGAAAAGAAAAAAAAAAGAGAAAAAAAAATGAATAAGAAAAAAAAAATGATGATGAAAAAAAAATGAAAAGAAAAGAAAAAAATTGAAAAAATGAGAAAATGAAAAGAAAAGAAAAAAATTGAAAAAATGAGAAAATGAAAAAAAAAAAAAAAAAAAAAAAAAAAAAAAAGATGTGTTGAATAGAATTAGAATAAATAAATAGAAGTTGCTTGTTCTCAAATTTAAATAGAAAATTGAGCTAGTATTCATTGATTTTGTGTAACGACTAAGCGGGAATTTAGAGATTGTTGAAGTCAAAGACCCCGAAAGCTCCGATACTATTCTCGAGGGTGTAAAAACCTAGCCTCCTAAGCCTCGGCTAAAAGGACAAGCTGAGAAGAAAGTCGCAACATGGAGTGATCTCACCTTTGAATCTTTAATCTCTAAATAATCGTTTGTTGTTATCTATTTAAGTTTTGATTTTAATGTGTCGGGGATATCAAAAATCTTTGAATCGAAATCCCTCCATTTCCGGTACTATTCTCTGTGGGGTGTTAAAAGCCTGGTCACCTAAACCAACTGGTTGGGATGTGCCGAGAAGAAAGCCGCTACATGGAAAAGGCTCTTTTTGACTCTTAAATTTCTGAGGTTCCCGGTGAGTTAGGATTGGGCTTAAATAAATGACAACCATAATGAGCTCCGATTTTTGGTGGTCAAACTTTTGAAAATAAGCACACACACCTAAACTTTATAAATTGCGGGAGTAAAAAGTTAAGTCTCGACTTACACAGATTATTAATATAAGTAGTGTTAGCATTTTTACGAAAACATTTGCGCAAGGGTTTTTGAACTTAGTTGGAAGTATAAAAAAGAGGATGACGATTATTATTCCCTGGAGGCACTCAGTTTGTGTGAATCCCGTTCCATAATACAGTTTTTGGAAAATCAAGCATTTTGTTTACTTTCGTGTTTGTTTAAATGTCTCGCATTAAATAAAAAGTCAAAATGGGGTATACTTAATATTCTTTTGACCTTTCATTACTTCATATGATTGGATTGCTAGGGACTAGCAATAATTTAGTATGGGGGATTGATGAGTGTGAAAATACTCATCATTTATACCCATCTTGATGCATAAAAATGACCAAATTATCCCAAATACACTGCAGATATCCTTGGTTTACGTTTTTATGTGTTTCAGGTACAAAGGATTGAATTCTGGGCGAAAACATGCAATTTTGAGCGAAAGCATGCAGTTTTGCGCGACTCGGCAACAAGCGGTACATAATGTGATATTAAAGATGGAGTCAAGGCTAGCCCCGGATAGAGTTTTGGAAAAAGAATGGAAAAATGACAAAACTGAGCACGAAAGTTCGAGTCTATCGATAATTTTATTTGGAGCATCCAAGTAAAAGATAGAATTTGAAAGATTAAACGAAGCCCGAAGATAATCTAGTGAAAGCCTAAAACTGCAGCCCAAGCTACATATCATGAACTGGCCCAATTTATTATTTACACATATGAAAGTTAGCAACAACAAGGGTGATGTTGCAACATTTCTATCCACATTTTTCTTGGCTTACTCCATACGCTAAAAAAAAAAGAGGACAATATAAATAATGGAGGGGATGGCAACAGGGGGTCGGTTCCCATTTTATCACAAAAATTCTCTTAATATCTTTTATTTTGTTGTCATGTTTAATTAGTTACTGTCTTAATTTCTCATAATATCTTTTATTTGGTTGTAAGTATTTTGTCAATGTTTTAATCTTTAAATTTATCATCAACAATTTTTAATCTTTAAGTCGTAAGCTCTTTTTTTTTTTTTTTTTTTTTTTTTTTTTTTCCTGGGCTCAGGGGTTCAGGCAAGAGGAAGGCATAGACTATGATGAAGTCTTTGCACCAGTGGCCAGAGTTGAAGCAATAAGGATATTCTTGGCCTATGCATCTTATATAGGTTTTATGGTATATCAGATGGATGTAAAAGGTGCTTTTCTGTATGGTGAGATTGAAGAGGAGGTTTATGTGACTCAACCCAAGGGTTTTGAAGACCCAAGTAGTATAGATATAATTAAAGTACGTGAGTTTCGATAAGGTATGTATCGATATCAAGTAATTCATACATGAAAATGTATTTAATTAAGAAAAGCTTATATAACGAATTTTTGTTAACAAAACCCTATTTTTAATCATCCCAATCAGTTTTCATATTTAAACCACATACCAATTTTGAAATATCTTCCTTATTCAATTAACTACTAGCAGGGTACCCGCGCGATGCGGCGGCAGGTACCCTGTGACTATGTTTTGTTGTGAACAAATGTTGCTTCATTACATGTTTCTTTCTAACAATAACCGTACAAATAAATGATAATCTAAATTTAATTTATGCAAATACAACTAATTAAGCTACATGTACAGTTAATTTATGCATCAACACATACATATACTGACTTTTAACCAAGCCACTTTTTATTATAAATAATTTTTATCCAACAATCTTAAACCACTTAATTATAAATTGCCCAATACAAACTTTGAATGAAATTTACGGATAAGAGATGTCTCAATTTATCGCAGCCAACACTTTATAAATGAAATTTTTTAGAGTCCATATATTTCGTTTATTCTCTTGGCCCATTCAAAGTTAAGATAGCCAACCCATAACCAAAATCTATATCACAACCCAACATTCACACTTTAACCTAAAATTATAAGATTTCATCCTAACCCTAGTCCTCATTCTCCAAATCACGCCTTCTTATCACTCCCTAAAAAATCACGCAGCTAACCTCCTTAATACTTCTACAACATACAGTTAACGCAAATCATTCACCATCCTTATATCTCCATTGTAATCCCACGAATCACAAACTTTAATCCACCTTTATTGCTCCAATCAAGCAAACGAATCACCATCCTTGAAAAGCTCAAACGTAGGTTAGGATTTTTTATTTTTTATTTTTTATTTATTTATTATTTTTTTTAACGAATGAAAGAAGGAATGAACTGATGTGGTTTGTTCTTTCTTTATATATTCGGATACTATAAAAACTAATAGATCTATGATGAAAAAGCTTTTTCGTGCTTAATCCTTAAGGTCAAAGAAAGTGATATGACTGATTTGTGATTCAGTGGGTTTTTATAGTACTAGGATATGAGAAAAAAAAGGTAACTGGATGTAAATCAGGCTGATTCTCAGGTTTTAAATATCACCATTTGGCTTATTTTCAGGTGTTGGAGGTACAGGTTGGCATTCATGGCTCGGATGTTCATAGAGGGTTGTACTTTAGGTTTAAATCATTGTAAATTTAGGTGTAGGGGTGTTTTAAAGGCTAATTAATGTATATATTTCTGTATTTTGGTCTGAATTTCCTGTCATGCATGTTTTGCTTGTACACATTTATCTTCTTTGTCGATTACATATCTTAACTATCTATAAAGAGTTTATGATCAAACTTGAAAAAGTGAAAAGTTGAAACCCACTAATAAAGGAATTGTTGAAACTATTATGTTAAAATCGTTGAAACAGCCGAATGTTGAAAAAAATTAGACAGCCATGCGTAATTAGACTGCCATGCGTATTAAAACATTAAATGGTGTCATTGAAAGGAAAGCATATTGAAATATTGAACATTCAAAGGAAAGTAAGACTTTTTAAGAAAACCCATGCGTCTGAAATAATTGAAATAGTATAAGTATTGAATGGGCTCTTTAAAATTAAATGACCAAGTTAACTATAACAACTTAACTACAAACAACCTTGATATCAACACAAGTTGAAGGAAAATATTCAAAAGCAATTCATCTCTTTAAAACATGGCAGGAAATTGTGTTCATCACTTTAATTTAAACCACAAAGTTGAAACATTATATATGGCAAGTGTTTTCTAAATGCCTATATGGTTGATGAAGGTGCTGCTATATGGTCAATGAAATTCATAAGTAGTGAAATGTGACTCAAATGAGGAAAGTCTGTAAGTATATTGCAATGAAAGAAAAGTATATTGCAATCAAAATGGTCAATGAAATTAAGAATGTTGACATATTGTATGTTAGGAAATGATTTTTAAAACATTGCGGGAGATGTTGACATATTGTATGTTAGGAAATGATTTCTAAAACATTGTTGGACAAAATTTTGATTTCAAACACATATTATGTGTTTGAAATCAAAATTTTGTCCAACAATGTTTTAGAAATCATTTCCTAACATACACTATGTCAACATCAAAAGCAATGTTTTAGAAATCATTTCCTAACATACAATATGTCAACATTTTTAATTTCATTGACCATTTTGATTGCAATATAACTTCCTTTCATTGCAATAAACTTACAGACTTGCCTTACTTGAGTCACATTTCACTACTTATGAATTTCATTGATCATATAGCAGCACCTTCATCGACCATATAGACATTTGGAAAACACTTGCCATATATAATGTTTCAAGTTTGTGGATTAAATTGAAGTGACGAACACAATTTACCGCCATGTTTTAAAGAGATGAATCACTTTTGGATATTTTCCTTCAACTTGTGTCGATATCATGGTTGTTTGTAGTTAAGTAGCTATACTTAACTTGGTCATTCAATTTTAAAGATCCCATTCAATACTTATACTATTTGAATTATTTCAGACGCATGGGTTTTTTTTTTAAAAAAGTCTTACTTTCCTTTGAATGTTCAATATTTCAAAGTACTTTCCTTTCAATGACACCATTTAATGTTTTAATACGCATGGCAGTCTAATTACGCATCGCTGTCTAATTTTTTTCAACATTCGGTTGTTTCAACGATCTTAACATAATGGTTTTAACAATTCCTTTATTAGTGGGTTTCAACATTTCAACAATATTGACTTTTCTCTTTTTCAAGTTTGACCATAAACTCTTTATAGATACTTAAGATATGTAATCGACAAAGAAGATAAGTGTGACATCCTTAATGATCGAATAAATATTAGTACAAAAAAGTTGGCATCTAGAAAAAACTAAAATGTTTGTTCTTCTTGTTTGCATGAATGATTGGCTATGGAAATATAGTGTGTTTATATAGGCAATAGGAAATATTAAATTTGAATTTTCCCTTTTCTCGCTTTAAAAAATCAAAATCTGTGTTCGAAATCGAAAAAGAATTTGTTTGAAATCAAAATTTTGTCCAACAAAGTTTTAGAAATCATTTCCTATCATACAATATGTAAACATCAAAATCAATGACTTAGAAATCATTTCCAAACATACAATATGTCAACATTCTTAATTTCATTGACCATTTTGATTGCAATATACTTTCCTTTCCTTGCAATATACTTACAGACTTTCCTCATTTGAGTCACATTTCACTACTTGTGAATTTCGTTGACCATATAGCAGTACCTTCATCGACTATATAGGCATTTGGAAAACACTTGCCATATATTATGTTTCAAGTTTGTGGTTTAAATTGAAGTGATGAACGCAATTTCCCACCATGTTTTAAAGAGATGAATCGCTTTTGAATATTTTCCTTCAACTTGTGTCGATATCATGGCTGTTTGTAGTTAAGTTGCTATACTTGGTCATTCAATTTTAAAGAGTCCATTCAATACTTATACTATTTGAATTATTTCAGACGCATGGTTTTTTTTTTAAAGTCTTACTTTTCTTTGAATGTTCAATATTACAAAATACTTTCCTTTCAATTACACCATTTAATGTTTTAATACGCATGGCAGTCTAATTACGCCTGACTGTCTAATTTTTTTTCAACATTCGGCTGTTTCAACGATTTTAACATAATGTTTTCAACAATTCCTTTATTATTGGGTTTCAACATTTCAAAAATTTTAAATTTTCACTTTTTCAAGTTTGACCATAAACTCTTTATAGATAGTTATTAATCGACAAAGAAGATAAGTGTGACATCTTTAACAATCAAATAAATAATAGTACAAAAAGTTGGCATCTTCAAAAAACTAAAATGTTTGTTCTTCTTGTTTGCATGAATAATTGGCTATGAAAATACAATGTGTTTCTATAGGCAATAGGCAATATTAAAATTGAATTTTCCTTTTTCTCGTTTAAGATAATCAAAATCTGTGTTCGAAATCGAAAAAGTATGTGTTTGAAATCAAAATTTTGTCCAACAATGTTTTAGAAATCATTTCCTAACATAAAATATGTCAACATCAAAAGCAATGTTTTAGAAATCATTTCCTAACATACAATATGTCAACATTCTTAATTTCATTGACCATTTTGATTGCAATATAATTTCCTTTCATTGCAATAAACTTACAGACTTGCCTTATTTGAGTCACATTTCACTACTTATGAATTTCATTGATCATATAGCAGCACCTTCATCGACCATATAGACATTTGGAAAACACTTGCCATATATAATGTTTCAAGTTTGTGGATTAAATTGAAGTGATGAACACAATTTACTGCCACGTGTTTAAAGAGATGCATCGCTTTTGAATATTTTCCTTCAACTTGTGTCGATATCATGGCTGTTTGTAGTTAAGTTGCTATACTTAACCTGGTCATTCAATTTTAAAGAGTCCATTCAATACTTATACTATTTGAATTATTTCAGACGCATGGTTTTTTTTTTAAAGTCTTACTTTTCTTTGAATGTTCAATATTACAAAATACTTTCCTTTCAATTACACCATTTAATGTTTTAATACGCATGGCAGTCTAATTACGCCTGACTGTCTAATTTTTTTTCAACATTCGGCTGTTTCAACGATTTTAACATAATGTTTTCAACAATTCCTTTATTATTGGGTTTCAACATTTCAAAAATTTTAAATTTTCACTTTTTCAAGTTTGACCATAAACTCTTTATAGATAGTTATTAATCGACAAAGAAGATAAGTGTGACATCTTTAACAATCAAATAAATAATAGTACAAAAAGTTGGCATCTTCAAAAAACTAAAATGTTTGTTCTTCTTGTTTGCATGAATAATTGGCTATGGAAATACAATGTGTTTCTATAGGCAATAGGCAATATTAAAATTGAATTTTCCTTTTTCTCGTTTAAGATAATCAAAATCTGTGTTCGAAATCGAAAAAGTATGTGTTTGAAATCAAAATTTTGTCCAACAATGTTTTAGAAATCATTTCCTAACATAAAATATGTCAACATCAAAAGCAATGTTTTAGAAATCATTTCCTAACATACAATATGTCAACATTCTTAATTTCATTGACCATTTTGATTGCAATATAATTTCCTTTCATTGCAATAAACTTACAGACTTGCCTTATTTGAGTCACATTTCACTACTTATGAATTTCATTGATCATATAGCAGCACCTTCATCGACCATATAGACATTTGGAAAACACTTGCCATATATAATGTTTCAAGTTTGTGGATTAAATTGAAGTGATGAACACAATTTACTGCCATGTGTTTAAAGAGATGCATCGCTTTTGAATATTTTCCTTCAACTTGTGTCGATATCATGGCTGTTTGTAGTTAAGTTGCTATACTTAACCTGGTCATTCAATTTTAAAGAGTCCATTCAATACTTATACTATTTGAATTATTTCAGACGCATGGTTTTTTTTTTAAAGTCTTACTTTTCTTTGAATGTTCAATATTACAAAATACTTTCCTTTCAATTACACCATTTAATGTTTTAATACGCATGGCAGCTAATTACGCCTGACTGTCTAATTTTTTTTCAACATTCGGCTGTTTCAACGATTTTAACATAATGTTTTCAACAATTCCTTTATTATTGGGTTTAAACATTTCAACAATTTTAAATTTTCACTTTTTCAAGTTTGACCATAAACTCTTTATAGATGGTTATTAATCGACAAAGAAGATAAGTGTGACATCTTTAACAATCAAATAAATAATAGTACAAAAAGTTGGCATCTTCAAAAAACTAAAATGTTTGTTCTTCTTGTTTGCATGAACAATTGGCTATGAAAATACAATGTGTTTCTATAGGCAATAGGCAATATTAAAATTGAATTTTCCTTTTTCTCGTTTAAGATAATCAAAATCTGTGTTCGAAATCGAAAAAGTATGTATTTGAAATCAAAATTTTGTCCAACAATGTTTTAGAAATCATTTCCTAACATAAAATATGTCAACATCAAAAGCAATGTTTTAGAAATCATTTCCTAACATACAATATGTCAACATTCTTAATTTCATTGACCATTTTGATTGCAATATAATTTCCTTTCATTGCAATAAACTTACAGACTTGCCTTATTTGAGTCACATTTCACTACTTATGAATTTCATTGATCATATAGCAGCACCTTCATCGACCATATAGACATTTGGAAAACACTTGCCATATATAATGTTTCAAGTTTGTGGATTAAATTGAAGTGATGAACACAATTTACTGCCATGTGTTTAAAGAGATGCATCGCTTTTGAATATTTTCCTTCAACTTGTGTCGATATCATGGCTGTTTGTAGTTAAGTTGCTATACTTAACCTGGTCATTCAATTTTAAAGAGTCCATTCAATACTTATACTATTTGAATTATTTCAGACGCAGGGTTTTTTTTTTAAAGTCTTACTTTTCTTTGAATGTTCAATATTACAAAATACTTTCCTTTCAATTACACCATTTAATGTTTTAATACGCATGGCAGTCTAATTACGCCTGACTGTCTAATTTTTTTTCAACATTCGGCTGTTTCAACGATTTTAACATAATGTTTTCAACAATTCCTTTATTATTGGGTTTCAACATTTCAAATATTTTAAATTTTCACTTTTTCAAGTTTGACCATAAACTCTTTATAGATAGTTATTAATCGACAAAGAAGATAAGTGTGACATCTTTAACAATCAAATAAATAATAGTACAAAAAGTTGGCATCTTCAAAAAACTAAAATGTTTGTTCTTCTTGTTTGCATGAACAATTGGCTATGAAAATACAATGTGTTTCTATAGGCAATAGGCAATATTAAAATTGAATTTTCCTTTTTCTCGTTTAAGATAATCAAAATCTGTGTTCGAAATCGAAAAAGTATGTGTTTGAAATCAAAATTTTGTCCAACAATGTTTTAGAAATCATTTCCTAACATAAAATATGTCAACATCAAAAGCAATGTTTTAGAAATCATTTCCTAACATACAATATGTCAACATTCTTAATTTCATTGACCATTTTGATTGCAACATAATTTCCTTTCATTGCAATAAACTTACAGACTTGCCTTATTTGAGTCACATTTCACTACTTATGAATTTCATTGATCATATAGCAGCACCTTCATCGACCATATAGACATTTGGAAAACACTTGCCATATATAATGTTTCAAGTTTGTGGATTAAATTGAAGTGATGAACACAATTTACTGCCATGTGTTTAAAGAGATGCATCGCTTTTGAATATTTTCCTTCAACTTGTGTCGATATCATGGCTGTTTGTAGTTAAGTTGCTATACTTAACCTGGTCATTCAATTTTAAAGAGTCCATTCAATACTTATACTATTTGAATTATTTCAGACGCATGGTTTTTTTTTAAAGTCTTACTTTTCTTTGAATGTTCAATATTACAAAATACTTTCCTTTCAATTACACCATTTAATGTTTTAATACGCATGGCAGTCTAATTACGCCTGACTGTCTAATTTTTTTTCAACATTCGGCTGTTTCAACGATTTTAACATAATGTTTTCAACAATTCCTTTATTATTGGGTTTCAACATTTCAAAAATTTTAAATTTTCACTTTTTCAAGTTTGACCATAAACTCTTTATAGATAGTTATTAATCGACAAAGAAGATAAGTGTGACATCTTTAACAATCAAATAAATAATAGTACAAAAAGTTGGCATCTTCAAAAAACTAAAATGTTTGTTCTTCTTGTTTGCATGAACAATTGGCTATGAAAATACAATGTGTTTCTATAGGCAATAGGCAATATTAAAATTGAATTTTCCTTTTTCTCGTTTAAGATAATCAAAATCTGTGTTCGAAATCGAAAAAGTATGTGTTTGAAATCAAAATTTTGTCCAACAATGTTTTAGAAATCATTTCCTAACATAAAATATGTCAACATCAAAAGCAATGTTTTAGAAATCATTTCCTAACATACAATATGTCAACATTCTTAATTTCATTGACCATTTTGATTGCAATATAATTTCCTTTCATTGCAATAAACTTACAGACTTGCCTTATTTGAGTCACATTTCACTACTTATGAATTTCATTGATCATATAGCAGCACCTTCATCGACCATATAGACATTTGGAAAACACTTGCCATATATAATGTTTCAAGTTTGTGGATTAAATTGAAGTGATGAACACAATTTACTGCCATGTGTTTAAAGAGATGCATCGCTTTTGAATATTTTCCTTCAACTTGTGTCGATATCATGGCTGTTTGTAGTTAAGTTGCTATACTTAACCTGGTCATTCAATTTTAAAGAGTCCATTCAATACTTATACTATTTGAATTATTTCCGACGCATGGGTTTTTTTTTAAAAAGTCTTACTTTCCTTTGAATGTTCAATATTTCAAAATACTTTCTTTTCAATGACACCATTTAATGTTTTAATACGCATGGCAGTCTAATTACGCATCGCTGTCTAATTTTTTTCAACATTCGGTTGTTTCAACGATTTTAACATAATGGTTTTAACAATTCCTTATTAGTGGGTTTTAACATTTCAACAATATTGACTTTTCACTTTTTCAAGTTTGACCATAAACTCTTTATAGATAGTTAAGATATGTAATCGACAAAGAAGATAAGTGTGACATCCTTAATGATCGAATAAATATTAGTACAAAAAAGTTGGCATCTTCAAAAAACTAAAATGTTTGTTCTTCTTGTTTGCATGAATGATTGGCTATGGAAATATAGTGTGTTTATATAGGCAATAGGCAATATTAAATTTGAATTTTCCCTTTTATCACTTTAAAAAAATAAAATCTGTGTTCGAAATCGAAAAAGAATTTGTTTGAAATCAAAATTTTGTCCAACAAAGTTTTAGAAATCATTTCCTAACATACAATATGTAAACATCAAAAGCAATGACTTAGAAATCATTTCCTAACATACAATATGTCAACATTCTTAATTTAATTGACCATTTTGATTGCAATATACTTTCCTTTCCTTGCAATATACTTACAGACTTTCCTCATTTGAGTCACATTTCACTACTTATGAATTTCATTGACCATATAGCAGTACCTTCATCGACTATATAGGCATTTGGAAAACACTTGCCATATATAATGTTTCAAGTTTGTGGTTTAAATTGAAGTGATGAACACAATTTATCACCATGTTTTAAAGAGATGAATCGCTTTTGAATATTTTCCTTCAACTTATGTCGATATCATGGCTGTTTGTAGTTAAGTTGCTATACTTGGTCATTAAAATTGAATTTTCCTTTTTTTAAAAAGTCTTACTTTTCTTTGAATGTTCAATATTTCAAAATACTTTCCTTTCAATGACACCATTTAATGTTTTAATACGCATGGCAGTCTAATTACGCATGACTGTCTAATTTATTTTCAACATTCGGCTGTTTCAACGATTTTAACATAATGGTTTCAACAATTCCTTTATTAGTGGGTTTCAACATTTCAACAATATTAACTTTTCACTTTTTCAAGTTTGACCATAAACTCTTTATAGATAGTTAAGATATGTAATCGACAAAGAAGATAAGTGTGACATCTTTAACAATCAAAAAAATAATAGTACAAAAAAGTTGGCATTTTCAAAAAACTAAAATGTTTGTTCTTCTTGTTTGCATGAATGATTGGCTATGAAAATACAATGTGTTGCTATAGGCAATAGGCAATATTAAAATTGAATTTTCCTTTTTCTCGCTTAAAATAATCAAAACCTATGTTCGAAATCGAAAAAGTATGTGTTTGAAATCAAAATTTTGTCCAACAAAGTTTTAGAAATCATTTCCTAACATACAATATGTCAACATTCTTAATTTCATTGACCATTTTGATTGCAATATACTTTCCTTTCATTGCAATATACTTACAGACTTTCCTCATTTGAGTTACATTTCACTACTTATGAATTTCAATGACCATATAGCAGCACCTTCATCGACCATATAGGAATTTGGAAAACACTTGCCATATATAATGTTTCATGTTTGTGGATTAAATTGAAGTGATGAACACAATTTCCCGCCATGGTTTAAAGAGATGAATCGCTTTTGAATATTTTCCTTCAACTTGTGTCGATATCATGGCTGTTTGTAGTTAATTTGCTATAGTTAACTTGGTCATTCAATTTTTAAGAGCCTATTCAATACTTATACTATTTGAATTATTTCAAACGCATGGGTTTTTTAAAAAGTTTTACTTTCCTTTG
Source organism: Artemisia argyi (assembly GCA_030686995.1). Classification (NCBI taxonomy): domain Eukaryota; kingdom Viridiplantae; phylum Streptophyta; class Magnoliopsida; order Asterales; family Asteraceae; genus Artemisia; species Artemisia argyi. The sequence continues at coordinate 39,085,682 of CM060679.1, read as the reverse complement.
AATGTTCAATGTTTCAAATTACTTTCCTTTCAATGATACCATTTAATATTTTAATATGCATGGCTGTATAATTACGCATGGCTATCTAATTTTTTCAACATTCGGCTGTTTCAACGATTTTAAAATAATGATTTCAACAATTTCCTTTATCAGTGGGTTTCAACATTTCAACAATATTGACTTTTCACTTTTTCAAGTTTGACCATAAACTCTTTGTGTGTGTGTGTGTGTATATATATATATATATATATATATATATATATATATATATATATATATATATATATATATATATATATATATATATATATACTGTTAGGTACCCATATTGATTTCACACAAGCAAGAATAAGATAAGGATGGGATGATTATGAGAATGAGATAAATATAATTGCAAGAGTTTCCTTAAGATATTCAAATAACCAACCAAGTTTACATGTATCCTAAGCTTAGTATTTATAGGGGTGGAGTAGGGCAACACTCCCTTCCTCCCTTTTACTTCTAAATCGTGGGCTTGGAGGCCCATGGACAAAATAAAATAAGCCTAGTAACATGAAACTTTACAAATGAAAGTAAATAATAGCTAAGCAACCTAATGTTTATAACAAATGACCGAGACTTGATAAATAGTAAAACTTCGTTCCCAATAATCTCACTCTAAGGGTCGGTCATCACGGTTGCTTGACGTCTTTGTCATTTCTTCATCTTTGACTTTCATAGCTTTAGACGTCTTTCAAAAATTATGAGATAAAATCATTCATCATTCTTTGTTCTTTGTTCATTGTTGTTGTGATAGTGATCAAGTTATGAAGTTGTCCGCCTTTCGTCACTTCTGCATCTGTGGTGGTAGTCTGCCATTCCAACATGCTCATATATCTTTGAACTTTGACTTATACATGCACGTAGTTCCCTTTCTTAGACTTTTGATCTTTAGTCTTTATACTCTGTAGATTCTTCTTCTTGGCATAGAATCTTTCTTTGAACTTTGTGTTGCATTGATCTTTGAGGGAGCTTTTGATGACTTCAAGATGCATGTATGAGCATGTGGAATCCGTCGCCATGGAGATGATGTGTCCCTGCAGGTAAACAGTTAGCAATAAAACATCCGGTACTTACAGATAAGGAATTAGATATTGTCAACAGCATTGTGTGAAGACTCCTTTAACCCTTATCAAGGCCGTTCCCATGTCAGGTACCCCCGAAGGAGCTTACAAGACCTACTAAGTAGCTCAATGACTGGGTGAGTCGCTGGGGATCACTCCACGACTGTAGACCGCTAAAGAACCACCGTGAACACTAAGCGTAACCCTTGTGGGGTTACCGAAGTGGCCTGCTGTCAGGGATGTTTGATGTTGACCCTGGCAGGATTTTCCGTTCAATCATCGAGAAATACTTATGTAAATTCTCTCATAAACGTTCTCGGCAGATTGCTAAGATCTGCGAAGGACTCAATAATTTATAGCTGGTGTCCATTGATGTAGAATACCAGTTGTAGAAATATTAAGTGTTCCTAAGAGATCTTTAATGTATCTCATGGCTCTAGACTCGAAAAGTGCTGATGAGGGCGCAAACACTCATCATTTTTATCGTATTTAAACTGCCAAAACATACAAAAACAATCGAAAAGTAATCAAAATACTTAAATTATCCCAGGGATTGTATTTTATGTGTTTTAAATGTAAAATGAGCAAAAACAAATGAAAAACGATCAAAGTTTGAAATATTGGCAGTTTCAGTCCCCCAAGTTTCAAAATTTGTCAAAAATAGTCCTTATGCATTTATTTTGAAAGAAAAGTCAACCCAAGTCCTTAAAAAATCAAAAGTTATCAAAAACGGACTTTGGGTGAAAGATTTGGAAAATTTGCATGTTTGGTCCCTGGAGTTTGGAATTTTGCAGAAATAGTCCCTGGGAATTTTGAAAAAAAAAATTTGCAAAATTGGTTTTTGGAATACTGAACTTGGCAACATTGGTCCCTCTTGGTACTATGGGATAATTACATTTTCAGTCCCATGGTTTAGTAGAATTTCACTTTTGGTCCTTGTGTTCGTTACAAATATCAACCGGACCTTTAATAATTTTTACAAACCAAAACCCAAAAAACCAATTCCAAACCCAACACATCCAGGCCCACTCCATCACCTTATCCCTCCAGCCCACTCCACCACCACTCACTAGCCCACCACAAATAAAATAAAACCACCCCCGTTTTATTTCCCTCCCACCTCAGTCAACATAAGTCAACAATCACCACCTCCCCCTCCAACTTGCAAACCTGCTCCCCCCTCCTCCACCTCAGTATCCATACCTTCTCCATTGACTAACAACAAGACTCCAAGAAGCTTTAATTGCTTCTCTTTTGCCCTTACTCCACCTCAACCTGACAAAGAAAGAAAAAGGCGCCAAAAAGCTTTTAAAGGGTCAAGATTGATTGGTGATAATCCAACAGCTCAGAGTTCATGTGGGATTCACTCATTAGGGTTTCAAACCCTAATGGTTCCCTATTTAAAGAAAAGGAAGCAGTAGTGGCCAAGAGTAGTAGTTTTTATTTTAGAAAAAATATTGTAATATCGTTTTTATTTTCCCAAGTTGTAATCTTAGCTTAAAATTGTAACTCTCAGCTTCTCAGTGTATTTTCAAACTTAATTCAGTTATAAATTTCAATCATTTTTTTTAAATTCAGTTGTATCAATTTTCATTAAAAAATTCTCAAGTATGGATGAATGCTAGTTTAAGTTGTTGTTATGGACTAGATTAGGTCACATAAGCTCCCGGGAAGTTCATAAAGGCTTCTAGTTACCTTAAAACTTAATTTAGTTAACAAAAATCACAAATCAAATTTTGGTCAATGAAAGTCAAACTGTGAGCTTGGGTTTGATTTGGTGATTCAGAGGTGGATTGGAAGCAAGGAAAGCTTTGGAAACTTGGTTTAGATCCTCAGGGGAGGAATTATGATGGATACTTGGTTTCTAGTTCATGAGAATTGGCAGAAGGCACATTGTGAGTATCTTGGTTAAATTTCCACTTTTTATCATTTAATTAGTTATTGCATCTTAAGCTTTGTAATTTAGTGTTCCTGTTAGTGTAAGTTAGAGTAATTAAGAGAAAATTTAGTTGGTGATAGATTAGTTTGTCTTGAACTTAAAATTTGTATGTGACTGTTAAATCATTTTACTAAGTAATTTTTGGTACTTGTGTTATACTTGTGAGTTTGTGATTGACAAGTGATAATTTGAACATAATAAACCTGTGGAACCTATTTCCTTAGGATTAAAACATCTTGTTTATCAAAATCCTTCAAAACTGAGTTTTAAAGGGGTGTTTGGTTCTTGGGTTATCACTTGGTTCTAATAGTTGTTTGTTGTTTCTTATGGTCAAAACAGTTCTACCTAGGTTAGATTAGTTCAAAGTATTCAAGAAATCAAGTCTACAAGTAGCCAAAGTCAAAATCACACAAATCCTACCCACACAGTTAACTGTGTTGGTTTTATAGTCCAAAAAGCAGTCACATTGGTGTGTAAGTTGTTGATTTTCATTAGTTTAACTTTATTCAAGCTTATCAGTGTATTTTAAATCATTAAATCAAGATCTAAACTCATCCAAGTCAACTTTGCAAGTTTTCTCAAAAAGTCAAAAAGTGCAATCTCAGATTTTTGCAAAAATGGGATGAATTTTCATGATTTATGTGTTTGATTTGAATCTTTGAAACTTTGTGGGTGCAATATATACCAGTAGTACTTGAGAAATCCATAGTTGTTATAATTTTGTGAATTTATTTAGTGGACCAAATTGCCCCTTGAACTGAGCTGCAGGGCAAGCTTTGTGCCCTGCTTCAGCAGACCCATCTCACCAAGCCACCTTTGGTGGTAGTTTGTGGCCACCCCAGTGGGTCCCAAAACCCACATTTGGCTCCTTACAACCCCCCTCCTACCAGTGTTTGAAAGTTGACCTTTAGTTTGACCATTGGGCCAGTGGACCCCACTTAGTTTTGCCTCAAAAGGCTGTCCCAACTCTGTCTCAGAATCAACAATAAGCAAGTGCTTATTTGTGTCTTGTAGCTTATTCAAGCTGCTTATTTGGTTGAAACTTAATCAAACAAGTTCAAATAACTCAGAGAAACCAATTTTCATCATTGTGGACCCCACATTACTCCATTTGAGCTCAATTCCATTTCCAGTCAATAAAAGTCAACTGTTTGGATAAATAAGCACTCAAGTGCTTATTTCTGTGATATATAAAAAGTGTTTTCATAAAAAGTTTTAGTTTTTAGTGTAGAATTAGTTTGGAAAAAGAAAAACTCAAAAAACCAACTTTAATTATAGTGATAGCTTCTATTTAATAGAAATTATCATTTTAATTTTCTTTTTAGCTTATTTATAAGCAATATATCATTTTTATATTTTTATTAATTCTCTTTTAGGTTAAAGTAATTTTAGAAATTTTTCCAGATTTTTATTTTGTCTTTTAGTGGTTTTCAGAATTAATTTTAGTTTAATTAATTATTAATTAATATTAAGTAATTAAATAGCATAATTATATTTTATAAAGTACAACATAGTTTTTATAATTTTTATAGATTTTATATAAGTTAAAACATTTTTATAAATTTTTCTAGAATTTATATTGTTCATTTTCTATTTTTTATAATATAAATAGTTTAATTGGTAATTAAGTAATAATTAGATTAATAATTAGTAAATTAGTTTAAAAATACATAAAATCAACTTTTTATAATTTTTTAGGATTCCTATGATGGTTAATTAGATTTGTAAAAATTTTCTTAATTTTCTAAGCCTTTTTAGTATTTTTAATAATTCTAATTAGTTTAATTAGTTAATAAATAAATAATTAGTAATTAATTAATAATTAATAATTAATAGTGTAAAAATAATTTTTCTTTTTCTTAAAATTTTCTTTATTTGTTAGGATTGTAAAAATAATAATTTTACACTTGTAACCTTTTCCGTCCATCAGTTGTACTTTCTGTTTCGTTCGTCTGCGTACGTTTTTAATTAAAACATATGTTTTTAGGTTTTAGTTCAAATCTTCTTAATCTCAATACCAGTAATCAATGACATAGCTTTCCTAAGCTATTTAATTTCATAATTCTCAAATAATTCTTATCACTACCCTTTTCTGTGAATAATCACCCGATCACAAGTACGCTAAAGCACAATCCACACCTCGTCGGGACATAACGACCTGGTGATACCCTTTATTACCCGGAGATTGATTATAGGCTATTTGACTTTGTTGACCATTCCTTGGTCAATATAAGTTGACGGTTTAGCATCAATCAAGTGCACACTTAGGTTTCCTATGCGGAGACTAGGGAGGGGTCTCCTGCTTCAATATCAACCATCTCTAAGAGATAAGTCGATAGATTACACCGGTTCCCCGTGAGAATGAAACAAGCTCTTTTAAGAGAACTTGAGTGGTTAGAAGGTTTAGTGCATTGCGTCACTGGGTCCATGACGATTTTATCTTCAATACCGGTGTTGCCTTAGCAACAAACAGTAGCATACGAATTGAACCCGGTGTCTGCCCTAAGGTTGAACATATGAAGGGCTATTTCTTTTCACCCTTTTCTTTACTTTTCTTTTTAATTATTCAACTCCTTATTTCCCTTTTCATTCTTTTCTCCATTTTTTTCCGTATCACACCTAAGGACTTCTAATTCTAACTATTGGTGATGTCCTTTGGTAGATCCCTCCGGCTCTAGCGGATCATAGGACGGTTTTTCCTATCTTAATCACCTTATAACTCCATGATTATCCGACAATTGCCAAGAAACCTTTGATTGAAAATCTCTCAAAGTGTTTGTGATTATCAAACATTTTGTTTAACACTTTGAGAGTTTTGTGTTTACATTTGAAGGGCTCCCCCTTCACATGTGCTCATAAGTATTTAATAAATTTGCACATGCGGGAGGAGCAAGCACTTTTTGAATTGATCCGCTTTCAGTGAACCCAACCGATTCGAGACACGCTTACATATCTAGTTAGACTAGCTTGAAGTTATTACCCGGCCTGGTCAAGACCACATAAAGTTTCTCGAAATGCTACATTTCTACTAAGAAAAATCCTTTTCGAGACACGCTTACGTGGCTAGTTAAAGAGTTCCATTGTCACCTTTTAGGTGACAACCAGCTCTAATAACTAACTTGATGTTATAACCCGTCGAGGATAAGTCTTTTCGATTATTTACTTTTATGTTTCGTCAATTCTTGGGTGAATCTGAGTCTAGCTCGCATGATATTCGACTTTAAGCAACTTTGAATTTTCATATTTTAATCACATTCACTTTTTCTCCCCCTCAAAAATAGCATATAAGATGATATTTTTGACAATCTTTTGATTAAAATATGCCTTTTGAGTCTTATGCGGAGAATTCAATAAGAAATTTTGATTTCAAGAACGATGATTTTGTTTCAAGTGCTCCCCCTCAACAAGTGAATTCTTATTGAGGTGAAATACTTGTATTTTGAGTAGAGTTATGAAAATCAGAAAATGTTTGATTAACTCTACTCAAAAGTAAGAAGCCTTCGCTCCTTATATTAGGATTGAGTCACTGATGCGTACCTCAGGGTCCTTTCTTTACAAGAACGGGTTGTACACTGTTATGTGTGCACAAGCCATTGTTTGAATACACATTTTTTTTTCTTTTAACAAAATACTCCCCCTCAAATAATGAAGTTTATTCGAGAGATAGTCTTCTTGAGCAGAATATTGAATCGTATTTAAGAAATACTTTTCAAAAATTCGTGAAAAGATTCTGCTCAAGGTTTTAGAAAACATAATCAAGTATTATACAACAAAGAATGCTTGAAATTCAAAACTCTTTTACTGTTGAAAGTTGTTTGAGACCCGGAGTCTCTCTTTTGAGTTTTAAAATCTGATGAAGAAGATTTCCATTTAGAGTTGAACCTCATGGGTTCTTTTTGAAGATTTGATTTTGTGATGAATGAAAAACTTTCCCGTATTTGGGATGTTCAGATCAGAGACATTCTTTTATTGTAGCCAAAGCATTCCAAATTTTGAAAATTTGAAAGGTTTTGAACGACTTTGCTTTGGTTACCACATTTGCTTTACCGGTGTAAAACGAGAGTGTAAAGTTTGAAAAAAAAAACTTGTTTCTCACCATTTTGAATCCTTTTACTAGTTTTAGCCTTTTGACACATTTAGCCCTTTGTCCTCAAAATATGTTCCATAAGAAACATTTTGACAATTGTTGAAGTTTTGACTTTCAATGGGATGACATGTACTTACACACAGAGAAAATGTATCAGGCACAAACAAGTATGCGGATGAATAAAAAAACACTCATTCTAAATCTACGAACAATGCTCAGAATTCTCAAATTAACACATAAGATCACAGATTAATTCTTTCTTTCACTCAAAATTTTCCAATTATTGTCATGGTTTGGGGTTATGATTTGAGACTTTGCACGCATGTTAGCATAAAAATGCAAGAATATTGTACAAATAAATGCCCTAGTAGCAGCAGCAAAGACATCTACATCTTGAACCCTAAATCACTTGATTTCAAACCTATATTGTTTCTAATCGAGCAAACACACCAATCGAGCATTCATTAGTGTATATCTAAAGCTATATGAACTAATTAATTAGACCAAGAAACACATAGAAAAGAAATGCCCCGATCGATAATTACATGAACCCTAGTTTCTAATTATGCCTTTTTGACAGTTGAAAACATTTGAAACATTTAGGGAACGATTAGACAACTATAATGAAACAATTAGAAACTAACAATCGAAAATAAATCGAGGATAAAAAATCGTTAGCCTGATTTGTTGAGGTTTTTAATTATGTGTGAAACTTTTGAGAACATTTGTGAAAACATTGGTTGGAGCCCAGTTAATTTTTTCATGCAATGTCCTTTTACCTAAGTTTAAGACTTTTGTGAACTTTACTCATTAAATGTTAATTACTTTTCCATTTGAAGTCTAAACATGGTTAACATGGAATCCTTGCCGAAAAAATTTCTTTTCTCCCCCCTCGAATTAGCATTTGTTTTGTGAAACATTTTTTTTGCACATTTTAATTCGAGAGATCAAAGAACTTTTTGAAAAATGATTTTTTAATCCGAATGATGAAGAAACATTTTATCCTTGAAGAATAATGATTAGGTGTGCAAACTTCATGATTTTGTGAAATTTTTCTCCCCCTCAGAACATGTTCCATTTTGACATTGTAAAGCAAAGTTTGTTTTAATGGAGGAACATTGTTTTGAAGATACGAAGTTTGTACACGGAGAAAGAAGACTCTTTTTGTAGTTTTTGTATTTTCTTTATGATAAAATATTTACAAAAAGATTTTGATGTTTGACTCTCGTAGGTTTTAAGAAAATTTTGCAAATCATCTGGAGTCAAACACCACATACCAATTTGGTGAACTAAATCAACAAACCTTGATGGAAGTAATGCCTTTGTAAACAAGTTCGCCAATCGGTATTCAGTACCCACAAAATCCAATTCAATTGTACCCTTATCAACATGCTCCTTGAAGAAATGGTAGTGGAGAGCAATTTGTATGGCCTTGGAATGATGAATGGTGTTGCACGAGATAACAATAGCACAATTTGAGTCGTAGTACATTGAGATCTAGTCAAATACATAGCCGTAGTCCGTGAGCTAAGTTCTCATCCAAATGACTTGACCACAGAAAGCAGACATGGCTACATATTAATCTTTTGTTGATGACAGTGATGTACAATCCTGCTTCATTGACTGTATCCCTTTGTAACTAAACAATATTTGTTACGAATCACTGTGCTTTCTGCATCCAGCTTGTTTTCCAAATCCATTTAAGTCCAATGATGTGTCGAAGGGTGATGTTGGTAGAACGTATGCATATTTGACGGATCCATATTGCGAGAAGACGACTCCATTATATCAGGAACGGTTGGAGTCGGTGCAAATGGATTGAAGAAAGTATTTCCATCATAATCTGCAGGTTGTGGTACTGATAGTTGTGATGGATCTTCAACTGATTGTCTGGATTTGGAAGCGGTTTGTCCTGCTGTTGTTGGAGATTCACTTGGAGGACCGTCTTTCTCAACAGTGGTTATTGAATATTCTCAGGGTGTGCAGCGGAAATTGGTGAGACCTCTTGAGGACGGTTTTCAATTGAATCATCAAACTGTGGAGCAAACAGGGTTTCCAATTCCTTTCGGGAGAGTGACAATGGTTCAGCCGAAGATTCTGGAAAGTTCAGACGGTTTGATGCGGGTCCTAAGCTATTGTGCTCAGAAGCCATTGTTGAAGTACTTTTAAACGGTTGATTGCGGGTCCTAAGCTGTTGTGCTTAGAAGCCATTGCTGAAGTGCTTTTAAATGGTTGATTACGGGTCCTAAGCTGTTGTGCTCAAAAGCCATTACATTAATCTCGGGTCCAAAACTGAGTTGTTCCAAAGCCATTCCTGTTATATCTGAAAAGCAAAAAGAATAGACAAAACAGAGAACATGGATCCCCAAGTGTAATTGGGTTCCGGATGTTAGAAGCATAAAGATGTAGTGTCAATTATCTTCTTGACACTTAGACACACTATATCAATGATTTCCTTTCTTGCCTTAGGGATAGATGTTGTGGATTTCACATTAGTTTTGGTGCAAATGTCTAAAATCTTTCCTGTAGGAATCCACTTAAGACCAATTGATTTGAAAATTCTACCCGTGGGTACCCACCTAATGTTAGATCTCGGAGATGTTTTCCTTTTAGATGTAGTGAGAGCATCACGTGGTTGAGAAAACTTACGTCCTATATTGATCCACTTCTTAGGTTTCTGAATTATGACTTTTGGTTCAACGGGTTTGTTTATCTTAGTCGATTGAGCCTTTTTAAGTGAATTTCCTTTTTGAAGATATTTTAAAGCACAGACAACATGATTTTGTTGAGTACTCTTAGATGCTAGCCAATTCCTATTAGTTTGTTGAGTGCTCTTAGATTTTGGTTTGCTACTACTAGCAATATTCTGCATTCCAGTGGAAGGCATCACATGAGGTTTTGAACCTAGAATTCCATCCTTTTGAAGTAGCGCCTTTTTCCTAGATTTTTCTAGATCATAGTTCTTGTACATGCCATATGTGTCATAAGTGATAAGTGGGAATCGCACCAGGCTTTACCTCTCAAGGGATCTAGAGAAGCTTACAACCCCCACCAGGCAGTGTACCTGATCATTGTAGTATAGTATAGTGACAAGTACCGGGGGATTGATCGTTCAGCTAGGAATAGTGTTGCTAGGATTAGAAAACCTAATTACTAGTGCTAAAGATGACGGAAGATTATTTTTGTGTTTTTATATTTTTTAGAAAGCAAATTAAAATCTCGGGTTTGAAGGATTTGGACGGAATTAGTTGCTAGTCAACTAACTCAATACTAAAGATGCAATCAAAATAAAATACTAGAAATGAAAATAAAACTAAATTATACTAAGGTTGTGAGCAATATGTGGAGAAAATGTGTTTACTTAGATTTCACTACTCCCTAGACATCTTTTACACGTTAATTACTTGTTATAGTTGCGTGGATGACAGATTGTATTCCTTAATACCATTCATGGGGTGGCGCACTTACTTCCCCAATCCTATGAGTGCCTACTTCACTCCTATGTTGAGCCGGCTAAGAAGCTCCTAACATGGGATCATTAGAATTTACTCATGCATTGAATACAACCAATAAAACCTAGTGCACATCGGTTCATGTTTCTTAAGACGTTCATGCATGTTACCAATTGGAGATCTGCCAGTTTTCTTAAGCCTAACATCGAAATCATTCATCCAATACAACCATAAACAAGTAATCAACACATAATTAACATCTAGGTTTCATTAGATCTAAGCAAACACAAGATAGATCTAGCCTAGCATGGTGGAATCAAGACAAGAACAAGATATAGACAACCAACACATAGACATATTGATTGAATTAAAAGAATACTTATCTCTATTACACTTGTAAGATTTCAAGGGCTGAAAACCCTTGAAAAACCTGTGAAAATCGTATAAAGTTCGGCCTTAGGGTTTCTCTAAAACTTCCTCTCTTTATGTGTAAAAATTAGAAAACTATATATAGGAAATAGGGGCTGACGGCGTCAAGAACAAATTTGTGACGCCGTCACCTCGCCGCCAAAATAATTCTCGGACTGCCTTGATCTACATCTGACGCCGTCATGTGTTATGGTCTTCCAGGCCGTCACGTCTTTTACTCTTGACGCTCTACTTGTGACGCCGTCACGTTTGTACTGGGCCGTCATGCAAATCACTCTTGACGCCGTCAAGATTTTACTCTTGACACCGTCACCTACTGTTCCCAGCTTGGAAAATTGAGACTTTGCCGTTTTCTTCACTTTTATGCTCCAAAAATGTCCAAAATGTCTTCTTTTCCAGATTTCACTCCCAAAGTACCTGAAATCATAAAAGGAACGATTTAGGGCAATATTTGATCAAATAAATTCAATTCCGGGCTTAAATGACCCCCTAAAAGTTGTTCATTTTTCGCCTTATCATATACCCTTACACTTGAGATTTGCTTGTCCTCAAGCAAATGCGCTTTTATTCTACTCAAAATACAGGTTAGGGGTCATTTAACACTAATATAAAAGTAATTACAACAAATAATCGTTCCACTAAAGACCAATAGACAAGCACAGAGGTCATATACTAGCACCTCACAAATAGTGTTTAGATACTCACATCTCTCGGGTGTAATAAAGTATAAATTACAATATGGAAACGGAAGATATCTCTCACTACCTGTCATAGCAAAATAGATTACCATAGGCTTGGAAAAGGATCAGACCTCCACCACATGGCGTAAGCACCTAGGATAAACTATCAAAGAGGTCTTTTACAGGGTTGTAACGTTAGGTGTAGGGATATGAAATACACGGTTTTGTTGGATAAAGGCAGTCTTTACTGGTGGCGAGTTAACAATCTTGGTTAATTACATGTACAATATGGCGTTGCTAAGCCAAGACTAGACTCGACTTAAGCTAATAAATGTAAAATAACAAAAAACATAAAATGAACATAGAATAAAAAGGGATGGTAGTCCGTATGTTTTTTTTTTCTCTTTTCTTTTTCTATATATTTTTTTTCTTTTTCTTGATTTTTTCGATTATTTTTTATTTTATTATTTATTTATTTTTATTTTTTTGCATACACTCTTACCCTACCATCCAAAATAATACATCATAGGGAATGAAAATTCCCCTTACACTTGAATATTTACATACTTTACAATAAACTAATCTAATGACTCGAATTAAGAAAATCAAAACACTTGGAGTACTTTTAAGATTAACGTACGTATAGGGGTAATAAATGATGTTCTTCCCCATTACTCCATAAAATAAGTACTTACCCATGAGTCCCAATCGCCCAAAACAATATGTACAAGGATATGACTCGACTTAGCAACCATGTAATCAATTAGATAGTTAACTTAGGGTTTAACAAATAACAATAATGCACTAAAAGTGAACACATACACGGAAGGCTAAGGCGATTTGGGTGTACATTTAAGTGAGGTGTAACAAATTCTTCCTTTAAGTAAAATGCTTAAAGTTAGATACGAAAAGATAGGCTCGGAGGGGTGTACTAGGGGTTTCGTGTACTAAACATGAGTACAACGCTAAGGGTGTGGGAAAAATTAATTGACTTAAGTAGTCAAGTAATATGACTTAAATGGTCAAGAAATTATGATACGGGTTTAACACAAGGGTGATCCTAATGCCTCTTATCATGTAGTAAATCCTACCACACGAATGTAGTCCCACTAGCGGTCTCGAGATGCATCACTAACGCAAGTTCTAGAATCTAAATGCTACCGGTACACTCATAAGCACTAATAGTAAATGCTTTTCCTATCAAATCTAAAGGCGAACCTCACATATTTGGGTGGAAAATTTTTCTAAATATACGGTTATGTGCTAGTCATACGATCTCCTATCCATGAGACGCTTGCTATGGCTAAAGTTTCACTCCTAAATGTTGTAAAAAAATTTAAATTTGGCGCTAAAATTGCACTAACAAGTATTTCTCATAGTTTTATTACACATCTACCATTAAACAAAGCAAACTCAAGCGAAAGTGTATCTGTAAGGTATCATCATTTTACCCTCCCCTTACACTTAAGATGAACATTGTCCCCAATGTTCAAGTAAAGAATGTAAAAGTAAAATAAGTAAAACAAATGAAATCAAATACTCCCCTGATTCGCTCGGTATGGATAATTAGGTGGCCAGGTTAAATCTTCCTCCAAGAAAATGAAAAATCAAAGCTTCCCTTCCAGAATATAAATGATCTTCTTGTCATACATAACCTGTAAATCCTGAGAAAACAAAAAAGACAACCTCGCATAAAATCGGCGGCATCCTATATAAGTTACTAAATCCTAGAAAACAAAGTAAGATATAATGCTTGTGGAATGAAGTTTGCAGACTTCCTGGAGATTATAAAACTTAATAATTCACAAAAACCATAAGACTCCGTTAGAAAAACAAAACCGGTAAAATTTCCAGATTTTTACCCGTGACGCCGTCAAGAGAAAACTCGTGACGCCGTCAGGATTGACCTGTAGAAATTCTTATGTTAAGTTTCCGGAAAATTTCTTGAAAAACTTGGTTCTACTTCCTGGTAAATCCTGCAAAACTTCGTTATGACTCAATACAAGCATTTGACTCTAACAAATACGAATATACGTGTTCATTTAATATTGTGGAGAATCATGATCGGTTTGTTTCTTAAAAACATATTTGGGGTTTCCCCTTACACTTATATTTTGCAAAAATACCTTTAGGTGGAGTTAATACTAGGCAAAAACAACAAAGTAAAGTATTTCCACATTTTAATTGAGAAACATGATCTACCAACAATAAAAATAAAGCATGTATACGGAAACAAATAACAATCAAACGAACAAATAAAATCACACAAAACATGGGTTGCCTCCCAAGAAGCGCTTTTCTTTATTTACGAGTCTTGTAGCTAGACTCAAGGTCATGGGTTACTACGTGACTTCATCATTGGTTTCACTCTCTAGGTCGTCTTCTAAACCAGTTTTGTATTCCGGATCTAGTTGTAAGCATTCTTTGTAGAAACCAAGCATCCTATTTTTCACATACTCTACTCCTCTACGTCTATCCTCATCATTCCTATAATAAGCCGCTTGCTTGTGTTCCTTTTCGAAATTAGAGAGAAGGCGGTATTGCTCAATCTTGTAGGGCATTTGGTAAGCAACCTCATCATTCTCTTCCTTGAATCTAACTATACCTAGAGTCGGGTCGTAAATCATCCTAGTGGCCTCAACAAATGGTTTCCCAAATATTACTTGGCTTAGGCAATCATCTATAACCGGACGAGTGTCTTCTACTATCATAAAATCTATCTCATAAGTGAGATTGCCTATACTCACATGCAATCCCTTCACTCTTCCTGCAAAATTACTTATCAAATTCTTATTGGGCATCATCCTAAAATCAAGTTGCTTCTTCATTACCCAATTATAATAAGTCCTAGTCATGATGTTTACGGGAGATCTAGGATCGATGTAAGCTTTCCATATATGCATATGCCCAATGTTGCATGGTATGTTAATGTTAGAGGGGTCTCCCATTTTGATAAGGGGTGTGCCAAGGATATAAGGTCTCTCGGGACTATCGAATAAATCCTTATGGTATTCCCGTTCTTCCTTGGTAGGCATCATATCAAAGTACTTTTCTTTGGGCTCTACTTCCTCTAATTCTTCTCCCCTATTAACCTCAACTTTCCTACTCTCATCCCTAATCTCGGTTTCAACTCTAACTTCATCCTTGTCACTCTCTTCTATTTCCTTATCTATTGGCTTAATGGTGACAACATTGACAAAGTGGACATGTTTAGATGATGAGGGGTCCTTAATTTGGATTCCACTATTGGTGTCCCTAGTATCCTTCCTAGGTGTGGCGAGTGCTTGGTTGTTGAGGGCTTTCAACAAGTTGTCTATCTTATTGGTCATCTCCGTTTGTTGTTGGTTGAATTCGGTTTGAAACCTAGCTATGCTGGCTTCTTGAGATGCCATGAACTTGGACATCAATCCTTCAAGATTGTTGGTACTACCATAGTTGTTAGAAGGATTATTGTTGAAAGTACGGTTGGAGGGTGGACCGTTTGGTTGGTAACGATTAGGCAGATTGGAAGAATTGGGTTGATTTTGCTTCCACCTAAGGTTTGGGTGATTTTTCCAAGAGGGGTTGTATGAATCACCATAAGGGTTTGGCTCGGGCTTGAAAGTGTACCACTTATCTCCCGCTTCGTCAGTACGTGTGGATGCGTAGTTGGCAAAAGCTGTTCCAGGGAGTTCCACACAATCACGAGTGTCATGGGGAACACTACATAATTCGCATGAAGAAGTGATTTTGTTCATTTGGCTTGAAGGCTTAGGAGCTACATAAGATTTCATGAGAAACTTGACTTGGTCCTCAAGTTCCATGATCCTATGGTCGGGAGTGCTAGAGTTGTTCAAAGGCAAAGATATTGCCTTGACCATTTTGTTCAAATCACGGGGATCATTCCAACTTTCGTTGTCATAGAGAGTAAGATCTTCTATGAGTTCCCATGATTGTTCCGCACTTAGATCACGTAGCTTACCACCGGCCGATTGGTCAGTGGCTCGCCTCGTGGAGAGATCGATATGGTCATAAAAGATTTGGACTTGGAGCCAAAGATCTATGCCATGATGAGGGACTTTTTGGAGTAAGTCCTTGAAATGAGTCCATGCTTCATAAAGAGATTCATTTTGACGTTGTTGGAACATCAAGATGTCATTTCTAAGCTTGGTAGTTCTTCCTGGTGGGAAAAATTGAGCAAGGAAACGAGTGGTGAGACCATCCCATGTGGTGATGGATCCCGCGGGTAAATGCTCAAGTCATTGACTAGCTTGACCCCGTAGAGAGAATTGGAATAGGCGTAATCGGGTAGTCTCTCTAGTTGCAACATCTAGGTCTATGGAATCTACGATTTTAAGGAAGTCCTTAAGATGTTGATTTGGATCTTTGGAACGAAGTCCATGGAATGCACATCCGCTTTGCACCAACCCGATGGTGTCAGATCGCAAGGGGGTCACATTGGCTCCGGTGAGCTCAATGGTGTTTCAGTAGCCTTGGTGGCTAGGTCGGGAATACTCTCCTAAGGTTTGGGGCCTAAGGGGTTCTAGTGGTGGGTTTTGTTGTGGTGGGATGACGGGTTCAAAGATGTTCCCGTTGTCCATGATGTCGGGTGGTGAAGAGTTACGAACAAAGACACAAAGAATTAAGATAGACTAAAGAAACCTAAAAAATAAAAATAAAATCTTACTAGAAAGGAATCTAGCAAGTAGAACTAATAAAAAGAAATTCTAACCTATACAATAACAATTCCCCGGCAACCGCGCCAAAAACTTGATACGTGGGAATCGCACCAGGCTTTACCTCTCAAGGGATCTTGAGAAGCTTACAACCCCCACCAGGCAGTGTACCTGATCGTTGTAGTATAGTATAGTGACAAGTACCGGGGGATTGATTGTTCAGCTAGGAATAGTGTCGCTAAGATTAGAAAACCTAATTACTAGTGCTAAAGATGACGGAAGATTATTTTTGTGTTTTTATATTTTTTAGAAAGCAAATTAAAATCTCGGGTTTGAAGGATTTGGGCGGAATTAGTTTTTTGGGTAAAGGGGAGTAATCCTGCACCCTGGTAAATTAAGCGCGGAATTAGTTGCTAGTCAACTAACTCAATACTAAAGATGCAATCAAAATAAAATACTAGAAATGAAAATAAAACTAAATTATACTAAGGTTGTGAGCAATATGTGGAGAAAATGTGTTTACTTAGATTTCACTACTCCCTAGACATCTTTTACACGTTAATTACTTGTTATAGTTGCGTGGATGACGGATTGTATTCCTTAATACCATTCATGGGGTGGCACACTTACTTCCCCAATCCTATGAGTGCCTACTTCACTCATATGTCGAGCCGGCTAAGAAGCTCCTAACATGGGATCATTAGAATTTACTCATGCATTAAATACAACCAATAAAACCTAGTGCACATCGGTTCATGTTTCTTAAGACGTTCAAGCATGTTACCAATTGGAGATCTGCCAATTTTCTTAAGCCAAACATCGAAATCATTCATCCAATACAACCATAAACAAGTAATCAACACATAATTAACATCTAGGTTTCATTAGATCTAAGCAAACACAAGATAGATCTAGCCTAGCATGGTGGAATCAAGACAAGAACAAGATATAGACAACCAACACATAGACATATTGATTGAATTAAAAGAATACTTATCTCAATTACACTTGTAAGGTTTCAAGGGCTGAAAACCCTTGAAAAACCTGTGAAAATCGTATAAAGTTCGGCCTTAGGGTTTCTCCAAAACTTCCTCTCTTTATGTGTAAAAATTAGAAAACTATATATAAGAAATAGGGGCCGACGGCGTCAAGAACAAATTTGTGACGCCGTCACCTCGCCGCCAAAATACTTCTCGGACTGCCTTGATCTACATCTGATGCCGTCATGTGTTATGGTCTTCCAGGCCATCACGTCTTTTACTCTTGACGCTCTACTTGTGACGCCGTCACGTTTGTACTGGGCCGTCATGCAAATCACTCTTGACGCTGTCAAGATTTTACTCTTGATGCCGTCACCTACTGTTCCCAGCTTGGAAAATTGAGACTTTGCCATTTTCTTCACTTTTATGCTCCAAAAACATCCAAAATGCCTTCTTTTCCAGATTTCACTCCCAAAGTACCTGAAATCACAAAAGGAACGATTTAGGGCAATATTTGATCAAATAAATTCAATTCCGGGCTTAAATGACCCCCTAAAAGTGGTTCATTTTTCGCCTCATCAATAAGACTCTTTACTTTTAATGCTCGTATTAGACACTGTTTTTGAACTAATCCTAGATGAGCCAGGTATAATCACGTGTTGAGATTTAGCAGACACAGATGCATTTTCCTTTGGCCAAGAATGTGGAGTGACTGGTTTTGTCAAATTGTTTTTCTCAACAACTTTGGAGGCACACCGAGATTTTGAAAATTTAGGTCGTTCAGATTTAAATGCAGTTGTTTGTCTAACCACTGATTGTTTTATGATTGTTTGAGAAGGCGGTTTCCCCAAGACTGATGGTTTTGCAAACTTAGTATCCACACTCTGGCCAGTCAGTCTTCTTAATTTGTTTTGCAATGCAGCATGTGAAAACACCTTTGCTTGAATTTAACCTTTTAAAAGCTCATTTTCTTTAACTAATGTATCCATACGTTTACTATTTTCATTAAGAAATTGACCATTGTTGCCCGAAGTTAGAGATTCGTTTTGCAATTTAAGTTCAAGTGAGATGCAATGTGCCTCAGGTTTTGAAAAATCTTTATGAAACTGGGCAATGGTCTTTTTGAGAAGAATGTTTTCAGAATCAAGAGTTTGGTTTGATGTTTCAGTCATTAGATTATCAGGTAAGGACTCAGACTCAGAACGTTTATCTAGACATTGAACAGCATCCTAGTCAACCTCTCCTTCATTGCTGAAGTTAGGTTGCTCAGATTATTGTTTCTCATTTACAGGCATAATATGATCAACAGTAGAATGTACCTTAACCATTTGCTCTTTGTCAAAGTTAGTTTCTATGTCATAGATGGGCATGACATCTTCCTCATCCATCTGTCCTTTGTCAAAGTTGGGCTCTAAGTCATAAGTGGGTCTGATATCAGCAGAATCAACATCTGTATCATTCCCCAATCTGCTGTTGTCATCTTGTTCTTCCAAAATTTTATCCTGATAGCCTGTATTACCGTCATCTGCAGTATTCCCAACAGTCCTTTCAGCATTCCTACCTTGTCTATCAACTCTATCACCTTGCCCGATAGCTTGATTCCTTGTGTTAGAAGAAGAACGAAGACGGTTGTTTGTCTTGTTGGAGTATTTACTGAGGACACGAGCAACAAGTGCGAGTCCTTGATTCAGAGTATTGACTTCATCATCGTCATCTTTATTGAAATTTGAATAGTACATTGTGTCATTGCTTTCATGTGGGCCTGTATTATTCATGTGGGATTCCTGCATGTCTGCCATTAACATCACATCTGCTGTATCGGGTTCCAAATCTGTTGTATTGGATTCCAAATCTGCATATTCATCATCAAATGGAATATCACCCATGACACTTTGCAAAACAGCATTGAGATTACCCCCTTCAACTTCCATTTGACTTAGTGTGGCATTGTATTCAATATTAGCGTCAAAGAATAGAGTTGAATCATAATCTTGAGCTTCCACATCTGCAATATTTTCCGTATATGCAAAAATGCCATGCTTGGTTCGATAAGATCTTCTTCATCATCAGTATCTTTCATTGTGTTAAAGCATTCATAAGTTGAAGTCATCATACAATTGCCTTTATCAGTAGATGCTTTTCCAAGCTTCACAAGATTTTAAAGAAGTGATTGCATATGATTATATAGAGTTGCAGGATTATACTGTGGAATGATGATAGGCTCAGGTGCATTTGGAGGATTGAAGAAGAGACCATTTGGAGTGTAAATTAAGGATCCATGGTCAACAGTTGGAGATGGTGGAGCAGGGAGGATGGTCTTCAGAGGATTCATGCTTAAACAGGATTCAAGAATTTGCTTCATTCTGATGTGACGAAGTTCTTCTGTATGATGCATAGCTTCAAGATAATTCCACATTTCATAAGCACTGACTTGAAAGTCCATAGTCATGTAAATTAAGTTGGGAAGGGCTAGTGTCATGAACCAAGCAGCTTGCAGGTCAGCATCGTACTGAGCAAGTTTAGTAGCATTCAAATCTTCAACAGTTTGTAGTCTGATAATCCCTGTTGAGTCAGCAAGAAAAATCATTTTGTATGCACCATCTTGAATAGATTTAAGCATAAGATCTGCAGCAGGACGATATGTGAGCCATTGAAGAAATCTCCGTTTCCAATCAGTATATGTTCCTGGTAGTAACATTGGAGGCCTTGATTTATTGCCAAATAGCAGAACATGACGAATGAGGGAGCTGTGACTTTGTTGTTGATGATGCTATTGCAGATGAGAATATTAGTGAGGAAGGTAGTTGGTAGAAGGTACTTGAGACATTGTAAACGACATTTCTCTCCCCCCTTGATTGTTACGATGTAATTGAAATAATCAAACAAAAACGTCACACTCAAGGTCGAAATAGTGATTTCAGATTTTCCCTCCAAAATTAATTTGAATAATTTTCTGTTTCAAAATTTTGAAAATCACTTTAAAATGCTATTCTAAGGTTACAAGAAAAATTTGAGTTTCAAAAAATTTTGCCGCCAAATTTTACCAAAAAAATTTGAATTTTTGGCCTAAAAATTTGAATTTTGGGCCAAAATTTTCACCGTTAAACCAAAATATATATATATACGTATACATATATATATACATATACATATACACATACATATATATATATATATATATATATATATATATATATATATATATATATATATATATATATATATATATATATATATGTATACGTATATATACGTATATATATATACGTATATATACGTATATATACATATATATACGTATATATATACGTATATATATACGTATATATACGTATATATATATATATATATATATATATATATATATATATATATATATATATATATATATATATAAACAACACATATACATATGTATGAAAGGTTTCAAGGGGTGAAAACCCTTGAAAATATTGTAAAAGTCGTGCTAGGGTTTATTCAACTCGACCCTAAAATTCTCCTCTCCTTAGAATGAAAATAACAAAGAGTATATATAGATTTCCTAAGGTGACGGCGTCAAGAAGAAACTTCTGACGCCGTCAACCCGTAGCCCATAATATTCTCGGACTGCCTAGATCCAGATCTGACGCCGTCATGTGTAATGTTGTTCTGGGCCGTCACCACTTTTACTCTTGACGGCCATGCTTTGACGCCGTCACATTTCCACTGGACCGTTATCACTTTTGCTCTTGACGCTGTCATAAAAATGCTCTTGACGCCGTCAGGTACTGTTCCCAGCTAGGAAAATTAAGACTTTGCCGTTTTCTTCACTTTTATGCTCCAAAAACGTTCAAAATGCTTCCTTTTCCTGAATTCACTCCAAAAGTACCTAAAATCACAAAAGGAATGATTTAGGGAAATATTTGATCAAATAAATTCCAATTCCGGCTTAAATGACCCCCTAAAAACGGATCATTTTTCGCCTCATCATATACCCTTACACTTGAGATTTGCTTGTCCTCAAGCAAATGCGCTTTTATTCTAATCAAAATACAAATTAGGGGTCATTTAACACTAATATAAAAGTAATTACAACGAATAATCGTTCCACTAAAGACCAAAGACAAGCACGGAGGACATACACTAGCACCTCATAAATAGTGTTTAGATACTCACATCTCTCAGGTGTAATAAAGTATATATCACAATATGGAAATAGAACACATCTCTCACTACCTGTCATAGCAAAATAGATTACCATAGGCTTGGGAAAGGATCAAACCTCCACCACATGGCGTAACCACCTAGGATAATCTATCAAAGAGATCTTTTAAAGGGTTATAACGTTAGGTGTATGGATATGGAATACATGGTTTTGTTGGATATAGACAATCTTTACTGGAGGCGAGTTAATAATCTTGGTTAATTACATGTACAATATGGCGTTGCTAAGCCAAGACTAGACTCGACTTAAGCTAATAAATGAAAAATAACAAAAACATAAAACAAACATAGAATGAAACGGGATGGTAGTCCGTATGTTTTTTCTTTTTTCTCTTTTTCTATTTTTTTTTTCTTAATTTTTTCGATTTTTTTTTTATTTTTTTTTATTTTTTTTTTGCATACACTTTTACCCTACCATCCAAAATAATACATCATAGGGAATGAACATTTCCCTTACACTTGAATTTTTACATATTTTACAATAAACTAATCTAATGACTCGAATCAAGATAATCAAAACACTTGGCGTACTTTTAAGATTAACGTACATATGGGGGTAATAAAATAATGTTCTTCCCCATTACTCCATAACATAAGTACTTTACCCATGAGTCTCAATCGTTCCAAAACAATATGTACAAGGATATGACTCGACTTAGCAACCATGTAATCAATTAGATAATTAACTAAGGGTTTAAACATATAACAATAATGCACTAAAGATGAGTGCATACACGGAAGGCTAAGGCGATTTGGTTGTACATTTAAGTGGGGTGTAACAAATTCTTCCTTTAAGTAAGATGCTTAAAGTTAGAAATGAAAGGATAGGCTCGGAGGGGTGTACTAGGGGTTTCGTGTACTAAAAACGAGTACAACGCTAATGGTGTGGGAAAAATTAATTGACTTAACTAGCCAAGTAATATGACTTAAATGGTCAAGAAATTTTGATACGCGTTTAACACAAGGGTGATCCTAATGCCTATTATCATGTAGTAAATCCTACTACACGAATGTAGTCTCACTAGCGGTCTCGGGATGCATCGCTAACGCAAGTTCTAGAATCTAAATGCTACCGGTACACTCATAAGCACTAATAGTAAATGCTTTTCCTATCAAATCTAAAGGCGAACCTCACATATTTGGGTGGAAAATTTTTCTGAATGGTATGGTTTTGTGCTAGTCATACGATCTCCTATCCATGAGACGCTCGCTATGGCTAAAGTTTCACTCCTAAATGTTGTAAAATTTTTTAAATTTGGCGCTAAAATTACACTAACAAGTATTTCTCATAGTTTTATTACACACCTACCATCAAACAAACAAGCTCAAGTGCAAGTTTATCTATTAGGTATCATCATTTAGCCTCCCCTTACACTTAGGATGAACATTGTCCCCAATGTTCAATTAAAGAATGTAAAAGTAAAAACAGGTAAAAGAATGAAATCAAATACTCTCCTGATTCACTCGGCATGGATAGTGTGGTAACAAGGTTAGATCTTCCTCCAAGAAAATGAACAATCAAAGCTTCCCTTCTAGAATATAATTCATCTTCTTGTCATACATAACCTGTTAAACCTGAGAAAACAAACAAGGCAACCTCGCGTAAAATTGGCGGCAATCTATATATGATAACAAATCCTAGAAAATAAAGTAAGATATAATGCTTGTGGAATGAATGTTTGCAGATTCCCTGGAGATTATAAAACTAAAGATTCAACAAAAACTTTAAGACTCCGTTAGAAAAACAAAATTAGCAAAATTTCCAGATTTTTACACATGACGCCGTCAGGAATTTCTTCCTGACGCCGTCAGAAGTGACCTGCAGAAATCTTTATGTTAAGTTTCCAGAAAATTTCTGGAAAAACTTTGTCCTACTTCCTGGAAAATCCTGCAAAACATCATTATGACTCGATACAAGCATTTGACTCTAACAAATACGAATATACATGTTCATTTAATATTGTGGAGAATCATGATCGGTTTTGTTTCTTAAAAACATATTTGGGGTTTCCCCTTTCACTTATCTTTTGCGAAATACCTTTGGATGAAGTTAAGACTAAGCCAAACGACAAAATAAAGTATTTTCACCATTTAGTTTGAAACGTGATCTACCAACAATAAAAATAAGACATGCATACGGAAACAAATAAAATTCACACAAAACATGGGTTGCCTCCCAAGAAGCGCTTTTCTTTATTTATGAGTCTTGTAGCTAGACTCAAGGTCATAGGTTATTACGTAACATGGGTGAGTTCCTCATTGAGGACATCTTTGGGGATCAAACTTAGGTTTCAACTTCTTATCGGTTTTCTTAGTACGGCATGACCTTTCAAACTTTTCTCCATCCGGATCATACAAAATCATCTTCATATGCCATGATCCGTCACCTTCCTTAGGTGGCTTGGCCCATCTCCATTTACACTTATCCCCTCTCTCTTCCACTTGTTCATCTCAATGTTAATAGGCATTACGCTTAAAAACTCAATCATTTTCCTAAAGACTAGGGGGTCCTCAAAAGGGTCTAGCTCCTCATCTCTAGCTATGAGTTGTTCCACCGAATGTGTTTTATCGATGAAATCTTTTTCTAGATAGAACGGGCGTTGAGGTCCTATAAAGTTTCTTTCTATCCAGGGTCCATATCTAGATGGTCTCCTATTCATCTCTACCCAATGTGGTGTCGGTTCATCCTCACAATCGTAGCTATGTTTCTTAACATCATATACCGACCAAGTATCGCCCACACCTACCGCTGTCTTAGACTCCTTACAATCTATCATGGCGCTAGCGGTTGCTAAAAATCCTCTTCCTACTAATAGTGGGCAGGTAGTATCACTAACCATATCAAGCACGTGAAAATCGGCTAAAATAGTTAACTTCCCTACGTGAACAACTACATCCTTGATCATCCCAACCAGGTGGGCAATACTCCCATCTGCTAGACCAATTAATACTTCTGTCTCCTCTAACTTTCCTAGCTTGAGAGTGGTAAAAAGGGATAAGGGAATCAAGTTGAGGCTTGACCCTAAATCGGCTAGTGTGTTGAAAGCTTCAGATCTTCCTATCTTACAAGGCAAAACAAATATACCCGGATCATCAAGCTTTTTAGGCAACTTGTTTTGAACGAAGGCGGTCCCATTTTTACCTAGTTTAAATTTCTCATATTTTTCTAGGAGGGCACTATAGTAGGGAGCACGGGCTAAGACATCAATGACGGGGTGTTCAAGGTGAAGCTCCTTGAATTCATCGTCAAGGTCTTGTGTAGGAGGTGTTTCAACTATGCTTTTGACCGGTTTGATATCGGGTGTTTCATTTGATTGGTCCTTTTGAAGAATTTGGTTTTGCTTGAAACACGTGCTCATTGACTTAACCGAATAGTTTTGTGGACAAGAAGTGGGTGACAAAACTGATGATATGGAATTAACGTTTAGTTTCGGGTTCTTGACCTTGTCGCTTGGGAGTGCTCCCATTTCTCGGTCATTGAGAACTTTCAACAATGTGTCAATTTTGGTGGTCATCTCGCTTTGCTTTTGTTTGAAATCGGCTTCAAACTTAGATATGCGAGCATCTTGAGATGCCACAAACTTGGACATCAACCCTTCAACATTGTTGGTACTACCATAGTTATTAGAAGGATTGTTTTTGAAAGTACGGTTGGAGGGTGGACCGTTTGGTTGGTAACGATTAGGCGGATTGGAAGAATTGTTTTGGTTTTGTTTCCACCTAAAGTTCAGGTGATTTTTCCAAGAGGGGTTGTAGGAATCACCGTAAGGGTTTGGCTCGGGTTTGAAAGTGTACCACTTATCTCCCGCTTCGTCAGTACGCAAAGATGCGTAGTCCACAAAAGCTGTTCCGGGGAGTTCCACACAATCACGAGTGTCATGGGGACCACTACATAATTTGCATGAAGAAGTGATTTTGTTCACTTGGCTTGAAGGCTTAGGAGCTTCGTAGAATTTCATGAGAAACTTGACTTAGTCCTCAAGTTCCATGATCCTACGGTCGGGAGTGCTAGAATTGTTCGAAGGCAAAGATATTGCCTTGACCGTTTTGTTCAAATCACGGGGATCATTCCAACTTTCGATGTCATAGAGAGCAAGATCTTCTATGAGTTCTTCCGCACTTAGATCACGTAGCTTGCCACCAGCCGATTGGTCAATGGTTCGCCTTGTGGAGAGATCGATATGGTCATAAAAGATTTGGACTTGGAGCCAAAGATCTATGCCATGGTGAGGGACTTTTTGGAGTAAGTCCTTGAAACGAGTCCATACTTCGTATAGAGTTTCACCTTGACGTTGTTGGAACATCAAGATATCATTTCTAAGCTTGGTAGTTCTCCCTGGTAGGAAAAATTGAGCAAGGAAAGGAGTGGTGAGATCATCCCATGAGGTGATGGATCCTGCGGGTAAACGTTCAAGCCATTGACTAGCTTGATCACGTAGAGAGAATTGGAATAGGCGTAATCAGGTCGTCTCTCTAGTTGTAACATCAAGGTCTATAGAATCTACGATTTTAAGGAAGTCCTTGAGATGTTGATTAGGATCTTCGGAACGAAGTCCATAGAATGCACATCCGCTTTGCACCAACCGGATGATGTCGGATCGCAAGGGGGACACATTGGCTCCTTGGGTGAGCTCAATAGTGTTTCGATAGCCTTGGTGGCTAGGTCGGGAATACTCTCCTAGGGTTCGGGGCCTAAGAGGTAGGTTAACTAGTGGTGGGTTTTGTGGGTGGTCTTGTTGTGGTGGGTTGATGGGTTCAAAGATGTTACCACCTTCCATGATGTCGGATGGTAAAGATTATGAACAAAGGCACGAAGAAATAAGATAGACTAAAGAAAACTTAAAAATAAAAATAAAATCTTACTAGAAAGGAATCTAGCAAGTAGACCTAATAAAAAGAAATTCTAACCTAGACAATAACTATTCCCCGGGCTGCAGCACCAAAAACTTGATAGCGCCGCACTCTTTTGCGAAAGTTGAGGAATAAATGTAAAGATAGACAATCCCCGGCAACGGCGCCAAAAACTTGATGCGTGGGAATTGCACCAGGCTTTACCTCTTGAGGGATCTCGAGAAGCTTACAACCCCCACCAGGCAGTGTACCTGATCGTTGTAGTATAGTCTAGTGACAAGTATCGGGGGATTGATCGTTCAACTCAGGAATAGTGTCGCTAGGATTAGAAAGCCTAAAAACTAGGTCTAGAGGTGAGGGATGATTCTTTTTGTATTTTTATATTCTTATGAAAGCAAGTAAAATCACGGGTTTTGGAAGAGTGGGCGGAATTAGTTGCTAGTCAACTAACCCAATAACTAAAGATGCAATCAAAATAAAATAACAAAAATGAAAATAAAGCTAATTAAACTAATGTGGTGTGAACAATGGATGGGAGAATTGTGTTTACTTAGATTTCACTACTCCTTAGATATCTTTTACAGGTTAATTGTTTGTTACAGTTGCGTGGATGACGGGTTATATTCCTTAATACCAATCGTCGGGTGGCGTACGTACTTCCCCAACTCTATAAGCTCCTACTTCACTCCTATGTCGAGCCTGCAAGAATCTCCTAATATGGGATGACTAGAATTCGCTCATGCATTAAATAGAACCATAAAAACCTAGTACGCATTGGTTCATGCTTCTTAAGATGTTCAAGCAAGTTACACTATGGAGATCTGCCAGTTTTCTTAAGCCTAACATTGAAATCATTTATCCATTACAACTATAGACAAGCAATCAACCTATAATCAACATCTAGGTTTCATTACATCTAAGCAAACACACAAAAGATCTAGCCTAGCATGGTTAAATCAAGACAAGCGTAAGATATATTCAAACAACACATAGAAATATTGAATGAATTGAAAGGATACTTATCTTAATTGAACATGAAAGGTTTCAAGGGGTGAAAACATTTGAAAATACTGTAAAAGTCGTGCTAGGGTTTATTCAATTCGACCCTGAAAATAACAAAGAGTATATATAGATTTTCTAAGGTGACAGCGTCAAGAAGAAACTTCTGACGCCGCCAACCCGCCGCCCATAATATTCTCGGACTGCCTAGATCCAGATCTGACGCCGTCATGTGTAATGTTGTTCTGGACTGTCACCACTTTTACTCTTGACGGCCATGCTTTGACGCCGTCACATTTCCACTGGACCGTCATCACTTTTGCTCTTGACGCCGTCATAAAAATGCTCTTGACGCCATCAGGTACTGTTCCCAGCAAGGAAAATTAAGACTTTGCCGTTTTCTTCACTTTTATGTTCCAAAAACGTCCAAAATGCTTCCTTTTCTAGAATTCACTCCAAAAGTACCTAAAATCACAAAAGGAACGATTTAGGGCAATATTTGATCAAATAAATTCCAATTCCGGCTTAAATGACCCCCTAAAAACGGATCATTTTTCGCCTCATCATGTATCATAAATCCTCGATGAGTTTTTGAGTTTTTTACCATTAAAAAGCCTCATTAAATGTCGTCTTGGCTGCATGGTCTTCAAAGAATCTGCAACTTCTTTTAGTGTTTATAGATGAATAATCGATATGTATATATACTGAAAAATTGGGTTACGAATATTGAGAATCGTGATAAACTAAATAACAAAATCAATTTTAAACTTAGCCTATTATAAATCACAAAATCATTTCTAAACTTATCATGATGTTATGAATTTAAAAAATAAAATAAAAAACTTATTGGATATATTTTAAACCGATTATCCTATTATGAAAAAAATTATATATTTTTTGTATTTAGGCGAACCCCTTCTTTTTGCCATTGGATTTCCCAATAAAATTCGTCGTAACACTCATAATGATCAACTTTCGATTTTCCGCAATTTTTTACATACCTCTGTGTAAATAACCCAATATTGGTTGACAGTCAAAAACATCTTCACCATTTAGAGTAACAATGAGTCGAAGAACACCATGTATTGATGGGTGATGAGGTCCCGTATTGACTATCATGAGGTCTTTTCTTGTAGCTAGTACAGTTATAATAAAACTATGATCAGGGCTTGAGAATTACTTAGAAAGATCATGTCCTTTGGAGAAGTCAAAGCCAAACAATTAACAAATTATAACATATTGCATAAAAAAAAATCATCAACATCCGAATATTATGAGTTTTAAAGAGACTTACATGTAGTTTTAGAAAAATGGCTGCAAAGAACACAATATATGCATACACAAAAAAAAAAATAAATAAAATAAAAAAATAAAAAAAAACAGATTTGTCATTAGGGTTTTGAGAAGAAGGAAGCGTACCTTTTATTTTACCCTAAATCCTCACAACTCATCCTGCATGAAGATCATAGACAATAATACTGATATTAGGGTTTTGAGAAGAAGGACATGTACCTTTTTTCTTGCATTTTTTGTGAGGTCGAGTTTTTTTTAATATTTATAATTAACCGACTAAGATTTCAGGGATTAGGTTAAAGTTTATAATTATAAAACTATATTTAAGGAATGGATATATGCTATATAATTTATGGAGATAAATACATTCCTTTTTTTTAAATATTTATAATTAACCGATTGAGATCACAGGGATTAGGTTAAAGCTTATAATTATAAAACTATAATTAAGGAATGGATATATGCTATATAATTTATGGAGATACATACATTCCTTTTGAAACTAATTAAAATTGTCATTAATTGGTTGCGTAGGTTTATACATTTGGTTTGGCAAGATATAAACCAAATAATCTGTTGGTCTAGTGGTAATCATGTTGTCTGAGGACTAATAGAGCCAGGTTCGAATCCAGCTTCATACATGATTTTTTAGAATTAAATTTCCGAAATTTTAATAAATGAAAAAACTGCCTACGTAACTTCATACATGATTTTTTAGAATTAAAATTCCGAAATTTTAATAAATGAAAAAACTGCCTAGCTGGCATGCTTACATGGCATGTTGCTTAGGTGGCATCCAGTGGCATTGAGGTGGCATTATGGTTGCATATGTGGCATTGATGACGTCATGTACATCCTATTTTATATATTGATGCGTGGAATTAAACCCTCGCAAAAGGTTTTACCTCTCAAGGGATCTTGAGAAGCTTGCAATCCCCACCAGGCAGTGTACCTGTTCGTTGTAGTATAGTATAGTTACAAGTACCGGGGGATTGATCGTTCAACCCAGGAATAGTGTTCGCTATGATTAAAAAGTCTACTAAAACTAGGTCTAAAGGTGAGGGATGATTCTTTTTGTATTTTTATATTTTAAATGAAAGCAAGTAAAATCTCGGGTTTTGAAAGAATGGGCAGAATTAGTTGCTAGCCAACTAACCCAATTAACTAAAGATGCAATCAAAATAAAATAAAATAAACTAAAACTAATTTGTGGTGTAAACAATAATAAGAGAAAATATGTTTAGTTAGATTTGATTACTCCCTAGATATCTTTTACCGGTTGATTAGCTTGTTACAATTGCATGGATGACGGGTTATATTCCTTAATACTAGTCGTAGGGCCATGTACAAAATTCCCTAACTCTATAAGCTCCTACTTCACTCCTATGTCGAGCCGACTAAAAGCTCCTAACATGGGATCACTAGAATTCGTTTATGCATTAAATACAACCATATAATCGTAGTACACATCCGATCATGTTTCTTAAGACGTCCAAGCAAGTTACCAATTGGAAGTCTGCCAGTTTTCTTAAGCCTAACATCAAATACAATCATCCATAACAACTATATACAAACCATCAACCAATAATCAATATCTAGGTTTCATTACATCTAAGCAAACACAATAAAAACCTAGCCTAACATGTTAAAAAGAAGACAAGCATAAGATGGAATCAAACAACACATAGACATATTGAATGATTATTGGAAAACTTATCTTCAATTGAACATGGATGGAACAAGGGTTGAAACCCTTGTTTTTACAGAAAATTCGTCTAGTGATGAGTCGAAAAGTGTACCGCTTTTAAGGGGTCATTTAAGCCCGAATTCGAGATTATTTGATCAATTATTGCCCTAAATTGTTCCTTTTGTCATTTTAGGTACTTGAGGAGAAATCTGGAAAAGGAAGCGTTTTGGACATTTTTGGAGCATAAAAGTGAAGAAAACGGCAAAGTCTCAAAATCCCTTGCTGGAACAGTACCTGACAACGTCAAGGTTTACTAGTGACGGCGTCAAGAGTGACAAAAGAGGTGGATATGAAACTTATAACGTGACAGCCTAGAACATTTTCTTTGATATTGGCCTGACGGCGTCACCTAGGCCGTCAGGGTCCAAATACTAGTGACGGCCCAGAGCTCATTCCTACATGACGGCGTTAGAAGTGGATCTAGGAAATACGAATTTCAACTTGGCGGTGAGTTGACGGCGTCAAAGGCTAATACATGACGCCGTGAGGATGCATAGTCTATATATATATATATATATCCAATTTTTCATTGTATGTGTGGAACTTTTGGGTAACAAGTTTTGTAAAAACCCTAGGTCGAATTTCCTGCATCTAGAAGGGGTTTCAAACCCTTCTTTCTTCCATGTTTGAATAAAGATAAGTACTTCATTAATCATTCAATATGTCTATGTATTGTTTGATTCTATCTTTTGTGTATCTTTCTTTTAACATGTTAGGCTAGGCTTTTATTGTGTTTGCTTAGATGTAGTGAAACCTAGATGTTGATTATTGGTTGATGGTTTGCTTATAATTGTTACAGATGATTGTATTCGATGTTAGGCTTAAGAAAACTGGCAGACTTCCATTGGTAACTTGCTTGAACGTCTTAAGAAACATGATCGGAGGTGTACTACGATTTTTGGTTGTATTTAATGCATAAGAGAATTCTAATGATCCCATGTTAGGAGCTTCTAACGACTCGACATAGGATTGAAGTAGGATCTTATAGAGTTAGGGAATATTGTACACGTCCCTACGACTAGTATTAAGGAATATAACCCATCATCCATGCAATTGTAACAAGCTAATTAATCGGTAAAAGATATCTAGGGAGAAATGAAATCTAAGTAAACACAACTTTTCTCATTATTGTTTCCACCACATTAGTACAATAGTTCAATTTTCATTTCTTTTATTTTATTTTGATTGCATTTGTAGTAAATTGGGTTAGTTGGCTAGCAACTAATTCCGCCCACTCCTTCAAAACCCGAGATTTTACTTGCTTTCCATAAAATATAAAAATACAAAAAGAATTATCCCTCACCTCTAGACCTAGTTTAGTAGGCTTTCTAATCCTAGCGCCACTATTCCTGAGTTGAACGATCAATCCCCCGGTACTTGTCACTATACTATACTACAACGATCAGTTACACTGCCTGGTGGGGGTCGTAAGCTTTTCAAGATCCCTTGAGAGGTAAAACCTGTTGCGAGGGCGCAATTCCAATGTATCAAGTTTTTGGCACCATTGCCGGGGAATAGTTATTGTCTAGGTTAGAATTTTTTTATTAGGTCTATTTGCTAGATTCCTTTCTAGTAAGATTTTTATTTTTATTTTTAGTTTTTCTTGTAGTCTATCTTTTCTTTGTGTCTTTGTTCGTAAAAACCTTTCCAATGAGTCTTCCGTTCACCATTATGGAGAACATGAATCCACCATACTACCAACCACAAAATTCACCCACTCCAAATGACATATTGATGTTTAAACAACATGAAGATGAACCTATCTATGATGCATGGACTCGTTTTAAATATTTACTCCGAAAAGTCCCTCATCATAGTTTCGATCTATGGTCCCAAATTGAAATATTTTACCATCGTGTCGACCACTATACCAAAATGGACATTGACCATGCCGCAGATGGGAACCTTTGGGGATTAAGTGCTGAAGAAGCATGGGAAGCCATAGAGAATTGTGCCATACTCGCTAAGAAGTTGGACAATCCAACAAACGTTGTTATGGATCAATTGATAGCAAGTTTGAGGGAACAAACAAGAAGTTTGTTTGGGGATAATAAGCCTATAGATGAGATACCTAGGTGCACGGAGTGGTTTGATTTCACCATAATTCAAGATGAACACATAGGTAATCTAGATACAATGGAGGACGAGGTGAATAACATAAGCCCACTCAATGCTCCACAAGTCCTACCATGATTTGATGCGTACACACCTCCCTTGACTTACCCGGAAGAAGTAGAAGAGACTATAGGAACCCCAATAGAGGTAGAACCTTTGAACCAAACACAACTTAAGGATATAGGTTTGAATACTTATAATGATAGCTGATTGGCTCAGAAGCAGTCAACTAAAATCAACCACAGATGTGGTCAATATAGTCAAACTACCTAGACCAATGCTTCCGGGTAATAAAGGGTATCACCAGGTCGTTATGTCCCGACGAGGTGTGGATTGTACTTAAGCGTACTTGTGATCGGGTGATTATTCACAAAAAAGGGTTGTAATGAGAATTATTTGAGAATTATGAACTGAAATAGCTTAGGAAAGCTATGTGATTGATTACGGGAATTTAGATTAAGAAGAATTGATCTAAATCCTAAAAACATACGTTTTACTCAAAAACGTATACTGACGTACGTGATAGAAAGTACAACTGATGAACTAAAAAGGCTACGAGTGTGAAATTATTATTTTTACAATCCTAATGAACAAAGAAAATTTTTAGAAAAAGAAAAATTATTTTTACACTATTTAAATATTTATTATTAATTAATTACTAATTACTTATTAATTAACTAATTATATTGATTTAAATTATTAAAAATTACTAAAAAGACTTAGATAATTAAGAAGATTTTTATAAATCTAATTAACCATCACAGGAATCTAAAAAATTATAAAAAACTGATTTTATGTATTTTTAAACTAATTTACTAATTATTAATTAATTACTAATTAAACTAATTATATTCTAAAAAATAGAAAATGAACAGTAGAAATTCTAGAAAAATTCCTAAAAATGTTTTAACTTATATAAAAGCTAGGAAAATTATAAAAACTAGGTGTTACTTAATAAAATCTAATTATGCTATTTAATTCTTTAATATTAATTAATAATTAATTAAACTAATATTAATTCTAAAAACCACTAAATCACAAAGGAAAAATCTGGAAAAATTTCTAAAATTACTTTAATATAAAAGAAGATTAATAAAAATATAAAAATGCTAGAGTGCTTATAAATAAGCTGAAAAGAAAATTAAAAAGATAATTTCTATTAAATAGAAGCTATCACTATAATTAAATTTGATTTTTGTGTTTTTTCTTTTTCCAAACTACTTTATCACTAAAAACTAACAACTTTTACAAAAACACTTTGAATGAAACTCAGAAATTAAGCACTTGAGTGCTTATTAGCCTAATCAGTTGACTTTCTTTGAC
The DNA here is from genome assembly GCA_030686995.1 of Artemisia argyi. Taxonomy (NCBI): domain Eukaryota; kingdom Viridiplantae; phylum Streptophyta; class Magnoliopsida; order Asterales; family Asteraceae; genus Artemisia; species Artemisia argyi. Next base: position 39,051,826 of record CM060679.1, on the reverse strand, counting down.
CAAACAAGAGAATAGGCTCAAATGAGCTTATGTGGGGTCCACAATGGTGAATTCTGGTTCAAGTGACTTTGTTGGACATGTTTAAGCTAGATTCAAACAAATAAGCTACATGAATAAGCCAGGAAGCCAAATTAAGCACTTGGTTTTTCTTCTTTCTCAACTGAAAATGGGACAGATTTAAGGGAATGATTCTGGTGGAGTCCACTGAGCCTAAGCTTGCAAGCTTGCTCAAAAATGAAAGGTGGCTAGGAGGGGGGTTGAAAGAACCCAAGTTTGGCCTGTAGGACCCACTGTGGTGGCCAGAATCAACTACCAAAGGTGGTGGTGGTGATGGTCTGTTCTGTGCACAGGGTGATGGGATTCAGTAGTCTAACTGGGGGACTTCAATTCCTAAAAGTTTCAAGGTCTGAAACCTAACCTAAAAATCACAAAATAAGCAATCTGAGAAACATGCATTTTGACTTTTTATGAAAACTTTGAATGTTGACTTTTATGAGGTTTAATCTTAATTTAGTGACTGAAACTACAATGATAAGCTGAAATAAGGTTAAATTAATACAAAACAAAAACTTTTAAACTAACATGAAAGCTTTATGGACTCCAAATCCCACATAGTTAACTGTGTGGGTGAATTTTTTGTAATTTTGACTATTTAATGTATAAGACCAAGATTTTATGCTTCTACTATCCTACTAATGACTGATGCAACCTATGAAAACCAGAACAACACCAAAACATCAACAAAGTCACAGAGCAAAATACCAATCCAAACACTCCTTAAGGGAGTGACTGTGTTGAATTTTCAAAGGAACTCAAAGATTTTTGAGGCAAACTTGAACAAATGTGGTTGGAACTAGTTAGTAATCACAAAAAAAAGCAATCTCCAAGTGCTAGTAGGCAATTTCAAATAGGCTAATGACAAAAAGCAATTTAAGCTATGTTTATTAGTTAAATGAGAAATCACTAAAACACTTTGACAACTTACACAAGCTAAACTAAGACATGAATAAGTAGCTAATTTAATCTTGAATAATCAGAAACAAACAAGGAATAAGCACTGAGATAAGTTATTAAGCAGTCAAATAGTGATTATGCAAAAACTTGGAAAATAACTTACAAGGCACCTATGTGCATCCAAAACCAAGGATATGGTACTCAAATCAATCCTACTACCTCCCATGAGGTTCTAAACCAAGCTATCCATCTCCAATCTTCCTCTTCACTTCCTTTTTTTCTGATTTCTTATTTTTATTTATTTTTATTGATTTTTCTTGTATTTTTGAAAGTTGGACTAGAAACAGGTTTGGTGCTCAAAATAGCTTATAAAAACTTAACCAAGACTTAATGTGAGCTTATGGAACATTAGAGACAAGTTTTAACACTAATTCACTGAAATATGAAAAAGTTAAATTTAAATAGAAAACTTGGATTTCATTAACTTAAAATTTGAGAATTACACTGATGAAGCTTAAGATACAACTAAAAAGCTAAATTTAAAACTTGGAAATTAAATTTTACATAAAATCTAAAATTACAATAAGCTAAAAATTACCCTCTTAGCTCTGTTGTTCCTCTTTCTTTTTATATGGGACCATTAGGGTTTCTTTGACTTTCTGAATCTTTCCCACTTCCATTTGCAGCCATTGGATTACCAAAACCAATCTTAGCCTTTGAATCACTTTTTGGCGCCATTTTTCTTTTATTATTAGGAGAGGTTGACTGAGGGCAATTAGAATCAATTACAGCTTCTTACATGTTTGTGGGAGTTGGGGGAACAGGGAGTGGGTTGCTAAGGTGGAGGAAGGGGAGGTTGAGTGTGGCAAGTTTCCAATTGGGAGAGGGGAGGGTGGAAGGTCAATGGTTTGACCCTGGTTGTTTATTTAAAATGTGGGAGTTAATATTTTTAGGGGAGGTGGGCTGGGGTGAGGGAATGGGCCAGGGGTGGTTTGTTTTGGGCTTGGGGTGATGGGGTATTAGTTTGGTTTGGACTTAAATAAAACAAAGGGTCCGTTTGGTAGTAGTGAATAACAAGGACCGAAATGTAATTCCACCAAACATAAGGGACTGAACCCAAACTTTCTCATTAGTTATCATAAGGACCAAAGTTGCCATTTAAGAATAGTACAAAGGTATTTTTGACATTTTTCCAATTTTCAAAACCCAGGGACTATTTTTGACAGTTTTCAAACTTGAGGGACCAAAGTTCTCATTTTGCAATTTTTGATTTTAAAAGATTTCTTTTGACAACTTGTGAATCCCAAAGGACCTTTTATGATATTTTACATGTTTTGACTTACCAGGGACTAGTTTTGACAATTTTGAAAGTTTAAGGACTGAAACTGTAAATTATGTAAACTTTGTTGTTTTTCATCAGTTTTCAATCCTTTTGCATAAAAACACAATCCAGGGATATTTTTATGTATTTTAAGGCATTCCTGTATGTTTTCAGATGTTTTTGCAGTTTAAATGTAACATAAATAATGAGTATTTACACACTCATCAATCCCCCACACTAAACTATTGCTAGTCCCTAGCAATCTTTTTTAGAAAAATTAATGGATTTGAATCTCTTTACCAAAATCCATCACTTCTAGATTAAGAAAATGTTTCGGTTCAAGTAAGATCTATGGTCCACTTGATAACCATGTGATTTTGAGCAAACCACCAGCTTTCAACGGTTTTGATTTGTCTTTACCAGAAGCCGTTTGCTCCTGGACTAGCCAACTCTTGATGAACCTAGTCAACATCTTGGTGAGCTGATTACCAATTATGGTTTTTCCACTGCCTTTACCACAAGCCATAATCTTGCGGGCTAGCCAACTCTTTCACTTTTTAGGATATGGCGAGTTGAGATACCATACAATTTTGGGCAAATTGCAAGCCGCTAACAGATTTGAGTTATCTTTACCAAGAGCCGTTTGCTCCTGGATTAGCCAATCCTTTTGTCGTTTAGACATGGCGGACTGATAACCACAAAATTTTTGAAATAAAGTGAAAATTTTTTGAAAATTTTGGGCCAAAATGGGGGTACTTGAAAGTATATTGTGATAAAATTCACTAGAATTCCCCCCCCCCCCCCCCCCCACACTTAGAATTGAATATTGTCCTCAATATTCAAAGTCCCGGCTATTATGCCGAATCTTTGAATGTAAAAAGGTAATATTCTAAGCTAAATGTGGAAATAGTATTTTTCACTTTATTTATATTTACATACAAACACACATTTTTTTTTCAAACTTATATACATATATACTTTGCAAAAGGTGGGGGACGGCCACTCCCCCACACTTGGGTGTTAGAAAATAGAAAGAAGTCAGAAATATGGGTGAAAACCCATATTGTGCTATTGTTTTTGTTCATCGAGTCGCTAGCTTGACTCGATCCCCGAATTCAATTCTCCTTGGGGAATGTTTGGAGATCCGGGACAACCATGGATGGTATGTCCTCTCCAAAGTAATGCTTCAAATGATGTCCATTCACTTTGAAATTTGGATCATCATTTTGAGATAATTCGACGGTGCCATAAGGATAAACCTTAGCGATAGTGAATGGACCAATCCAACGGGTTTTTAGCTTTCCCGAGAAGATCTTGAGTCTAGAGTTGAAAAGAAGGACTCGATCACCAACGTTAAAAATGCGGTTCTTGATTTTTGAGTCATGAATCTTTTTTGTCTTTTCCTTGTAGATCAAAGAGTTCTCGTAAGCTTGATCATGAAGTTCATTTAATTCATTCAATTGAACTTTTCGATGATCACCCGCAGTTTTGAGGTCAAAATTTGCATGCTTGAGGGCCCAATAGGCTTTATGCTCAAGCTCGATCGGTAGATGGCACGCTTTCTCGTACACAAGCTTGTAAGGCGTACACCCGATGGGTGTTTTGTAAGCTGTACGAAAAGCCCAAAGTGCATCATCTAATTTATCCGACCACGATGCAGGATTTTCACCAACGGTTCTTTCTAAAATCCTCTTAATGCCCCGATTGGAAACTTCTACTTGTTTGAGGGTGGTACGCAGTAGAAAGACGGTGAGTTACACCATATTTTTGCATGACTTTATCGAATTCGTCATTACAGAAATGCGTACCACGATCACTAATAATAGCACGTGGAGTTCCAAATCGGGCAAAAAGAGCTTTCAAGAATTTCACGACTACTCGAGCATCATTTGTGGGTAAAGCTTTCACTTCGACCCATTTTGACAAATAGTCAACAGCCACGAGTATATACTTATTTCCATGAGATGATGGAAATGGCCCCATAAAATCGATGCCCCACACGTCAAAGATTTCACAAACTTGAATTGCATTTTGAGGCATTTCGTTCTTTTGTGAAATGTTCCCGTGACGTTGACAAGCGTCACAGGATTTGACTAATTCTTGGGCATCCTTGCAAATCGAGGGCCAATAGAAACCGGAGTCAAACACCTTTTTGGCGGTGTAGTTTGGATTGTGGTGGCTCCCCGTGGGACCAGCATGGCAAGCCTTTAGAATTTCAGTGGCTTCTTGGCCATAAACACACCGCCGGATGACTTGATCCGCACAGATTTTGAAAAGATAGGGGTTGTCCCAGAAGTAATGTTTTACATCTTTGAAGAATTTATTTTTCTGTTGGGACGACATCCCTTTCACCACAAAGTTACCCGCAAGGTAGTTTGCAAAGTCGGCAAACCATGGGGTAATAGAGTCTCCACGAAAGGTAACCGCATTGAGTGTCTCGAGAGGGAATGTTTCATTAATTTCTTTCCTCTCAAAGACATCTTGGTGTGGGTTTTCCAATCGGGAGAGATGATTAGCAGCTAGGTTCTCAGCTCCTTTTTTATCACAAATAATGATATCAAATTCCTGTAGAAGGAGAACCCAACGGAGTAGTCTCGGCTTTGCATCTTATTTTGCAAAGAGGTACTTCAAAGCCGAGTGATCCGTATACACTATGCTTTTGGTCAATATCAAGTATGGCCGGAATTTTTCAAAGGCATACACCACAGCTAATAATTCTTTTTCAGTGGTGGTGTAATGACTTTGAGCCTCGGTCATTGTCTTGCTTGCATAGTGTATAGGCTGAAAGTGTTTTGTTTTTCCTTGCCCCAAGACGGCCCCTATCGCATAATCACTAGTATCACACATGAGCTCGAAGGGCAAGTCCCAATCGGGGGCAACAAGAATCGGTGCCTCAGTAAGCTTTTTCTTCAATGTTTCAAAAGCTTCGATGCACTCAGGGGAGAAGATAAAAGGAGCATCCTTTTCGAGGAGATGGGTCATAGGCCGGGCGATTTTAGAAAAATCTTGAATAAACCTACGATAGAAACCGGCATGACCCAAAAAGCTCCTAATACCATTGACGGTAGTGGGATGACTCCTCCCAAACCAACCAATCAAGCGTGTGCAGTTGATAGGCCCACAATTAGCTTTCCAGCTAATAACCAAGAACCAATGATCAAAGAACTTCCTAATAGCTTCCAATAAGCTTCTAATACCAAGGGCAATCCACAATTAACCCTGCTCTATCTTGATCATCATTGCACACTGATTTTTAATTTATTTTCTATTTTTCTTTGTATTTTTTATATTTTTATGTTTCAACAGGAATATTGATTTTAACTATTCTAATACCTTAAATTAGTTCACACATGAGCTCGAAGGGCAAGTCCCAATCGGGGGCAACAAGAATCGGTGCCTCAGCAAGCTTTTTCTTCAATGTTTCAAAAGCTTCGATGCACTCAGGGGAGAAGATAAAAGGAGCATCCTTTTCGAGGAGATGGGTCATAGGCCGGGCGACTTTAGAAAAATCTTGAATAAACCTACGATAGAAACCGACATGACCCAAAAAGCTCCTAATACCTTTGACGCTAGTGGGATGACTCCTCCCAAACCAACCAGTCAAGCGTGTGTAGTTGATAGGCCCACAATTGGCTTTCCAGCTAATAACCAAGAACCAATGATCAAAGAACTTCCTAATAGCTTCCAATAAGCTTCTAATACCAAGGGCAATCCACAATTAACCCTGCTCCATCTTGATCATCATTGCATACTGATTTTTAATTTATTTTCTATTTTTCTTTGTATTTTTTATATTTTTCTGTTTCAATAGGAATATTGATTTTAACTATTCTAATACCTTAAATTAGTTGATATAAGATCTTATATGAGATTATAAGTCTTATTACAACATTTTATAACAACTATTTGAGTAAACATGAAAATTTGAAAATTTAAAACTGCGTAAACTATAAATGATTATGAAACTGAGATTAAAGCTTGAAAATAGTTCTATTACAACACTAGAACATTAGTACAATTCTTGGAAACATAAATTTGAACTGAATTGATAACTTACAAATTAAACGACATACATTAATTAAAACTAAAAACTATATCTTTACTTCCTGCTTCTCCTTGCTTTTATAGCCTCCAAACTTGTTCCACATGTCCTTATGATCAAATCCCACCAATTTTGAGCCCTTGGATGTGTCTGATTCATCTCAGCCATTTAAATCTCTTTTTGGCGCCAAAAGTGGAAGAGGTAACTTGCAGCCTGTTTCGGAGCATTAAATGCAATTGAGGTGACTATAGATGGTGTAGGGGACACAATGGAGAGTAGGGGTGGTCTATGGGTGGTGGTGTAAGTAGTTGCAGGGTGTAGGGGTGGCAGAGGTTATAGGTTTGACACGTGGAGTTCCCTGGTGCAAAACCAGGGGAAGGGGTTTGGTTGTGGGAGTGACAGAGAGGGGTAAGGTGGTAAAGAAGGTTGCAAGTGATGGATGTGAAGGGTGGATGGTGGTGAAGCAGGAGGTGGCAGGGGAGGTAGGGGATGAACCAGGGTCAAACAAAGGGTTGACCCCGTTTTTATTATAAAGGGTATTTGGGCTTTTGTGATTGGGCTTGGGAAAAGTCTGGACCAGGCTTTGTTTTGTTTTTGGATTTGGACTAGGCTTATTTTTGTTTGGATAATAATTTGGATCCGTTTGGTGTATAAGGTTAATGAGCCCAAGGACTTATTTTGTAACTTCTGAATTCCAGGGACCAAACTGTAATTATTCCAAATTTTATCAAAAAGGACCTTTCTTGCCATGTGTAAATATTATAAGGACCTTTTTTTTATGTTTTTCCAAATTAAAAAAAAAAACGGGGACCAATTTTGCCAATTTTCAAAGTATAGGGACCTTTTTTGTAAATTCTTTGAATTTATCATCTAGGGGTCAAACTTGATAACATGTGAATTACCAAGGACCCTTTAATGATAAAATTCCATTTTTAAACACTAGGTATTTTCTGTCAATATTGGAACTGCAGGGACCTGTTTTGCCAATTTTGATATTTTGAACTTTCAAGGGTAAAAATTATTATTCCTTGATTCCTAGGGACTGTTGTTGACTTTTCTTTAAAATAATTCTCCCAGGGACCATTTCTGACATTTCTTAAAAGTTCAGGGACTGATTTTGACAATTTGGTAAACTTTGCCCGTTTTCCCCTGTTTTCAGTTCTTTTATGTCTGAAACATATAAAAACACCATTCAAGGATATTTGTAGTATTTTGTGGTGTTTCTGAGTGTTTTTAACTGTTTTCGTATTTAAAATTGGACAGAAATGATGAGTATTTAGACACTCATCAATCCCCCACACTAAACTATTGCTAGTCCTTAGCAATATAAAATCCAAATAACCTGTTTTGAAAATTTAATGGATTTGATTTCTCTTTACCAAAAGCCATTACTTCTGGAGTAGCCAAAATGTCTCAGTTCAAGTAAGAACTATGGTCCACCTGATAACCATGTGATTTTGAGCAAACCACTAGCTGTCAACGGATTTGATTTGTCTTTACCAAAAGCCATTTGCTTCTGGACTAGCCAACTCTTGATGGACAAAGTCAACATCTTGGTGAGCTGATTACCAATTATAGTTTTCCACAGCCTTTACCACAAGCTATAATCTTGCGGGCTAGCCAACTCATTCACTTTTTTGGATATGGCGAGTTGATATACCATACAATTTTGGGCAAATTGCAAGCCATCAATGGATTTGAGATATCTTTACCACGAGCCGTTTGTTCCTGAATTAGCCAGTTCTTCTGTGGGTTAGACATGGTGGACTGATAACCATTTATTGCATTTCTAAGTGTGAAATTTTTTTAAAATTTTGATCAAATGAGGGTGCTTGATGGAACATGTGTTTGAATTCGTGAGAATCCCCCCCCCCCCCCCCACACACTTAGAAATGAATATTGCCCTCAATATTCAAAGTACCGGGTGTTAAACCGACACTTAGAACATAAGAAGGAAATACTAATAACCTTCATTTTAGTCTATTTACATGTTTTTTTTTTCTTTTTTTTTTTTTGAGGATATATACATATATACAACATGTGGGGCATCTCCCCCACACTTGGGTGGTACACACGGGTGAAAACCCATGTTCAGCTACTGTTTTTGATTACCGAATCGCTAGCTTGACTCGACCTCGAATTAAATTGTTCATGAGGAAGCTACTATTTTTGATAACCGAGTCGCTAGCTTGACTCGACCTCAAATTAAATTGTTCATGAGGAAGCTACTGTTTTTGATAACCGAGTCGCTAGCTTGACTCGACACCGAATTTATTGGTCCATGGGGAAAGTTTGGAGATCCGGGACAACCATTGGTTGTATGTCCCCTCCAAAATAGTGTTTTAACCGATGGCCATTCACTTTGAAGTTGGAACTGTCAGGTTGAGCTAACTCAACAGTTCCATATGGAAATACTCTTGTTACAGTGAATGGCCCAGACCAACGAGTTTTAAGCTTTCCTCAGAATATCTTCAATCGTGAATTGAAGAGAAGGACTCTGTCACCGATGTTGAAAACACGGTTTTTAATTTTTGAGTCGTGAATCTTCTTGGTTTTTTCTTTGTAAATCAAAGAATTCTCATAAGCTTGATCACGAAGTTTGTTTAATTCATTTAGTTGAACTTTACGGTGATCACCCGCTGTGTGAAGGTCAAAATTTGCATGTTTTAAGGCCCAGTAGGCCTTATGTTCTAATTCAATCAGAAGATGACATGCTTTCCCATACACTAGCTTATATGGAGTACACCCGATAGGTGTTTTGTAAGCAGTGCGGAAAGCGCATAATGCATTATCCAGCTTATCCGACCAAGAGGCACGGTTTTCACAAACAGGCCTCGCCAGAATTCTCTTAATACCCAGATTCGAGACCTCCACCTGCCCACTTGTTTGTGGGTGGTATGCCGTAGAAAGGCGGTGAGTTACACCATATTTCAGCATCACTCTTGCAAATTGTTCATTGTAGAAGTGTGTGCCACGATCACTGATAATGGCACGAGGAGTCCCGAATCTGGTGAAGAGAGACTTCAAAAAGTTAACGACTACTCGGGCATCATTGGTGGGTAAAGCTTTTGCTTCAACCCATTTTGACAGATAGTCAACAGCCACGAGTATGTATTTATTCCCTCGTGAAGACGGGAATGGCCCCATAAAATCAATTCCCCACATATCAAATATTTCACAGACTTGGATGGCGTTTTGCGGAATCTTATTCTTTTTGGAAATATTCCCGTGACGCTGGCAAGCCTCACAGGTTTTGATAAGTTCATGGGCGTCTTTGTAGATTGTGGGCCAAAAGAATCCCGAATCAAACACCTTTTTGGCGGTGTAGTTTGGGTTATGATGTCCCCCCGTGGGTCCATCATGACAAGCTTTAAGAATTTCCAAGGCTTCTTGGCCATGGACACACCGTCGGATGACTTGATCCGCACATATTTTGAACAAGTAGGGGTCGTCCCAGAAGTAATGTTTTACATCTTTAAAGAATTTTCTTTTCTGTTGGGACGACATCCCTTTCACAACGAAATTTCCCGCATGGTAATTTGCAAAGTCGGCAAACCATGGGGTAGTAGCATCATCCCGGGTAGAGATTAAATTGAGAGTCTCCAGAGGAAAAGTTTCATTAATTTCTTTTCTCTCGAGAATATTCTGATGAGGATTCTCTAACCGGGACAAGTGATCGGCTGCAAGGTTCTCTGCTCCTTTTTTATCTCGTATGAGTATATCGAATTCCTGAAGGAGCAGGACCCAACGGAGCAGTCTTGGCTTTGCGTTCTATTTAGTGAACAGGTATTCAAAGCCGAGTGGTCCGTATACACCACGCATTTGGTTAAGATTAAGTAAGATCTAAATTTCTCAAAGGCATATACCACAGCTAATAATTCTTTTTCTGTGGTGGTATAGTATGTTTGAGCTTTACTCATGGTCTTACTTGCGTAGTGTATTGGCTGAAAATGTTTTGTTTTGCGTTGCTCCAGAACTGCACCAATAGCGAAATCGCTAGCATCGCGCATAAGTTCGAAGGGTAAGTCCCAGTCGAGGGCAACAAGGATCGGTGCCTCGGTAAGCCTTTTCTTTAAAGTAGAAAAAGCTTCAATGCACTCGGGGGAAAAGATGAAAGGAGCTTCCTTTTCAAGAATATGAGTCAATGGTCGGGCTATTTTGGAGAAATCCTGAATGAATCTCCGATAAAACCCGGCATGGCCAAGGAAACTCCTTATTCCTTTAACAGTGGTGGGATGAGGCAGTTTAGTAATAACATCAATTTTGGCCTTATCGACCTCAATCCTACTTTTTGAAATTTTATGGCCGAGGAGAATTCCCTCCTTAACCACAAAATGGCTCTTCTCCCAGTTTAGACAAAGATTAGTGTCTTCACAACGTTGAAGCATCTTTTCTAAATGGGAGAGGCATGAGTCAAAAGAATTCCCGATGACTGAGAAGTCATCCATGAATACCTCCATGGTTTTCCTGATGATGTCGTGGAAAATAGCCATTATGCACCTCTGGAAAGTGCCCGGGGTATTGCATAACCCAAAAGGCATGCGACGATAGGAAAACGTACCGTAAGGGTATGTGAAGGTAGTCTTCTCTTGATCCTTAGGATCAATGGGAATCTGGAAGTAACCCGAGAACCCGTCGAGGAAGCAATAATACTCATTCCCCGCTAGTCTCTCAAGCATTTGATCCATAAAGGGCAGAGGAAAATGGTCCTTGCGGGTGGCTTCGTTAAGCTTTCTGTAATCGATACATACTCGCCACCCTGTAACCAACTGGCATACTCCGTAAAATCCCAGGTCATTTATTAATGCTAATTTTTGACACAATTCTAAACTTAGCCATTTTTGTGGGCTAATTTGAAATTTTTATATGAGACACCGTTTGTTTGACACCCAATTACTTTAGTCACCGTTTTTTTGTCACCCGATTATGTTTTGTCAACTGATATCACCCGATTGTCACTCTTGGATGTCACCCAATGAGGTTAACACCGGTAACTCCCACTTGCGACCCGATACTTTGTTAAGACACCGAAATATTATATATATATATATATATATATATATATATATATATATATATATATATATACAAACTATCATCACTACGTATATATATGATTATATATACCTAGGAACGACACCGTTTATATTTATGAGGATCACACGAATTGACACCGACACCGACACCGAAAGTAAAGTTACGAACGAATTAGTCACCGATACTATATATACTTTTCTGATGGGCCATATATCACCTAAGCCCAATTGTTTTCATTCTTTCTTTTGCCCCACTGTTAGGCCGAGTACACCACAAGCCCACACGGTTTCCTTTTGTTTTTATGATTCACTTGGGCCTAGATTGCACAAGCCCAATGGCTGTTGCTCATTTTCTTGCACAGCATACTACTCAAACCAAAAACCAACTCGTGTACAACAATAATATTACACACATTTCATTTACCTGGCTCCCTACTCACACGACACACGCTTACAACCTCCCTTTGACTTTGTATCTTGCAAAATTGAGCCGACCAAAGGAGCCGTCAAACCCTTGGTTAACAACGTTACACACTAAGAACTCTTTAACCACTAGATCTTATGCCTCTTAAATCCCTAACACAAACAATAAACAAGTTTTATAAGTACACACATGCCTAATATTCTTCTAATCCCTAGCGTTGACATGAGTTTGTAGCCTCCAAACTTTTACAATCGATAAGACCATTGGAGGAAAGCTTAGACAACCTTGTCGAGAAGGAAGTGACCACTCGGAGTGTGTAGTGTCACATGGAGACATTCGAACCACTAAAAACTATCCTATATAGGCCACATTAAATGCAAAATTACTCACACTCTCAAGTTTCACCAAGTTCTCAAATCACAAAAACTCTCTACTTCTTTCTTGGTTGTTGTCGAACGAGATTAGGACACACACGCAAGGTTTTGGATCAAGAATACGATTTGGGTAGCTAATATTGGATAAAGGATCAATATACGAAAGAGGGTACCACGTTTGCTCGTTTACTTGTCTCGTACACACGACATCATCACCACCATTTTGGTGTTGTAAGTTACCATCACCCTTTTCAATTCCTACTCTAGTTTCATGCATACCACGTTTACTTATCACACGATGCACTTTATTAATATATCACACTCATTAAACTTATGACTATTTTTGTACATGCCTCGACACCCTTGAGGAAGGGCCTCGCCATTTCATTTTTACACGTACGATATATATATATTTTTCGATAACCTAAATCTCCGACTCACACTTAACCAAACCTAACTAACATGCAAGTCATACAAGATCATATACTATGAAAACTAAACCTAAACCAAATCCTAGTCGAGCAATGTTTTTAAGCAAAACAAAACACCCTTTGGGCCTGGAAAGGGCTAACGAGCCCAATGAGTTTTTCAAAAGGGAATTTCAGTTTAAAGTTTAAGGAATAACGAGATGTGTATAACTGATTTTAAGAATTGTTATAAGTTGTAAATACTATATTTTATTGTGACAAAAAGTTTATTTTTCGACCACTTAACTAAGGACTATTTCTGCAAAAGTTATCGTTAAGGGACTAAAACTGTCAAAATCACAAAACTTCGGACTAAATTAGAAACTGTTGATTTTGAATAAAAATTGAAGGGTAGAAACTGTAAAATCTGAAAGATCAAGGTAAAAGTGTAAAAAGTTATAACAAGGACTAAAATGTAATTATTTTTGACCAAAGGGTAAAAAGTGTAACTTTATTAAAGTCAAGGGTAAATTTTGACAAAAGGATACTTTACTACTTTGCACATTATAACTTTTTATATAAATACATATAAGGTGACTTTTAAAATAAATAGGTATTTTTACTAAAAATATTTAATATTTTTATTAAACGATATTATTTTCACAAAGGAATTAACATTTATTGAACACCGGTTCGTATCAACGTTACAAATAACTACGTAAAGTTATTTTTGGAATATTTAAGGCACCCGAATCGATATCACCGTACTCGAGACATATCACATGTCAATTTCGAATCAAATCTATGACACCGATGACAATATATTTTTAGGTCGCAAGTCAGAGGAATTTCATTGCTAGTCGTAGCAGTACACCATCACTTTTGAGCACCGTTGTGATTCACACACACCTGTCAGGTGAGTTCATGGTCCCACATTTTAATTGTTTTTAAACCCCGCGGGGAGATACATACTATAAACCGAACACAAGTATTTTCTGTATGCTGTTACTATCTGATATTGCCTAAGTTGACACCCGTGCTACAAGTCCCTCATATCACGAACCTCTATCAAAGTGATCATTTGGCAGGAGGTGTGCTATATTCGAGGAACCATGGAAATTTGGCACATTTCCTGTCACCGAGGGCCCCTTTGTTATCTACATCCCTCGTGGTGTAGGTGATTATTATTATCTTTATGATATGTCGAATCGATGTTAAGGCTTGCGTTTCGTGAGGCTTAGGAGCAATATTTCACCAGTTTTGTCAAGACTTGTCTATCTTGGCTTGTTTATTTCAAATGCTTGACTTGTATTCTCACTATTACTATTTAAACTACTATGGATTTACTCAACCTTTGTGTTGACTTTTTAAGCATGTTTATCTCAGGAAATTAGCAGGCATGGTGGCACGGAGCTGGCAAAAGGGCACACAGGACCTCCCTTGTCATTTCAATAATTATATCATTCTTTTCAAACTCATCACTTCTTTTGCGAAACAATTAACATTTTGGAAAAATGTTTGTAACTCTGACTATTTGAGTTTTCATGGAATGATATTAACTATCGTTTGAATTGTTTCCTATGAGTATGACTGTGTACTAAACTGTAATGACCCCGATTAGACTTCCGCTGCTTATCAAATTTCGGGGTGTTACAGATTGGCATCAGAGCCATGGTTATAGAGAACCAAATGATTTTTCAAAACATTGGACTATAACCCCACCGAATTTCTAAACAAACTACTTATCACCAAAGTGCCCTCCGTGCCAGCGCTTGCCAACGTCATGTTTTAAGGTTTCATTTTAGCACCCATTGCATTTAGTTCACTAAGACACTATGATCACTATGCATGTAGAATTATGTAGACTAAATGAGTATATTACTGCTATTTTGGGATATTACAGTACCTTTATGATCAGTACCTGACGTCTCAGCAGTTTCTTGCGGCTGATGACCGTCCTACACCACCTGCTAGTCACCACACTGGTTCAGATGCTGATGACGAGTCTTCTGAATCCAATACTTTTGACACTGCTACTTCTATTCCACCACCATCCCCGCCTGCACCGATTCGTCGGCGCAAGCGAGTGAGGATTCTTGAGCCCTATGAGCCTGATCCTTTCGGAGAGTTATTTCGATATCATGAGGGAGACTTTACCCGCAAATTCACGGCTCGGAAACGAGTCTGTATTTTGCCTGCTTCTACTGTTACACCACCTGTACCTACATCTGTACCATCACCCACATCTGTACTACCATCTATTTCTATGCCAGAGCTGACACCTGTGGCATCACCAGCACCTTCACCATCACCCGTATCACCCCCACCTGAGCCTCATCCTTACATGCTACTTACTTACACCGCACCCCACTCTTCTGAGGTTTTGCCACCCATGCCACCACCTACAGTTTTCTACTCTCAGACTACTACCGTACCGATACCATCACCTGTTCCATCACCATCACATGTTCCAACCGAGACCCCCACCTCACCCGGCATTCATAGATTGGTTGATGCCCGCCGATGGTCGTTCTTGTTGGATTGCATTCGTAGATGGAGGTTTGTTGAGGGATCACCTAGGGCTGCTGAGCTTGGAGATGGCTCTTCAGCGGTGTTACCGGTCACTCGAGAGCCGATACACCATACTATTCCTCTTTTGGCTGCTAGGTTAGTTAGACATGAGGATCGTCTTGATGAGCTGTTGGGCATTATTGAGGAGATATCCTTAGAGAGGATTGAGGGTATGCAGGAGGAGATCGAGAGCCTTGTAGTACATAGGACAGCTTTAGAGATGGTATTTGAGATGATGGGGATAGAGATCGAGGAGGCACAGGCTACCATCACTGAGTTTGGTCATCGGCTAGATGTTCAGAGGCATGAGATGGAGGATTTGAGAGAGATAGCCATCATTGTCACAACTCACCATTTCAGGTCATTTCCCAAACTTTGGAAAAACACTATTCATCAAACACTATTCATCAAAATACTATTCATCAGTTTACTATTCATCATCTTTGGTGTCAATTTGACATTCTGAGAAGCATTCAGAAATTTTACTATTCACTGAACACTATTCATTGCCAGAAAAGTTTTCACTATTCACTTGCATTACACATTTCATCGTAAATTTAGATTACGGGTATTAAAATTCGCGTAACCGTATTGGTTTAGATGCGAATTCATTTCATTATCAGTAAGGACACTGCATACAGACTAGAGACAGTCTGCATATCATCATAACAACATTTTCATGTTATACCACTCTTAGGATTTTCAAATTTATATATTTGATACATTTAACGTTTTATGTATAATTATTTATAAATAAACGTTAACACCCAGTTTATAAACACGACGAATATATCTAAATATTCCCACAATGGTCCCGAAATAGTTTTATATCCATTTTATCATCATAAAAGTTATAACATTCATTTACCCAGTATTTTGGAAATTTATTTTATTTATAACGTGAGCTTATGAATATTACGACGGTTTTCGTGAAAACTAAACAATAGTCACCCGAACACTCAGTAATGGTACCCAACATATTTTTAACATTTTTATGAATTTATTAAGTCCCAGTTAACTTCGTTAATATTTATTTCTAGCAAACCCGGTACCCGATTATAACTAATACTTACACTAAACTACAACTATTGTTACACTACATTTCCTAAGTGATCAAAACCGACTTTGCTACTCTTTTATACATTGAAAACTGGCCATGAGCACACCCTAAACCACTTGACCTTTATTTTCTAACCTCATGCATTTAAGTACAAGTATTATACTACATAACATGTTATACTTATTTACAAAAACCACTAAAACATTATCATACATAACTTTTAGAATCAAAAGCTCATTTCTTCATCTTTTTCACCCAAAACCCACGACCAAATCCATTCTCCATGATCAAGTGATGCTTTTCCAAAATACAAAGCTACAAATTTGTTCATTTCATCATTCTAATCAAGAATCTTACAACAAAAACACAAGTAACACAAGGTTTCTCATCATCTAATCACCCATTATTTCAAAGTGAGTTATCAACTTTATTTTCATGATTTCATCTAATTAACACTTGTATCTTATGGTTTTCATGCTTAATTTCATGTACAAGTTAGCTATACCACATTATTTTTGTTAACTTTTTGAACATACAAACCCTAGATTTTGATTTAGGTGTTCCTTTGTTAAATTAACATGATTACTAGTGATTAGGAACCCATGGCACCCTAAGAAGGTGTATGGTAGGATTAGTATAGCTTTGTGGTGTTTGCAAGAGATTTGGTTCAACTAGAAACTAGTTTTGAACAAGAAAAATGGGTTTGTAACAAGTATATAAACATTCTGTCCCATTTTGGTAAACCCAGGAAAATCAGTAAACATAAAGTAAACTTTGGCAAAATTTTTAGAAAATACTTTCAAAAACGAATCCGTAGGCGAAAGAACGGATTAAAAAGAGTTTATAACGAAGAAGTTATGATTTTTGCAAGTTTATTGACGAAAAGTATATTTTCTGAAAATTGTTGCTGTTGGACGTTTTTCGTCGGACAAAAAGAGGGTTTAGACGTAACCCGGAGGATCCAAGCTTTCCAAAATATATTACTACATACTAAGACGTAACCGTGGATATAAAGAACAAGTAAAACGGACTTATAACGACAAAGATATTCACGTTTGAATATCGGCAAAACTTATATTGTTTTGACAGCTTTTGAAAATAATAACACGAAAACTACGTAGTAACTCTAGATTTCTAGAAATAATACCAAGTACCCAAATTCATAACTAATGATGTATTAGTGAACACAAGTATATTTTCATTACTACAAGGCGTTATTTCAAGGATTTCAACCCGAGGATTTCAACACTAACATTGATACATACGATATATATATATATATATATATATATATATATATATATATATATATATATATATATATATATCAACTAGTTTATTTTCTAGTAGCAATATTTTCCTAAGTCTTGGAAAATGTATATTTTTGATAACAACAAGTATTTTTCCAAAGATTAGAGTGGTATGGAAAACATGTGCATGGACATTCATAATATCATTTCATGATCTAAAGTAGATCGTTCATCATTCACATTAGGTTGCGGCTAGTGTGCGCACCTTGTTTTTCAGCTCATTACATGTTCACAGTATCATCAGTTAAGGTGAGTTTTCATAGCCCCGTTTTCAATACAATATTTTGATTTCAAATCCCACGGGGGAATACATTGCATCAACCATTTTAGTACGAGCCCAAGTACCAAAACATATGTACATTGCTTAAGTTGCCTTACCAACAAGTTAAAGTCCCCTGTTTATTATCATGGACCGTTAATTTGCCGATTAAGCGAGAGTGAGTGGATAGATCTATCGAGGATGACGCCTCCATCCATGGTAGTTATTACCAACAGTAAGCGGATGCATTTCATTTTGACACATTTGGGAATGTTCTGGTAAAACATTCAGGAGGGGCATATAATTTCAACAGTCATAGCTTCGGGGTCATGAGCTTAAGGTCTATTGTACAAATTTTACTTGATTTTTATCTTGCACATTTACTTGTGGTGGCCATACAACATTACATTTTACAAACCTATGGAATTCACCAACATTCGTGTTGACGTTTTAGCAATGTATTTCAGGTTATTAAGGTAGCTCATGTGACATGCATTTGGACCTTTATGGAGTCACGGAGTCGACGCGTCTCACCATTATTTCATGCACTTATGTAAACGTTTGATCTAGTATGACTTGTTTTTATAAACTTGCAACACCTTTTGGGGACCTCAATTTGTAAACTCTGGATTATTTCAATGATCAAATGCAGTATTTTCCAAACGACACTTTAGGTCGTTCAATATAACTGTAACTGTGATGCTATGATAGACACCCCCAGGTATTCCATTCCACTGCAAGTCAGGACAAATTGGGGGTGTGACAGATTGGTATCAGAGCTAAGGTTATAGCGAACTAGGATGTATCTTGGACCCTAGACTATAACCACATCAGCATAGCATCTCATCATTTCATCATAAGTGCATAATCATGATACATGTTGTTTCATGCATACCCTGTGCGAGTTATTTATACTCAAATTTGTATATATATATCATTTTATTGACCTGGTTCACAAGTGACATGTCTTCAGATACTTACCCTGACATCCTTTTATCGGATTCCGACATTGAAGATGCCTTGTCATCTTCCACTACCATTGTACCACCAGTTGCACTTATACCACCATTAGCACTATTGATTTGCCATAGGAATAGGGTTTTTCTATCATTCAGCCCATACATAGAATGCCTTTTGGTAGAGTATTTAGACTTAATCTTAATGGACATATTAGATTGCTTATTTCAAGGGAGATATTATATTTTCTTTCCTTCACTAGTAGAGCACTCACTACTCAGGTACTACCACTACCATCAGTTACTTATTACACTATTGGTCGTCCCATAGTGCGTACTTCAGTTTTACCTCTTAGATGTCGCGAGGTAGCGCGAAAGAGGGTAGTATTCCATTCACTAGTACCATCATTGTCGTTTTCCTTTTCCATTCCCACTTGCCATGAACTAGATAACACCTAGTAGATAATACCAAGATCACGGACTCAACAAAAACATCCGCAGATCCTTCAGGAATGGTTCAGAACCTACATTATTTGAGATTTGATCGAGGCACAACTTCAGACACCACTTCAGGACTATCTCAACCTCATGATGCCACAAACCTGATTTCACATAGAGGGACACCAGGAAGTCTCTAGACCAGACTTATATCCTCACTTGCTTTTACTATTATCCTAGCCACAGAAAGTGTGGGACATAGTCTAAAGAACTTGTTGTCTTTTGATTGTTGTACAAACAAAAATATCAAGTGTGACTCTACTATGTAAGAAATGGTTGTGCTATTTGTGATATCGGTTCACGTAGACCGAAACTTTCATGTATTATATTCATGTCTTGTGAATATGATGACTTTTATTAACTATATCCTCATGGTCTCTTATGATTTGATGAAGAGAAATTTAAGCAAACCACTCCAAGCATGACGCAAGCTGCTGTTGGACAAGTCATTGCCAAGAACATAGCCACCGCCCTCACTAAGGAACTTACTCACGTGGAATTTATGGGGTGCAATCCTCCCTCCTTTAGCGGAGCTAGAAACACAAAGGGTTTTCTCAAATGGTTCGAAGACATAAAAACAATATTTCGATGTGGCGACTGTCATAAGAAGACAAGGTTAAGTTCGCCACATGCACTTTTCAGGATCATGCCCAGGAATGGTGGACCAAACATATTAAGATGGTGGGAATTGATGCTGCTTACTCACACTCTTGGGAGAAACTAAGAAGGATGATGGGTATAACATTTTGTGTAGGAAATGAATTACGAGCAAAGGAACAGGAAACACTAAACTTTACCATGGTAGGAAATGATGTTGACGAGTACACTACTCATTTTTATGACTTAACACGACTAGGTTCTACAATGGATGAATTGGAAAGAAAGAAACTTGAAAGGTACATTGGGGGACTCTCAAATGGAATTCGTATGTTGGTTATCGCATGGGAACCCGATACCAAGTCTGAAGCTATCAAAATGGCGATCGAAGCAAAGGAACTCATAGTTCACGCCGAGACATCAGGAAACAATAGTGACAATAAAAGGAAGTGGAACAATAATCTAGTTTGCAATGCTGCTCAACAATCACCCAAAGGACAAGAAGTGAATAGAGCCTTTACTGCAGAACCGCACACAAAGAGAAGGTATACTGGAAAGTTACCTTACTGCAACCTGTGTAATCAACATCACCGAGATCATTGCAGTAAAACGTGTGGAGTATGCAAGAAGCAGGGTCATCGGACTGAAGACTGTAGGAAACTCACAAATCAGAAGACTACAGGGAGTTGCTTCAAATGTGGAAACTTAGGGCATTTCAAGAATGACTGCCCGGAGCTAAGGAACAAGGAAAATCAGGAACTTGGAATCAAGACTGAATCGCTCGACGAATAGCGTGAGCTGTTGAAAGAGTACCGTCAGGATATTAGCAACATCAAGGATAACAACAATGCTTCAGCAGGAGGAGCCTTGTTTCAATATATAAACCGTAGTTCGAGCCCTTTAGGGTTGTATCTTTCCTTTTGCTACTTACCGTTGGTACGATGACATAACCTAGTGGTATTAAGCACTTTCCTATCCAATGTAGTATCTATCCTTTGTTACCTAGGTGATAATCATAACCTTCGTTTACTCCATTATCTATCCCAATTGCTCAAACTTCAATAGTTTCGCAACATTTTAGCATTGTCTTATTAGGGATTAGGCTGATTTCGTATTTGACGAATTAGTAGACTATTACCATTCGACAAGATTCACCCACGTATCCAATACACCATTCAAGCTATTTTACTATCATATGGGGAAATTGTTTTACAGAAAAATTTCGGAAGTAAGCTATTTTATTACCATCCTATAAATTGATTTTCTGTCATTACACCAAGTATTTACTATTATTAAGCGAGGCAATTTTCATGTTATTTGAAAGAAAACATCAGGATACCATTTTTAATAACAATGCGTTGAACACCATCTAAAACTTTTGTGAAAAGTTATGATATTTTGACAAAATCTAACATCGCATCATTAGTCCTCAATTTTACATAGCCTGATCACCTTTGTAAAATTCAGGAAGGATTATGCCATGAAGGAAATAATTACCTTTTCAAAGGATTGTTAATAACAATCTTCATTTAAAAGTTTTGTAAACAAAGGAACTCTTCCATAAACATTCCTATTGCCGAACTATCCCTGGATACTTACCCTACCTGTCACTCACTTAGCCATTAAGTTGGATTTTCCCATTGACTTCCCTAAGAGAGACTTTCCATATCAATTACAAGTAGGATTCCTCGATACAAGAAAAGCAACGAAAGGATTACAGAACTACTAACCAGGGCTAGAAGTATATAGTGAGAGAATTCATAACTCAACAACAAATTCTAAGATACCGCGAGACCATCCGAATCACCATCTCTGACTTAGTTGTCAAATTCTATTATTTAAAAGTACTACCTATACTGAGCTACAGGATTGAACTCAATATAAATGTCCGCAGGACAATACAATAGAAATAAACCAAGCTTCTAATGGAGACTGTAGAGCATTTCATTTAAACATCGCCTCATCCATACATAAACTTTCCTGCAGTAAGTTTTCACAAAGGACAATTGTTTGAATCAAGTATATCGATGTAGATTCCCCTAAGGCATTATGTCTCTAGAAATTTCAGATAACCTCACCTTCACACCAAGCAAGGGATCAAACGAGAACATATCTCCTCATCTACCTGGGAAAACAGAATAGACATTCATCGACACAACATCAAGTGATACCTTCGTCTCATCAATTACAACGATAAAATATTACAGGACTTAAGTTAGTCTAAATACCTATGCTTGTAGTTATGCCTGATAACCACAAATAGGCATTATCCAACCTCAGGAACTAAATGTTAGACATCTATGCATTTAAGCGAACATTTCCTATTCCACCATTTTATCCTTGTTAGTGTTTTCACTTTTAAATAAAGTTGATGCGTTTACATAAATCACATACCTTGTGGAAAAATGATTTCTGAAATTCCTACTTTGAACAAGTACGATCCTTTTTGGTCAATCTTTAGCAACACTATTGTACAATGAGAAATATACAAAGACATCAAACTTTGGTAAGCAGTCTTAATCACAACATGTTTGAAAACATTTTTCTACTTCAAGTAATCATTTCAGGATTTCCTTCAGAAACCCATTTAGATGTGAACATCACCTATCATCCTCAGACCGATGGTCAAAGCGAGAGAACAATTCAAACATAGGAAGGTATGCTCAGAGCATGATTGATTGACCCTAGAAATGGTTAGACTAATCACTCAACATAAATCAAATTCATCTACAACAATAGTTATCACACCAACAACGAGAAACTGGCAGAAGTTAGATTGGTACATAACACACATCATTTGGATTGGGTATCCTGAACAACAAACCATCCAGATTCAAGTGGGAGAACAAATTAAGTTAAAAGCATTGCCTTGGATTGGCATGATACAAATTGGATAACAAGAGAGGTTGAACCCTTAGCATATTGGACCATTTAAGATTCATTTTAGAATCGACCAACTAGCTTACAAACTTGAGTTCTGGCAGAATTCAGCAGTATATATTACCAGTATCACATTTAAAACATTAAGAAGCGCATACCATCTATTGATGGGCCAAACTCGGAAAAAGCTCAACTCACTAGTCTAGTAGGCATTCATGAAATAACCAAAAATTTCCTACAAGTCAAGAATCAGTTACAAGTTCAATAAGTTGTAAACCATTAAAACTTCAAGTTGGTAGGCAGAGTTATGTTGAAAGTTCTGCCTAGGAAAGGCATGATATTCCAGAAAACTTGGAAATTTAAACCCGATATACACTGGAACATGTAATATTTCAGACAGAGTAGGCCTAGTGCCGTCAGACTTGAGCCTTGTTAGAGAACAACAGGATTACATAACCATGTATTATCATCTTTTCAGATTAGTCACTCATAATTCCATTTGGAAAGGAATCCAACACAAAGTCAAACATAAACCTTGTAGGAGAACAAGTAGAAATCATGGACATTTAGGTCGAACAGTTGAAGCAGAGTCGAATTCTTATCGTGAAAGTTCGCTGGAATTCTCGAATATCATCGCCATTTCACCAATATGTTTTCAGAGACCAACATAAACTGAACTTCGGGACGAAGTTCCTTTTAGAGGGGAAGACTGTCACAACTCACCATTTCAGGTCATTTCCCAAACTTTGGAAAACACTATTCATCAAACACTATTCATCAGTTTACTATTCATCATTTTTGGTGTCAGTTTGACATTCCGAGAAGCATTCAGAAATTTTACTATTCACTGAACACTATTCATTGTCAGAAAAGTTTTCACTATTCACTTGCATTACACATTTCATCGTAAATTTAGTTTACGGGTATTAAAATTCGCGTAACTGTATTGGTTTAGATGCGAATTCATTTCATTATCAGTAAGGACACTGCATACAGACTAGAGACAGTCTGCATATCATCATAACAACATTTTCATGTTATAACACTCTTAGGATTTTCAAATTTATATATTTGATACATTTAACGTTTTACGTATAATTATTTATAAATAAACGTTAACACCCAGTTTATAAACACGACGAATATATCTAAATATTCCCACAATGGTCCCGACATATTTTTATATCCATTTTATCATCATAAAAGTTATAACATTCATTTACCCAGTATTTTGGAAATTTATTTTATTTATAACGTGAGCTTATGAATATTACGACGGTTTTCGTGAAAACTAAACAATAATCACCCGAACACTCAGTAATGGTACCCAACATATTTTTAACATTTTTATGACTTTATTAAGTCCCAGTTAACTTCGTTAATATTTATTTCTAGCAAACTCGGTACCCGATTATAACTAATACTTACACTAAACTACAAATATTGTTACACCACATTTCCAAAGTGATCAAAACCGACTTTGCAACTCTTTTATACATTGAAAACCGGCCATGAGCACACCCTAAACCACTTGACCTTTATTTTCTAACCTCATTCATTTAAGTACAAGTATTATACTATATAACATGTTATACTTATTTACAAAAACCACTAAAACATTATCATACATAACTTTTAGAATCAAAAGCTCATTTCTTCATCTTCTTCACCCAAAACCCACGACCAAATCCATTCTCCATGATCAAGTGATGATTTTCCAAAATACAAAGCTACAAAGTTGTTCATTTCATCATTCTAATCAAGAATCTTACAACAAAAACACAAGTAACACAAGGTTTCTCATCATCTAATCACCCATTATTTCAAAGTGAGTTATCAACTTTATTTTCATGATTTCATCTAATTAACACTTGTATCTTATGGTTTTCATGCTTAATTTCATGCACAAGTTAGCTATACCACATTATTTTTGTTAACTTTTTGAACATACAAACCCTAGATTTTGATTTAGGTTTTCTTTTGTTAAATTAACATGATTACTAGTGATTAGGAACCCATGGCACCCTAAGAAGGTGTATGGTAGGATTAGTATAGCTTTGTGGTGTTTGCAAGAGATTTGGTTGAAGTAGAAACTAGTTTTGAACATGAAAAATGGGTTTGTAACAAATATATAAACATTCTGTCCAATTTTGGTAAACCCAGGAAAATCAGTAAACATAAAGTAAACATAGGAAAATTTTTTAGAAAATACTTTCAAAAACGAATCCGTAGGCGAAAGAACGGATTAAAAAGAGTTTATAACGAAGAAGTTATGATTTTTGCAAGTTTATTAACGAAAAGTATATTTTCTGAAAATTGTTGCTGTTGGACGTTTTTCGTCGGACAAAAAGAGGCTTTAGACGTAACCCGGAGGAGCCAAGCTTTCCAAAATATATTACTACATACTAAGATGTAACCGTGGATATAAAGAACAAGTAAAACGGACTTATAACGACAAAGATATTCACGTTTGAATATCGGCAAAACTCATTGTTTTGACAGCTTTTGAAAATAATAACACTAAAACTACGTAGTAACTCTAGATTTCTAGAAATAATACCAAGTACCCAAATTCATAACTAATGATGTATTAGTGAACACCAGTATATTTTCATTACTACAAGGCGTTATTTCAAGAATTTCAACCCGAGGATTTCAACACTAACATTGATACATACGATATATATATATATATATATATATATATATATATATATATATATATATACATTTCAACTAGTTTATTTTCTAGAAGCAATATTTTCCTATGTCTTGGAAAATGTATATTTTTTATAACAAGTATTTTTCCAAAGAGTAGAGTGATATAGAAAACATGTGCATGGACATTCATAATATCATTTCATGATCTAAAGTTGATCGTTCATCATTCACATTAGGTTGCGGCTAGTGTGCGCGCCTTGTTTTTCAGCTCATTACATGTTCACAGTATCATCAGTTAAGGTGAGTTTTCATAGCCCCGTTTTCAATACAATATTTTGATTTCAAATCCCACTGGGGAATACATTGCATCAACCATTTTAGTACGAGCCCAAGTACCAAAAACATATGTACATTGCTTAAGTTGCCTTACCAACCAGTTAAAGTCCCCTGTTTATTATCATGGACCGTTAATTTGTCGATTAAGCGAGAGTGAGTAGATAGATCTATCGAGGTTGACGCCTCCATCCGTGGTAGTTATTACCAACAGTAAGCGGATGCATTTCATTTTGACACATTTGGGAATGTTCTAGTAAAACATTCAGGAGGGGCATATAATTTCAACAGTCATAGCTTCAGGGTCATGAGCTTAAGGTCTATTGTACAAATTTTACTTGATTTTTATCTTGCACATTTACTTGTGGTGGCCGTACAACATTACATTTTACAAACCTATGGAATTCACCAACATTCGTGTTGACGTTTTTGCAATGTATTTCAGGTTATTAAGGTAGCTCATGTGACATGCATTTGGACCTTTATGGAGTTGCGGAGTCGACGCGTCTCACCATTATTTCATGCACTTATGTAAACGTTTGATCTAGTATGACTTGTTTTCATAAACTTGCAACACCTTTTGGGGATCTCAATTTGTATACTCTGGATTATTTCAATGATCAAATGCAGTATTTTCCAAACGACACTTTAGGTCGTTCAATGTAACTGTAACTGTGATGCTATGACAGACACCCCCAGGTATTCCATTCCGCTGCAAGTTAGGACAAATTGGGGGTGTGACAATCATCACGCAGCAGATGCTGGAGCATCAGACACAGGAGTTAGCCGCATCTTGTGCTACCATCCACACTCTTTCAGCCCCTATTGAGGAGATTTAGGCCCGCGAGAGATCCAGAGATTGGGTGATGTTGGTGATGACCAGGATCATTAGAGAGCTAGAGATGAGATCAGGAGGCGAACCTGGACCTTCATAGATCTATGACATATCATTACATTCAGAGACATCTTAGCTTGCCGCTTGTGGCATTAATAATATTGTATCTTATTGTTTTGTAACAATGAATTCAAAATTATTAAAACTTTATGTTGGTTATGATTGTACTGTATTGATATTGATTTATGATGTTCTAGTTGTCTGATCTTTTATTATGCTCCCATATTGAGATTCATTATAATTTCCATGTGTGTTGTTACATGTCGTGATGATTATTTATGAATGATATGGTTTATGTTGATGTATGTATTCATGGTGTGGTTGTGATATGTACTTTGTGATGATCTCGACTATTATGAGTTTGGTTGCATTATTTCTCTTATTATTGATCGATTTTGTTTGGGATTTGTACTTATACACTTGCGATTTTATAGAGTTATGGCCTCTAGGAAAACCGCTACTGCTACCTCGTCACCCGTTATAACCCAGGCTGCTATCAGAAAGTTGGTTGCCGATAGTAGCAATAACCGAGCCACTGCAGAAAGCGAGTCCGTTGAGACTCGAAAGTGTACCTATAAAGACTTCATAGCTTGTAAACCATCTCACTTCAAAGGGACTGAAGGAGTGACAGAGCTTGCTCGATGGTTTGAGCGAACCGAGACTGTGTTTGTGAGGAGCAGTTGTGCCGCTGAAAGCAGAGTCTCATTTGCTACTGGAACATTGCTGGAAGATGCGTTATCTTGGTGGAACGCAAATGCTTAGAAGATAAGTGTAGAGGAGGCCTATCAGATCACCTGGGCTAACTTTAAGGAGAAGATGCTGAAGAAGTTCTGCCCTAGAGGTGAGATCAAGAAGTTAGAAGATGATTTTCACACGTTGGTCGTGAAAGGAAATGATCTCAGGGCTTATGATAGGAGATTTCAGGAGCTTGCCACACTTTGCCCTTCAAAGGTTCCCGATTTGGAAAAGTTGTTGGAGAGGTACATTGAGGGATTACCCAGGAGCATTGAGGGAAATGTCACCTCGTCAAAGCCTCAATCTTTGGAAGAAGCAATGACTATTGCCCAAAGACTGCTAGACCGGGAGATTAAGCGTAACTCTGCTCAGGGAAACAACGATCACAAGAGGAAGTTTGATGATCGAAGGACAAACAACAACAACAACAACAGCAACAACAACAACAACCGTAACCCCAACCGTAACTACCACCATGACAGAAACACCCACCACAATCAACAGAATCGATGACAGGAAGCTGTTAGAGCTTATGCCGCTGCACCAGTTAAGGATGTTAAGTATGCTGGACCTCTTCCATTTTGCGACAAGTGTAAGATGCATCACACTGGACCCTACTATGCAAAGTGTGGGAAATGTTCAAGGACTGGACATAAGACACAAGATTGCAAGGTTACAGGAGCTAACTTGCAACCCGTGGCTGTAGTATGCCATGCTTGTGGAGAGAAAGGACACTACAGGCGTCAGTGCCCAAATAAGGACAATATGCACGTGGGAGAGCATACGTGCTCGGAGATGGAAATGTCCAGCAAGATTCGAACGTAGTCACGGGTACGTTCTTTCTAAACAACCGCCTCGTTAAAGTTTTATTTGATTCTGGAGCCGACCAAAGTTTCGTATCTATTTACCTAGCACCCCTACTTAATATTACACCAACCAAACTAGACACCACGTATGAGATTGAACTAGCTGATGGAAAGCTAGTGAGCACTAACACTATACTCCGAGGTTGCACCCTACGCCTACTAGACACCCCATTTGTCATTGATCTTATGCCTATTAGACTTGGTAGTTTCGACGTCGTTATTGGAATGGATTGGCTATCCAAGAACCGCGCTAAAATCATCTGTGACGAAAAGGTCGTTCACATCCCTCTGAATGACAAAACCCTAATTGTTCGCGGTGAGCGAAGTAAAACACGTCTGAGCATCGTTTCTTGCGGCAAAGTTGTGAAGTACATCGAACGAGGATGTCAAGTCTTTTTGGCTCAAGTCACTGAGAAGAAGTCTGAAGAGAAGCGACTCGAGGATGTGCCAGTACTCGGGAACTTTCCAGAAGTTTTTCCTGAGGACTTGCCTGGCCTTCTGTCGACTCGGCAAGTGGAATTTCAAATTGACTTGATGCCAGGAACATCACCCGTAACACGAGCACCCTATAGGTTAACACCGTTGGAAATGAAGGAGTTATCTGGGCAATTGCAGGAATTGTCAGATAAAGGATTTATTCGCCCAAGTTCATCACCGTGGGGAGCACCTGTGTTGTTTGTAAAGAAGAAGGATGGAACCTTCAGGATGTGTATCGATTATCGTGAGTTGAACAAACTTACGGTAAAGAATCGATATCCGTTGCCAAGGATTGACGATCTGTTTGATTAACTACAAGGATCGAGTGTCTACTCGAAGATTGATTTGAGATCGGGTTATCACCAACTGAGAGTTAGGGAAGAAGATATCCCTAAGACAGCTTTCAGGACAAGATATGGTCACTACGAATTCCAAGTAATGCCATTCGGTCTAACAAATGCACCCGCTGTATTTATGGACTTAATGAATCGAGTGTGTAAACCCTATTTGGATAAGTTTGTGATTGTATTCATCGATGATATCCTTTTCTATTCACGTAGTAAGGAAGAGCACGCAGAACACCTAAAGGCTATACTAACACTGCTCAGAGAAGAGAAATTATACGCCAAATTTTCCAAGTGTGATTTTTGGATTGAGAAGGTACAATTTCTTGGGCATGTTATCGACAGTAAGGGTATTCATGTTGATCCCGCCAAGATCGAAGCTGTTAAAAATTGGGCGTCACCTACGAGTCCTACTGAGATACGCCAATTTTTAGGTCTTTCCGGATACTATCGGAGGTTTATCGAAGGTTTTTCAAGGATTGCTAACCCTTTGACTGAGTTAACACAGAAGAAGAAGAAGTTTGACTAGGGAGAGGAACAAGACTCAGCATTTCAGTTCTTGAAGCAGAAGCTTTGTGAAGCACCGATATTAGCACTACCCGAAGGAAGTGAGGACTTCGTGGTATATCGTGACGCATCAATCCAAGGTTTGGGTTCCATATTGATGCAAAGACATAAAGAAATCGCTTACGCTTCTAGACAACTTAAACCCCACGAGGAGAACTACATTACTCATGAACTAGAATTAGGAGCGGTAGTATTCGCTCTTAAAATCTGGAGACACTACCTATACGGAACCAAGTGTACGGTTTTCACCGATCACAAGAGTCTTCAGCACATTTTAGATCAAAAGGAGTTGAACATGAGACAACGTCGATGGCTAGAGTTACTAAGTGACTATGATTGTGAGATTTGTTATCACCCGGGGAAGGCAAACGTTATAGCAGATGCCTTGAGGCGAAAGGAACGACCTAGACCCCTCAGAGTTAGATCATTGGGTATGACGATTAGATCACCACTTCTGTCTCAAATTCTTGAAGTTCAAGCTGAGGCCCTTAAGGAAGAGAATAGACCGCACAAGAAGATTTACGGCATGCCAGAAAGCACGAATGGATTTGTCAAGAAACCAGATGGAAGGCTGTGTTTCAAGGACAGAAGTTGGATTCCATTATATGGAGGAATACGAGACCTCATCATGCATGAGTCTCATAAGTCTAAATATTCCATTCATCCTGGCTCAGACAAGATGTATCATGATCTAAAGAAGTTGTATTGGTGGCCAAACATGGAAGCTGACATTGCAGAGTATGTCAGTAAGTGTTTGACCTGCTCAAGAGTAAAGGCTGAACATCAAAAACCATCCGGTCTTTTGATTCAACCAAAGCTACCAATTTGGAAATGGGAAAGGATTACAATGGATTTCATTACAAAATTTCCCAAGACATCGAGTAGGTTTGACACAATTTAGGTTATTGTCGATCGTCTCACGAAGTCAGCACACTTCTTGCCAATCAAAGAGACTGATGATATGGACGTTCTTGCACGTTTGTACCTAAAGGATATAGTTTCCCGGCATGGAGTGCCGATTTCTATTATCTCCGACCGAGACAGCCGTTTCACGTCTAACTTTTGCCAATCTTTAAAGAAAGCCTTGGGAACTAAGTTAGACATGAGTACCGCTTACCATCCACAGAATGATGGTCAAAGTGAAAGGACTATTCAGACCCTAGAGGACATGCTTAGGGCATGTGTGATTGATTTTGGAAAAGGCTGGGATAAGTACCTACCGTTAGCAGAATTCTCGTATAACAACAGTTATCATGCTAGTATTAAGGCTGCACCATTTGAAGCACTTTATGGAAGAAAGTGTCGGTCACCAGTTTGTTGGGCTGACATTGGAGATGTACAACTCTCAGGTCCCGAGTTGATTCTTGAAACCACTAAGAAAATAGTAAATATTAGGCAACGATTACAAGCCGCCAGGGATCGGCAAAAGAGTTATGCCAATGTGCGAAGGAAACCAATAGATTTTCAAGTAGGAGACAAGGTCATGCTTAAGGTATCACCTTGGAAAGGGATGATTAGGTTTGGAAAACGTGGAAAGTTAAACCCAAGATACGTTGGACCCTTCGAGATCATTGAAAGGATTGGTCTCGTGGCATACAAACTTAAACTACCTGAGGAACTTAGTAGAGTACACAACACCTTCTACGTGTCAAATTTGAAAAAGTGTTTATGGGATGAAACCCTTGTGATTCCGTTGAAAGATATCAGAATCGACGATAAGTTGAACTTTATTGAGGAACCCGTTGAGATTATGGATAGGGAGGTCAAACGACTTAAGCATAGTCGCATTCCCATTGTTAAGGTCAGATGGAACTCTAAGAGAGGACCCGAGTTCACTTGGGAGAGCGAGGATCAAATTCGTGCCAAATACCCACAACTATTCGATAAGACAACCCCGAGCACCGATTCAACTTTGGATTCCGGGACGAATCCAATCTAACGGGTGGGTACTGTAATACTCCGTAAAATCCCAGGTCATTTATTAATGCTAATTTTCGACACTATTCTAAACTAAGCCATTTTTGCGGGCTAATTTGAAATTTTTATATGAGACACCGTTTGTTTGACACCCAATTATTTTAGTCATCGTTTGTTTGTCACCCGATTATGTTTTGTCACCTGATATCACCCGATTGTCACTCTTGGATGTCACCCAATGAGGTTAACACCGGTAACTCCCACTTGCGACCCGATACTTTGTTAAGACACCGAAATATTATATATATATATATATATATATATATATATATATATATATATATATATATATATATATATATACAACTATGTATATATATTAATTACTACAAACTATCATCACTACGTATATATATATATATATATATATATATATATATATATATATATATATATATATATATATATATATATATATGAGTATATATACCTAGGAACGACACCGTTTATATTTATGAGGATCACACGAATTGACACCGACATCGACACCGAAAGTAAAGTTACGAACGAATTAGTCACCGATACTATATATACTTTTCTGATGGGCCGTATACCACCTAAGCCCAATTGTTTTCATTCTTTATTTTGCCCCACTGTTGGGCCGAGTACACCGCAAGCCCACACGGTTTCCTTTTGTTTTTATGATTCACTTGGGCCTAGATTGCACAAGCCCAATGGCTGTTGCTCATTTTCTTGCGCAGCATACTACTCAAACCAAAAACCAACTTGTGTACAACAATAATATTACACACGTTTCATTTACCTGGCACCCTACTCACACGACACAAGCTTACAACCTCCCTTTGACTTTGTATCTTGCAACATTGAGCCTACCAAAGGAGACGTCAAACCCTTGGTTAACAACATTACACACTAAGAACTCTTTAACCACTAGATCTTATGTCTCTTAAATCCCTAACACAAACAATAAACAAGTTTTATAAGTACACACATGCCTAATATCCTTCTAATCCCTAGCGTTGACATGAGTTTGTAGCCTCCAAACTTTTACAATCGACAAGACCATTGGAGGAAAGCTTAGACAACCTTGTCGAGAAGGAAGTGACCACTTGGAGTGTGTAGTGTCACATGGAGACATTCGAACCACTAAAAACTATCCTATATAAGCCACATTAAATGCAAAATTACTCACACTCTCAAGTTTCACCAAGTTCTCAAATCACAAAAACTCTCTACTTCTTTCTTAGTTGCTGTCGAACGAGATTAGGACACACACGTAAGGTTTTGGATCAAGAATACGAGTTGGGTAGCTAATATTGGATAAAGGATCACTATACGAAAGAAGGTACCACGCTTGCTCGTTTACTTGTCTCGTACACACGACATCATCACCACCATTTTGGTGTTGTAAGTTACCATCACCCTTTTCAATTCCTACTCTAGTTTCATGCATACCACGTTTACTTATCACACGATGCACTTTATTAATATATCACACTCATTAAACTTATGACTATTTTTGTACACGCCTCAACACCCTTGAGGAAGGGCCTCGCCATTTCATTTTTACACGTACGATATATATATATTTTTTGATAACGTAAATCTCTGACTCAAACTTAACCAAACCTAACTAACATGCAAGTCATACAAGATCGTATACTATGAAAACTAAACCTAAACCAAATCCTAGTCGAGCAATGTTTTTAAGCAAAACAAAACACCCTTTGGGCCTGGAATGGGCTAACGAGCCCAATGAGTTTTTCAAAAGGGAATTTCAGTTTAAAGTTTAAGGAATAACGAGATGTGTATAACTGATTTTAAGAATTGTTATAAGTTGTAAATACTATATTTTATTGTAACAAAAAGTTTATTTTTCGACCACTTAACTAAGGACTATTTCTGCAAAAGTTATCGTTAAGGGACTAAAACTGTCAAAATCACAAAACTTCGGACTAAATTAGAAACTGTTGATTTTGAATAAAAATTAAATGGTAGAAACTGTAAAATTTGAAAGATCAAGGTAAAAGTGTAAAAAGTTATAACAAGGACTAAAATGTAATTATTTTTTACCAAAGGGTAAAAAGTGTAACTTTATTAAAGTCAAGGGTAAATTTTGAGAAAATGATACTTTACTACTTTGCACATTATAACTTTTTATATAAATACATATATGGTAACTTTTAAAATAAATAGGTATTTCTACTAAAAATATTTAATATTTTTATTAAACGATATTATTTTCACAAAGGAATTAACATTTATTGAACACCGGTTCGTATCAACGTTACAAATAACTACGTAAAGTTATTTTTGGAATATTTAAGGCACCCGAATCGATATCACCGTACTCGAGACATATCACATGTCAATTTCGAATCGAATCTAAGACACCGATGACAATATATTTTTAGGTCGCAAGTCGAAGGAATTTCATTGCTAGTCGTAGCAGTACACCATCACTTTTGAGCACCGTTGTGATTCACACACACCTGTCAGATGAGTTCATGGTCCCACATTTTAATTGTTTTTAAACCCCGTGGGGAGATACATGCTATAAACCGAACACAAGTATTTTCTGTATGCTGTTACTATCTAATATTGCCTAAGTTGACACCCGTGCTACAAGTCCCTCATATCACGAACCTTAATCACTTGCGAGTGAGCGCGAATATAGTTGGTAGATCTATCGGAATGGTAGCCGACCTCTGTCAAAGTGATCATTTGGCAGGAGGTGTGCTATATTCAAGGAACCATGGAAATTTGGCACATTTCCTGTCACCGAGGGCCCCTTTTTTATCTACATCCCTCGTGGTGTAGGTGATTATTATTATTATCTTTATGATATGTCGAATTGCTATTAAGGCTTGCGTTTCGTGAGGCTTAGGAGCAATATTTCACCAGTTTAGTCAAGACCTGTCTATCTTGGCTTGTTTATTTCAAATGCTTGACTTGTGTTCTCACTATTACTATTTAAACTACTATGGATTCACTCAACCTTTGTGTTGACTTTTTAAGCATGTTTATCTCAAGAAATTAGCAGGCATGGTGGCACGGAGCAGGCAAAAGGGCACACAGGACCTCCCTTGTCATTTCAATAATTATATCATTCTTTTCAAACTCGTCACTTCTTTTGTGAAACAATTAACATTTTGGAAAAATGGTTGTAACTCTGACTATTTGAGTTTTCATGGAATGATATTGACTATCGTTTGAATTGTTTTCTATGAGTATGACTGTGTACTAAACTGTAATGACCCCGATTAGACTTCCGCTGCTTATCAAATTTCGGGGTGTTACACCAACCGAATTGGTATCAACTCATTATCCTCATTTGTGACAACCGTGATGCCACCCTTTTTTGGAACACAATGTATTGGGCTAACCTAAGGACTGTCTGATATTGGGTAAATCAATCCAGCATCAAGAAGTTTGATAACTTCTTGCTTGATAACTTCGTGGATTTTTGGATTTACCCTTATTTGATGCTGCACGACAGGTTTAAAGTCATCCTCCATTAGGATTTTGTGTGTACAAAAATCCGGGTTAATACCCTTAATGTCTGAGAGCTTCCAAGCAATTGCTTTTTTGTGGGACTTTAGTACCTTAAGCAGCGTGGTTTTCTCCTCATCCTTTAAATCTTTCGCAGTAATGACTGGTAACTTATCGTTACCTTCCAAGAATGCATATTCTAGATGAGGAGGCAGGTCATTAAGTTCGACCTCGGGGAAATCATCATTTTTCTCAACATATTTGATTTCCGCGTTATGAAGTTGTTGAGGTAGAACAGGAAGAGGAGAAGGATCTTTGTTTAATAATTTCTCAAGGAGAAAGATATCCCCCTCCAGGTCAATCTCTTGGTTATCAATTCCTTCGGGAACTGAATCACTTTTGAGAAAGGCCTCTATTTCCTCAAGGACGAAATCACTTCCCTCAAACGGAGTGAGGGAAGGAGAAGAATTAGCGATTATGGGGTGAGAAGAGGGAGTGGGATTGCCACTCGGAGAACTATCAGCGAATCCAAGGATTTCCTGAGCATACTCCTCGGATGCAATGTCAATGACATCAATTCGGTTGACCGATTCAGCATCATAATTCGAGGAGTATCTCGAGGTTTGATCAAGGTTGAATGTTATCGCTTCAGTACCAACTCGTAACGTGATTTCCTCATCGAAAACATTGATTAATGCACGGCCCGTCCTTAAGAATCCCCTCCCAAGAATGAGAGGAACTCTTGGATCCGCATCGAAATCAACAACGACAAAGTCTGCCGGAAAATGGAACTTTCCCACTCTAACAAATACGTCCTCGGCAATACCAAGGGGATGTGAAATTGAACGGTCTGCAAGCTCGAGAGTCATGCATGTGGGACTAAGTGCCTGAAGAGAGAGCTTTTTCCAAACTGAGTGGGGCATTAAGTTGATGCTTGCACCAAGATCGGCCAAGGCAAAGCACTCAACCATCCCTGGGAAAATACATGTTATTAGAAATTTCCTGGGGTCTCCTAGCTTCTCGGGAAGCTGTTTCAACAGAACTGTAGAGCAGTTTTCACTAAGTGGAGTTCGTGCCATCCCAAACAGTTTTTCTTTATTGCTCAATTGGTTTTTTATTGTCGATGCAAATTTGGGCATTAAAAGAAGAGCATTCGCGAAACTAATATCAAAGTGTAGTTCTTGAAAAATCTGAAACAATTTTTCCATCTGATGATTAGCTTTTTCACGGAGCTTCTGGTCTTGCAATCGTGAGGGATATGGTATTGATGGTTTTGGGTTGTCTTTTGGATTTTCAACAGGACCTTCGGGAGTTTCAAACATGACTCTTTTAGGGGGAGTCGGGACTGGGATAACTGGAGGAGGGATGTCATTGGTACCTCCGTTATTAGTAGGAAGCACCTTATCTGTAGTATCCTCAGTTCCACATTCCTCTACTTGGATAGGAGAAGAGGTAGACGGAGCTGTGGGTCCTTTATAAGAAACTCCACTTCTTGTGGTGATCGCCTTTACATCGCCCCTCGGATTAGCGATCGTGTTGCTAGGTAAAGTACCTGAGCCCGAGGGTCGATCATTTAAAGACTTCTTCAAGTCAGAGATTTGACTAACCAGCACTTTGTTTAGTTCATCTTGGGATTTCATAAACTGTTTTAATAACTCATCAGATGCTAGTCTAGTTGGAACAATGGCTTGTTTTTGGTTTGGAAAATTTTGAGCCCGATTGTTCTGGAAATTCCCATGTTGCTGGTTGTTATTACCCTGGAAGTGATTTTGTTGTTGAAAATTACCCTGAGGGTAATTGTTCTGACCTTGATTTTGTTGGACCACCACAGGTTTCACAACTAATAGTTTTATTCTGCTGATTGTGATTTGTCTAGTGAATTCGGAGAACCGCAGCAGATAAATCATCAAACTTTCTGGTAAGGGCAGCTATTTCATTATATGCCGGAGTGACTGACTTACATGAGTCATTCCTTTCTGCAGAGGAGTCCCAAAAATTGTGATGGGCAGTCATGTTTTCGATTAAGTCATAACACTCTTCAGGGGTCCTTTTCATAAAGGTGCCCCCAGCAGCAGCATTGATGGTGTCACGATGACGAAGTGTCAAACCATTATAAAAGGTATCAATAATGGTGACAAGAAGCATGTTATGATTGGGACACCGATCAATAGCAAGTTTGTAGCGTTCCCATGCCTCAAATAATGACTCGTCGGGAAGCTGTCTGAAGTTACTAATATCGTTTCTCTGCTTTGTAACCATAGATGGTGGAAAGTATTTAGCTAAGAACTTAGTAACCATCTCATCAAAGGTATGGATCAAATTCTTAGGAAGTCGATCGAACCAAGAAGTCGCATGATGAGTGAGAGAATTTGGGAACAGGTATAAACGCAGGTCGTCTTTGGTGACGCCATTTTGTTTCATGCTCTGGGTGACGGTTAAAAATTTATCGAGATGCTTGTTAGCATCGTCACCGGCAAACCGTGGAACTGACACGAATTCTGGACCTATTGTATCATGTTGTGTTTTAGTCCAAAATCTAAGGCTCCAATTGTAAGTGGTGCAATGGGTCCACCCCTCCTGTGTAAGTGGTGCAATGGGTCCACCCCTCCTGTTGTATCATGTTGGGGGCTTGTCGTTCATTTTTAATGTATGTTCTTCTTCAACAGTACGTAACTCGGTTACTGATGAGGCGAAAAATGAACCACTTTTAGGGGGTCATTTAAGCCCGGAATTGAATTTATTTGAACAAATATTGCGCTAAATCGTTCCTTTTGTGATTTTAGGTACTTTGGGAGTGAAATCTAGAAAAGAAGGCATTTTGGACGTTTTTGGAGCATAAAAGTGAAGAAAATGGCAAAGTCTCAATTTTCCAAGCTGGGAATAGTAGGTGACGGCGTCAAGAGTAAAATCTTGACGGCGTCAAGAGTGATTTGCATGACGACCCAGTACAAACGTGACGGCGTCACAAGTAGAGCGTCAAGAGTAAAAGACGTGACGGCCTGGAAGACCATAACACATGACGGCGTCAGATGTAGATCAAGGCAGTCCGAGAAGTATTTTGGCGGCGAGGTGACGGTGTCACAAATTTGTTCTTGACGCCATCAGCCCCTATTTCCTATATATAGTTTTCTAATTTTTACACAATAAAAAGAGGAAGTTCTGGAGAAACCCTAAGGCCGAACTTTATACGATTTTCATAGGTTTTTCAAGGGTTTTCAGCCCTTGAAACCTTACAAGTGTAATTGAGATAAGTATTCTTTTAATTCAATCAATATGTCTATGTGTTGGTTGTCTATATCTTGTTCTTGTCTTGATTCCACCATGCTAGGCTAGATCTATCTTGTGTTTGCTTAGATCTAATGAAACCTAGATGTTAATTATGTGTTGATTACTTGTTTATGGTTGTATTGGATGAATGATTTCGATGTTAGGCTTAAGAAAACTGGCAGATCTCCAATTGGTAACATGCTTGAACGTCTTAAGAAACATTAACCGATGTGCACTAGGTTTTATTGGTTGTATTTAATGCATGAGTAAATTCTAATGATCCCATGTTAGGAGCTTCTTAGCTGGCTCGACATAGGAGTGAAGTAGGCACTCATAGGATTGGGGAAGTAAGTGCGCCACCCCATGAATGGTATTAAGGAATACAATCCGTCATCCACGCAACTATAACAAGTAATTAACATGTAAAAGATGTCTAGGGAGTAGTGAAATCTAAGTAAACACATTTTCTCCACATATTGCTCACAACCTTAGTTAATTTAGTTTTATTTTCATTTTTAGTATTTTATTTTGATTGCATCTTAGTATTGGGTTAGTTGACTAGCAACTAATTCCACCCAAATCCTTCAAACCCGAGATATTTAGTTGCTTTCTAAAAAATAAAAAACACAAAAATAATCTTCCGTCATATTTAGCACTAGTAATTAGGTTTTCTAATCCTAGCGACACTATTCCTAGCTGAACGATCAATCCCCCGGTACTTGTCACTATACTATACTACAATGATCAGGTACACTGCCTGGTGGGGGTTGTAAGCTTCTCAAGATCCCTTGAGAGGTAAAGCCTGGTGCGATTCCCACGTATCAAGTTTTTGGCGCCGTTGCCGGGGAATAGTTATTGTCTAGGTTAGAATTTCTTTTTATTAGGTCTACTTGCTAGATTCTTTTCTAGTAAGATTTTATTTTTATTTTTTAGGTTTCTTTAGTCTATCTTAATTCTTTGTGTCTTTGTTCGTAACTCTTCACCACCAGACACCATGGACGATGGGAACATCCTTGAACCCGTCATCCCACCACAACAAAACCCACCACTAGAACCCCTTAGGCCCCGGACCTTAGGAGAGTATTCCCGACCTAGCCACCAAGGCTACCGAAACACCATTGAGCTCACCGGAGCCAATGTGACCCCTTTGCGATCAGACACCATCCGGTTGGTGCAAAGCGGATGTACATTCCATGGACTTCGTTTCGAAGATCTAAATCAACATCTTAAGGACTTCCTTAAAATCGTAGATTCCATAGACCTAGATGTTGCAACTTGAGAGACTACCCGATTACGCCTATTCCAATTCTCTCTACGGGATCAAGCTAGTCAATGGCTTGAGCGTTTACCCGCGGGATCCATCACCACATGGGATGGTCTCACCACTCATTTCCTTGCTCAATTTTTCCCACCGGGAAGAACTACCAAGCTTAGAAATGACATCTTGATGTTCCAACAACGTCAAAATGAATCTCTTTATGAAGCATGGACTCGTTTCAAGGACTTACTCCAAAAAGTCACTCATCATGGCATAGATCTTT
The DNA here is from genome assembly GCA_030686995.1 of Artemisia argyi. Lineage (NCBI taxonomy): Eukaryota > Viridiplantae > Streptophyta > Magnoliopsida > Asterales > Asteraceae > Artemisia > Artemisia argyi. The sequence continues at coordinate 39,012,021 of CM060679.1, read as the reverse complement.
GGCTCCAAGTCCAAATCTTTTATGACCATATCGATCTCTCCACGAGGCGAGCCATTGACTAATCGGCCGGTGGTAAGCTACGTGATCTAAGTGCGGAACAATCATGGAAACTCATAGAAGATCTTGCTCTCTATGACAACGAAAGTTGGAATGATCCCCGTGATTTGAACAAAACGGTCAAGGCAATATCTTTGCCTTTGAACAACTCTAGTACTCCCGACCGTAGGATCATGGAACTTGAGGACCAAGTCAAGTTTCTCATGAAATCTTACGAAGCTCCTAAACCTTCAAGCTAAGTGAACAAAATCACTTCTTCATGCGAATTATGTAGTGGTCCCCATGACACTCGTGATTGTGTGGAACTCCCCGGAACAGCTTTTGCGGACTACGCATCCACGCGTACCGACGAAGCGGGAGATAAGTGGTATACTTTCAAGCCCGATCCAAACCCTTACGGTGATTCATACAACCCCTCTTGTAAAAATCACCCAAACCTTAGGTGGAAGCAAAATCAACCCAATTCTTCCAATCCGCCTAATCGTTACCAACCAAACGGTCCACCCTCCAACCGTACTTTCAACAACAATCCTTCTAACAACTGTGGTAGTACCAACAATCTTGAAGGATTGATGTCCAAGTTCATGGCATCTCAAGAAGCCCGCATAGCTAGGTTTGAAACCGAATTCAACCAACAATAAACGAAGATGACCAATAAGATAGACAACTTGTTGAAAGCCCTCAACAACCAAGCACTAGCCACACCTAGGAAGGACACTAGGGACACCAATAGTGGAATCCAAATTAAGGACCCCTCATCATCTAAACATGTCCACTTTGTCAATGTTGTCACCATTAAGCCAATAGATAAAGAAATAGAAGAGAGTGACAAGGATGAAGTTAGAGTTGAAACCGAGATTAGGGATGAGAGTAGGGAAGTTGAGGTTAATAGGGGAGAAGAATTAGAGGAAGTAGAGCCCAAAGAAAAGTACTTTGATATGATGCCTACCAAGGAAGAACGGGAATACCATAAGGATTTATTCGATAGTCCCGAGAGACCTTATATCCTTGGCACACCCCTTATCAAAATGGGAGACCCCTTTAACATTAAAATACCATGCAACATTGGGCATATGCATATATGGAAAGCTTACATCGATCCTAGATCCCCCGTAAACATCATGACTAGGACTTATTACAATTGGGTAATGAAGAAGCAACTTGATTTTAGGATGATGCCCAATAAGATTTTGATAAGTAATTTCGTAGGAAGAGTGAAGGGATTGCATGTGATTATAGGCAATCTCACTTATGAGATAGATTTTATGATAGTAGAGGACACTCGTCCGGTGATTGATGCTTGCCTAAGCCAAGTAATATTTGGGAAACCATTTGTTGAGGCCACTAGGATGAGTTATGACCAGACTCTAGGTATAGTTAGATTCAAGGAAGAGAATGATGAGGTTGCTTACCAAATGCCCTACAAGATTGAGCAATACCGCCTTCTCTCTAATTTTGAAAAGGAACACAAGCAAGCGGCTTATTATAGGAATGATGAGGATAGACGTAGAGGAGTAGAGTATGTGAAAAATAGGATGCTTGGTTTCTACAAAGAATGCTTGCAACTAGGTCCGGAATACAAAACTGATTTAGAAGACGACCTAGAGATTGAAACCAATGATGAGGTCACGTAGTAACCCATGACCTTGAGTCTAGCTACAAGACTCGTAAATAAAGAAAAGCGCTTCTTGGGAGGCAACCCATGTTTTGTGTGATTTTATTAGTTTGTTTGATTGTTATTTGTTTCCGTATGCATGTTTTGTTTTTATTGTTGGTAGATCATGTTTCTAAATTAAAATGTGGAAATACTTTACTTTGTTGTTTTGGCCTAGTATTAACTCCACCTAAAGGTATTTTTGCAAAAGATAAGTGTAAGGGGAAACCCCAAATATGTTTTTAAGAAACAAACCGATCATGATTCTCCACAATATTAAATGAAGATGTATATTCGTATTTGTTAGAGTCAAATGCTTGTATTGAGTCATAATGAAGTTTTGCAGGATTTACCAGGAAGTAGAACCAAGTTTTTCCAGAAATTTTCCGGAAACTTAACATAAGAATTTCTACAGGTCAATCCTGACGGCGTCACGAGTTAACTCTTGACGGCGTCACGGGTAAAAATCTGGAAATTTTACCGGTTTTGTTTTTCTAACGGAGTCTTATGGTTTTTGTGAATTATTAAGTTTTATAATCTCCAGGAAGTCTGCAAACTTCATTCCACAAGCATTATATCTTACTTTGTTTTCTAGGATTTAGTAACTTACATAGGATGCCGCCGATTTTATGCGAGGTTGTCTTGTTTGTTTTCTCAGGATTTACAGGTTATGTATGACAAGAAGATGATTTATATTTTGGAAGGGAAGCTTTGATTGTTCATTTTCTTGGAGGAAGATTTAACCTGGCCACCTAATTATCCATACCGAGCGGATCAGGGGAGTATTTGATTTCATTTGTTTTACTTATTTCACTTTTACATTCTTTACTTGAACATTTGGGACAATGTTCATCTTGAGTGTAAGGGGAGGGTAAAATGATGATACCTTACAGATACACTTTCGCTTGAGTTTGCTTTGTTTAATGGTAGGTGTGTAATAAAACTATGAGAAATACTTGTTAGTGCAATTTTAGCGCCAAATTTAAATTTTTTTACAACATTTAGGAGTGAAACTTTAGCCATAGCAAGCGTCTCATGGATAGGAGATTGTATGACTAGCACATAACCGTATATTCAGAAAAAATTTCCACCCAAATATGTGAGGTTCGCCTTTAGATTTGATAGGAAAAGCATTCACTATTAGTGCTTATGAGTGTACCGGTAGCATTTAGATTCTAGAACTTGCATTAGTGATGCATCCCGAGACCGCTAGTGAGACTACATTCGTGTAGTAGGATTTACTACATGATAAGAGGCATTAGGATCACCCTTGTGTTAAACCTGTATTATAATTTCTTGACCATTTAAGTCATATTACTTGACTACTTAAGTCAACTAATTTTTCCCACACCCTTAGCGTTGTACTCATTTTTAGTACACGAAACCCCTAGTACACCCCTCCGAGCCTATCTTTTCGTTTCTAACTTTAAGCATCTTACTTAAAGGAAGAATTTGTTACACCCCACTTAAATGTACACCCAAATCGCCTTAGCCTTCCGTGTATGCACTCATCTTTAGTGCATTATTGTTATTTGTTAAACCCTAAGTTAACTATCTAATTGATTACATGGTTGGTAAGTCGAGTCATATCCTTGTACATATTATTTTTGGACGATTGGTACTCATGGGTAAAGTACTTATTTTATTGAGTAATGGGGAAGAACATCATATTATTACCCCCATCCGTACGTTAATCTTAAAAGTGCTCCAAGTGTTTTGATTTTCTTAATTAGAGTCATTAGATTAGTTTATTGCAAAGTATGTAAAAATTCAAGTGTAAGGGGAATTTCCATCCCTATGATGTATTATTTTGGATGGTAGGGTAAGAGTGTATGAAAAAAAAATCGAGAAAAAGAAAAAAATAAATAAATAAAAAAAAGAGAGAAAAAATATACGGACTACCATCCCTTTTTATTGTATGTTCATTTTATGTTTTTTGTTATTTTTCATTTATTAGCTTAAGTCGAGTCTAGTCTTGGCTTAGCAACGCCATATTGTACATGTAATTAACTAAGATTGTTAACTCGCCACTAGTAAAGACTGCCTTTATCCAACAAAACCGTGTATTTCATATCCCTACACCTAACGTTACAACCCTTTAAAAGACCTCTTTGATAGTTTATCCTAGGTGCTTACGCCACGTGGTGGAGTTTTGATCCTTTCCCAAGCCTATGGTAATCTATTTTGCTATGACAGGTAGTGAGAGATATCTTCCGTTTCCATATTGTAATTTATACTTTATTACACCCGAGAGATGTGAGTATCTAAACACTATTTGTGAGGTGCTAGTGTATGACCTCCGTGCTTGTCTATTGGTCTTTAGTGGAACGATTATTTGTTGTAATTACTTTTATATTAGTGTTAAATGACCCCTAACTTGTATTTTGAGTAGAATAAAAGCGCATTTTCTTGAGGACAAGCAAATCTCAAGTGTAATGGTATATGATGAGGCGAAAAATGAACAACTTTTAGGGGGTCATTTAAGCCCGGAATTGAATTTATTTGATCAAATATTGCCCTAAATCGTTTCTTTTGTGATTTTAGGTACTTTGGGTGTGAAATCTGGAAAAGAAGGCATTTTGGACGTTTTTGGAGCATAAAAGTGAAGAAAACAGCAAAGTCTCAATTTTCCAAGCTGGGAACAGTAGGTGACGGCGTCAAGAGTAAAATCTTGACGGCGTCAAGAGTGATTTGCATGACGGCCCAGTACAAACGTGACGGCGTCACAAGTAGAGCGTCAAGAGTAAAAGACGTGATGGCCTGGAAGACCATAACACATGACGGCGTCAGATGTAGATCAAGGTAGTCCGAGAAGTATTTTGGCGGCGAGGTGACGGCGTCACAAATTTGTTCTTGATGCCGTCAGCCCCTATTTCCTATATATAGTTTTCTAATTTTTACACAATAAAAAGAAGAAGTTTTGGAGAAACCCTAAGGCCGAACTTTATACGATTTTCACAGGTTTTTCAAGGGTTTTCAGCCCTTGAAACCTTACAAGTGTAATTGAGATAAGTATTCTTTTAATTCAATCAATATGTCTATGTGTTGGTTGTCTATATCTTGTTCTTGTCTTGATTCCACCATGCTAGGCTAGATCTATCTTGTGTTTGCTTAGATCTAATGAAACCTAGATGTTAATTATGTGTTGATTACTTGTTTATGGTTGTATTGGATGAATGATTTCGATGTTAGGCTTAAGAAAACTGGCAGATCTCCAATTGGTAACATGCTTGAACGTCTTAAGAAACATGAACCGATGTGCACTAGGTTTTATTGGTTGTATTTAATGCATGAGTAAATTCTAATGATCCCATGTTAGGAGCCTCTTAGCCGGCTCGACATAGTAGTGAAGTAGGCACTCATAGGATTCGGGAAGTAAGTGCGCCACCCCATGAATGGTATTACGGAATACAATCCGTCATCCACGCAACTATAACAAGTAATTAACGTGTAAAAGATGTCTAGGGAGTAGTGAAATCTAAGTAAACACATTTTCTCCACATATTGCTCACAACCTTAGTTAATTTAGTTTTATTTTTATTTTTAGTATTTTATTTTGATTGCATCTTAGTATTGGGTTAGTTGACTAGCAACTAATTCCGCCCAAATCCTTCAAACCCGAGATATTTACTTGCTTTCTAAAAAATAAAAATAAAATAATCTTCCGTCATCTTTAGCACTAGTAATTAGGTTTTCTAATCCTAGCGACACTATTCCTAGCTGAACGATCAATCCCCCGGTACTTGTCACTATACTATACTACAACGATCAGGTACACTGCCTGGTGGGGGTTGTAAGCTTCTCAAGATCCCTTGAGAGGTAAAGCCTGGTGCGATTCCCATGTATCAGTTACGTTTCTGTGACGATTACGTCATGATTGTGAACGAGTGCGCATGCACTAAAAACAATTTTTCAAAACAAGATCGAGGCAAAACCACAGTGAACTTAAATCAAATAATCACAAGTGAATGGCTGCTTTGAAAAAGGTATACCACTTACAGGGATACAATGGCAAGTTTTTATCTTATGTTTGGGAACTTATTATGTTCACACTCCCAGTTGGTAGGTGTTCTGCCTTGGTTTGCGGTGGTAATCTTTTATGTAATTATGTTCACAGTAAAATGTTTTTGGCTTTTCGTGTATGGGTAAAAAAAACTTGGACAATAGTTTTGGAACTGATTCGTTAACCGAAATCGTTCCTTTAAAATTACTCGCAGGCTGGCGAGAGGGAATGAATGGCTCCCTCTTCAGTTCGCAATTTAATGTCAGAACTTACCTTATACCAACTGTTTCAGATTGTAATCTTAAAGATAACGAAGTAATTTAACTTCACAGTTTGTTTTGTTGTTTATGATTTTTTTGGTATTTTTAACACTTCTGGAAAAGTGTTAATGAACTTTTTCAGTTTTGATTTTGATTTTTACAAAGTGATGGTATTTGTACAGGAGGGGTTTTGAAAACCAATACCTAAATCGTTTTGAAATACGCAACAACCTCCCCGGCAGCGGCGCCAAATTTTGACTCCTCCCAAACCAACCAGTCAAGCGTGTGCAGTTGATAGGCCCACAATTGGCTTTCCAGCTAATAACCAAGAACCAATGATCAAAGAACTTCCTAATAGCTTCCAATAAGCTTCTAATACCAAGGGCAATCCACAATTAACCCTGCTCCATCTTGATCATCATTGCACACTGATTTTTAATTTATTTTCTATTTTTCTTTGTATTTTTTATATTTTTATGTTTCAATAGGAATATTGATTTTAACTATTCTAATACCTTAAATTAGTTGATATAAGATCTTATATGAGATTATAAGTCTTATTACAACATTTTATAACAACTATTTGAGTAAACATGAAAATTTGAAAATTTAAAACTGCATAAACTATAAATGAACATGAAACTGAGATTAAAGCTTGAAAACAGTTCTATTACAACACTAGAACATTAGTACAATGCTTGGAAACATAAATTTGAACTGAATTGATAACTTACAAATTTAACGACATACATTAATTAAAACTAAAAACTATATCTTCACTTCCTTCTTCTCCTTGCTTTTATAGCCTCCAAACTTGTTCCACGTGTCCTTATGATCAAATCCCACCAATTCTGAGCCCTTGGATGTGTCTGATTCATCTCAGCCATTTAAATCTCTTTTTGGCGCCAAAAGTGGAAGTGGTAACTTGCAGCCTGTTTCAGAGCATTAAATGCAATTGAGGTGACTGTTGATGGTGTAGGGGACACAATGGAGAGTAGGGGGTGGTCTATGGGTGGTGGTGTAAGTAGTTGCAGGGTGTAGGGGTGGTGGAGGTTGTAGGTTTGACACATGGAGTTCCCTGGTGCAAAACCAGGGGAAGGGGTTTGGTTGTGGGAGTGACAGAGAGGGGTGAGGTGGTAAAGAAGGTTGCAAGTGGTGGATGTGAAGGGTGGATGGTGGTGAAGTAGGAGGTGGCAGGGGAGGTAGGGGATGAACCAGGGTCAAACAAAGGGTTGACCCCGTTTTTATTATAAAGGGTATTTGGGCTTTTGTGATTGGGCTTGGGAAAAGTATGGACCAGGCTTTGTTTTGTTTTTTGATTTGGACTAGGCTTATTTGTGTTTGGATAATAACTTGGATCCGTTTGGTGTATAAGGTTAATGAGCCCAAGGACTTATTTTGTAACTTCTGAATTCCAGGGACCAAACTGTAATTATTCCAAATTTTATCAAAAAGGACCTTTCTTGCCATGTGTAAATATTATAAGGACCTTTTTTATATTTTTCCAAATTAAAAACAACCGGGGACCAATTTTGCCATTTTTCAAAGTATAGGGACCTTTTTTTGTAAATTCTTTGAATTTATCATCTAGGGGTCAAAATTGATAACTTGTGAATTACCAAGGACCCTTTAATGATAAAATTCCATTTTTAAACACTGGGGTATTTTCTGTCAATATTGAAACTGCAGGGACCTGTTTTGCCAATTTTGATATTTTGTACTTTCAAGGGTAAAAATTATTATTCCTTGATTCCTAGGGACTGTTGTTGACTTTTCTTTAAAATAATTCTCCCAGGGACCATTTCTGACATTTCTTGAAAGTTTAGGGACTGATTTTGACAATTTGGTAAACTTTGCCCGTTTTCCCCTATTTTCAGTTCTTTTATGTCTGAAACATATAAAAACACCATTCAAGGATATTTGTAGTATTTTGTGGTGTTTCTGAGTGTTTTTAACTGTTTTCGTATTTAAAATTAGACAGAAATGATGAGTATTTAGACACTCATCATGGGATGAGGTAATTTTGCGATGACATCCACTTTGACTTTGTCAACCTCAATCCCATTCTTCAAAATTTTATGGCCGAGGACAATGCCCTCTTTGACCATAAAGTGACTCTTCTCCCAATTTAGACATAACCTTGTGTCTTCACAACGTTTGAGCATGTTGTCTAAATAGGAGAGACATGATTGAAACGAATCCCCAATGACCGAAAAATCGTCCATAAAGACCTCCATAGTTTTCCCGATCATGTCGGAAAATATGGCCATCATACATCTTTGAAACGTGCCCGGAGCATTACATAAACCAAATGGCATACGTTTATACGCAAAAGTTCCATAGGGGCACGTGAAAGTGGTCTTTTCCTGATCTTACGGATCAATGGGAATCTGAAAGTAACCCGAGACACCATCGAGGAAGCAATAGTACTCATTCCCCACTAATCTCTCGAGCATCTGATCCATAAAGGGCAGAGGAAAATGATCTTTTCGGGTGGCGTCATTTAACTTGCGATAGTCAATGCTGACACGCCAACCCGTAACCAATCGAGTTGGAATCAACTCATTCTCCTTGTTTTTGACAACAGTAATGCCACCCTTTTTTGGAACACATGAATTGGGCTAACCCAAGGACTGTCCGAGATAGGGTAAATCAATCCGGCATCAAGAAGTTTTAAGACTTCTTGTTTGATTACCTCATGAATTTTGGGATTCACCCTTCTTTGTTGTTGGACTGCTGGTTTGAAGTCGTCCTCCATTAAAATCTTGTGAGTACAAAATTCAGGGTCAACGCCCTTGATGTCGGAGATTCACCAAGTAATTGCTTGTTTATGAGACTTCAAAACCTTTATTAAAGCAGCCTTTTCCTCAACACTTAAATCTTTGGCAATTATGACGGGTAATTTATCATCACCCTCCAGAAATGCATATTAAAGATGAGGCGGCAAGTCCTTAAGTTCAACCTCAGGGAAGTCATCAATTTTATTAACATTTTTGACTTCCTCTTTATGAAGTGTTTGTGGTAGAACAGGAAGAGGAGAGGGATCTTCGTTTAATAATTTCTCAAGTAGGAGAATATCCCTCTCGGGGTCAATCTCTTGGTTATCGATTCCATCGGGAATCGAATCACTTTTGATAAAGGCCTCAATTTCTTCTAAGATGAAGTCACTTCCCTCAAACGGAGTGAGGGAAGGAGAAGTATTGGCATTGATGGGATGAGAAGATTGAGTGAGGTTTTCACTCGAAGAATCATCAATGAAACCTAAAACCTCCTGAGCATACTCCTCAGCAGCAATATCGATGACATCTATTTGGTTCACCGATTCTGAGTCATAATTGGAGGAGTATCTCGAAGTTTGATTTAGGTTGAAGGTAATGGCTTCCGTTCCAACACGCAGTGTGATCTCTTCCTCAAATACATCGATGAGAGCACGCCTAGTTCTAAGGAATCCCCTTCCAAGAATGAGAGGGACCCTTGAATCGGCATCAAAGTCAACAATCACAAAATCCGTTGGAAAATGGAACTTTCCCACTCTAACAAACACGTCCTCGGCAATGCCAAGTGGACGAGAAATTAAACGATCGGCAAGTTCTAAAGTCATGCACGTGGGAGTAAGTTCGGGAAGAGAGAGTTTCTTCCATACAGAATATGGCATCAGGTTATTGCTAGCACCTAGATCGGCTAAGGCGAAGCATTCAACCATATCCGGGAAAGTACAAGGAATGAGAAATTTCCCAGGGTCTCCAAGCTTTTCGGGAAGCTTTTTCAAAAGAACTGCTGAGCAGTTCTCATTCAGAGGAGTTCTTGCCATCTCAAAGAGTTTTTCCTTATTACTTAACAGATTTTTGATTGTTGATGCAAACTTGGGCATCAAGAGAATAGCGTCCGCGAAGCTAATGTCAAAGTGCAAATCTTGGAAGATTTGGAAAAATTTATTCATTTGGTGATTAGCTTTTTCAGGGAGCTTTTGTTCATTGAGACGTGATGGATATGGAATAGAAGTTTTGGATTTAGGGTTGTCCACTGGAGTTTCTGGTGGTTCAAAGACAACTGCAGGCTTACATCTGGTTTCTGGAATAACCTGAGGTTGGATGTGTGCTATACTTCGTGAGCTAGTAGGTTGCACCTTGTCCTTTGTCACCTCAGGTTCACGTTCCACTACCTTTGGAGGAGAGGAAGAAGAGGCAGTAGGAATCGCGGGTTCATCATATGAAGCACCACTTCTTGTTGTGATCGCCTTAGCATCGCCCCTCGGGTTAGCGATCGTGTTGCTCGGAAAAGTAGTACCTGAGCCCGAGGGTCGATCATTTAAAGACTTCTTGATATCAGAAATCTGGCTGACCAACATCTTGTTCAACTCTTCTTGGGACTTCATGAATTGCTTTAACAACTCGTCAAATGAAGGCCCAGTTGGAACAATGGCTTGATTCGGATTAGGAAAATTTGGAGCTCGATTGTTCGGATTGGGACCTTGATTTTGAAAATTACCCTGATTAGGTTGTTGTTTCCATGAAAATATCCCGGATTGAAATTACCCTGACCTTGGTTTCGATTAAAGTTTCCTTGATGTTGGAAACCTTGATTTGGAAACCTTGGTTTTGATTGTGAAAATGTGACCCTGATTGAAGTTACCTTGGTTTTGAAAACCTTGGTTCACTCTATTTTGAATTTGGCCACGGTTTTGGACATTTTGGTTTTGATTAAAACCGGGAGGTCCAGGGTAGTGATGATGAGGATGATAGTTCGGGTCCATAGGAGGGCGGTATTGATTGCCTCCTTGATTTTGGGACCCAGCTACAGCATGAGCTTCATATGGAGTACCATCAGTAGCTGTGCAATTGTAGTAGGCATGCGGCCCACCACAAGTCATACAGACTTCCACTTTTTTAACCTCAGCAGGTGGAGGATGTTGTGGAAATGAAACTTTCTTTGTTTGGGTGAGAACCAAAGCTTGAATTGCTTTAGTGAGCTTGTCAAGCTTAGCATCCATGCTAGATTGACCCACAAAAGATGAAGTTGAAGGACCTGCATTGATTTATGAAACAATCGGTTTTCTTCGTGTAGAGCGGACCTTGGACTTGTTTTCTATGATTTGCAAAGCTTCTTTTGTGGTTCTACTCAAGAAATTATCTCCCGCGGAGGCATTGAGAGAATCCTGATCAGCTTGGCTCACGCCATTGTAAAAAGTATCGAGATGCATCAACTCTGAGAAACCATGATGTGGACACTTGCGAAGTAATTCTTTGAAACGATCCCACGCTTCACCAAAAGATTCATCATATTTTTTAGTGAACTTGGTGATTTCGTTCTTAAGACTCGTAGTCTTGGAAGGTGGGAAGAATTCATTCACAAGATCTTCCCATGTCTCAATAGATCTAGGAGGTTGTTTTTCAAGCCAAATCCGGGCTTGTCCCTCCAGGGAGAATGGGAAGAGAAGAAGTTTGATTGCTTCACAAGGGACATTCTTGTACTTGATGGTCGAAGTGATTTTATTGAACCATCGAATGTGAGCATGAGAATCGTACCTCTAAAAACCGTAGAATTGACTTGAGGTTACAAGATTGAGTAACCCAGTTTTGAGCTCAAAATTATCAGCCACGATGGCTGGAACAACAATGGCATCTCCGTAACCCTCGATGGGTGCTTGGAGAAGCTCACACATGGGGCGGTCTTCCACCATGGTGACAGTGGATGTGGCAACAGTACGGATCTCAGATCCGACTGTTGGTGCTGAACGTCTACGAGGTCTTCGAGGTTTCCTGACAAGCTCACGTAATGGGCTCGTGGACCTTGAAGAACGAGTGCGCATGCACTAGAGATAAAAACCAATCAAAACAAAATCGAGGCAAAATCCACAGTGAACTTAAACTAATAATCACAAGCAAGTGGCTTCTTTAAGAAAGGTACACCACTCACAGGGATACAAAGGCAAGTTTTAAATCTTTGGTTTGGGAACTTATTATGTCCACACCCCCAGTTGGTAGGTGTTCTGTCTTGGTTTGTGACGGTTGGTTTTTATGTATTTATTATTATTCACAAGAAAAGACGGATGTTTTTGGGTTTTTGTGTATGGGTTAACAACTTTTAGACAATATTTTTGGTATCGTTTCGTTTATCAAAATCGTATTTCATTAAGAATCACCTTAAAAGAAACACAATATAGAAAACGTTACGATCTGTTTTGTTTTTGTTTTTTTTTTTTTTTTTTTTTTTGGTGTTTTTAACACTTTAGGAAAAGTGTTAATGACTTTTTTATATTTTGATTTAAAATTTACAAAAGTGATGGTATTTGTACAGTGATTGTGGTTAAATAACACTAATCTCAAAAAAACGCTATAGAAACGCGCACATCTCCCTGGCAGCGGCGCCAAATTTTGATTGTCTCAGAAGCAGTCAACTAAAATCAACCACAGATGTTGTCAATATAGTCAAACTACCTAGACCAATGCTTCCGGGTAATAAAGGGTATCACCAGGTCGTTATGTTCCGATGAGGTGTGGATTGTGCTTTAGCGTGCTTATGATAGGGTGATTATTCACAGAAAAGGGTTGTAATGAGAATTATTTGAGAATTATGAACTGAAATAGCTTAGGAAAGCTATGTGATTGATTACGGGAATTAAGATTAAGAAGAATTGATCTAAATCCTAAAAACGTACGTTTTACTCAAAAACGTATACTGACGTACGCGAAAGAAAGTACAACTGATGAACTAAAAAGGCTACGAGTGTGAAATTATTATTTTTACAATCCTAATGAACAAAGAAAATTTTTAGAAAAAGAAAAATTATTTTTACACTATTTAATTATTTATTATTAATTAATTACTAATTACTTATTAATTAACTAATTATATTGATTTAAATTATTTAAAATTACTAAAAAGACTTAGATAATTAAGAAGATTTTTGTAAATCTAATTAACCATCACAGGAATCTAAAAAATTATATAAAGTTGATTTTATGTATTTTTAAACTAATTTACTAATTATTATTCTAATTATTAATTAATTACTAATTAAACTAATTATATTCTAAAAAATAGAAAATGAACGGTAGAAATTCTAGAAAAATTCCTAAAAATGTTTTAACTTATGTAAAAGCTAGGAAAATTATAAAAACTAGGTGTTACTTAATAAAATCTAACAATGCTATTTAATTCTTTAATATTAATTAATAATTAATTAAACTAATACTAATTCTAAAAACCACTAAATGACAAAGGAAAAATATGGAAAAATTTCTAAAATTACTTTAATATAAAAGAAGATTAATAATAATATAAAAATGCTAGAGTGCTTATAAATAAGCTGAAAAGAAAATTAAAAATATAATTTCTATTAAATAAAAGCTATCACTATAATTAAATTTGGTTTTTTGTGTTTTTTCTTTTTCCAAACTACTTTATCACTAAAAACTAACAACTTTTACAAAAACACTTTGAATGAAACTCAGAAATTAAGCACTTGAGTGCTTATTAGCCTAATCAGTTGACTTTCTTTGACCAAACAAGAAAATAGGCTCAAATGAGCTTATGTGGGGTCTACAATGGTGAATTCTGGTTCAAGTAACTTTGTTGGACATGTTTAAGCTAGATTCAAACAAATAAGCTACATGAATAAGCCAGGAAGCCAAATTAAGCACTTGGTTTTTCTTGTTTCTGAACTGAAAGTGGGACAGATTTAAGGGAATGATTCAGGTGGAGTCCACTGAGCCTAAGCTTGCAAGCTTGCTCAAAAATGAAAGTTGGCCAGGAGGGGGGTTGAAAGAACCCAAGTTTGGCCTGTGGGACCCACTGTGGTGGCCAGAATCAACCACCAAAGGTGGTGGTGGTCTGTTCTGTGCACAGGGGAACCTATTCCCCTGCAAGTGACTTTGAAGACTTGTAACTAGCACTCAAAAATTCACAAAAATATATGGGTGATGGGATTCAGTAGTCTAGCTAGGGGACTTAAATCCCTAAAAGTTTCAAGGTCTGAAACCTAACCTAAAAATCACAACAATTCTTGGAGTTTTTCGAAAATCTGAGAAATATGCATTTTGACTTTTTATAAAAACTTTAAATGTTGACTTTTATGAGGTTTAATCTTAATTTAGTGACTGAAACTACAATGATAAGCTGAAATAAGGTTAAATTAATACAAAACAACAACTTTTAAACTAACATGAAGGCTTTATGGACTCCAAATCCCACACAGTTAACTGTGTGGGTGAATTTTTTGTAATTTTGACTATTTAATGTATAAGACCAAGATTTTATGCTTCTACTATCCTACTAATGACTGATGCAACCTATGAAAACCAGAACAACACCAAAACATCCACAAAGTCACAGAGCAAAATACCAATCCAAACACTCCTTAAGGGAGTGACTGTGTTGAATTTTCAAAGGAACTCAAAGATTTTTGAGGAAAACTTGAACAAATGAGGTTGGAACTAGTTAGTAATCACAAAATAAGCAATCTCCAAGTGCTAGTAGGTAGTTTCAAATAAGCTAATGACAAAAAGCAATTTAAGCTAAGTTTATTAGTTAAATGAGAAATCACTAAAACCCTTTGACGACTTACACAAGCTAAACTAAGACATGAATAAGTAGCTAATTTAATCTTGAATAATCAGAAACAAACAAGGAATAAGCACTGAGATAAGCTATTAAGCAGTCAAATAGTGATTATGCAAAAAATTGGAAAATAACTTACAAGGCACCTGTGTGCATCCAAAACCAAGGATATGGTACTTAAATCAATCCTATTACCTCCCATGAGTTTCTAAACCAAGCTATCCATCTCCAATTTTCCTCTTCACTTCCTTTTTTTCTGATTTCTTATTTTTATTTATTTTTATTGATTTTTCTTGTATTTTTGAAAGTTGGACTAGAAACAGGTTTGTTGCTCAAAATAGCTTATAAAAACTTAACCAAGACTTAATGTGAGCTTATGGAACATTAAAGACAAGTTTTAACACTAATTCAGACAAACATAAGAATTTCACTGAAATATGAAAAAGTTAAATTTAAATAGGAAACTTGGATTTCATTAACTTAAAATTTGAGAATTACACTGATGAAGCTTAAGATACAACTGAAAAGCTAAATTTAAAACTTGGAAATTAAATTTTATATAAAATCTAAAATTACAATAAGCTAAAAACTACCCTCTTAGCTCTGCTGCTCCTCTTTCTTTTTATATGGGACCATTAGGGTTTCTTTGACTTTCTGAATCTTTCCCACTACCATTTGCAGCCATTGGATTACCAAAACCAATCTCAGCCTTTGAATCACTTTTTGGCGCCATTTTTCTTTTATTATTAGGAGAGGTTGAGTGAGGGCAATTAGAATCAATTAAAGCTTCTTGGATGTTTGTGGGAGTTGGGGGAACAGGGAGTGGGTTGCTAAGGTGGAGGAGGGGGAGGTTGAGTGTGGCAGATTTCCAAGTGGAAGAGGGGAGGGTGGAAGGTCAATGGTTTACCCTGGTTGTTTATTTAAAACGGGGGAGTTAATATTTTTAGGGGAGGTGGGCTGGGGTGAGGGAATGGGCCAGGGGTGGTTTGTTTTGGGCTTGGAGTGTTGTGGTATTAGTTTGGTTTGGACTTAAATAAAACAAAGGGTCTGTTTGGTAGTAGTGAATAACAAGGACCAAAAATGTAATTCCACCAAACATAAGGGACTGAACTTGAACTTTCTCATTAGTTATCATAAGGACCAAAGTTGCCATTTAAGAATAGTACAAAGGTATTTTTGACATTTTTCCAATTTTCAAAACCCAGGGACTATTTTTGATAGTTTTCAAACTTGAGGGACCAAAGTTGTCATTTTGCAATTTTTGATTTTAAAAGATTTCTTTTGACGACTTGTGAATCCCAAAGGACCTTTTATGATATTTTACATGTTTTGATTTACCAGGGACTAGTTTTGACAATTTTGAAAGTTTAAGGACTGAAACTGTAAATTATGTAAACTTTGTTGTTTTTCATCAGTTTTCAATCCTTTTGCATAAAAACACAAATCCAGGGATATTTTTATGTATTTTAAGGCATTCCTGTGTGTTTTCAGATGTTTTTGCAGTTTAAATGTAACAGAAATGATGAGTATTTACACACTCATCAATAGCCTTACTCTTAGTTCTAGGGAAGTTCCTAGTTTTGATGAACCGGAGCCTCAACCAAAACCATTACCTAATCTTCGATCCTTGGATGAAAATTTAGGAATTGAAATAGGTTCCGATCCACCCATCAAACCATATAGTCTGGGTAGTCTTAGGACAAAGGTAGTGGACTCTAAGCCTTAAAGAGAGGAAGCCAATATAGGAGTGGAAAATAACCTTACATGCTTACATCACCCATTTATGATTGATCACAAGAAACATTATGAGTTTAAACTGGGTTTATTAGGTCAAGATAGATCCCCAACTAGGAGTCTTTCGAAGTTGATAGAAAATGATCCCTTTCAAGGAGAAAATCTTAATCCACCCATTAACCCGATTGAATTAGGTAAGGTTATGATGATTGGAGCACAGCCCTTTGATCATATAATTCATCCACCATTCTTTCCTCACGTGGCATATGTCCACCCTAAGGGTGTGTATCGTTACTTTCACCCGCACTCAATCCTAAGTGTAGGGAAAACCTCACCTATTTCCGTTAAATAAGGGTAGAGTCAGGCTGGTGACTTGAACAAAAACAAGCGCTTCTTAGGAGGCAACCCATGTTTTTTCTGTTTTTATTTGTTTGATTTTTATTTGTTTGATGTTATTTGTTTCCGTATGCATGTCTTATTTTTATTGTTGGTAGATCATGTTTCAAATTAAATTGTGAAAATGCTTTATTTTGTTGTTTAACTTCATATAAAGGTATTTTGCAAAAGCTAAGTGTAAGGGGAAACCCCAAATTTGTTTATAAGAACGAAAATGATCATGATTCGCCACAATAATAAATGAACATGTAAATTAGTATTTGTTTGAGTCAAATGTTTGTATAGAGTCATAATGATGTTTTGCAGGATTTTCTAGGAAATAGGACATAAGTTTTTCCAGAAATTTTCCAGAAACTTAACATAAAGATTTCTGCAGGTCACTTCTGACGGCGTCAAGGTTTAACACCTGACGGCGTCACGTGTAAAATTCTGAAAAGTTTTTCGAGTTTTGTTTAAACCGGAGTCTTAAAGTTTTTGTTGATTCTTTAGTTTTATAAACTCCAGGAAATCTGCAAACATTCATTCCACAAGCATTATATCTTAAATTGCTTTCTAGGATTTGTTAGTATATATAGATTGCTGCCGATTTTACGCGAGGTTGCCTTGATTGTTTTCTCAGGTTTAACAGGTTATATATGACAAGAAAATGATTTATATTTCTAGAAGGGAAGCTTTGAACGTTCATTTTCTTAAAGGAAGATCTAACCTTGTTAACACACTATCCACATCGAACGAATCAGGGAAGTATTTGTTTTCATTCTTTTACCTATTTCACTTTTACATCCTTTAATTGAACATTGGTGTCACAACTCACAATTTCAGGTCATCTTTCCAAACCTCGACAATTTACTATTTACAAATTACTATTCATCATTTACTATTCACCGATCACTATTCATCATTTTTGAAGTCAGTTTGAGATTCCTAGAAGCGTTTAGATTCATTCCCGGAGAGAAATCACTATTCATGTACATCACTCATTTTATTGTAAGTTTAGTTTACGGGTATTTAAATTCGCGTAACCGGATTGGTTTAGCTGCGAATTCATGAATCATCACTAGGGACACTTCATACGGACTAGAAATAGTCTACATATCATCACAATAGCATTTGCATACTATTCCACTCGTAGGATATTCAAATTAACATTTTTCGTATATTTGACATTTTACGTATGTTTATTTTTAAATAAACGTTAACACGCGATCAATAATGTGACTAACACGTCCGACGCTCCCGACTATGATCCTAATATATTTTCGTACTCATTATAATGATATAAAAATTATTTTATTAATTTACCCGGTGTTTTGAGACCCGTTGCTATATTTTACGATATACGCTAATAATTTCGTCGGATTACGATATTTCAACACGACAATTATTTTAACACCCGATTCTCATCAGGAATGTAATTTTATAATTTTTACAACATCATTATATTCTATTTGGTACCGTTAAATTTTATTTCTAGCAAACTCGGTACCCGATATCCCCTAAAAAAACAATGTCTAACATAACTTTCATAATATTATACAAAGTCTTGCAAAATCTTCCAAATCTCTCACCCTCCATCATTTGATGCCCCTCCCCCATCCCAATCTCTTACAAACTTTGAAAATTTTCACTTGCTCCCATTAATACTAGTCCTTTTTGTGTAAAAATAAAATATATACAACATAGATATTATTAGTCCATTTTATACAAGTAACCTACTAATATCAACTAGCAAATATCTTTCTCTTTCTCTCTTCTTTGTGCTCGGCCAACCATCAAGAACAAGCAAGAATCATAAAATTTTCAAGTTCAAGATATAATCAAGTATATTTAGTACTCCTTTTAGGATTTTGAAATAAAAATCCAAGGTGTTATTAGGTTTTCATCTCCAAAACTCACTAATCTTTCAAGTAAGTATGTCAAACTCATTTTCATAATATTACCATGTTCTTACAAAGTTCATATAATTTTTATACAAGATTTACATGCATATGCTAGTTTATACCACTCCTTTTTATACTTTTATATCTTTTAAACCCTATAAATGGATAATATGTAAACCCTTGGTAGATTAACTTGGTGGATGATTTTTAGGAACCCATGACACCCTAAGAAGGTGTATGGTAGGAATTGATTAGTTTGGTGGTGACTGAAAGTGATTTGGTTAGATTTGAAACAAGTTTGAAACCCTAGAAATGAGTTTAAAACATATACACAAACCTACTGTCCCAAATCGCCAAACCCAGAAAACTCAGGGACTCAGGGGTAATTTTTGCCCAAAGATTTATAAAATACTTTCAAAAACGAAGCTTTGGGCGAAAGAACTGATAAAAACAAGTTTATAACGAAGGAGATATGATTTTTACAAGTTTAACGACGAAAAACTATTTTCTGAAAATATACTTGCTGTTGGACAACATTCGACGGACAAAACGAGGCGTTAGACATAACCTAGAGGATCCGAACTATTAAAAATATGTTAGTATATGTTAATACGAAACCGTGGATATAAAGAACGAAGGAAATGAGCTTATAACGACAAAGATATACACGTTTCAAAACCGACAAACTCTATTATTTTGACAGCCACTATTAGAAATAATATTCTAATGTACTAAAAACTATATTTTCTAGTAACAACATCGAAGAGCCGTAATTCTTACCCATTGAAGCACGTATGACCAAAAGTTTATTTACACGACTATTAGATGTCATTTCAAGGTTTTCAAAGCGATGAATTAAACATTAACATTTTATGTACAATATATTACGACTAGTTTTGCAAGTCTAGTTAGACATGTATTTTTCCCAAGTTATGGAAAACATTATACTTTGACAATAACTATTATTTCCAAGTTACGAGTGGTATAGGCATCATGTGCATGTACATTCACTACATCACTTCATAATCTAAAATAGATCATATTCATTCATATTAGGTTGCGGCTAGTGTTCACGCCTTGTTGTCCCTATCATTTCACCATCATTGTACCATCACTTCAGGTGAGTTTTCATAGCCCTGTTTTCAATTAATTATTTGATTTATAAATCTCTCGGGGGAGAATACATTGCATCAATTATTTTTGTACATGCCAAAGTATCAAATTCCATACATTGCTTAAGTTACCTTATTATCATTTTAAGTCCCCTTTATTATCATGGACCGTTAATTATGCGTAAGCGAGAGTGAGTGGATAGACCTATTGGGGGTGACTCCCCCGTCCGTGTTTGGTCGCTCCAACAAAAAACGGACGCATTTCATTTGAATCATATTTAAGTGCCTGATAAACACTCGGTTGGGGCCATTTCATATTATGTCTAGCTTCGGGGTCATGAGCTTAAGAGCCAATGTAGCATTATTTTTACCTCTTGTCACCTCACTTTAAACTTATGGCTATTGTACATACGATTAAATTTATAAACCTATGATTTCTCACCAACATTATTGTTGACCATTTTTACCAATGTATTTTCAGGAAATTAAGGTAGCTCATGTGGCATGCATTTGGACCTACCTAGAGTCGCGGAGTCGACGCGTCTCACTTTATATATAATTTCTACACTTATGAAACGTTTGATCTTGTTGAACTTATTTTACCTAAATTTGCAACACCTTTTGGGACCTTGTTTTGTAAACTCTGAATGTTTTTAATGATCAAACGAGGTATTTTATAAACGACACTTTAGGTCATTCGATATAACTGTAACTGTGATGCTATGGCAGTCACCCCCGGGTATTCCATTTCGCTGCTAAAATAGGTATTTTGGGAGTGTGACAGATTGGCATCAGAGCTAAGGTTATAGCGAACTAGGTTGTATCTTGGACCCTAGACTATAACCACATCATCATAGCATCTCATCATTTCATCATAAGTGCATATTTACTACACGTGTTGTTTCATGCACACTACGCGAGTTATTTATATTTATACTCATATATAATTATTTTGACCTGGTTCACAAGTGACACGTCTTCACCCAATCACCCTGTGATCGTCCTAGCAGACTCGGATATCGAGGATGCTTTTTCATTCATTAATACACCTACATCACCACTCTCACCTTCCTATACATTGTCGTTGACATTCACATACCACTTACATTTGTTAGATTATGACTCCCACCCGTTTGAGATTATATCACCACTTGAACCGGACTTAGGAGAGACTACCAGATATGACACCGAGACCTTCGAGATTAGGGAGACTAACCTTGCCTTTTCAGTACCACCATTGTCATTTCCATTTTCCATTCCCACTTGCCATGAATTAGATAACACCTTGTGGATAATACCAAGATCACGGACTCAACAAGAACATCCACAGATTCCTCAAGAATGGTTCGTAATCTACACTATCTAAGACATGATTGATGTATAACTCCAGACCCCACTTCAGGACAATCTCGACCTTATGATGCCATAACCCTGGTTTCACTGAGAGGGACACCAGGAAGTCTCTAAGACTAGACTTATATCTTTGCTAGCTTTTACTATTATCCTAGCCACGGGAGGTATGGCATAGTTCAAAGAAACTTGTAGTATTTTGATTGTTGTACAACGGAATCACCAAGTATTGACTCTACTATATGGGTATGGTTGTGCTATCTATGATGTCGGTCCATGTAGACCAAAATTTTCATGTATTATATTCATGTGTTGTGAATATGATGATTTTTATTCCCTATAAATTCTCATGGTCTCTTATGATTTGATGAAGATAGATTTAAGCAAACCACTCCAAGCATGACGCAAGCCGCCGTTGTACAATTCATTGCCAAGAACGTAGCCACCACCCTCACCAAGGAACTTACTCACGTGGAATTCATGGGTTGCAATCCCCCTCCTTTAGCGGAACTATAGACACAAAGGAATTTCTCAAATGGTTCAAAGAAATAGAAGCAATATTTTGATGTGGCGACTGCCATAAGGAAGACAAGGTTAAGTTTGCCACTTGCACTTTTTAGGATCATGCCCAGGAATGGTGGACCAAACATGTTCAGATAGTGGGGGTTGATGCTGCTTACTCACACTCTTGGGAGAAACTAAAAAGGATGATGAGTTTAACATTTTGTGTAAGAAGCGAAATACGAACAATGGAACAGGAAACCCTAGACTTTACCATGGTAGGAGATGATATTGTCAAGGACACT
Source organism: Artemisia argyi (assembly GCA_030686995.1). NCBI lineage: Eukaryota > Viridiplantae > Streptophyta > Magnoliopsida > Asterales > Asteraceae > Artemisia > Artemisia argyi. The sequence goes on along the minus strand of CM060679.1, from coordinate 38,990,210 downwards.
ACTCGTTTTTATTAATTAACACGACTAGGCCCTACAATGGATGAACCGGAAAGCAAGAAACTTGAAAGGTACATCGGGGGACTCTCCCCTGAAATTCGTATGTTGGTCATCTCATTGGAACCCGATACATGTCTAAAGCTGTCAAAATGGCGATCGAAGCAAAGGAAAGCATAACTCACACCAAGACATTAGGGAACAATAGTGACAACAAAAGGAAGTGGGACAACAATCGAGGTTGCAATGCTACTCAACAATCACCCAAATGACAAGAAGTGGTTGGAGCCTATGCTGCAGGACCGCAAGAAAAGGTATACTGGAAATCTACCTTACTGCAACATTTGTAATCTACATCACCTAGGTCATTGTAGTGAACCATGTGGAGTGTGCAAGAAGCAGGGTCATCAGACTAAGGACTGTAGGAAACTCACTGATGAGGCGAAAAATGAACCGTTTTTAAGGGGTCATTTTAGCCCGGATTCAAATTTATTTGATCAAATAATGCCCTAAATCGTTCCTTTTGTCATTTTAGGTACTTTTGGAGTGAATTCTGGAAAATGAAGCATTTTGGACGTTTTTGGAGCATAAAAGTGAAGAAAACGGCAAAGTCTTAATTTTCCTTGCTGGGAATAGTACCTGACGGCGTCAAGAGTTATCAAGTGACGGCGTCAAGGGTAATACAAGAGGTGGAAGTGGATAAAGTCCGTGATGATCCAGAAGAGTTTTGCACTATGGACATGACGGCGTCACCATAGGCCGTCATGGTCCAAATATGAGTGACGGCCCAGAGTAGAATTGCACATGATGGCGTCAAAAGTTGATATAGGCAATCCGATTTCATTATGGACGGCAAGTTGACGGCGTCAGAATTTCCTTCTTGACACCGTCACCCTGTAAAATCTATATATAGTTTTGCAATTTTCATTCATTAGAGAGGAACAAGTAGGGTGTAACTTTGGAGAGAAACCCTAGTACGAATATTACAGCTTTTTCAAGGGTTTTTACCCTTTGAAACCTTTCATGTTCAATTGAGATAAGTACTGTTTCAATTCATTCAATATGTTTATGTGTTGTTTGAATATATCTTACACTTGTCTTGAATTTAACATGCTTGGCTAGATCTCTTGTGTGTTTGCTTAGATGTAGTGAAACCTAGATGTTAATTATGGGTTGATTGTTTGTTTATAGTTGTTACGGATGATTGTATTCGATGTTAGGCTTAAGAAAACTGGCAGACTTCCATTGGTGACATGCTTGAACATCTTAAGAAACATGATCAGAGGTGTACTATGATTTTTGGTTGTATTTAATGCGTAGGAGAATTCTAATGATCCCATGTTAGGACCTTCTAACGGCTCGACATAGGAGTGAAGTAGGATCCTTTAGAGTTAGGGAATATTGTACACGGCCCTACGACTAGTATTAAGGAATATGACCAGTCATCCATGCAATTGTAACAAACTATCAACCTGTAAAAGATATCTAGGGAGTAATGAAACCTAAGTAAACACAACTTTCCCTATCATTGTTCACACCAAATTAGTAATTAGATTTCATTTCATTTTTGTTATTTTATTTGATTGAATTTTAGTTATTGGGTTAGTTGATAAGCAACTAATTCTAACCACTCTTCCAAAAAACCGAGATTTTTATTTGCTTTTATAAAATATAAAAAATACAAAAAGAATCAACCCTCGCCACTAGACCTAGTTTTTAGGCTTTCTAATCCTAGCGACACTATTCCTGAGTTGAACGATCAATCCCCCGGTACTTGTCACTATACTATACTACAACGATCAGGTACACTGCCTGGTGGGGGTTGTAAGCTTCTCGAGATCCCTCGAGAGGTAAAGCTTGGTGCGATTCCCACGTATCAAGTTTTCGGCGCTGCAGCCCGGGGAATAGTTATTGTCTAGGTTAGGATTTCTTTTTATTAGGTCTACTTGCTAGATTCCTTTCTAGTAAGATTTTATTTTTATTTCTAGGTTTTCTTTAGTCTATCTCATTTCTTCATGTCTTTGTTCGTAACCTTTACCATCCGACATCATGGAACGTGGTAACATCTTTGAACCCATCAACCCACCACAACAAAACCACCCACAAAACCCACCACTAGCAAACCAACATCTTAGGCCCCGAACCCTAGGAGTGTATTCCCATCCTAGCCACCAAGGCTATCGAAACACCATTGAGCTCACCCAAGGAGCCAATGTGTCCCCCTTGTGATCCGACACCATCCGGTTGGTGCAAAGAGGATGTGCATTCCATGGACTTCGTTCCGAAGATCCTAATCAACATCTCAAGGATTTCCTTAAAATCATAGATTCTATAGACCTTAATGTTACAACTAGAGAGTCGACCCGATTATGCCTATTCGAATTCTCTCTACGTGATCAAGCTAGTCAATGGCTTGAACGTTTACCCGCGGGATCCATCACCTCATGGGATGATCTCACCACTCGTTTCCTTGCTCAATTTTTCCCACCAGGGAAAACTGCGATGCTTAGAAATGATATCTTGATGTTCCAACAACGTCAAGGTGAAACTTTCTACGAAGAATGGGCTCGTTTCCAGGACCTACTCCAAAAAGTCCCTCATCCTGGTTTAAATCTTTGGTTATTAGTTCAAATCTTCTGTGACCATGTCGACTTTCACACCAAACGTACGATTGATCGAGCTGCCGTAGGTAGATTACGTGATAGGAACGCAGAGGAATCTTGGGAAATTATTGACGAACTTGCCGCCGATAATCAAGAATTATGGGAATTTAATCATACTATAAAAGCGGTCATCAACGCAATCTCGACACCTGGAGAGGCTAATCAAATCTCCGAAGAACTCCTTTGCAAGCTTGAGGCAAAAGTTGACTATCTCGAGGAAAAACAAAAGAGACCTTTAAGTCCTAGATGGGCAAATGTTAATTCTGTCTCAAAAATGATTCCGACACCATTGTCTGAATCACCATCTAGAGAGAATGTTGAAGCCTTTCAAAATTATGCCCCACCTTATTCTCCTCTTGAAAACCTTAGCCCGGAATTCAAAGCTCGAATTATAGAATATATGGCAACCCATTCTGAGCGGCTTGCTAGATTCGAGGAAGCAATTTATAAACAAAAGGAGGAGATGCAAGAGAAAATGAAAGAGATGATGAGCCTAGTAGAGGAGTACGCAACCCAGAAAACTCCAGAAATGATGTTACTAAGGAAAGAAAGCGCTACCCCCACTACCTGATTTGTAAATTCTATCACGATTGTTCACAAGGATAATGAGGAAAAAGAAATCCCTAGTGAACAAACCATTGAGGAACCGCCAAAATCCCAATTATTAGGTTACTACCTAAAACATGATATAAACGAGAACACCATAACAAATTGGATAAAAGGTGACGGGCGTAACCAATCCTCCAAACAGGTTTCAAAGAAGGAGAAATAGGGGGAAGATGAGTATGATACATTACATGGGGGACCGGTATTTGAAAAACTACTTATACAGAAAGTAGCTACTGAGCAGATGGCTTGTGGGAACTTTGAGATACCAGCCAGCATTGGGAATCTGCAATGTCTGAATGCTTTCGCCAACCAAGGATCGGAAGTAAATCTTATGCCCCTAACTGTCTACACCCAACTAACATCAGAAATGCCAGCCACCACCCGTGTTAGGCTATCCTTCGTTGGACACTCTTATGTGTACCCTTTGGGAATTACAGAGGATGTGCTGGTCAATGTTGCAGGATTCATGTATCCAGTTGATTTCATGATCATCGATGATAAAGGAGGTGGATGCATGCCAATAATCCAAAGCACCATTCCTTACCACCGCACGAGCTGTTATTAGGTATGAAAAAAGGGAAATTGAGCTTAAGTCAGGAAAAAGAAAGATTAGCCTTCCCATGACCCTGTAATGTGCACAAGAAAGCTTGATGAAGAGAAAGCTCAAAAACAACATTGACACATCGCCTATTTATGTTCAGGAAAACATTCTTGCATGGGAAGCAAGGATCAAAAGTTACAAAGAAACTAGGCATGAAGGAAACAAAGGCTACAACAAAGTTCATGTCAAGTTTTAATATAGTCAACCAACAGAGAATCATGTACCATTCGCGAAAGGAGACCTGTACTCTTAAGACATTCAGAGATGACAGTACCTCCCAATAAACCGAGTCCCTGGTGGTATGGACCATTCAAAATTAAAGGCATAGGCCAAGATGGGATAGCTAACTTGATCAGTAAAGGAAGAGGGGAGGTGCTTGCCAGTATCGATCAATTGAAACACCACCATCATGATAGTGAGGATCATAATTATATGGGATACATCATCTCGAGAGATGAGGTCACGTAATTGCCCGTGACCATGAGTCTAGCTACAAGACTCGTAAATAAAGAAAAGCGCTTCTTGGGAGGCAACCCATGATTTGTGTGATTTTTATTTGTTTGATTGTTATTTGCTTTCGTATGCGTGCTTTATTTTTATAGTTGGTAGATCTTGTTTCAAAACTAAAATTGTGAAAATACTTTATTTTGTCGTTTGACTTCGTCTTAACTTCATACAAAGGTATTTCGCAAAAGATAAGTGTAAGGGGAAACCCCAAATATGTTTTTAAGAAACGAAATTGATCTTGATTTGCTACAATAATAAATGAACATGTATATTAGTAATTGTTAGAGTCAAATGCTTGTATCGAGTCATAATGATGTTTTGCAGGATTTTCCAGGAAGTAGGACATAAGTTTTTCCAGAAATTTTCCAAAAACTTAACGTAAAGATTTCTGCAGGTCACTTCTGACGGCGTCAGGAGTTAACTCCTGACGGTGTCATGTGTAAAATTCTGGAAATTTTGCTAGTTTTGTTTTTCTAACGGAGTCTTGAAGTTTTTGTTAATTCTTTAGTTTTATAAACTCCAGGAAATCTGCAAACATTCATTCCACAAGCATTATATCTTAATTTGCTTTCTAGGACTTGTTAGTATATATAGATTGCCATTGATTTTACGCGAGGTTGCCTTGTTTGTTTTCTCAGGTTTAACAGGTTATGTATGACAAGAAGATGATTTATTTTTCTGGAAGGGAAGCTTTTATTGTTCATTTTCTTGGAGGAAGATCTAACCTTGTTACCACACTATCCACACCGAACGAATCAGGGGAGTATTTGATTTCATTCTTTTACCTGTTTTACTTTTACATTCTTTAATTGAACATTGGGGACAATGTTCATCCTAACTGTAAGGGGAGGGTAAATGATGATACCTTATAGGATACCATTGCACTTGAGTTTGTTTGTTCGATGGTAGGTGTGTAATGAAACTAAGAGAAATACTTGTTAGTGTAATTTTAGCGCCAAATTTAAATTTTTTTACAACATTTAGGAGTGAAACTTTAGCCTTAGCAAGCGTTTCATGGATAGGAGTTGTATGACTAGCACAAAACCGTACTATTCAGAAAAATTTTCCACCCAAATATGTGATGTTCGCCTTTAGATTTGATAGGAAAAGCATTCACTATTAGTGCTTATGAGTGTACCGGTAGCATTTAGATTCTAGAACTTGCGTTAGTGATGCATCCCGAGACCACTAGTGAGACTACATTCGTGCGGAAGGATTTACTACATGATAAGAGGCATTAGGATCTCCCTTGTGTTAAACCCGTATCATAACTACTTGACCATTTAAGTCATACTACTTGGCTAGTAAAGTCAATTAATTTTTCCCACACCTTAGCGTTGTACTCATTTTTAGTACACGAAACCCCTAGTACACCCCTCCGAGCCTATCTTTTCGTTTCTAACTTTAAGCATCTTACTTAAAAGAAGAATTTGTTATAACCCACTTAAATATACACCCAAATCGCCTTAGCCTTCCGTGTATGCACTCATCTTTAGTGCATTATTGTTACATGTTTAAACCCTTAGTTAATTGTCTAATTGATTACATGGTTGCTAAGTCGAGTCTTATCTTGTACATATTGTTTTGGGACTCATGGGTAAAGTACTTATGTTATGGAGTAATGGGGAAGAACATCGTTTATTACCCCCATATGTGCGTTAATCTTAAAAGTACTCCAAGTGTTTTGGTTATCTTGATTCGAGTCATTAGATTAGTTTATTGTAAAGTATGTAAAAATTCAAGTGTAAGGGGAATGTACATTCCCTATGATGTATTATTTTGGATGGTAGGGTAAGAGTGTATGTAAAAAAATAAAAAATAAATAAAAAATAAAAAAATAAAAAAAATCGAAAAAATTAAGAAAAAGAAAAAAATAGAAAAAGAAAAAAGAAAAAACATACAGACTACCATCCCGTTTCATTCTATGTTTGTTTCATGTTTTTGTTATTTTTGATTTATTAGCTTAAGTCGAGTCTAGTCTTGGCTTAGCAAGATGAACACAAACCACAAAAATATATAGTTTAGTTGATGATGGTTAGATGGTGATGTTGAAGTAATAAAGAGGAGATCATTAGATTAGTGTAGGAGAAGAACAGGAGCTTCAGCCGCGGTTCACATGGTTATAACCACAACCGTCATTTTAATTTATTTCTTAATTATTATATCATTCTCTGTTTGCTTTTACTTTGTAGCTAGCTTGTATTATCGATTCAGGTTTTTTTAATGTTATCTCATACGAATTCACTGTTATTTCAATGGAAGTTTGTGTGTCAGTTCATTTTTATTGTTTTAAAATCCAAGGGGTGAATGAATCTAGTTCTTTGTCTTAAAATCTTTGTCTATGTTTTATTAATCAAGTTTTAGTCATTGAAAATTTAAAAAGAAAATCATTTTTTTATGTCTTTAAAATCTTGTTTCAAATTTAGTAAGTAGTACATATTTTACCGTAGTTGGTTAATGAGTAATTAGCGGGGTCAATCATAGAGTTTAAGGCGACCGGTTTTGAAGCATATGGAGTGGGTCTCATCTCGCTAATTTTACATTTCTCATCTCATTTGCTTATTTCTAACCCTTTTATCTTTTTTATTTTTAGTATGTTAACTGTTATTGCCATGTTTGTTTATTGTCATGCTTAGTTTAGTTTTTATTGTTGCTTTATTTATTGTTTGTGGTTTAGTTTTAATTATGTGCGAGTAGTTTATATATGTTAGTTTAGAAATATGCTTATGTTTGTTAGGTTTGTTAGCTTAATAGATATGCCTAGTGAGTAGACCTTTTGTGTATACGTGTTGAGTAGATTATTCCGTGAAGTAAGTGTGGTTTTATAAAAGTTAGAAAACATATTGTTTAGTAATTTTAAGTTACTTAGATTAAAATTTTGATTATTTGAGCGGGCAAAAGCGGTGAAAATAACTGGGTTTTAATTTAGATATTGATATCTCTTTGTGAAAAATTATTTTCAAAAGAAACCAACGTTGTGAGGAAATAATTAGTTGTAAGAGATATTAATTCATCAATAAATGACTTAATTGAAATAATAAACCACACTTAAGGATCGTGATAATTTGCTTAACAAGTATATCTTTTTATCAAATATTTCTTAGTTGCTTGCTTAACATAATTTAGTTTGTTATTTTTAGTTGTTTTCTTTTATCGTTAACTTTATATTATTTACTTACTATTAGTGTTATTATCATCTTTACTGTAATCATTTAGTTTTAGGTCTGTTTTAAGTTTAGATTGAGTTTTAAGCTATTTGTGCTTTCCGTTATTGTTTTATATGCTTTATTGTTGCTTACTAGTGTAAAATTACTTTTCGTAAGATTATAAATATCATCAAAACCCATTCCTGTCCAAATTCTCCCGATCACAAGCCCGTTTTAATACCTTTGCACGCCTCGCTGGGACATAACGACCCGGGGAAACCCTATTCTTCACCGGTTATCTTGCACTTTCTCCTGGGTTGACCTATTGACTGCACCCGGATGACTGGTTAGTTTAGGAGGAGTCAGTAGCAGTGGGAATTGAGTTACCACTGCTAGCAGGAATTTCTTTTTTCAATACATCAAAATTCACATCATCTGCATCACTTTTCTTTTCAGAATTATCAACAAAGTCCCAAAGTGGCATAACAATTTGATCTTTATCATCTTCATCATCTTTGCAAGTTTCATCTTCATCAATGAATTCTTCTGAATCTTCAAGATCTTTGTCTCCTGTACTTGAATTAAGAGGTACATAATTCATTGTATTGGATAATGTTTCAAGATCAAATAGCCAATCTGGTCCTGAACCTGCCATGTTAGCTTTATTTTCAAGAAACTCAACATGCAAATTCTCTTCAATCTTCTTTGTTCTTAAGTTATAGACTCTAAAAGCCTTGCTAACCATGGAATATCCAACAAAGAAGCCTTCATCAGACTTTTCTTCAAATTTACCCAGATGATCAATGGTATTGAGAATAGTAACATGACATCCAAATGGCCTCATAAACTCCAAAGTAGGAGGTCTTCCTCTGAATAACTCATAAGGTGTCTTGTTCTTAGTTTTGACCACTAAAACCCTGTTCTGTATGTAACAAGCAGTGTTAACTGCTTCAGCCCAAAAAGTCACTCAAAACTTTGAGTCAGCTAACATGGTTCTAGCAGCCTCAATTAGTGTTCTGTTTCTTCTTTCAGCAACTCCATTTTGTTGAGGAGTTCTTGCAACACTAAATTCTCTCTTAATACCTTTGTCTCTGCAAAAATCATCGATAACTTTGTTCTTGAACTCCGTCCCATTGTCACACCTGATAATCTTGATCTTCTTTTCAATTTGATTTTCAACTTCAATGATGAATGTCTTAAGGATGCCAGTGGTTTCATCCTTGGTTCTTAAAAAGAAAACCCATGTGAATCTACTAAAATCATCAGTCACAACAAGACAATACTTCTTCAAATTGATGTTGCTCACAGATGTAGGACCAAACAAGTCCATATGCAGCATGAAAAGTGGATGATCAATAGAATTGAATGCTTTAGTCTTGCATGAAGCTCTGTGTTGCTTTCCTTTGAGACAGGCAACACAAGTTTGGTCATTTTCAAATCTTTTCTCTGGTAAACCTCTGATAAGTCCATCTTTCACAATCTTGTTAATGGTCTTGAAGTTAACATGACCAAGTCTTCTATGCCAAAGCATGGATTCATCCAAAGTGGCTTTTGCAAGCAAGCAAGTAACATCATTATTAGCCAATATGTTCTTTATGTCAATGCTATATATATTTCCTTTTCAAGGGATTGTAAGCAAAATTTCACTTTAATCAGGGAGCTTATAATCCTTAGATAAGATATAGCATTCATCTTCTGTTAATAGAACTCTATGCTTCTTGTCACACATCTGTGACACACTGAAAAGGTTGTACTTGAGTTCTTTCACATAGTGCACATTCTCAAAGTCTATGTTTCCAGCCTTGATTGTTCCTTTGCCAGAAACTCTGCCACCAATTCCTCCTCCAAAGCTGACAAATTGTCCATCATAAGGTTGGAAGTCTGAAATATAGGACTTATTGTCAGTCATGTGCCTGGAACATCCACTGTCTGAGTATTCTTGATCATTGGTTGTCTTTTAATGTTCCTGCACACAAAATAAAGGAATTAGTTCCTTTTGGGGACCCAAGCCACAAATGACTTGGATCTGCCTCGTGTATCAATATAATTGTATCTGTCAAAGATCATTGATACACCATTGGGATTGTTTGAGGTGATGGTTCTGTGGAAAACTAGAAGGGGGGTTGAATAGTTTACCGATTAAAATCTTTTTAACTAGTTAAGTTAGCTTTGAAACTTTCTGTTTGATCAAAGATATATACACAAATACAATATATAACATGCAAGTAAATGAAAGAAACGATCAAACCAAAACACGAGTATTTATCGTGGTTCGGCTACAAGGACTCTTTTTCCTTGCCCTACGTCCACGCCCCGAGTATCCAACTCGAGAGTTACTTTCACTAGTCAACAAGCTCCTTTCACCGGCGGAGAAAACCTTACACGTCGCTTATACTTTTACCGACACAAAGCTAGATGTCGAGTTCTTTACCAAGGGTACAACTACTCCCGATACACTTTGTATTTTGAGGACTAAAATACTAACCGATCACTACTGAAAATACACAATCAAATGAAGTGTAAACTACACAAGTCTACACAATGCTAAGCTAACAAGTCTTGCAACGTTGTGTTGAATACTTGTTACTTTTAGTAAGCTTGTGAATCTCTTTGCTACAAAAAGAAACTTCACATATGAAATGTTAAGAGGTTAGATGAAAGAATGAATGTGTGTGTAAAATATATGTCAAGTGATAAGCCAAAATTCAACTTGTGGCTCAATATTTATAGCCAAACCTTCTGCAGGTCTGGCGGATCAGGCGGACCCCTCAAAAGGGTTCTGCCCGTGTACCTCCAGGGTACCGTCGGGCTTGCAGTTGGTTTTGCAATAAATCTTGCAAACCAAACAAAGTCACATCTCATTACTCTTGCAAACCAAACAATGTTACATCACATAAAATCAAGTCAAACACTAAACTTGCAAGCAACATCTTAGTAAGTCAAACACATTTCTTTCCATAAATGTATAATGACAAAACTTGCCATAAATGTGATGTGACAATTCTATTTTTAGAAAATAAAAAGTATTGTGTTTTATGAAATGTAAAATGTAGCAAAAGTCTAGTTTATGCAAGTCTTTAAAACTAAGATTATGTTTTACTTAGAAACTAAAGTTTACATTTGTCATTAACAAAACTTAGCGAAGATCGTAAAATATAAATAATGTTTTTAGGCGATATTTGTATTAACAATCTCCCCCTTTTTGTTGATGACAAAACATACACTTTGTTTTCAAGTAACCCAAAAATCTTGGTTTTTAAGACTTAAAAAAAATTATATTAAACTTGTTTTACTTAAAATCATATTAAGTTTTGAAGGTTTAATATATTTCTCCCCCTTTTTGTCGAACCAAAAAGTAGAGTAGCGAAGCGGAAAAATGCACTTGCTCCCCCTTGCTTGTTACTCCCCCTAAAAGGAGTGCCAAGGTGGGAAACATGGATTTTGAATCCTACCAAAAAATGGTTAGTTGGTGATATATATATATAGCCAAGTTTGTAGTTACCACACACATTGCAACCACAATAAAAATGATCAACCAACAATGCACGAAAGTAAGTAGAAAGAAATAGCATTCCAAGTAAAATTTTGACTTAGAAAAGTCAAAGGACATGAAATGGGTAATATTCTTCTACTTCTAAAAACTTAAAAATTAACCAAGAAAGAAAAATAAAAGCCTAGTTTCCTAAATTGGGGCAAATGGCCTCCAAATGGTTGTCTAGGAAACGTTCTATGACGTGTTGGAATGCAAACCGGGTTTCATCTTGGAGTTGGTGAAGCAACGTTTTGATGCCTGCACCCATTTGCTCACAATTTGAGCAAACATGGGGATGAGTGGGTGGAAATGGGTTGGTTTTGGGTTCTTGGTTTGAGGGTTGATTGGTTTTTGGTTCTTGGGTGGATGATGGGTTTGGTATTGAATAAAGCAAGGTGGTTTGAAATTCCATTGCTTGATGGAGGTGGTTTTCAACCATGTTTTGTATATCCTCATATGAGGGAAAGAAAGACTCAAAGGTTTGAGCTTGAGAGTATGGTGGAGTTGGGTGATCATGGTTTTCAAAGTTTGGTTCTCCATAAAGAGGACCATGGATGTCATGGTAGATGGGGTGAAACAACAATGGTTTTGGTTGATGGTACACTTGTTGTGGTGGTTGAGTGTGGTTAAAAAGCTCATTTTGGTCAAGAATTGACCTTGGTGATTCATTTGCAAAAGGTGGTGGTTGTGTAGGTCTTGGTGGGAGATCATTTAGATCTTGGACAAAAGGGTGTGGTGATGTGGGAGGAGATTGGTTCAATTTTGGGTAATGGTGATGGTGATGAAGTTTTGGATGATTGAGTTGGAGCACTTGGTGGAGTTGGGTCAATAGGTGATTTAGTTGGTGGTGGAGTGAGCACATTTGGTTAATTGGGTGATGGTAATGGAGATGCAAGGTTCAAAAAGTGTTCATTTTTTATAGGTGATGTGAATTCATCCGAAGATGAGGAGCTTAGGTTGATGGGTTTATTAGACCATAGTGGTTTAACACTTATCCAGGCGGTTTTCCGGATGGGTCTTGATGGTTGAGAGGTGATTGTTGACTTAGTCATGGTGAAAAATGGTTTAGAAGTTTCAGAAATTGTGGTGAAGAGGGTGTGATTTGATAGTGTTTAGGATGGCTTAATTTATAGTGTTGAAGGATTATGGAAATGAGTGTTTGGATTTGATGTTAGTCCATACAAAAATGGAGGTTTCTAATGATTTGGAAAACTAATTGTGGGTTGTCAAATCATGGAAGTCAATCCAATCAAAATGGTGAAGTGAGAAGACAAGTTTTGCACTAAATGCTTAGTGGTTTTGGTGGATTTGTAGTATAGATCTCATGGATTTCAATGATCCCTTAAAAGGGTTCCTTCCTTTATGTGTGAGGGGTCCTTGAGGTTGTTATGGCAAATTTTGAATTTTGGCGGGAATTGGTTTTGGTTAAATTTATGGAAGAAGGAGTACCCTATTATGCTAAACACATTGCAAGAAATGGGTTTCTACCTAAAAGGATTGGATTTTGGTGTTTGGATGTTGAATTGGTGAAAATGAAAACAAAAATTCTGCAGGATGTTGGCGGCACCCTCAGAATACACTAGCGGAACCCATTTGAGGGTGCCGCCTGGTCCGTTGGGCCATTTCTGGAATTCCCAGAAATTGCACTGGCGGAACCCAATTTTGGGTACCGCCAGATCCGCCATAGCTTCAGAAAAGGGCAGTCCGCGTTTTTGACCCGCGAGACGTTTTTCAAAATTTTCAAAAACTCCTAAAATCCAAAAGATAAGGCATTTCTGGTTGGGCAATGCAAAAAATAGACACGTAAACACACATTTCATAGGACTTTGACCTTGAGGTCGAGAATTTCACTATACTTAGTGAAAATATCATAAACTTGAAAATTTGACAATTTGCCAAGAGTTGTCTACCTGCATCAAAGTTAGATACTACATGTTCCAAATGTATCAAACATTGTACTAATACACAAATACATCACAAATATTGTTTAAACGACCAAATTTGTTAAATACCACCTAATGCCAAACACTCCTACACACCCGCACTCATTGACGGTCAATCTTGTTCTTGAGCTTTCCAAGGAATCTTCCAAGATTCTTGAACATCCCCTTTGTTTGCTTGAACTCCGCCGACTCATTTGGAATATCCAGAAGTTGGGATAGGTATTCGAGAAGTGGGAGCCTAGAGTTTGGCAAATTGTCATCTTCACTCATTGAGGAAGATGATGATGAGGTAGGAGGATGAGGACGTTTTCCTTGGGCTTTGTAGACTCTCTTATCACTAAGTGGAACAAAGGTGTGTGGAATGAGAGTGTAGTCAAGACGAAGACCATTTGGAGTTGGTGGAATGGGTGAGATGAACCTAAAGAGACGGGTCAAGAGCATTCCATATGGCATAGCCGTTGTGATATGCACGGGAATGTCGGCCATTCTCTTGGCCATGTAGTAGGCAAGGTTGAAGGGTTGCCTAACGGACAAGTAGTAAAGCATGTAGCAAAGGCAAAGGTTGATATGGTCACGGTTTCCTATTGTGCTAACGACATTGGCTCAAAGGACTTCCTCCCATTTCTTGAATTGGGGTTTAAGTTCGTTCATTTCCATTCCATATGGGTCCTTATCGACCTCATTCCCCGAACGGGTTCTCCTAGTGGTGGTGGTCCTAACAAAGAGGTGGTCACGGAGTACGTCTTTTGAGACAAGGGGTATGTCATAAGGGTGGATACGGTCTTGGAGGTTGTCAAGAGTTGAGAGGGAGTGCCAGTCAGAATAGAGGCAAGTACCACGGTTTGGGACACCTAGGATTTGAGCAAACTCCTCAAGAGTAAAGGAGTATTGATGACCGCTAACCCTAAAGTTGATAGACATATGACCATAATCATTCGTGGAGAGGACGGAGGATGCATAGAACTCTAGAATGAACCTAGGACAAATAGGCTCGTCGATATTCAAAAGACACTCAAAGTTGATTGTGGCAAATTCGGCGTAAAGGTTTGTGCCTTCTAGGAAAGACGGGTCAATGGTTCTACCCTCATGGACATAGTGTTTTCCTAGGGCTTTGAAAACGTTTACTTGGTTTGGGGTAAGGCCTTTGGTTTTGTGGTGTTTTGGTAGGTACTTAATGGTGTCCTCGTGGTCGTAGTGGGTTAGAGGAGGCATGATGATTCCTAGAACAACAAAATTTCACATTTTAGTTTAAGTAAACCACTATTATAATGTGGATGTTCTAGTGTGTGCCTAACTGCCTATATGAACACAATGTGGAGGTGCGGTTATCTTCACTCATTTTGATGCTTCAAACTCGTTTTATGCAAGTTTTGTTACAAAACAAAAGATAACCCAAACGCTCCTAGTTCAATGTAGCTTCGTTTGAATGTACCCGAAAATACATATTGGTTATGTATTCCCTTTAGCATTCAATAGACATTATGCAAGTGATGTTTTAAACATAACGTTTTGATTTTGTATTCTCAATGTTAGACGAAAAAATATTTGTCCTACTTGTGAGAAATTTTTGGAAGGATTTGACATGGGGTGTTTTAGTAAACATGTTTATACTAATTAAGGATGCAAATCCTAACTATGGGAGACATGATTAGTTTTGTTAAACACCTAATCTTATGCATGAGTTTTTCAAGTTAATGCATAACCCCAAGTTTTTGTTTTTGTGCAAGAAATAGAATTCCTAGACTCAGATCAGGATTGTAATCATGTTTAGAATACTTACAATGATGATTGAATTGCAATGTAAATGGATGGAAGACCAAGAATTCATAGGTATGGATGGATGGTAAAGTGAATAGTAGCAGTTTGGAAGTGGTGGTATGAGATAATGGGTGTTTGGTTTAATATAAACAAAGATTTTGGTTCTACAGGTCGGCGGATACGGCGGACCCCTTAAATGGGTTCCACCCGTTGTGTCTGAGGGTTCCGCCGACCCTGCTGAGAAAAAGAGTTATGGATTTGTTTTGATTTTTGTAATTTTTGTCTAATGTCCAGAACTACAATGTAGGTTCCATGAGTCCTAAGCCTAGCCTAAGAAGGTTAAAAGGTTCACGTTTAAGGGGTTTTGTGAGAATGTCGGCTATGTTGTCTTTGGAAGAAACTTTCTCAATTGAGATATTTCCTTTTTGAACGTTGTCACGAAGAAAATGATGACGGATTTCAATATGTTTGGTACGAGCATGTTGAACCGGGTTTTTGCTAAGATCAATGGCATCTTTGTTGTCACAAAGAATTGTGATGTTGTTGAGTTGAATTCCATAGTCGACACGAGCTTGCTTCATCCAAAGAGCTTGTTGACATGCCTTTCTGGCCGAAACGTACTCGGCTTCCGTTGTTGAGATAGCAAGAGCCGTTTGCTTCTTAGAGAACCATCAGGTGAGACAATGTCCAACAAAAGTACAAATACCACTTGTACTTTTTCTATCGACATAGTCACCGGCGTGATCCGAGTCGGCATACACTATGGTGTCTATTCCCGTTCCTTTGGGATACCATAAACCTAAATGTGTAGTGCCCTTAATATACCTAAAAATCCTTTTAACGGCTTCGAGATGGGTAGTTTTTGGATCTTCTTGAAACTGAGCACATAGACAAACACTAAACATAATGTCGGGTCTACTAGCCGTTAGGTAAAGTAGACTACCAATCATACCTCTATATTTAGTGCTATCTACGGATTCACTTTCCTCATCCTTGGTGAGTTTAGTTTCTGTGGACATGGGAGTTTTGATACGTTTCAAATCTTCTAGTCCAAATTTCTTAAGCATGTCCTTAATATATTTAGATTGGTTAAAGAAGATACCATCTTCTAGTTGTTTGATTTGGAGTCCTAGGAAAAAGTTGAGTTCTCCCATCATACTCATTTCAAACTTGTCATGCATGATTTTTGAGAAATCCACACATAATTCTTGACAAGTTGATCCGAATATAATGTCATCAACATAGATTTGGACTATGATAATATGTGAATCTTTCTTCTTAGTGAAGAGAGTATTATCAACTAAGCCCATGTTATACTTATGGTCAACTAGGAATGTTTTAAGTCGATCATACCATGCTTTTGGAGCTTGCTTAAGTCCGTAAAGAGCCTTTTTAAGTTTGTAAACATGATTTGGTTTTTCAAAATCGATGAAGCCCGGTGGTTGAGCAACATACACTTCTTCATTAATGACTCCGTTTAGAAATGCACTTTTGACGTCCATTTGAAAGAGTTTAAAATTGTGTGCACATGCATATGCAAGTAAGATTCTAATTGACTCGAGCCTAGCAACCGGAGCAAAAGTTTCATCGTAGTCATAGTCAATGCCTTCTTGTTGGTTATATCCTTGTGCAACTACCCTAGCTTTGTTTCTAGACACAATTCCATTTTCATCCATTTTATTACGAAATACCCATTTTGTTCCAATTATAGTTTAACTCTTTGGTTGAGGAACCAATGTCCATACGTCATTCCTAACAAATTGGTTTAACTCTTCTTGCATTGCAATTACCCAAGACTCATCTTTAATGGCTTCATTAATATTTTTAGGTTCAATGGTTGACACGAAACAAAAGTAGTTGCTTTCATTTTGAACTTTTGACCTTAGTGTTCTTTCGTTAATATTGCCAATGACACCATCTAATGGATGACTTTTAGATTCTTTGACATTGACAAGTTCTTTGTTAAATAGTTCATTTTCTTTGTCATCACTTAAAATTTCTTGATTTTCTATTTCTTGGCTTTCAACTAAGTCATCATCTACCAAAGGTGATGTCTTAGAAGGAGGTGGACTCTCGTCAAATGTTACGTTCAACGATTCCTCGACTCTTAAGGTTTCTTTGTTCAAAACAATGTATGCTTTACTATTTTATGAATATCCAAGAAATACACCTTCATAAGACTTTGGGTCAAATTTGGTGAGATAATCCTTGGTGTTAAGAATGAAACATTTACTCCCAAACACTCTAAAGTATCCTAATGTAGGCTTTTTACCTTTATATAGTTCATAAGGAGTTTTATTCAAAAATGGTCTTATTAAGACTCGATTTAAAATGTACGTTGATGTGTCAACGGCATTACACCAAAACTTTTGTGGAATGTTTTGTTCATTAAGCATTGTTCTACTCATCTCTTGTAATGTCCGGTTTTTACGTTCTACTACACCATTAGATTGAGGAGTACGTGGAGCCAAAAAGTTATGAGTTATACCATTATTATCACAAAAGTTTCCAAATTGAAATTATTTATCAAATTCACGACCGTGATCCGTTCTAATAGACACAATATTAGACCCTACTTGATTTTGAATTTTCTTACTTAGAATCTCAAATTTATCAAAAGCTTCATTTTTACTTTTCAAAAATTTTGTCCAAGTATATCTTGAGTAATCATCAACTATGACCAAAGTGTAGAAGTTACCTCCATAACTTTGTATAGCGGATGGACCAAATAAATCCATATGCAAAAGTTCTAGACACCTAGATGTAGAAACCAAGTTTTTAGCCTTATGGCTATTATGGACTTGTTTACCGACTTTGCAAGCATCACAAAAGTGTTGGTCATATTTCAACTTAGGTAGGTTTCGAACTAAGTCTTTGGAGGAGAGGTTTTGGATTAGTCTCATGTTAGCGTGTCCTAAACGTCTATGCCATAAAGTTGAAGATTCATCTAATGAGGTAAGACAAAGTTTGTCTCTAGATGTTGTATCCATCTTCAAGACATATACGTTGTTCTTAAGGACACCTTTGGCTATGGTTATACCATCTTTAAGTATTTTACTTCCGTTTTCACTAAAAAGAACATTATACTTATTACGACAAAGTTGACTAATACTAAGGAGATTAAAGCCTAAGTTATCAACATGAGCTACATCATCAATAAAAAGAGAGTCATGAGAGATTGTACCTTTTCCGATGATTTTGCTCTTAGCATTACTACCAAACGTAACATTACCTCCGTCACATTTGTGATAAGAAGTGAAGAGGCTTTTGTTACCCGTCATGTGCCTTGAACAACCGCTATCTTTAATCCATTCATCCAATTCTAAACAAACTTTGAGGCACACCTATTTTATGAAAACACTCAAACATTTGGTCCCCAATTTCTCATGGGTCCATTTTGGTTAAGCATACCATTAATTTGTTCCAAGTATGAAAATAGAGCATAAGGGTTCCATGGCATGTGGTTTGGAGTTTGGTAATGTCTAGGAGTGTTTTGGTTCCTAACATGTTGGTAGTTTGGTCAAGCGTTGAAGTTGCTCTTTGGAAAGGGGCGTTTGGGAATTGGAGTTTTAGGTCTTGGTTGAGTAGTTTTAGCTGTAAATTCATTTTTACTAAATCCTACTCCAGTTTTAAACACAGGTTTTGTTCCATTTTTGTATGTAACTTTAACAAATTTTGAACGATCTGAAGTGGATGGAGTTACTGCTGCAGCAGACCTGGCGGAACCTTCGGGACCTACGGGCGGAACCCTAAATTGGGTTCCGCCTGATCCGCAGGCTGCTGTAGCAATTTTATTTGTTTCTTGTACAATCTTTTCTTTTTTCATTTGACCCTTTGAAGTTTCTATTTTCGTAAATCCTAGTCCTGTTTTATCAAAGGGTGACTTTTGAAGTTTCATAATTTCATCCGCACAAGAAATGCTCTTATCGAACTTCTTAAACTTTGTGGTTTGTTTTATTAGATCATTTTGAGTAATTTTGAGTTTCTCAACTTCTAGTTTAAGCTCTTCACATGATTTGCAAGGTGTGTCAATACCTTTGCTATTTTCTAATCTCTTAGCTTTTTCTTTTAACTCATAAACTTCATTTTCTAAAAACTCCTTTTTAGTTTTCAAAAAATTATTTTTGTTTATGATTTTTAAGATCAATTCACAAAGTTTGTTATATTCTTTTTGTAAAGTGTCATCATCAATAGAGGAGTAACATGAGTGGGATAATACCTCATTTGAGTTGTGAGCCATGAGAGCAATATCGTCATTCTTTGGCTCATCGTCATCTCCTTTATAGTCACTCCAAGCACCACCCACAAAAGCTTGTTGAGGTTTGCTCTTGGGTGGTTTTGGACATTCTCCTACAAGATGACTTGTGTCTCCACACCTATAGCATTTTCTTTCAACCTTTCCTTTCCTATCAACACGATCTTTTCGGAAAGTTTTCTTGTCATCTTTAGGTTGCCTTACAAACTTTCCTCTTCTACGAAAGAACTTCTTGAAGTCTCTAACGGCCATAGCATATTCCTCATCATCACTATCCGAAGTAGATTCTTCATCATCACTTGATTGAACTCTAGCTTTCAAGGCAATGGACTTAACTTTTTCTTTCTTGCCTCTAACTAGTTCCGAATCTTTTTCCATTACCATTTCGTGAACTTTGAGGTTTCCAATTAGCTCATCAAGTGACATGCTTGAAAGATCTTTGGATTCTTCAATTGCCGTCACTTTTGCTCTCCACTTCGGATGGAGTGCTCTAAGAAATTTCCTGACAAAGTTCTTACTACAAAAAGATTCGTCAAGTGCTTTAAGTGAAGTAATAATAGTATTAAACCTAGCAAAAGCATTATCAATAATCTCATCTTCGGAAATAACAAATTGTTCATATTGTTGAACAAGAAGATCAATTTTGTTATCTTTAACTTGTGAGTTTCCTTGATGAGTGACAATTAAAGATTGCCAAATATCTTTGGCAGTTTTACACAAAAAGACTCTTTCATATTCTTTCTTAGGCACAGCGTTGTAAAGCATCATTTTAGCTTCATAATTTTTACCAATTAATTTCTTTTGATCATCATCTTTGATGTTAGTAACTACGTTATCACCATCAATAATTATATACCACAAATCTATATCTTTAGATTTCACATAAGTTTCAAAACGGTTTTTCCAATATATAAAACCATTTGCTTCAAAGAGTGGCGGTCTTTGCATAGATTGCCCTTCTTTGTAATTTTCAAAATCCATGGATTGTTTCAAGTTTTAAAACACAATATATTTTAAAAGCTTGAGTAACGTAGCTCTTGATGCCAATTGTGGAAAACTAGAAAGGGGGTTGAATAGTTTACCGATTAAAATCTTTTTAACTTGTTAAGTTAGCTTTGAAACTTTCCGTTTGATCAAAGATATATACACAACACGAGTATTTATCGTGGTTCGGCTACAAGGACTCTTTTTCCTTGCCCTACGTCCACGCCCCGAGTATCCAACTCGAGATTTACTTTCACTAGTCAACAAGCTCCTTTCACCGGCGGAGAAAACCTTACTCGTCGCTTATACTTTTACTGACACAAAGCTAGATGTCGAGTTCTTTACCAAGGGTACAACTACTCCCGATACACTTTGTATTTTGAGGACTAAAATACTAACCGATCACTACTGAAAATACACAATCAAATGAAGTGTAAAATACACAAGTCTACACAATGCTAAGCTAACAAGTCTTGCAACGTTGTGTTGAATACTTGTTACTTTTAGTAAGCTCGTGAATCTCTTTGCTACAAAAAGAAACTTCACATATGAAATGTTAAGAGGTTAGATGAAAGAATGAATGTGTGTGTAAAATATATGTCAAGTGATAAGCCAAAATTCAACTTGTGGCTCAATATTTATAGCCAAACCTTCTGCAGGTCTGGCGGATCAGGCGGACCCCTCAAAAGGGTTCCGCCCGTGTACCTCCAAGGTACCGCCGGGCTTGCAGTTGGTTTTGCAATAAATCTTGCAAACCAAACAAAGTTACATCGCATTACTCTTGCAAACCAAACAATGTCACATCACATAAAATCAAGTCAAACACTAAACTTGCAAGCAACACCTTAGTAAGTCAAACACATTTCTTTCCATAAATGTATAATGACAAAACTTGCCATAAATGTGATGTGACAATTCTATTTTTAGAAAATAAAAAGTGTTGTGTTTTATGAAATGTAAAATGTAGCAAAAGTATAGTTTATGCAAGTCTTTAAAACTAAGATTATGTTTTACTTAGAAACTAAAGTTTACATTTGTCATTAACAAAACTTAGCGAATATCGTAAAATATAAATAACGTTTTTAGGCGATATTTGTATTAACATGTTCCTTTTGGTTTCCATTCGCAACGTGCTGAGGCCTTAACAGCATTTCCCATATTTACCCTTTTATTGTTCATAGACCCACCAGTGGAAACCTTTGGCCTTGCAGTGGTAACTGCTAGCTTAGCAGTGGAAACTGTTGGTTTTGAAATTTTGGGTACCCACTTGTGATTATTGTAAACTTTCTTTTCAAAATTGGTCTTTTTCCTTGTTTGAGTAGATTTAACAAAAGTAGCAACAGGGGACTTAGGATAAACTCTGTTTTTATTTCTGGCAGTGGCAACTGCTGGTCTAGCAGTGGAAACTGCTGGTCTAGCAGTGGAAATAGTTTTAATGCCAGAGTTAAGCAAAATAGACCTGGAATCATCTTGCTAAGTGAATTTGGGTGAGTTAAGTTATTAGCATTATATCCATTCACCCTAGTACTCCCAAACACTTCCCTTCTACCCATGTGATAGGTACAACTATAAGACAGATGGTCAAAGCTACCACATATATGACAGGGTTTGTTGTTGAACACAAAGTCACTACCAAATTGCCTAGATTTAACATGATTCCAACTCCTCATATTTCCCCTAGGAGTTGTTGACCTACTTCTGTACATCTTTGCATATCTAGTAGTGGACCTACTAAAATTAGGTTGTGACCTAGGCTTCTCTTTGACAACATCAGGAATACTCTTTTTAACCTCCACTTTTACATTCTCAGGAACACTAGGTTTAGACTAAACATTCAAACTTTCATCTTTAAGAGATGAGTCACTAGCACTATCAAATGTATCAACCTCAACCTGAACCTTTTCAATAACAGATTCTTTAACAAATTTTGGTCCATAGGTCATAGGTGGTTCCTAGAATTCTTCTAATCCTGTGTGAGCTAAGTCAATGCCAGGAGGTGATGGAACACCTCTTAGAGGTGGTGGAACAGATTTGTATCCAACTCCTGACTTGGATTTGTTCACTACTTGGGCTTCCCAAATTTTTTCAATACACTTGGATTGGTGATCCAGTGTATTACAAGTTATCTTTATATTCTCACTAGCCCTTTTAACCTTTTCTAATTCTTCCCTAAGAACCTTGTTTACAGCAACCTGATAATCTAAGTCTCTTTTTAACACTGCAATATCATCATTGAACTTAGATTCATTTGCCCTATAATGCTCTAATTGAGTTTCTAAAACACCTAGGCCTCTTTTATGATTTGCTAAGTTATAATTAGTATGATTTAACTCTAGCAATTGTTCATCATATTGTGCTTTAATTTTCCCGTACTCTTTTAAAGCCTCAAGTTTTAGAGCAAGCATTATTAATTTGTACCTCAGAGTCAGAAAAAGTCATTAGTGCAAGCTCAGTGGCAACCATTGCAGGCTCTGAATCATCTTCTTCATCCTCAGCCATAAAGCTCCAATCAAAGCTCACTCCATCAATAGCCAATAGCCCCTTTGGCTCATCAGTTGTAGGTTCTTTCTTCTTGTCCTGCTTATACCAAGTTGACCTGTTGTCAGGTTTCCTTGGTTTCCTGCACTCCCCGGCAAAGTACCCCTTCTTATGACAATTATAGCACTCCACCTTCTTTTTGTCAAAACCTACTGTCTCATTACCATTAATGGTAATCTTTCTTCCAGTCTTCTTCCAAAACTTCTTTGCCTTTAAGCTTAGTAATGCCACATGCCATTTAATGTCCATCTCCTCCATATCATCCTCATCAATTTGATCCAAATCCTCATGATTGAGAATTGAACCACCCACCTGACTTGATATAAAGGCATAAAAGGTAGAATCACTAAGTTTGCAATCTGCCTTTTTGAACTACCAGTGGAAACACCTCCCCTACTAGTGGAAACAACAATGTTAGCACTGTCATCATCACTATCACTTTCTCCATCTGAACTATCATCAACAGATGATGATATGAGTGCTACACTTCCTGGACCTGTGCTTAGTTTGCTAGCTTTCTTCAATCTCTGTTCAATAACCTTGAAGTTATTGTACAAATCATTAAGCTTCATAGTCTCCAAATCTGGTTTATCTTCCCACACTGCAACATTGGTTCCAAACTCATAGGGTAAACTTCTTAAGAACTTTAGATTGAGGTCTTCCCTTCCCACCTCAATTCCAAAAACAGTGAGTTGAGTAACAATATTTTGTAGCCTTGTGAAGATGCTATCAATAGATTCATTACTTGATGAACCAAAGTTTTCATAAGTCTGTTTCAGCAGGGTCTTCTGAGTCTTCTTGGTGGAATCATTACCACCAAAAACATTACAGATCTCCTCAAATAGAGTCTTTGCA
Source organism: Artemisia argyi (assembly GCA_030686995.1). Lineage (NCBI taxonomy): Eukaryota > Viridiplantae > Streptophyta > Magnoliopsida > Asterales > Asteraceae > Artemisia > Artemisia argyi. Next base: position 38,966,825 of record CM060679.1, on the reverse strand, counting down.
GTCTTGTACTTGCTGAATGCAAGAACTTGGTCTCTGGGAAGTGTCATCAACAACAAACCTCTGGCCTTCAGATCATTCTTCATCTGAAGTCTTTCATCATTAGTAACAGGTCCAGTGTTAACCTTTATTACTTCCTTGCCACCAACCATCTCTGAGGTATAACTTGGTTTGAAGGAATTACCAAGCATAATGATCTCCCAGAGTGTATAGTCTTGCACCATAAAGAATTGTTCGATCATTAGCCTCCACATCTCAAAGTCATTCAACTTAAGCTTTGGAAGCTTAGCAGCAATGTTGGATTGACTGGTTTCTGTCTCCATTGATTCTTCTGAGTGAACTTGGGTCTTCTAAATCAAAGTATCAAAGCCTGGCTCTGATACCACTTGATGGATCTATACACCTTGAACTGTGTTAGATTGACAGTTTGAGTTATATCACTAAGTATGCGGAATTTACTAAGTAACATGATGAGGCGAAAAATGAACCACTTTTAGGGGGTCATTTAAGCCCGGAATTGAATTTATTTTATCAAATATTGCCCTAAATTGTTCCTTTTGTGATTTTAGGTACTTTAGGAGAGAAATCTGGAAAAGGAAGCAATTCGGACATTTTTGGAGCATAAAAGTGAAGAAAACGCCAAAGACTTAATTTTCCAAGCTGGGAACAGTATGTGACGGCGTCAAGAGTACCATCCTGACGGCGTCAAGAGTAAATTGCATGATGGCCCAGTACAAAAATCAAGGCGTCACGTGGAAGAGCGTCAAGAGTTAAATACGTGACGGCCTGGAAAAAGTTAATGCATGATGGCGTCAGATGTAGATCAAGGCAATCCGAGAATTCTTTTAGCGGCGAGATGACGGCGTCACCCATTTGGTCTTGATGCCGTCAGCCTCAATTATCTATATATAGTTTTCTAATTTTCATTCATAAAAGGAGGAAGTTTTGGAGAAACCCTAAAGCCGAACCTATTACGAATTTTACAGGTTTTTCAAGGGTTTTCAGCCCTTGAACCCTTGCATGTGTAATTAAGTAATTGTTCTTTTAATTCAATCAATATGTCTATGTGTTGGTTGTCTATATCTTGTTCTTGTCTTGATTCCACCATGCTAGGCTAGATTTATCTTGTGTTTGCTTAGATCAAATGAAACTTATATGTTAATTATGTGTTGATTACTCGTTTATGGTTGTATTGGATGAATGATTTCAATGTTAGGTTTAAGAAAACTGGTAGATCTCCAAATGGTAACATGCTTGAACGTCTTAGGAAACATGAACCGATGTGCACTAGGTTTTATTGGTTGTATTTAATGCATGAGTAAATTCTAATGATCCCATGTTAGGAGCTTCTTAGCCGGCTCGACATAGGAGTGAAGTAGGCACTCATAGGATTGGGGAGTTAAGTGCGCCACCCCATGAATGGTATTAAGGAATACAATCTGTCATCCACGCAACTATAACAAGTAATTAACGTGTAAAAGATATCTAGGGAGTAGTGAAATCTAAGTAAACACAACTTCTCCACTTATTGCTCACAACCTTAGTTTATTTTAGTTTATTTTCATTTTTAGTATTTTATTTTGATTGCATATTTAGTATTGGGTTAGTTGACTAGCAACTAATTCCGCCCATATCCTCCAAACCCGAGATTTTAACTTGCTTTCTAAAAAAATATAAAAATACAAAAATAATCATCCGTCATCTCTAGCACTAGTAATTAGGTTTTCTAATCCTAGCGACACTATTCCTAGCTGAACGATCAATCCCCCGGTACTTGTCACTATACTATACTACAACGATCAGGTACATTGCCTGGTGGGGGTTGTAAGCTTCTCGAGATCCCTCGAGAGGTAAAGCCTGGTGCAATCCCTACGCATCAAATTTTTGGCGCCGCTGCCGGGGAATAGTTATTGTCTAGGTTAGAATCTCTTTTTATTAGGTCTACTTGCTAGATTCCTTTCTAGTAAGATTTTATTTTTATTTTTAGGTTTCTTTAGTCTATCTTATTTCTTTGTGTCTTTGTTCGTAACTTGTCACCACCCGACATCATGGACAACGGGAACATCTTTGAACCCGTCATCCCACCACAACAAAACCCACCACTAGAACCTCTTAGGCCCCGAACCTTAGGAGAGTATTCCTGACCTAGCCACCAAGGCTACCGAAACACCATTGAGCTCACCGGAGCCAATGTGACCCCCTTGCGATCCGACACCATCCGGTTGGTGCAAAGCAGATGTGCATTCCATGGACTTCGTTCCGAAGATCCAAATTAACATCTTAAGGACTTCCTTAAAATCGTAGACTCCATAGACCTAGATGTTGAAACTAGGGAGACAACCCGATTACGCTTATTCCAATTCTCTCTACGGGATCAAGCTAGTCAATGGCTTGAGCGTTTACCCGCGGGATCCATCACCACATGGGATAATCTCACCAATCGTTTCCTTACTCAATTCTTCCCACCGGGGAAGACTGCAATGCTTAGAAATGACATTTTGATGTTTGAACAACATCGGGGTGAAACTTTCTACGAAGCATGGGCCCGTTTTAAGGATCTCCTCCATAAGGTCCCTCATCATGGTATAAACCTTTGGTTATTAGTTCAGATTTTCTACGACCATATTGACTATCACACTAAACGTACAATCGATAGGGCTGCAGGAGGGAAACTGCGTGATAAGAACGCCGAGGAGTCCTGGGTAATTATTGAGGAGCTCGCCGCCGATAATCAAGAGATATGGGAGTTTAAGCATGCAATAAAAGCGGCCATCAATGTTGTCTCAACACTTAGAGGAACCACCGAAATCCCCGATGAACTCCTATGTAAACTCGAGGCAAAAGTTGACTATTTTGAGGAAAGGCAACGGAGACCTTTAAGTCCTAAACGAGCTACTGTCAATTCTGTCTCAAAACCAACTTCAACACCATTATCAGAGTCACCCTCTAGAGAAAATATCGAGACTTTTCAAAACTAAGCCCCACCTTATTCCCCTCCCGAGGAGCTTAACTCGGAGTTTGAAGCTAGGATGAGAGAATATATGGCAACTCATTCAGATCGGCTTGCTAGATTCGAGGAAGCAGTTTATAAGCAAAAAGAGGAGATGCAAGAGAAAATGAATGAGATGATGAGTCTATTAGAGGAGTATGCCAACCAGAGAACCCCCGAAAGAATGCTACTAAGGAAAGAAAGCGTCACCCCCACTACCCAATTTGTTAATTTTGTCACAATTGTCCACAAGGATGACGAGAAGGTAGAAGCCTCTACTAAACAGACCTTAGAAAAGCCGCCAAAATCCCAACCCTTGAGTCACTACCTAAAACATGATATTAACGAAAACACCATAACAAATTGGATAAAGGGTGACGGGCGTAAACAACCTTCCAAACAGGGTTTTGAGATGAGTATGATACGTTACCTGGGTGGCCAATAATCGAGAAATTATTGGTACAAAAGGTGGCTACTAAGCAGGTGGCGTGTGGAAACTTTGAGATACCAGCTAGCATCGGGGATTTGAAATATCTTAATGCTTTCGCTGACCAAGGATCGAAAGTAAATCTTATACCCCTAACTATTTACATCCAACTAACATCAGAAATGCCAGCCCCCACACGTGTTAGGTTGTCCCTCGCTGGACACTCATACGTATACCCCCTAGGAATCACGGAAGATGTACTAGTTAATGTCGCAGGATTCATATACCCCGTTGATTTTATGATCATCAATGATAAGGGAGATGGATGCATGCCAATAATCCTTGGGGCACCATTCCTCGCCACCGCTAGGGCTGTCATTAAGTATGAAGGCAGGAAAATTGAGCTTAAATCTGGAAAAAGAAAGATTAGCTTCCCCATGACCCCGCGGAATGGGCATGAGAATGTGAGTTGGAGAAAGCTCAAAAACAACATTGACACGACATCCATTCGTGTTCAGAATAAAATTCTTGCATGGGAGGCAAGAATCAAAAGCTACAATGAAGCTAAATATGAAATAAGCAAAAGCAATAAAGTTCATGTCGAATTCGAACATAATCGACCAGCATAAAGTCATATCCCATTCGAGGAACGGAACTTGGTACTCTTAAGATACTTGGAAACAACAATACCACCCGATAAACCAAGTCCTTGGTGATATGGGCCTTCACAATTGAGAGCATAAACCAAGATGGGATGGCTAACCTGAGAAGTAAAGTATGAGGAGAGGTGGTTGCAAGTATCGACAGTTGAGGCACTACCACCACAATAGTAATGATCACAACTACATGGGGTACATCATCTCAAGGGATGAGGTCATGTAGTAACCCATGACCTTGAGTCTAGCTACAAGACTCGTAAATAAAGAAAAGCGCTTCTTGGGAGGCAACCCATGCTTTGTGTGATTTTTATTTGTTTGTTTGATTGTTATTTGCTTCCGTATGCATGTTTTATTTTTATTGTTGGTAGATCATGTTTCTAAACTAAAAAGTGGAAATACTTTACTTTGTTGTTTTGGCCTAGTCTTAACTCCACCTAAAGGTATTTTTGCAAAAGATAAGTGTAAGGGGAAACCCCAAATATGTTTTTAAGAAACAAACCGATCATGATTCTCCACAATATTAAGTGAACATGTATATTTGTATTTGTTAGAGTCAAATGCTTGTATTGAGTCATAATGAAGTTTTGCAGAATTTTCCAAGAAGTAGGACCAAGTTTTTCCAGAAATTTTCCGGAAACTTAACATAAGAATTTCTGTAGGTCACTTCTGACGGCGTCACGAGCTTGCTCTTGACGGCGTCACGTGTAAAAATCTGGAAATTTTACCGGTTTTGTTTTTCTAACGGAGTTTTAAAGTTTTTGTTAAATTATTAAGTTTTATAATCTCCAGGAAATCTGCAAACTTCATTCCACAAGCATTATTACTTATCTTGTTTTCTAGAATTTAGTAACTTATATAGGTTGCCGCCGATTTTATGCGAGGTTGTCTTGTCTTTTTTTTCAGAATTTACAGGTTATGTATGACAAGAAGATGATTTATATTCTGGAAGGGAAGCTTTGATTGTTCATTTTCTTGGAGGAAGATTTAACCTGGCCACCTTATTATCCATACCGAGCGAATCAGGGGAGTATTTGATTTCATTTGTTTTACTTATTTTACTTTTACATTCTTTACGTGAACATTGGGGACAATGTTCATCTTAAGTGTAAGGGGAGGGTAAAATGATGATACCTTACAGATACACTTTGGCTTGAGTTTGTTTGTTTAATGGTAGATGTGTAATAAAACTATGAGAAATACTTGTTAGTGCAATTTTAGCGCCAAATTTAAAATTTTTTACAACATTTAGGAGTGAAACTTTAGCCATAGCAAGCGTCTCGTGGATAGGAGATTGTATGACTAGCACATAACTGTATATTCAGAAAAATTTTCCACCCAAATATGTGAGGTTCGCCTTTAGATTTGATAGGAAAAGCATTTACTATTAGTGCTTATGAGTGTACCGGTAGCATTTAGATTCTAGAACTTGCGTTAGTGATGCATCCCGAGACCGCTATTGAGACTACATTCGTGTGGTAGGATTTACTACATGATAAGAGGCATTAGGATCACCCTTGTGTTAAACCCGTATCATAATTACTTGACCATTTAAGTCATATTACTTGGCTAGTTAAGTCAACTCATTTTTCCCACACCCTTAGCGTTGTACTCATTTTTAGTACATGATACCCCTAGTACACCCCTCCGAGCCTATCTTTTCGTTTCTAACTTTAAGCATCTTACTTAAAGGAAGAATTTGTTACACCTCACTTAAATGTACGCCCAAATCTCCTTAGCCTTCCGTGTATGCACTCATTTTTAGTGCATTATTGTTATTTGTTAAACCCTAAGTTAACTATCTAATTGATTACATGATTGCTAAGTCGAGTCATATCCTTGTACATATTGTTTTGGGACGATTGGGACTCATGGGTAAAGTACTTATTTTATGGAGTAATGGGGAAGAACATCATATATTACCCCCATATGTGCGTTAATCTTAAAAGTACTCCAAGTGTTTTGATTTTCTTAATTCGAGTCATTGGTTTAGTTTATTGTAAAGTATGTAAAGATTCAAGTGTAAGGGGAACGTTCATTCCCTATGATGTATTATTTTGGACGGTAGGGTAAGAGTGTATGCAAAAAAAAAAAAAAAAAAAAAAAAAAAAATCGAAAAAATCAAGAAAAAGAAAAAAAAAAAAAAAAAAAAAAAAAAAAAAAAAGAAAAAAAAAAAAAAAAGAAAGAGAGAAAAAACATACGGACTACCATCCCTTTTCATTCTATGTTCATTCTATGTTTTTGTTCTTTTTGATTTATTAGCTTAAGTCGAGTCTAGTCTTGGCTTAGCAACGCCATATTGTACATGTAATTAACCAAGATTGTTAACTCGCCACCAGTAAAGACTGCCTATATCCAACAAAACCGTGTATTTCATATCCCTACACCTAACGTTACAACCCTTTAAAAGACCTCTTTGATAGTTTATCCTAGGTGCTTACGCCATGTGGTGGAGGTTTGATCCTTTCCCAAGCCTATGGTAATCTATTTTGCTATGACAGGTAGTGAGAGATATCTTCCGTTTCCATATTGTAATTTATACTTTATTACACCCGAGAGATGTGAGTATCTAAACACTATTTGTGAGGTGCTAGCGTATGACCTCCGTGCTTGTCTTTGGTCTTTAGTGGAACGATTATTTGTTGTAATTACTTTTATATTAGTGTTAAATGACCCCTAACTTGTATTTTGAGTAGAATAAAAGCGCATTTGCTTGAGGACAAGCAAACCTCAAGTGTAAGGGTATATGATGAGGCGAAAAATGAACCACTTTTAGGGGGTCATTTAAGCCTGGAATTGAATTTATTTTATCAAATATTGCCCTAAATCGTTCCTTTTGTGATTTTAGGTACTTTGGGAGAGAAATCTGGAAAAGGAAGCAATTCGGACGTTTTTGGAGCATAAAAGTGAAGAAAACGCCAAAGACTTAATTTTCCAAGCTGGGAACAGTATGTGACGGTGTCAAGAGTACCATCCTGACGGCGTCAAGAGTAAATTGCATGACGGCCCAGTACAAAAATGAAAGCGTCACGTGGAAGAGCGTCAAGAGTTAAATACGTGACGGCCTGGAAAAAGTTAATACATGACGGCGTCAGATGTAGATCAAGGAAGTCCGAGAATTCTTTTAGCGGCGAGATGACGGCGTCACCCATTTGGTCTTGATGCCGTCAGCCTCAATTATATGTATATAGTTTTCTAATTTTCATTCATAAAAGGAGGAAGTTTTGGAGAAACCCTAAGGCCGAACCTATTACGAATTTTACAGGTTTTTCAAGGGTTTTCAGCCCTTGCACCCTTGCATGTGTAATTAAGATAAGTGTTCTTTTAATTCAATCAATATGTCTATATGTTGGTTGTCTATATCTTGTTCTTGTCTTGATTCCACCATGCTAGGCTAGATTTATCTTGTGTTTGCTTAGATCAAATGAAACCTAGATGTTAATTATTTGTTGATTACTTGTTTATGGTTGTATTGGATGAATGATTTCAATGTTAGGCTTAAGAAAACTGGCAGATCTCCAAATGGTAACATGCTTGAACGTCTTAGGAAACATGAACCGATGTGCACTAGGTTTTATTGGTTGTATTTAATGCATGAGTAAATTCTAATGATCCCATGTTAGGAGCTTCTTAGCCGGCTCGACATAGGAGTGAAGTAGGCACTCATAGGATTGGGGAGTTAAGTGTGCCACCCCATGAATGGTATTAAGGAATACAATCCGTCATCCACGCAACTATAAGAAGTAATTAAAGTGTAAAAGATATCTAGGGAGTAGTGAAATCTAAGTAAACACAACTTCTCCACTTATTGCTCACAACCTTAGTTTAATTTAGTTTATTTTCATTTTTAGTATTTTATTTTGATTGCATATTTAGTATTGGGTTAGTTGACTAGCAACTAATTCCGCCCATATCCTCCAAACCCGAGGTTTTAACTTGCTTTCTAAAAAAATATAAAAATACAAAAATAATCATCCGTCATCTCTAGCACTAGTAATTAGGTTTTCTAATCCTAGAGACACTATTCCTAGCTGAACGATCAATCCCCCGGTACTTGTCACTATACTATACTACAACGATCAGGTACACTGCCTGGTGGGGGTTGTAAGCTTCTCGAGATCCCTTGAGAGGTAAAGCCTGGTGCAATCCCTACGCATCATAACACTTAGAAGTTTGATTGTGAATGAAACAGTTGTTTATGAATGAGAACAATATATGTAACAAACGATTAGCTCCAATATTATTAATGATAATAATACGAGTGATCTTTGTATCACTAGGGTTACACCTTGAAGCTCTAGAAAACGTATATCTAACCTTTAACCTAGGATCTCCTTTTATAGCACAAGGAGTCCTCTTCTACAAGATAAGTATAATGCTAATAGAATAAGATATACACAAGATCTATTCTATATTTATCTAAACACGTTTCCTAACAGTTATCTAAACAGCAGTGGTAATATATGTTCTTGCATTGGTAATGAGTTTCCACAGCAAGTACATTCTTCAGCAGTTGTAATGTCTTCACTAGCCGTGGTAACTGTTAGTATAATTCCCAACAGAAAACGACTCGAAAAGAGACGTTTTTATAAAATGTGTTATCATTCATCAAAATATCAGAGTTTTTATTAAGAAGAGGTCCCAAAGTTTATGTGAAATGTTGTATTTGAATGATAACCGGTTTGAAAGTCCTCCAAGTCCAGGGCCACTCCATGCCATAAGTTGTTCAGTTACCTAGGATACATGCTTAAAGAGTCAACCCAAAGGTTGAGTGATATTCATAGGTTTTAGTTGAAAATAGTTGAATACGAGTTTAGTAAACCATGGGCTACGTTGTTTTACACCCATGTAAAGTAGGTAGAAACCGTATTTAAATAGTTTGTTTCAGTATTGTATGATCAGTACAATACTGAGGAAGAAATGTTATTCCATTAAGCTCATGAAACCGCACGTTAACAGTCCAGATCATGGGGCACTGCAGACCAAACTATGATGGGACAAGAAGGATAACTTGCCAAAGTTAATCCTTTAGAGGTTTCAAGTATAGTCCTTATTGGTACCCGGCTGGGGCAAACCAACGGGAGTTGTCAAAATCCAATAGATCTATCAACTATACTCGCGTTCACTTGTCTAACACCCACAAGTGATTATGGTTCATGAATTTTAGTTATGTAAAGGTGGCAGAAAGTAACACTCGTGCAATAACCAAAGAAAAAGACTTGTATCCGGTTTAAAGAAAAAATAAGCATGTAACCCCCTCACAGGGTTTATAAGCATTTAGAAAGAGTGAGGCTATGAACTCACCTGGGCTTTAGGGAAATCTGATTGATGTAAAAACTGACTCAGGGATTAGACTGCTGACTCACGTATCCTGGGGGTAGTGTTTGGTATGTGTGTATGTCAAGTCCTAGTTATTGTTTTTAGGTTTCTCAAGTAATCACACTTAGGGTTTCTAGATTTAGTTATAACATAACACCGTTCGGGCCATCGTAATTCAGAAGTATAACTCCTCACATGAAGCTCCCTACTATTGTATTTTGCTGCCAACATAATACCCTTTGGGCCATCATAATTCAAAAGTATATAATTCCTCACACGAAGCTCCCTACTATTGTGTTATGTTATTAAGTACTAGATTTAAGTATAATGTATCACCGTTCGGGCCATCATAATTCAGAGGTCATATTGTAGTAAATGTTTGAGGAGCCAGGACACTTTATGTCGTAAACCCAGCAAACTCGTCAAAACGAATACACAAATGAAGCTCCCTAGTAATCTGATACATTACTTAAAAAGATAGCGCTTTTATTTATCAAGCAAATACTTTATTTTATACTCTTAAGTTTATGAGTTGACACTATTTACCCTTCAAGTTTATATATTTACAATATCTACCCTATACTTACATGTTAAGTTTTAAGTTCCTAGATTATTCAAATTTAATCCTTATACTCATATATTTTAGAGAAATAAAAGAAATGACCCTTAGACTTATAATTTTTCAAAAATTACCATTTATAACCTTGACTTGACTACTTTTACAAAACTAGTCCTAAATGTTTATGACTATATATTATTTAATCCTAGTTTATATAACTTTGCAAAAAGGATTGATGTGTGCTCAATTATAGTATATATTTATTTTCCGAAGAAATACTTAGGAAAGTATTTCCCGGGTTGTTCTCCCAACGAAGGTTCGAATGGAATTTCGAATGATCAAATTGGGAATCGTGTAGTGAAAAGTGAATAGTGAGAAGTGATGGTGAAATTCAAAATATGAAAAGGAATAGTCAATTATGCAAAGAGTACAAGCTATATATGCACAAAGGTTTAAAATTAGAAAACGGAAATGCAAACGCAATTTTTAAATGTAACGTACGAATTAAAACGCGACCTTTATACTAAAAATGATCTTACAAATGTGAAACAAATTTCTAAAAATCTTAAACTATTAAAAAGAATTTTTAGAAAAAGAAAAATATTTTTATGACTTTTTATTTATTTTCTATGATTTATTTTCTATTTATTGAATTAAAAAGTGATTAAAAATAAAAGAAAATGTAAAAAATAATGGGAAAAATATAAAATCTAATTTGAAAAATCTAAAATATTATAAAAGAATTATCTAAAATACTTTTTTATTTTTAAAAGCTTTTTCTAATTTTTTATGGATTTTTGTTTATTAAAAAGTATTAAAAATTGATTAAAAGCTAAAAAAAATATTAAGAAAAATAGTAAAACAACTTGGAAAAATCTGAAAAATTCACAGAAAATCTAAAATAATATGGGAAGATTGCAGAAAATAAGCATAAGTGCTTATTTGCTTATAAAACAGCTTATGGCAAGTGCTTATTTATAAGCACTTGTCATAAAACTAAACCAAACTTGAATCACAGATGTAAAATGAAACACTAAGCTCAAATATACTCAGAAATAACAGATATAAGCACAGATTCAATAGGTACAAGCAAGAAGCAATTGAACAATAAGCTCAAATGTAAGCAGATAAAGAAACCAATAAGCCAGCAACAAGGATATGAGTAAAATCACTAAAATACAAACAAGTAACTCAGAACTATCAAAATATCACAAGCAAAAGCTCAATTAAGCTCTAGCAGCCTACAAACTCAAAACAGAAATCAGGTCTAAACCACTAATCCAAACACCCCTGTAGTAAACAATAACAACTAAGAAACAATGAATCCTACTCCACAAATCTATTCTAATGATCAAAATAGCTAACAGCACTCTATCAAAAGCAATATAAAAAATCAAACTCAACTGAAACTAGCAGATACTCAGTTACACAAATTTGCACAAAGAATAATGAAAATATGAAAACAGATCTTACAACCTTGAATTCCCTCAGCTTGAACAGAGGGTTTCACTATGCTTGCCTGTCTCTAGACAGGCTAAGAGCTTCCAAATCTCTCTTAAGCATGTCCCAATCACCGCAGTACACCAATATACCAAGACAGTTAACCAACTTTGACTTAGTATGAAAATTGAACAATAACTGCTATGGACTAAACATCAATCTCACCAAAGCTAATAAGCTTATGATAAGCTGTTTTGGACTAATAACAAACTTTTGTTGAAAATTGAATCAATCTCAGAAACTATTTTTTTTGTATTTAATTTTTTGTATTTCTATGAAAATTTAATGAACCACTGAACTAAAATTGCAATGAAAAAGTAAATCAATGGACTCCAAACTATAATTCTACTGAGAATAAAAGACTATAACAGTTAAAACTACAACTTAAAACAAGTAAATGATTAAAGGTAAAAACTATATTTCATTAAAAAAATGGAAGATTACAATTGAAAGTGAAACATTATACTAAAAACTGAGAAATGAATTTCGCAGAGTTTGGCTACTCCAAAACTCCACACATCTAAGCTTACAAATGCCTCTATTTATAGGAGGTGAGGAGAGATGAGCTCATGGATTGCCAAGCTGGCAATCCGTGTGAGTTTGTGTTTCTTTGCATCCATTCAGAGCCCTTGATCTCTTTTCCAATCATTACCATAAGATATACACCCTTGGATCAATCCCAATGACGCGTTCATACCAATAGAATGCAGCCACGTATCCACTCGTGTACTTGTTTGATGCTGACACATTCTGATAGCTTTGACACTTCTAGAAGCTCCATTGATTGTACGAATATACCCTTAATTGCGGTGATTTTTATGATTAAGAAATTAGGGTTCCTCGGTGAATAGTATTTCTGGGTAATTGGGTAAAAGGAAGGCGGGTAATGGGGTAATAATATTTTAAGGGAGTTTGACTTGTTTAACCTTGACCCGTATTTTATTAGTTGACCAAGGGATGTTAGGATTGGGTCTTTGGTATTGGATTGGGCTTTTGGAATTTAGATTTAGCTTTTGGGTTTTGGACTTGCAATTTTGAATCAGATTTAGTGACAAGGACCAATTGTGAAGTTTATGAAATTTTAAGGACTTATTCTGCCAATAATTCAAAACTGAACTTCCAAGGGTATAAGTTGCCAACTTTGGATATTTAAGGATTGAATTTGATTTTTCTTCATAAATTTCCATAAGGGACTAGATGTGTAAACTTTGGAAAGTATAGGGACTAAATCTGCACTTTCTTCAAAATCTTCTCACAAGGATCACTTTTGCACGAGTATCAATCTCTGAGGACTCAATAAGCTCAACTTTGATTCCCAGCTTGACTTTCTGACCATCTCCCACTCTCATGCCCATATTTCCAGTTTTTGCATGATTATTTGTCTTTTTGTGATTAATCTATACCTGCATGTTCGCAAGATAAAAACACATATTTCTTCGGCATATGTTAGCACATTTAGTCTATTTAGGTCGATATTTGGCCATGAAATGGTATGTGAATTAACACATACCAAAATCCCCCAGACTAAGGTATTGTCGTGTTCTCACGCAATGTGATCAATTCACACTTTTGGGATAAATAATTTCAAGACTCTTCCTACTGACTTTGTAAAGTAGCAAGGAGGTTCGAAAGAAGTAATAAAATCATTTATTCCCACAAACGCTCCGTTTTCCAAAAATTTTCCTTTATTCCTTTATTCCACTTTCACTTCTATTTTTGTACTTTTCATACTTCATACTTGTGACGGTTCATTGAACTTTCATTATTTTGCAATTATTATTAGGGTCAACGAGTAGAAACACTTCTATTTAAGAAGTGACCGTACGGATAAAAATCGTCATTTTTTTAATGATGAAGATACTAACACTACTCATAACAGTTACTTGTGGAAACTCCTTACTCCCATGTCCTAAGTTTTGTATCTCAATATTTTATTTTTGTTGAGAAATGATTTTCTTCATATTTTCTCGTTTCACTATTTTTTAAGTCAGATAGTGACACCTAAGTTTAAACGATAAGTAGTTATTCATTTTCTCTTAAGAACCACTGCAATAGAAATTCGGTCCACATCAAGGAATTTTGGTACATACAATATCATACATATAAGTTGCGGAGTACTACACGTGCACCTCATGTGTCCAATTCAGAATTACACACATGTACCTCACGCGCCAACAACTTATTTTACATTCAAGCTCTTATTCATACAACTTTCAACTTTCACTTTTTTCATTTTTCAATTTTTTTCACTTTTCTCATATTTTTCATACTTTTCACTTTTTTCTTTCTTGACTTTTTTTTCTCATAACATCAATGGAAGCTTATCGGGTAGCTCCAAAACCACATAGATAATCAACTTTTGACTTTTGATTTTTTCACTTTTTGCTCTTATTTTTTATGTTCCTTGATATGTACCCAACTTTTAAAGCAAAAATTCTCTTAAGAAAACAAAAAACTAAATATTATTCAAACCGAAATACCACTAATTAACCTAGAACATCTATTATATATATGGGTGACGTATCTTATGGGAGTAAAAAGCCACAAATACCTCTCATGAGCTCTAAAGAGAACCACTACTCCACGTTTAGCATCTAACTTCTAAATAAACTCTATCATTTCTCGCTCTTCGCAATTTAAGATTCCAAATAATGAAACCCGCGAATACTTAGCCGATAATCAACCACGCATATATAAAGTCAGTTACGGAAACTTGCAAATTCTAGAAGAAGAATTCGCGTTTTCTAGCTCCTTATGTAAAAGACTAGCGAAAGCTTTTAAGTTGCGCATGTATAAAGTCAAGTACGGGAACTTGCAGATTCTTAAGAAAGAATTCGCATTTTATAGCTCCTGGTGTACAAAACTAGCACAAGCTTATGTGATTATCATTGGTTAAGGGAACAAGCTAGAGCTCAACACACCCGGTCAAGTCAAAATATTTATTCCTACTCTTGCCAACAAGAAAGTCAACAAGGTGTCAAAACACTTATTCAAACTTTATTATATTTTTGCACAACTTTTTCACATCTTTTTGTGTTTTTTCATGACTTTTTCATTGATTATTCTCAAAAATTTTGAAATTTTTCAATTTTTTCAATTTTTTATTTTTGATGGAAAATGGAGTTGCGAGAGTGCACGACATTTGTGAAAAAATGCAAGGTCAAATCGAATCGAAGATTCACCCTCCCCCAGACTAGAATGAAACATTGTCCTCAATGTTTTACGGGTTAAGGTAATCCTAACAAAATTCTAGGGTTGTTTATTAATTATGCCAAAGAAAATGTTAGTCGATAAGATTCACGGATATAGGATTTCCAATAGCACCGATGAATGAAACTCGAGTGGAGAGAATATAACGAGCACAAAAGTCATCATAAATCGCGGACAATCCTAAACAAACATCACAAACAACCACGGAACACAAGAGTAGAAGAGGCACCCCCTCCTCACGTTATTTGTTAGAAAATAGAAAATAAGAAGATGAAATTGGATAAGCATGGGTTGCCACCCACGAAGCGCTTTGTTTTTTATTTTCGAGTCACGTAGCTTGACTCGATCCCTGAATTAATTCGTCCTTGGGAAAAAATAATCTCACTCGGGCTTTCATTCAAAAATATTTGGAAAAACATATGATATATGCGAAAGTTCCACCGCGAAGAGAAAACCGATGGTATTCTAAAAGTGAAAACTTTTAAAAACAATACCAAGCTCAAAAACGACATCCTCACTCCCCACGGAGTGAAGGATATGAGAAATCACACCAAATGTTACAAACGGCAAGAAGGTCATGATAACCATCATGAAAAACTCATCATCATCAAAAGAGAACTTCATAATTGTGGAATTATGAATTTTATCATTCAAGCTCATTTTAAAAACTTTCCCGGGTGGGAGGGATGGAATAAAATTTTCATTAAAACTCTCATTTTTAAGAACACCACTCGGATTATGATAAACTTCAAGATCAAAACTGAAACTTTCATATTCAGGATTAGAAATATAACACCCGTAAAATTCCAAACGCATATTTAGTTATAACCTAAAATATTTACAAGATAATATTTGAACTTTATGCAACATACTAAATTTACAAGACTTATTATATACATATTTAAAACTTTGTCACATTTATTTAAAATGATTTCACGCCTGAAATCATGCATCGGCAGAATTTTCGATATATACAAATGAATGAGAACCAATCACATGTCTTTGTACATTATCAACTTAAAATTGGAAAGAACAAATCACATCCCATATTACACGGAAATCTACCCTGTTTATTCTAATCTTAATACTCGGTTTCTACCATTTATTTTAGCCGAATATCACCTCCAACTTTACACCCGCAGAAAACTAAAATAATACACTTTTGAAAACCCTAAAACTCTAAACCTATCATTCGGCTGCTGCTACAAATATTCTTGTTCCTGCTCTCGTAAAATCAAAATACAAGGATGTGCTTGAGCGTGGCATTGGTGGTGAGTTGGACGTGGACATTTTGGTTCGAATAGGGAGTTTATTCGTGAGGCTTCAAGCTGTTCGAAGCGGTGGATTGGTTTGTGCTCGGCTAGAACTTTTGCTAGGGTTCGATTCTTGTTTTCCTTGTTCTTTCTCGTATCACGCTTCGCGGGTAAGTTACACACACCCTGTTCGATTTCTTTCTTTCTTGTTTATGATTTCGAGCATGTTCTTGATATTCTTGTCGACAATAAACGTAACACATATCCTATGTGTGATTCTCCTTTCATTTGTTTTCCTGTTGATCATGTTTATGTCTCATATAATCGGCTGAGTTTTGCATGGTTGATTCGAATTAAAAACCTCATGAAATAACGAATTCTGGTCACTAATAGATCGGTTGCATGGGTTTATATAAAATCATCACTAAACATTGGCATGAAACGATATTAAGTTAACACATAAAAATTATGGCGAGTAACACACGATATAACGACCTTATAACTCACTTAATCGGCCTGGTAGTTTGCGTTCTAAATCAGTTTTGACAGGGTTGTGATGGCTCTTTTATCCGCGACGTAAACTTGGTATTATAGTACACATTTTCTGAATTTAAAGAAGAGAATAAAGCATGTTGTGTTTGTATTTCGAATAGCACATAAACAAGATCAATAGGCCTCGACATGACTTGTAAAACCCCTTACCCATGCGAATTTTAAAAAGAAATAGAAGCTGCTTTTTGTATTTGTTCGGTTGGCATAAACTAAGAACATGTTGTTATATTTACATGTTGATGAAATCATCACTTCAATATAATATAGTGATTAGTATATATATAATAAGTATGATCAGTTATAACCTATCTTCACTAAATAAAATACATGTAATCAATTCATATTCGTAAGGTTCGTAACATGCCTGAATTTAACGAAATGTGTTTCATTGGGTTTCATTGTTGGGGTATGCACATTATGAAATTCTGCCTTTAATAAAAGTAATTAAATAAAGACAACCATGTATCTAACTAGTTGTAGTATAATACTATAATGAGCATACAAATATTACGTAATTAGATCAGTAATTTTAATAAAGATATACATATTTTTCATTTAAAAGAAAGCTAAAGTTGTCAAATGTCAAAGTGGGAATATTAACCAATGAAGTAAATATCAATTCAGTATATTAATAAAGTTTAGTTAAATTCATGTGAGACTAAAAATGGAAGGTTGATAAAAATGAAAAGCCGACTGAAATGAGTAATCTGATTTATACAAGTTATTAATAATCCGATTTATACAAGTTATTAATAATCAGCCGACCATTAATTCGTGTAGATTCGCTGAAGAAGGAGTGACTTTCTATTTTTATGATATGGTTTCGTTGGCGGTTTAAGGTACAGATATTCTAACCTTTCAGTAAGGTTTCTCATGACTCATTATCCATTCCATTGCCACTATTATGATTTCTAATCTTTATACGCCTGATATCTTTGGTTCATTTGATAGTATGATTTCGTATGAAGACCCTTTTAAAAATATAACCTGATGACTTTTGAGAAAAACTATTTTTGAAATGATTTATGTGATTACGATACGATACCAGTTTTATATGAAGGTTTTATGACTTTTATGATTAGTGTTTTTAAAGGAATACTTTTACGATAAAAAGGTTTTAAATAATTTTCCAAAGTCCTTAATCTGTTTAATTCTCTAAGATTTCTCATGACTTTCTTTAACATCTTTTGATTATTTAACTTCAAATTTTGAACCTTTACTATGAACCCTTTTTCTATTATGAACATTTGATTTGAACCTCATGATATGAATATTTGATTTGGACCTTCGACTTGAACCATTGCTATGATCCCTTTGTTTGATCCATATTTGATCGATCCATTTTTGTTATGATTTGCTTTGATATTTGTTGTATGCTATATTCCATTTCTTATAGCATGCCTATACCATTATATGCTGCCCATTATTTGATTAAATTAAATTGTAGCCAGTCATAAGGAGTCCATGGCCTTGCCACTGATGCACCAGTGGTATTGACACTATCTGTGGAGGTGGGTTTTAGTCCACAGCGTTCCCTTTAAGCTAGCTATTCAGGCCTATAATTATTATTGTATATGTTTACTTAGCCTAGAGCTTTGTGCATATATATTTGTTTTGTAGGGAGCGTATGGATACATCCTAGGTACTTTGTTTCGTTTTGAATTTGGTGAATGGGTATGTGTGTGCGATACACTCCATTTCACATTTGGTACATCGAGCTAGCTACTCTATGTACAATTTGATATATGATTATTGAGCATTCCTGTTAGTTCTACTTTTATATGATCCTTATTATCTTGTCTTCTCCATTGTGATTGACTTATGTTTGCCTTATTTCAATTGCTTACACTTATGATCCGTTTCATTTTTCTTTGATTCGTTTGACATTCCATATTCGTATTTCCTTTGATTATATTTTGTTAGTCCTACTATATGTTCCATATTCCTTGACCTTTGTCTCATCAGGTTTGCTTGGATTCATTTCGGATTCACTTTCGTTTCCCTTTTGTTATTAGCTTTTGTTTGTTTATATCTGTTCACTGGGCTTTTTAAGCTCAGCCGCATTTCTTTTCCTGCGGCAGGTTTTAGAAGGAAGCTGGGTTGGGTGAAGAGTACTTAGGAGCTCTTAGTGGACTACACTGTTGATAGCTTCCCATGGATTAGAGAATAGACTTACAGATTCTCTTTTGGTTCTTAGTTTGTAATTTAGTTTGGAAGTTGTAATGTTTAGAATTAATCCTTTATCTTTTCTTTAGGACTGTTTTGTGTACCTTGTATTACTAATGTATTCCGCTTGCTTATGTTCTGATTTGACCCCATAATGTTACACTTTAGCCCTTTTCGGGTTGGGGTGTTACAAGAAAACTTTTCAATTTCACATTCAATTTTATCAAAACGAAATGACTCATACTCCGGAAGAGAGATAAAAGCATGAGAAGTGGTACTGCCACGACTCGTCTCTTCCGAATGATTGATATCAAAGTTAAAAGCTTCATAAGTTAGATAAGAAAAATCAGGACGATAAGTGGGATTGCCACTCATCTCCTCAGTCGTATCAAAGGAAAAACTCTCAAAGTCGGGTAAAAATTCCTCGAGCTCGGGCTCCAGAGGATCGTCAATTATGAGCTCAATCTTTTTCTTAACTTTATTCGGAGGGATTGACGGTTCATCGTTCAACAAATTGTCAAGAAAAATAATATCTCCCTCCGAATCAAAGTAAGATTCGTCAGTCTCAGAAAACGGAATCGTTTTAATAGCAAGAAATTCATCGACCTCTTCCCAAAAAGAATCATATTCCTTAGTCGGAGGAAATGATGGGGAAGAGTCGGAGACGAAAGTTTTCACAAAATCATCAAAGGAATAATCACAAACATCAACGCTTTTGACGGAGTACTTCTTTGATTTCGAAGCATCGGCTTTAAAAATCATTATGTCATCATCATGTCGTAAAGTTAGAGTATCCTCAAAATGATCTACTAGGGCTTTTGCGGTTCGTAAAAACGGTCGCCCTAGTATAAGAGGAACTCTCGGATCAGCCACGAAATTAACAACAACAAAATATGCCGGAAAAGTACACGAATTCACATGAACAAAAACATCTTTAGCAATTCCAACCGGATGAGTTATCGATCGATTAGTAAGCTCTAAAGTCATTCTCGTCGGTTTAAGTTCCCCCATTCCAAGTTGTTCATAGATCGATAATGGCATAAGGTTAATACTCGCACCTGAATCGGCCAGGGCGTTGCAAACTTCTTGATCTTTCAATAAACAAGGAATGAGAAACTTTCCCGAATCACCAAGCTTTTTGGGAAGCTTCTTTAGAAGAATCCCGGAACATTGAGCATTTATCGGCATTTCAGCTAATTCAAGCAATTTCTCTTTATTACTTATGAGGTTTTGAACGTAGAAGCAAATTTTGGCATGTACACGAGAGCATCCATAAAACTTATATCAAAATGCAATTTTTGAAAAATATCCAAAAATTTTTCCATTTATTTTTTAGACTTTGCACGGAACTCTTCATCATTAAATCGTGATGGATATGGCAATTTAGACTTGTATTTCACATTGTTTTCAGAAACGACTTTTTCTTTATCCTTTGACTTTTGGACAACCGAAGGTTGGACGTTTTCAGCTCCTCCATTATTAATAGGAGGAACCGGGTCCTTTGTCGCCTCGGTCTCACAGTCCACTACCTTAGGCGGAGACGAAGAAGAAGAGGTAGTAGGAGCTGTGGGTCCATCATATTTAGCACCACTGCGAGTCATGATTGCCTTAACTTTACCCCTCGGGTTTTCGATCGTGTTGCTTGGCAAAGAAGTAGTACCCGAACCCGAGGGTCGATCATTTAAACGTTTGTTAATATCACTGATTTGATTAGTAAACAACCGAGTTGATTCTTCATATTTTTCCAAAAAAGATTGTTGGTTTTGAAGCAATTGCTTAATCAAATCATCTGTGGGCAACGGATTTTGAATAACACCTTGATTTTGATTATTGTTGAAATTCTGCCCACGGTTTTGGAAATTACCATTATTCTGATTTCCATGATTAGCGTTCTGAAAATTCTCAGGGTTTCTATAGTTTTGTTGGTTTTGAAAATTCCCTTGAGGCGGGCCTTGATTGTAATTACCTTGAAAACCCCTGTTTTGATTAAACCCTTGATTATGATTTTGAAAACCGTTATTAGCTCGACTCTGAATTTGATGTCCTTGATTATTACGATTCACAACATTATGATTCTGGTTAACTTGATTGACTTGGTTTGGTTGCTCAAGAACGGGTGGTCCAAGATAATGAGTAGAATGGTAGCTGAAGAGATTACGGTCTCCTTGAGGTTGTGGGTAACCGTTGTTACCCATATTTGCAGCATACGCGTTCTCTCGAGAAAAGGCACCGGTGGCCGGACATTCATAATACAAATGTGGACCACCACAAGTCTCACAACCATGACTAACCACATTGACTTGATGGTTTGATTTTTCAATTGAAATTGCATCAACTTTCTTTGTAAGAGCCAACAGCATACTCATCATTTCATCATTATTTTTACCATTATTAGACACTTGAGGTTTATCCCTAGACATTCTCACACGAGCCTTATTCTCAATTATCATAAAAGCATCATTTGTGTTCCTAGCCAACAAGTTCCCACCCGCAGCAGAGTTGAGTGAGTCTTGGTCAACATGACATGACCCATTATAGAAAGTGTCAATCTGCTGAAGGTCGGTGAACCCATGGTTAGGACATTTTTCCTTCAAATCTTTGAATCGATCCCAAGCTTCACTAAATGATTCATTAAAAGCTTGTTGGAACCGAAAGATTTGGGAACGTAGATTAGAAGTTTTAGAGGGAGGATAGAAATAGTTCACAAACTTGGAAGCAAGATCATTCCAAGTGTAAATCGAATTAGGCGGTTCCTTTTCCATCCAAGTCCAGGCTGCTCCTTTTAAGGAGAAAGGAAATAACTTCAATTTCACCACATCGTGAGGAACTTGGTTCATTCTAATGGTCTCAGCGATGTCACTGAAATTTCTGATGTGAGCATAGGGGTCTTCATTATCAAACCCGTGAAAGGATATACCCGTGATTAAATTGAGTAATCCGTGATTGATCTCAAAATTGGCATTGATGTCCGGAATCACAATAGCTCTCCTCACACCATTGAATAGTGATTGGAGTTGTTCCTCCATTGGACGTGGATCAAATGTCGGTTGTTGTCCCATCGGCGAGATAACATTGTGCTGCGGACCACCCATCGGTGGGGGTCCGCTGTGTTGTTCGTTTTGGTTCATCTCCTCATCATCAAGGAAATGAACCCGACTAGTATGTCATAAAACCCGCTCGGGGTTTGAAAATGGAGACGTAAGACTCTCAAAAGAAGAACGGGTGTGCATACACCACAAGCAAATTCAAAAAGAAAATGAAAAAGAAAAGAGAAAGGAAAATCTTTTTGTTTTTATTTTTTATCACAAAAACTTTTTATTTCTTTGTTTTTCTTTTTATTAAAACGTTAAGTTAATCGAAAACCGTTTCTTTCAAAACCACGCGCGACGGGACGGGAAAGAAGAGTGTTTCTCTCTTCAGCTAGCAATTTAATGTCTTAGCTTCCGTATTTCCCGCTTAATCGGTTGTAGTAATTGAAATAATCCGATAAACAACTAATTTCACGTTTTTGTTATATTGTGAGACTTTTTTGGTTTACAACGCCCTCCCTTCCATGGGAGAGTCGAGGCTGTAAATTTATTATTTTTTTTGTATTTTTGTAACACTTTAGGAAAAGTGTTTTGAATTTTTCAATTTTTATAGAAATATATATACAAAATAGAGGAAGGCTTAACAAAACACGATTTTTCAAAACGATATTCAAAAAATCACTTCGACCTTCCCCGGAAATGGCGCCAAAAATTGATGTGTGCTCAATTATAGTATATATTTATTTTCCGAAGAAATACTTAGGAAAGTATTTCCCGGGTCGTTCTCCCAACGAAGGTTTGAATGGAATTTTGAATGATCGAATTGGGAATCGTGTAGTGAAAAGTGAATAGTGAGAAGTGATGGTGAAATTCAAAATATGAAAGGAATAGTGAATTATGCAAATAGTACAAGCTATATATGCACAAAGGTTTAAAATTAGAAAACGGAAATGCAAACGCATTTTTTAAATGTAACGTACGAAATAAAACGCGACATTTATACTAAAAATGATCCTACAAATGTGAAACAAATTTCTAAAAATCTTAAACTATTAAAAAGAATTTTTAGAAAAAGAAAAATATTTTTATGACTTTTTATTTATTTTCTATGATTTATTTTCTATTTATTGAATTAAAAAGTGATTAAAAATAAAAGAAAATGTGAAAAATAATGGGAAAAATATAAAATCTAATTTGAAAAATCTAAAATATTATAAAAGAATTATCTAAAATATTTTTGTATTTTTAAAAGCTTTTTCTGATTTTTATGGATTTTTGTTTATTTAAAAGTATTAAAAATTGATTAAAAGCTAAAAAATATTAAGAAAAATAGTAAAACAACTTGGAAAAATCTGAAAAATTCTCAGAAAATCTAAAATAATATGGAAAGATTGCAGAAATTTTTTGTAAAGATTAAGATAAGCAAAAGTGCTTATTTGCTTATAAAACAGCTTATGGCAAGTGCTTATTTATAAGCACTTGCCATAAAACTAAACCAAACTTGAATCACAGATGTAAAATGAAACACTAAGCTCAAATATACTCAGAAATAACAGATATAAGCACAGATTCAGTAGGTACAAGCAATAAGCAATTGAACAATAAGCTCAAATGTAAGCAGATAAAGAAACCAATAAGCCAGCAACAAGGATATGAGTAAAATCACTAAAATACAAACCAAGTAACTCAGAACTATCAAAATATCACAAGCAAAAGCTCAATTAAGCTCTAGCAGCCTACAAACTCAAAATAGAAATCAGGTCTAAACCACTAATTAGCAGGCCTCAAAAAGCTGTCCTAAAAAGCTTCAATTAAGAATATTATGAGGGCAAATTGATCATTGTTGATTGGGTCTAAACCGTCAGATAATTATTGACCAAGGTCAACAAGTCAAAGACAGCCTCGTCCCAATACTCCGTGGATAGTATAGTATTTCCCCGGGTCGTTAAAGTCCCAGCGAGATTGAAATGGTGTCGTTTGAAATCATTTTTGAGAAAGTGGCACTGAGGACAGTAGCCAGATGATGTGGAATTGATATTGCTACTGTTATATTGGTATTTGTACACAGATATAATATTCACAAAAATCAGATAACAGATATATGCACGTATTCACAATTCAGATTTACGCAATCGGACTGAAAAAGTCGGATTTTGGTATTTATCAAACTACAGGGGGTGCTTTTGACACTTTTTTAAAACTTAAAATTAAAAATGAAAATGAAATTATAAAAATGATTAAAATACTATTTAAATATTATTTATTTAATAAAACTATTTAAAAACTAAATTAAAATCTAATTTAAATTAACTAATAATTATAACTATTACAAATTAAACTAAAAAGTTGCAAAAACAATTTCTAAACTTAAATTAGAACTTGAAGAAAGTATAAAAAATAAAAATAAATATTTTTGTCTTTTTATGGGTTTTTTATAAATTGAAAACTATTTAACTTAATTAAACTAATTAAACTACTTTTAATTAATATTAATACTAAATAAACTTAGAAAATTAAGATAAAATTTATAAAATTACTTAACCATCACAAGAATCCTACAAAATTATAAAAACTCTAAAAATTATGTTTTAAGATTAATCCACTAATTATTTACCTTTTAATTAACTTAAGTCTAATTTAAACAATTAAAATAAGAAAAATAGAAAATGAACAGTAGAATTTAAAAATATATTTTCTAAAAATCTATTATACTATATTAGAGCTAGGAAAATTATAAAAACTAAGTATGAGATTTAATACTTAATATTAATTAATAATTAAGAAAACTAAAATTAAATCTAATTAATACTAAATGACAGAATAAAAATCTGAAAAATTTACTACAATTACTTTACTATATAAGGTAATTAATAAAAATATAAAAACACTAAGTACTTAATTAAAATCTAAAAATGAAAATTAAGATTAAGTTGAATTAAATAGAAACTATCACTTATTTTAACTTGGTTTTTTCTTGGATTTTTCTTTTACAAACTAACTTTACCACTGAAAATAGAAGACTTTTGTAAAACCACTTTTGAAAATAGCTTATAAATAAGCTGTAACACCCCCTTGGCTTATACAGTTGACTTATGTTGACTGTGTGGGTAATTAAGCACAAATGACTATGGGTGGGTCCCACAATGGTGAAAATAGGTTCAAATTAGTTAAACACACTCAGATAAGCCAGAAATAGCAAGCAATAAGCACAATTAAGCTGAATGCAATGAAATAAGCACTTTGCAATAACAATCTGAACTCAGGTTTGGGGACAAACTTGATGGGGCTAACCAGGTGGGGCCCACTGAGTTTAAGGTCAAGCAGATGGTCAATCCACACTCCCTGGTAGGAGGGGGGTTGGAAAAAGTTAAATGGAACCACTAGGGCCCACTAGGGTGGTCTACAACCACCACCAAAGTTGGTGGTGTGGTGGAGGTCTGATGTGCACAGGGCAAGCTCTTGCCCTGCAACTCACTTTGGGGGTCTGTGGGACCCACACAAAATTTCAAAAAAATAAAACAAAGATGTGAACTTGAATTTGAGCTGGTAAGTTACAATTAGGGACAAATTTCAGACTCTTAATCAATCCACATAATTCAAAACAATTCCTTGAATATTTGAAAAAATCTGACAAGTGTAAAGTTGACTTTTTAAGAACAAACCAAATTTTGACTTTGGTGAGATTTGTTTGATCACAGATGACTTCTTGGTGTTTGTTAAGTCCAATGCAAATCAAAATTACCAACCTTAACTAATTTTAAGCTGTTTCACTAGATTTAAAACACAATATCACAACAGTTGAGCTGTTGTGATCAATGCCTAATGATTTTGACTTTCTAATGAAATGCCTGGGTATTTTATGACTAAACTAGACTTAAGGTAACTATGCAAGATTATTACCACCAGTTTTAACACCAAACTCACACTCTGAGTTTTCAAACTAAGTTGATCCAAACACCCCTTATACCTAACTATTTTGAGTTTTTCCAATCCACTAGGTGTTAGAATGTATAATCTTGATCTCAGATTGAAAATGATGACTAGGTGAGTTGGTTTAAGTACAAAAAAAACAGGTTACAACTTATAATCACACAAGTTAGACAATGAAGCTAATAATGATAGTTTAAACTAAAATTTAAGGTGACTAATTATTCTACAAAGTAAGTTATGACTCATAAGCTGAAATCTACTTAACTACCAATCAATAAACACAATTTAAACACAGAAACTCAGATGCAATCAAGAACTCAGAAACTAATTATGAATTAGGCTTTTAGTGGAAACTTAAATGAGCACAAGCTTACAAACAAACCCCTAGCTTGAACAAGGGGCTTCTCCACAGAAGCCTATCTTTAGATAGGCCAAACCAGCTCCAAGCTTGATCACCAATCCTTCTCAGTACCTAAAAAACTCAAACCAAGCAAAACAGTTGACCATGGTTGACTTTTTTGTATTTTTTAGTTTTCTTCTATTACAACTGAATTTTAGGGTCTCTAAAGCTTTGATAAGCTTATGGGAGCTTATGTAAACCTAACTCAGTCCATGATTCAAACTCAAATACTAGCAACTATGATTCAGATTACTACATGGAACTTTGAAACTTGCATAAACAAAGTAAGTTGAAGAAACTTGCTTATATTACTTGAAAAGATTTATAATACACTGAATTGACTTCTACAACTGCTTAAAAGCTTTTTGCTACACTACAATTGCTAAATGAAATTACACGATTACAATTAAGCTAAAAAAAACTAGACACTTCATCATCTTGCACTTCTCTTCCTTTTATAGCCCATATTGAGGTTTCTTGTGCCTTTCTGAGCATATCCCACCTCCCTCTGGCTTCTTTGGTCCACTCATGAGCTGCCATGTATTTTGGCGGGAAAAGAGATTTTGCAAATTGCTCTTCTGATTAGGCAACTGGGGGGGAGCATTAATTGTGGTGGTGTAGGGGTGTGGGTTAGTGGTGATGGGATGGGCAAGTTGGGGTGGTGGCTGCAAAACCAAGGTGGTTTGGTAGTTTTGTGGCTTGGCTGAGGGAGAAGGAGGTTTGGGCGGTTTGGTGGTTTTTGACTTATTTTGACCGTTTTAAATAACAAACGGGGTGGGTTGGCTGGGCTATGGTGTGGACTGGTATTCATTTTGGGCCCAAAGATAAATAGGATGGTGGGCTAGACTAGGTATTGGATTGGATTTGGTGTAGTATTATTTAGGTTAGGATCCGGTTTTGGTTTTATTTTCACAAGGACCTTTTTTGTAATTTTTGCAAAGTTTGAGGTGTGGATTTGGCATGCTTCCAATTTATTTCCAAGGGTGTATTATGCCACATCATGAATAGTGAAAGGTCCTTTGATGATTTTTCAGATTTATTTTCACCAGGGACTGAAACCGTCAAACTTTCAAACTTCAGGGACCATTTGTGTAATTATCACCAAACTTTCCACCAAGGACCAATCCTGTCATAAGAGGTTAGTGCAAGGACAAAATTTGTTTTTCTCAAAGTTTTTCATATCCCAGGGACCATTTTTGACAATTTTCAAAGTTCAGGGACTAAACTTGACATTTTATGAAACTTTTCACCAAAGGACTATTTATGTAACTTTTTGATTTATAAGGACCTTTAGTGACTTTTTCAAGTTTTTAGAATGACCAGGGACTAGATTTGACAACTTTTGAAAGTTGGGGGACTGAAACTGCCAATTATGCAAACTTTGTGCGTTTTTCATCTGTTTTTGGTATTTTTGCATTTGAAACATGTAAAACACTTTCCTGGGATATTTTCACTATTTTGATTCATTATTGAGTGTTTTTGGATGTTTTGGCAGCTCAGAAATGGTAAAAATGATGAGTATTTACACACTCATCAATTGTACTACTAAGATTCTATAACACCTAAAAGCCCTATGAGAATTTATCTACTACTACTCTAAATTGGGCCTAAATCAGCAGCCTACAGGACTGATTCTAATGAAATAGTTGACTATATTATTACCACCTTACTTTGACTTAAGCTAAATTCTACTAATTATATCTACTGCTACTTGTATCAATAAGCTATAACTACACTAGATTAAGCTAGTTTAAACAATTATGCAACTAAAACCACAAGAATACTAACTGATTCCAGTTCACTTAACTGTAAATGAAATTTGATACTATCTTTGACTTTTTTATGTTTCAATAAATTATCTAGTCTATTATTAATCTCAGTAAACTATCTACACTAAATTTACCTAATATAAGCTATAAATTCAGCCTAAACCACACTAATCCAAACACCCTTGCAGTAAACAATAACAACTAAGAAACAATGAATCCTACTCCACAAATCTATTCTAATGATCAAAATAGCTAACAGCACTCTATCAAAAGCAATATAAACAATCAAACTCAACTGAAACTAGCAGATACTCAGTTACACAAATTTGCACAAAGAATAATGAAAATATGAAAACAGATCTTACATCCTTGAATTCCCTCAGCTTGGACAGAGGGTTTCACTATGCTTGCCTGTCTCTAGACAGGCTAAGAGCTTCCAAATCTCTCTTAAGCTTGTCCCAATCACCACAGCACACCAATATACCAAGACAGTTAACCAACTTTGACTTAGTATGAAAATTGAACAATAACTGCTATGGACTAAACATCAATCTCAGCAAAGCTAATAAGCTTATGATAAGCTGTTTTGGAGTAATAACAAACTTTTGTTAAAAACTGAATCAATATCAGATTTTTTTTTTTTTTTTAATTTTTTTGTATTTCTATGAAAATTTAATGAACCACTGAACTAAAATTGCAATGAAAAAGTAAATCAATGGACTCAAAACTATAATTCTACTGAGAATAAAAGACTGTAACAGTTAAAACTACAACTTAAAACAAGTAAATGATTAAAGGTAACAACTATATTTCATTAAAAAAAATGGAAGATTACAATTGAAAGTGATACATTACACTAAAAACTGAGAAATGAATTTGGCAGAGTTTAGCTACTCCAAAACTCCACACATCTAAGCTTACAAATGCCTCTATTTATAGGAGGTGAGGAGAGATGGGCTCACGGATTGCCAAGCTGGCAATCCGTGTGAGTTTGTGTTTCTTTGCATCCATTCAGAGCCCTTGATCTCTTTTCCAATCATTACCATATGATATACACCCTTGGATCAATCCCAATGACGCGTTCATACCAATAGAATGCATCCACGTATCCATTCGTGTGCTTGTTTGATGCTGACACATTCTGATAGCTCTGACACTTCTAGAAGCTCCATTGATTGTACGAATATACCCTTAATTGCGGTGATTTTTATTATTGGGAAATTAGGGTTCCTCGGTGAATAGTATTTCTGGGTAATTGGGTAAAAGGAAGGCGGGTAATGGGGTAATAATATTTTAAGGGAGTTTGACTTGTTTGACCTTGACCCGTATTTTATTTGTTGACCAAGGGATGTTGGGCTTGGGTCTTTGGTATTGGATTGGGCTTTTGGAATTTAGATTTAGCTTTCTGGTTTTGGACTTGCAATTTTGAATCAGATTTAGTGACAAGGACCAATTGTGAAGTTTATGAAATTTTAAGGACTTATTCTGCCAATAATTCAAACCTGAACTTCCAAGGGTATAAGTTGCCAACTTTGGATATTTAAGGATTGAATTTGATTTTTCTTCATAAATTTCTATAAGGGACTAGATGTGTAAACTTTGGAAAGTATAGGGACTAAATCTGCACTTTCTTCAAAATCTTCTCACAAGGATCACTTTTGCACGAGTATCAATCTCTGAGGACTCAATAAGCTCAACTTTGATTCCCAGCTTAACTTTCTGACCATCTCCCACTCTCGTGCCCGTATTTCCGGTTTTTGCATGATTATTTGTCTTTTTGTGATTAATCCGTACCTGCATGTTCACAACATAAAAACACATATTTCTTGGGCATATGTTAGCACATTTAGTCTATTTAGGTCGATATTTGGCCATGAAATGGTATGTGAATTAACACATACCAAGGATCCTTATGCCTAATACTTTCAAGAAATGTCAAAAACAGTCCTAGACTTAGTATTTTCAGAAATTTATCCTATATACCCCTATGCATGAAAACATTTGCAAAACTAATCCTTTTTGCATGCAAATTATATTTTTATGAAACAAGAAGTTTTCCTAGCTTATGTTTAACTAATATAAGCCTATTAAAGTAACCTAGATAATCTTACGGCTTATTAAAAGGGCTTATAGCATGTAAACATGAATTCGACACTAATTAGGGTTTTAAAAAGAAAACGTGTAAAAGAAAATGACCAAGGCTTAGGCTAAGGTTCTAATATGATCTAAGGCATCATTTATATATAGTGTATCTTTATTTTCAGAACCCTGTTAACTGCGGGAACTGCGAGAACTCTAATTTTGCATTAGAAAACATGCATGTTCATATAAAACATTTATGTTTTCTTACATACACCTTAATACACATAATACATGTTTATATAAAAACATGTTAAGTGCAATAGATCATTGCAAAATGATTTTATTTTTAGAACCCTGTTAAATGCGGAAACTGCGAGAACTCCAATTATGCATTAGAAAACATGCATGTTCATATAAAACATGTATGTTTTCTTACTTACACCTTAATACGCAGGCATGTGTATTAAGGTGTATGTAATAAAACATACATGTTTTATATGAACATGCATGTTTTCTAATGCAAAATTAGAGTTCTCGCAGTTCCCGCACTTAACATGGTTCTAAAAATAAAGCCCCCCTTTATATATATATATATATATATATATATATATATATATATATATATATATATATATATATATATATATATATATATCTTAGGTCAGTACTAAAGTTATTAGAACGAGTATAAAGGCTTATGTGGTCAAGGTGATGGCTAACGTGGGTTTTGCTAAGGTTTAGGGTTTCTCGGCTAGTTTTCACTAGCGGTGAGTAGAAAAACCGAAATATCAGAATAAACTGAAAACCGAAACCCGAAACCGAACCGAACCGAACCGAAAATAACCGAATCGAACTAATAACCGAACCGAATTTTCCAAAACCGAACCAAACCGAACTTTTAATTCGGTTCTCGGTTTGGATATGGTTTTGGTAATCAAAACCGAAAACCGAATTCATATAAATTTATATATTTTTTTATATATTTATAAATATGAAAAGATCAATAAAACGTTATTTATATTTATATTTATATTTATATTTATATTTATATTTATATTTATATTTATATTTATATTTATATATATGTAAATAACAATAAAATTTTATCCTAATATTAAAAAATACTTTCCACGTTTGAAATAACTTTTTTGGCTAAATATATTTGTACATTTTTCTTTTTTTTTAATAAAATGTGTAATTCGGTTAAACCGAAAACCGAACCGAACCAAACCGAACTAGAATTCAACCAAATCGAACCAAAACCCGAATTTGAATTTGGTTTGGTTTGGTTCACGGTTTGACCCTAAAAATATTTTAACCAAATAAACCGAATAACCCGAAAACCGAACCGATCAACACCCCTAGTTTTCACTTTGACAAGGGTTCTAGGTCTCCTAGGATTACTAGAGACCTTATAATACTGCTAGGACCAGAATATAAGAGGTGGAGCAGTGAAATGGGGTAGTTTGGAATGAGGGGATGTCGAGGGCATTTATAGGGCTCGTTAGCCCTTTAGGTTAAGTTTTGGGTGGTTAGGTGTCGAGAGGAGGGGGGAGGTGATTCATGGTAGCTAGTGGTGACTAGGAGGAGCTAGGGGAGTAGGTAGGGGGCTGTATAGGCGGTGTAAGGACTGTTTGTGGTGGTAATTGTCCTAAATTGGCAAGTAGCTTACAAGTAGGTGCGTAAGCTACTTGTAAGCTAATATGGAGGTGATAGGGTACTTTCTTAGGATGACAAGGAGCATATGAAGATGCCTTGTAGGTTGCTTGGGTCATTTGAGGTGCTTAAGGTGCTAGTTTAGTTTTAGTTTTAAGCTTAATCTAGGTTTAGGGTTAAGTTTAGGATTAAGGTTTTAGATTATGGATTATTACCTAGATTATGGTTATAATGATGCTTAGTGACTAGGATTAGGACTTAGGAGACGTATACTAAGTGGTGGTGACTTATGGTAAAGATTTGGGAAGGTTTAACCTAGTTTTGGGGCTTATAAGACCTAGTTAGGGGTTTATGCTTAAGGGAATTGTACCTAAGCTCTAAGAGGTTGTGCTAGGGTCTAGAGGTGCTAAGATATCCTAAAGTTGCTAAAGTAGTTCATACATAAGCCTTGAACATTTTCAAACTAGTTTAGATAAGCAATTAGGGTTTTAAAGATAACCGTAAACACATAGGGTTCAATTAGGGTTTCTGATAGATATAGTATACTAGAGTGATAGATTACTTAGTGTAATGATGTTTAGGATCTATACTTGACATACTGGGGTGTTTACATAATGTAAACATAGTGGTGTTGGGCATAGGTGGATACGTGAGCAGGTCTAGAGAGTCATGCATGTAATGAAAAGTAAAAATTCATCTTTGAAAATAACTGGAGGTGAAAATGATATTGATGAAATTTATGGGTTATTACACCTAGTGAACCCCTTTGAGCATATCTTTTCGTTTTCTTTACAAATCTCTAAAAAATGTTACACCCAAATCACCTTAGCCCCCCATTTGTGCACTCATTTTAAGTGTATGTACCCCTTGTGAAATATATAAACCCTTAGTTAATTGTTTATTTAATTACATCGTTGCTAAGTCGAGTGTATAAAGTTTTGGGATGATTGGACTCATGGTAGTATGATTAATTTTGTAGAAATGGGGAAGAACATCAATTTATTACCCCCCATGTATGTTAATGTCTAAGTACTCCACGTGTATTGATCTTCTAAATTCGGGTCATTAGTGCTATTAGTTTATTTAAAATTTCAAGTTTAAAGTTATCATGTAATTCAAGTTATGTATTAGGATGTATTATGTTAAAGCAGTTCAGAATGATGGCAGGGTAAAAGTGTATGCAAGAGGAACAGTTGGAAGGAAGACTAGTAGTCGAGAATCTCATAATGAGACTTGGGAAACTAAAACGTCGGTGTACGTATATCTTGAGGATGCATGCAAACAGAATATCATAATTAGCTAAATCTAATAGGCTTTTTTATTTAGATAAATCTAATGGGCTCGATGGAATTGAGACATAAACTTATAGAAGAACTATCAAAATAATAACTACTACAAAAAAAATGCATCAACAATTGGAACCGAAAGAAATATTCTACATTCGGTTTGGTCAAGGTTTTCGAAAACCAAATTACTAAAGACAAATGCAATGGGCTTCGGCATATGAACAGTAACTACAAAATTTTTAATAAATTCTCTTAAGAAAGCCGTTCCATATCCAAAAAATTCGATTAGGCTAGTTTATAAATGTGGGAGTAACCAACCGACAATAGAAAATAAGGAATACTCCGCATTGTATTAGACAAGCAATACTCTAGGTAAATACGCTTTCTCTCATATAAGAAGTTCACACCATTTTACTTTTCTTGTCATTTTCTTTTCCTTATTTATGGTTAATATTAGTTTAAAATGCAAACTCCCTCAAAACCCAATTGTTCACTTATTTTCTAAAAAATTATAACAATACCAAAAGAATATTCCTTTCAACCTTTATAGTTATCTCAAAATACACTCAAGCCTACCTCAGTATTCCCATAAATAACGATCAACATCCCGGATAGGGATGGCAACGGGTCGGGTTCGGGGCGGGTTTTAGTGTACCCGTATCCGTACCCGTTTATAATATCCAAACCTGTATCCATCCCATTACCCGCCGGATACCTGGTTAATATTATTCATCGAATTTTCGGGCCCACCCAGCGGGTATCGGTTATTCCCAATTGAATATATTATATGGACAAAATGGCGCTATTAAGATTAAGTCACACTAAAATCCATCGAAAAAACAAAGGAAAATGCCTAATATATTCAAATTTTTTAAAAGTCAAAGAAAATTAATATCGTATCAAAGGATTTAACGGTTTTAAATAATTCATGTATAAAATAAAATGTGTTATGTAATAGAGATACTTATATAAAAAAATATAATGGAAGAAATTATATATAACGTATGTATACTCTAGTTAATTATAATATCAATAAAGTGGGTATAGATTCGGGTAAACGGATATTGGTACAGGTACGGGTAATCGGGCGGGTATTACCAGAACCCGTCACCGAACTAGTACTCGGTTAAAAAATTTTATCAATACCTAAATCCGCATCCAAACCCGCTAACCCGCCCCCGAACCCTACCCAACCTGTTCGGGTTTCGATTTTTCCCGTCGGTTTCGGATGCTTTTGCCATCTCTACTCCCAGACTTATCTATACTACACCACAACGATTAGATACACTGATAGGTGGGTTGTAAAACTAGTGTGTTGCAACCCGACGCATCAAGAGGATCAACTGGAGGGATAACTAGCAGTCGAGAATCTCATAATAAGACATGGACAATGAAACGCCCGTGTATGTATATCTAGAGGATGCATGCAAACAGAATATAACAATTAGCTAAATCTAATAAGCTTTTTATTTAGATAAATCTAATGGGCTCGGTGAAATTGAGACCTAAACTTGTAGAAAAACTATCTAAATAGTAACTACTATCAAAAAAATCTATCAACAACCGTAACCGAAATAAATTTTTGACGTTCAGCTTAGTCAAGGTTTTCAAAAACCGAATTACTAAAGACCAATGGCATAGGCTTCGACATATAAAAAGTTACTACAACATTTATAATAAAAATCGATTAAGAAACCCGTTCTCATATCTAAAAAACATTGCAGTTCCTTCAAAAGTATTAAGCATACTTTAAACATATATTTACAACTAATCTCAGGTCAAAAAATGACATTTCCAATACATAAAATAGTATTGTATGCAGACACTCCGCTGCAACGCATGGTTGAAATCCTACTTGAAACAAAGGAAGAAATGGTAGGTTATGAACGGTGTACAATAACTTGTACTTCTAAAATTTTAATTAAGAAAAAATGATTTCTCCATTATAACTATTATAGATATTTCAAAATTCTGAAAAACTTACAAGTTAACTTTTACCATCCGTCTTTATCTACCACATTTCTTTCTTAAAATTTGAATTTGAAAGCTTAATGCTTTACAACCTTTTACAACCCTTTTCTATTTTTCAATTAAGGGAAAATTATATGACAATCAATTAAGTTTTATCATTGTTTTAATAAAGTTATTAATACTTTATTTATATAACAATCGAGTTAGGATCCAATAAGAAGAATAATAAAAATAAGAAGGATAAGAAGTAATCACAACCACACATTCTAGATGCACCTACAAAAATGGATGCATCTTCATTCAAATTTTTCCTCCCAAATTAAAATGTGTGGCTAGAATTACTTCTTACCCTTCTCATTTTAATTATTCTTTTTATTGGATCCTTTCCCTATAATAATCACCCAAGTTTTAAAATTGTTTCACTAAATTCACTCAAACTTTTTTTCAACTGTAAAATCCACTCAAATTTTAACATCGTCCAATTTTTGTGGATTTTTATAAGAAAAGTGATATAAGCAACATTTAGAGTTATCTTTAAAGTGTTAAAATATGCAACAATTAAATGTACGTTAAATAATTACTCCCTCCGTCCCAATTAATGAGATATTATTAACTTTCATTTATGTATCACAATCACAATCACTACAATATAACATATTCATCTTCACGGGTTTTTTATTGATTATTATTATTATTGTTGTTGTTGTTGTTATTGTTGTAGACGTTAGTTAAGACCAATGCTAATGGCTCACTTAGTTGCCACCCCAAATAAGCACACGACCGAGTTCCCACCACTGGCTCAACCTTTGGCGACCGGGCAACCGAGTGTGACCCCAACCATTTGACAATTCGGTTGAACATACAATCGAAATATTTAATCTCATTTGCATGCGTAATTTGTTTTTATTAGTTTTTAAAGGGTATGTTTTTTGTTGTGGCTGATGTCGCCTTATTAGCAAATTGTGGTTGTAGGTTTGGAGTGAGAAAGCTAATGTGGAGTTGATGTGATGGGGTTCACCACAATATTTATGGTTGCTATTAACATAGGCCTAAGTTTGATGTCAATCTTGAACAAACTCGTAGCAAAATTAATTGGTTTATTTATTTCATTTTTGTTTTTAACCATTGATTATTTTACATTGTGTTCTTCTCATATATTACACAAAACATTTAACCATAATTTTGCAAAGGGATTGTCTAACCAATGCTCTAAGAGCATTGGTTAAGAAGGCATGGACAATCATAAATAGGTTTATGGGCCCACACATAAAGTACACTTTTTAAATTAAAAAATGATTTTTTTTTTTTGTGGGTCCGTACCCTCCTTAACCAATGCCCTTAGGGCATTGGTTAGACAATCCCTTTTGCAAATATAATTATTTGTTACTCCGTATTATAAATTTTCGTCACTATTCCCAGGAACTAGTCTAGTTTATATAAACCAAATAAGTTTGAGCAGTCAACGTACCTCAACTTTTTCTTTCGTATCACCGATACTATATATATATATATATTACAGTACTAAATATAATAGCACTTCATTCATTATTGGGGGCTATTTCCATAATTTAGATCTATTTGGAAAAAAAGAAGAATGATGAAATCTGTGCAGATTGAGTCAGCTCTGAAACCTTCTTCTTTACATTCTCGATTAGGGCCAACTGCAGTTGTTTCTAGTAAGAGTATTATTTTATGTACCATTTTCTATGAAATACCAAATATGTCAGTTGAAAGGAATCAAAAGTAACTAAGTATATACTTTCAAATTCTAAATTCTTGTAGGACATGAAGAAGGTGGAGTTTCATGCATCAATGTCAGGAAACCCGTTAGATTGGAGCATTCTAGTGCCAAATTTAGTATGCTGAATACTCCACAGAAGGCAAACATATATGTTGCAAAAGTTCGAAGGCCGGAATCAAAATTTTTAACAAATGCCTTCTCTGAATCTTTTGAGAATGCGCCAGAGTCTAGATTTGTTCGTCCTCAGATCAACCGCGAATCTATATTAACCATGCTGGCTGTTATTTACAAGTATTCAAGAATTTATACGGTTAAAGGATCGGTATAAGTTCTTATGTTTGTTACCATACCCACACTCGACTAACAGTTATTTTTCCTAATACTTGTGATTATCATTTGGAACTTAAAATAGTTTACGAAACTCTTTCCTTGACCAGGCACTGTCCATCATTTCAATTTCTTTGCTTGCGGTCCAGAGGTTTTCAGATTTTTCTCCTTCATTTTTTATTGGAGTTTTTCAGGTTAGTATCCTTATTTATTTGAGAATGATTTTTTCAATACTTTAGTACTTTTTTTTTTTTTTTTTTTTTTTTTTTTTAGTCAAAGTCACCTAAATCTCTATTTTCTCTTTCTTGAATCTTGACCTAAGTTTGATTCCAAAAACCGTTCTTGTTTAATTTGCCATATAAAGTTATAATTCACGACTTTTCTTTCTGCGTGCTCTTTGCTAGCTCCTTTCTTTCTTGCATGTAAAAAATTAAAAAGTTTAGCCTAACATGAAAACTTTCAGGCGATACTTGGTGGTGTTTTTGCGAATTTGTATGTTACGGGGTTCAATCAACTCACAGATATCGAGATCGACAAGGTCAACAAGCCGTATTTAGTGTTGGCATCAGGGGAACTTCCTGTTAGAATTGGTGTTCTAATCACTTCGTTGTATGCTATCTTGGTACACGTTAATAAAAAAATGATAGTTAATCACTTAAATAAATTATTGTGCTAAATACGGAATTTTTATGGCTAATGGTGTTTTGATGCTCACAAGGGTTTTTGCATCGGGTGGAGTGTTAAAACTTGGCCGTTAAAGTTGGGTCTCTTCTTATGGTATGCGGTTGGAACTGTTTATTCAGTTAATGTAAGTCAACTATATAATGTACTACCATCATATTTAATGTATAAGTCGACTAATTAATGTACTTCCATCAACTTCCGTGGCGCATGTTTTCAGTTACCATTCCTACGATGGAAGAGGTTTCCTGTACTTGCTGCACTGTGCGTTTGGTCATTTCAAGGAGCGATTGTTCCTATTTTGTTTCACCTCCACGCTCAGGTTCATTACTTAAACTAACTTACCAAAGGTTAAATCTCACTTTGTATAAATATATGGCTTGAACACAAACATTAATTAAGTTGAGATTTTGAGTGAATAGCTTTTTAACTGAGATAAACATTACAGACCTCCATACCAGGAAGAACAATCTTACTTTCAAAGCATGCCATTTTTGTATCTGCATTCATGAGTGTTCATGCTATCGTTATTGCACTATTAAAGGTGCGTGGCTTTTTCTCAACACAGTTATATACAAATGTTTACATATCTATCTAACGCTGATTATACTTATATATGAAACTTGGAATAGGACATTCCTGATGTCGAGGGAGATAAGATAAATGGAGTTGACTCATTTGCTTTGCAATTCGGGCACAAACGGGTCAGCTTTAAAGAATATATCTACCACAAGCTTTTAGTATCAATTCAAAAATAAATCTTCAAATTAAATATGTTGTTAAAATAAAATATAATTGTTACATTCTTTTTCAGGTCTTTTGGATTTGTGTGTGGCTTCTTGAAATAATATACGGCGTGGGTATATTGATTGGGTTATCATCAACCCGTTTTTGGATCCGATTATTAATGGTAACGTAGCTATAATAAACATTATTACCCTTATGAAATTACAAATGCATGGTTATTCACTTATTCTGTTTCATTAATGTTTGTTTATCAATACAACATTCTTTAAAGAAATATACTTTAGAAAGATCTTGTTCCGCCTTGAACGTGTTTCCATATACTAGAAAGGTGCCCGCGCTATGCGGGGCGGATTGTTAGGATGAAGAGGAGGGAGGTGGGGTGGTGGAAAGTGGTTGTTGGGGTAGTTGTTGAGGTGGTTATAAATTGTTGGGGGTGGTTGTTAGGGGGGTTGTTTCTGTAATTAGTAAGTAAAAGTCTAAATTTTTAAGCCTTTCTAATTATAGAATAGTCTCAAATACATTATATAGTGGTATAGATATAGATGATATCTGTATATAAATTAGTTTACCCTTAAGTATGTCAATCTTGATCGCCCATAGAGTTAATTAGTACAGTTATTAGGCCAGTATATATCGCTTTTTACACTTGTTTATCTCAGACTCTAGGTAATTACGTTCAAAGTCTCCGATTCTACATACACTTAGAATTTGATTTGCTAATGTAAAAATGTCTCTCAGGGACCACTATTACACCACCACGACTTATTTCACACAAAAGCCAGAAAAGCTTACATCTAATTGTTGTGAATAGGTGATTGGTCATGGCATTTTTGGTTTTACACTTTGGAGAAAAGCAAACTTGGTTGATCTTGATAGCAAGGAGGCCACTGAATCATTCTACCTTTTTATTTGGCAGGTAATACTTGGACCTTTTATAATTCGTTATCGAAGTATACCTATAACTTATACAACAAAAAATACGATATATAATTTGAAGTATATTCGAATAAAGAAATTTAAACTTCTAAAATTTGTTTATTATATTCTTATGTACTCACCAAGAGATTGCCTCATTCTTTGCAGCTATATTATGCGGAATACTTATTGGTGCCCATTTTACGATTTTAAGCACGAAGAACCGAAGAAGTTGAAAGTGTTTCTTAGTTTCATTCAAAATAAAACATCCGTCTGATCAGGGATTATACTAATTTAGTACAACTATATATTTCAATTAAACTTTAAGTTATATCATCCTCATTTGGTCAAATGTTCGATCTCCAAAAGGTTTAAATCGGCGGGTAAACCTGACCGGTGCAACCTTTTTGGATGCCGATTGACCCTTCCTCAAAGCCTAGCCTCCGGCAATTAGCACCTGTTTTAGTGACCAGATGTTATAACATTGGGTCAAATGTTATACAACTAAGCTCTGTCTTGAACATGATATGATTCATCTTAATTTTCTCAGTTTTCTTTTATGAAATGCACTTATGTCTTTTTTTTCTTTAGTTTCTGACGTGTTTGTTG
The DNA here is from genome assembly GCA_030686995.1 of Artemisia argyi. Taxonomy (NCBI): domain Eukaryota; kingdom Viridiplantae; phylum Streptophyta; class Magnoliopsida; order Asterales; family Asteraceae; genus Artemisia; species Artemisia argyi. The sequence continues at coordinate 38,927,053 of CM060679.1, read as the reverse complement.
TTGAAATTTTCGTTTACACATAAGCAACCATAATGTTGTAAACACTTCTATATCAATAACCAATTTTAAGCAGATAATTATAATTATAATTTGGTGACATGAAAACATCAGTGAAAGTGACTTATTTTCACATAGATGAGTTGACACTGTCTCTTTCATTCTGTGGCATAATTACTACTCGTATATTCTATTGCCGACGGTGCACTTTTACACAAACTCATTTTATCCGTACGATTAATCCAACATTAAATCATGACCATTCTAATTCAAGAATTATCTTTAGTAACAACATGGAGGTAAAAGTGGAAAATTCAAACCAAATGTTACCTTATCATCTATCCCATATGCCGTTCCACCCTGGTAGTCAAACTAAACATTATCTTATCTTTGTAAAATCAATTTTTAAACCGGGTGCCAAGAATCGCACCATGCACAAGCCTGTTAATAAACACTACATGAACAACTTTCATTTCATAACAATTCACAGTTCATATCATAACAAAATACTAGACCTTTTCACTCAACCAAAATGGAGGTATGAATCAAATGCTTTCTTTTTCATCCATTATAGATCAAAGTTGTAATTCAACATAGTAACTTTAACGTTTGAGTTTTTGCATTTATAAAGATGAACAAATCAAACAATGTGTCAACTATCGTAGCAACAATAAACGAATTCATTGGCATTGTGAAAATGAAGGAATCAAGGTAAAGTTATGTTACTACATCTCACATCAATTGGAATCACGTTAACAAATCAAATGAATTCACTGACTTTTCATTAAAATTGCCATTCAACTACTAGGATAATGTCGATCTTCATGATCATGAGGTGACATTCCTTTCTACACTTTTTTGGGTTCGTTTATGATATTCATATATCCGTATGAAAACGTAATGTTATTTTTCATACTTACAACAGCAGGACGACAACGTAAAACTTGATACCTAACCGTTGGTTGATGAGGTGGTTCGCAAATCTAAGAAAAGGAAAACGGAAACAAACTTGGCGACGTGGAAATGGAACGATGTAATTAAAATTAAAAGTTCGGACGATGAGAGTATTTTTTATGGGGACGATGAGAGCATTTGCGTATCACAATCGACGAACTATGTTTACTCATCTGATGTCACAATTTAGTTTACTATTGTGTTTGAGCGACGAGGCAAATTAAGAATCAACATAATTTTGTTTAAATGTTGGATTATAACTTTTGGCAAAGTCATGTATATACGCTTTGCTGTTAACATGCATGTTTAGAGGAGTGGGTGAGGAGTGGGTGTGGTGATATACATTCACCTCCACATTTGAGGCTTACGGGTGACACATCACCCTAACACCTCTTCACAACTAACTTTTTTTCACTCATAATTAACCTCAACTTACTCATCTCGAGCCCACCATTTACAACTTTATTTTTTTTATTCATTTCATTAAATAAACTAAATTCATTTCACAAATACTTAAAATTAAAACACAATACTAATTTTATTTCATCAAATTAAAAAGTTACAGTACGGTAAAGAAATACGATACGAAAAAAATACAATACAACACAATAAAACATACGATACGTAAAATAAAGAAATAGTTAAACATAAAACACAAAGCAACATAATACGAAAGATACTGGAACGCTCTCCCACCATAGTGTTCTCTAAACATAGCGTGCCCATTCTTGGGTATTCTTCAAAATCAACCACACGTGAATATACTGAAACCTTCTCCCACCAAAGCGTTCTCTAAACATGTTCAATGCAGTTGTGATATGCTCAGGGTCTTGGCTCGTTTGCTGCAAGTAATTGTAAATATCATGATATTTACGACATTCAGAGCTGAGTCGTGCCCATTTACCTGTGATCATACTCTTGTTACGATGATCACCATCGGTCCACTCATTGAACCTTGCTACAACCCGATCCCAAAAAGAGTGTTCATTCAAACACTCACTGTTTCGGTTAATTTCAAGCCACATATCAACTAGCAATGTTTCTTCTTCAATTGACCAACGCGTACTCATTATAAGATGATTTAGAAATTATAGTGTGTGAAGGATTGAATGGGAGTGTGTGGAGATATGGATTGGATGGTATGGTATTTATAGGTATTTAACATTCAAATTCAAATTTTGAATTCAAAAACATAGCAGGATACTTTTAAATTTCAAAATTTGAATTCAAAATAGAATTTTAAATGTTTAAAATCATGATACATTAAAAACATGTGCATATACATTCAAAATTAAAATGAACGCAGGATAAATTGAAATTCAAATTCAACAATACATAAAACATCGTTACACAACATTACAACATTACGGAAAAGAAATACACACGATACAGAAAAGAAATGCACACATTACGGAAAATAAACACGATACGAAAATAGTTAACATAAAACACCACTACTCATCGTCTCTGTCCCATGACAACGTGTTTCTTAGAGCGAGCCACACATGTTGATATTTAATCCCTTTCCCATAGCGTTCATAATAAATACAGTTTGCAATGCTGAGACGATAAGGGTCTTCACTTGTATGCAGCAACTCTTTGTAAATAGCATTATATCTACGACATTCAGCATTCATTCTACTCCATTGAGCCGTAATAATATTTTTATTACGGTGCTCACCATCACTCTGATCGTTGAACCTTTGTGTAACTTCATTCCAAAAGGAACGTTCGTTCACAGCGTCTCTAGAATCGTGAACTTCAAGCCAAACGGTAGCTAGCAAGTATTTTTCTTCCATTGACCAACGGTTTGTCATTGTAAAATGGTGTAAATATAGAAGTGTGTGTAAAATTGAATGATATTGTATGGTATTAATAGGGGTTTATTGAAAGCGGGATACATTTTAAAATTTGAATTCAAACAGTGGGCGGGGTAATTTCAAATTTTGAATTCAAACAGAAGGCAGGGTAATTTCAAATTTTGAATTCAAACAGAGGGTGGGGTAATTTCAAATTTTGAATTCAAATTCAAAGCGGGATACTTCCAAAAATCATCTTATAAATACCTATTGGGGTGATGCTGAATACACACACAATTCACACACAAATCATCTAAGAATTCTCTTTTGTTCTTCCAACACAATGTCTCACAACGCATCACCTGAAAATGAATCGGTTTACAACACACCACCTGAAGATAATTCCCCACAAAACACTCCGCCACAAGATCTGTTTCTGGTGTTCCAATATGACAACCCACCACCTGCAACTCCACCAGGAGTTATGTTTCCACCAGAAAACATACCACCACCAAACAATCAACCACCAAACTTTCCACTTGAAAACCAACCCAACATTCGTGCTATGACTGGGGAAGAACAGTACGAGCTGAATATGCAAGTCCTTTTGGAGTTTGAAGCTGAGCAAGACCGTCAGGCAAGGGAGCGTGAGGCGTACCTCAAAGGGAAATAGGATCGGAGAAACAAACGAGCAGAATGGCGATGGTCGATGGGACTTCCACCTGTGCCATCGAGTGAGGGCGATTCAAGTGCCTCCTATTCGAGTCACGAGGGCTATGTGTCGGATGATTCATTTATTTGAATCGTAGTTTTATGTTTATTTATCGTATCGTATTTTAGTGTTTTGAATTTCCGTTTCTTAGTTATCGTATCGTAGTTTATTGTTGTAATCGTTGTTTCAAGTAATATCAATTGTATGTTTAATCGTTGTTTCACAAGTTCATTACACATTTACATTTACATATTCACATAACATTTTCTACAAAACATTTTTTACAAAACAATTACACAAACAATAAACCCAAAAAAGAAAAAAAGAAAAAAAAAAAGTACATGTTTGCAGACAAACACCCACTTCACGCAGACGAGGAGCACTCCAACAACGAGCTGTGGCGAATGGTGGATGGTATCATGGCGAGCAACGGCGAGCGCCACGTTGGAACGGCGAGCCACACCCACTCCTCTTATTATAAGTACACAATGGAGGTGAATTTGAACTATGTTGTCACAGTTTCAATGGTTTGCTATATCAGCTTCTTGGTGTACGAATTCGATCGATGACATGCACACGGTTCGCTATATCAGTTTTGATGGATTTTATATCACTTTAAATGATAAATGAACACTTGGAATACGCATTAATGCATGTTTAATTTATACTACCAGTAATATATTTATCTACTTTTCAAGAGGAAGTATGTAAATGATTGATATCAAAACTTGTATTTCTTTTTCGTTAGTTTATCTAACTGCAATAAAAGTATGGCATAATCATGCATAACTTTTGGCAATTGTGTTATGAGTTTGGATTGAAAGTCAAATAACCATTTATATCAATATAATTTGGTCATGTGCAATTTCTAATGCATTTTAAACCAATATGTGATTAAGGTTCGTTACCTTATAATCATAGCGTTTGGCTATTATATTAGAAACTTGGAATAAAAAATAGCTCTTTAATTTATAGTCCAAAGCAAATTTATGGTGAACAAAATACGCTTCAAACATAAGTCTTTTATATCACGATGAACACTATGGTTTATGTACTCCTTATTCATATTTTTTCATTGGGATAATTGGTAAAATATCCCAGTTGCCCAAAGTCTAGACATATTTAGCCCTTTTTTGAAAAATTTCTGTTTTAGCCAGGTTGCCCTGGGCAACTATTTGCATACCCAACTACAGAGTGCCACGTCGGGGCAACTTTCGTGTATTTTGGGCAACTTTTTTGTATTTTGGCAACTTGAGGACACTTGTCATCTTTTGGTTGGCTATACGAAAGTTGCCCAGGGCAACCTCGGCTAAAACGGGAATTTTTCAAAAAAAAGACTAAATATGCCTAAACCGCAGGGTAACAGGCCATTTTGGTAATTTTCCCTTTTTCATTATATGTACAAGTTAGTGATAAACTGATAACTATAGGTACACAAGACCATGAAGAAATCAATTGTGTGCTTTTCAATACAATTGCCATTCAACTAATAGGATTTCCGTGGACGAGTTGCTTACTAAGAGTATAAAAGAGGTTGGTTTAGCACAATTTTTTTTTCGTCCAACTTACTACATATACATCTTATTATTACTAAACACATACCATTCTTTTATCTAGGGTGTTGATGTACCCTATTGGTTAGATTATTTCTTTGTTAACAAACTCATTTATGGTGATGCAGTGAAGGAAAATGTTGGGATGATATTACCTTCAAAAGTTGACTTGGTGAATTAAAAAATAACTTATGAAGATGAAAAGATTATCGATGAGATTCATTGGGGTTCAGTTTCTGAGTCAACTACTCCAACTTCTAAAAATGCAATTGAGGTTCCTATTTCAACCGTACATGAGGCTCATAATGCTAATGTGGAAACTTCTGAAGATGGATCTAAAAATGTTCTCGAATTTGAAACAACTACAACTATAATGATACACTTTAGGGCTGTCCTGCTCATGCTACAATTACAAATGAGGACAATCTGGATGACACTCATAAAGATAGCGTGACCACTCATGTATATAATGCTACAGTTTATGTGCGTAATGAAGATTTAAAAGAAGCTGATATGAAAGAATTTTCCAAAAAAGAAGTTGTTATGAGGAAGGTTAAAATAAGGTGATATGAGAGAAGTTGCTATGAAAGATGTTGGTATGCATAAAAAAGATATGAAAGAAGCTTATGTGAAGAAAGATGATATGAAGGAAGATGAAATCTGAAGATTTTCCTAATCGATCATAGTCTTTCAAATTCATCATTAGTTGTCTTTTTTTTTTTTTTTCTTTTTTTTTTTCATGAATTGTTTGCATTTTAATTTAATCACTCTGCACGTGATTGGTGTCATCGTTTCAATTTTTTGTTTTTAGTATTTTGGTATATTTTAGATTTGATACTTTATCATTAAATAAAAATGATTTTTCACTTTCAGATACTTCGTTTCCGGTTTGTGTTGATGTGTGTGCTTTTTAAGCATTTTTTTATATATATAATATACTCACAACAAATTTCTAAATACTCTTTTGTAAATTATTGAATCATTATACCCAGGCAACGCACGGGTATTGTACTAGTACATTTTGCCTCTGTCACGCAAGGATACTATGTTTTACTCGCACCACAATCAAGATGACAGATTTTCTAAAACCTCGATGTATGAATACATAGAACGATAACATTGAAACTAGATTTCTTTAACCATCAAAGAAGAATCAAGATGAGCCTTTTACAATGTTTATGTTTTAGAGCATATTTGTAATTCAACTTGTCATCGAATGAGTATCACTGTCATCTAAAGAATATTATGGATGTATGTGTATATGTATGTCTGGATTACGTTGATATCCCTGTAGCATCTTTTGGTATTAAAAACAGGAAAACAACCGGTATAAATGTGCAGATGACTTGAATGCTAATTCCGAGACTAAGATTATCAAAAGAACCCGAAGATATGTCTAGAACCGAGCCTTTCGAAAAAAAATTTTGTCTATAACCGAAGCCAAACCAGCACCAATTACCGAACTCATTGTGGACCCAAAGTTGTTTATCAACATGAAGAGCGCAAATAGTGTCCCTTCTATTCCAGGTGGAGTTGTCCAGATAGATCAGGAAAGGCATGAACCTTGCACCCAAAAATGAACCTTTTACACTTTAACTCAAAATGCATCCTTTTCCATGTGGAATGGAAAAACATGTACAACTCGTTTCCAGCAAGACATGCACGCAAGATCACCAAAAACTAGTTCCCCCCACCCCAATGGTAAAAACCCGAATACAGTATGTGGTTTAAAGTTTTATATTTGAACCGGTTGTGTGTGTGTTTACGGTTGTCGATAGATACATCAGATTAAAGGTGGTGGTTTCTAGTTTTGAGGAATGACATAGGAATGGGTCAATTCAAGTTATGTTTTATCTCTAACAGGTCAAGCTGGTAAATTCAAGAAAATTAACTAAAAAGAGGAAACATGTTAAACGGATCAAAAGCCAGTATTCATAGTACATATAACATCCTTACTCAGTTTATTTAATACATATTGGATTATTAATCCAATTAAAAGCGCATGATTGTCAGTTATATTTGACACACTAATTGGTTATAAGAAGTTCAATTTGTTTGGACAAACGTTTTCGGGTCAAAAAAATTACCCATTTTACTTGGTCAACCGGCCTATCCACCCAATGACACGAGCAGTACCCAAAAAGGAAGCGTCTAGTTTAAGAACTTTTTTCTGGTAATAGAACATGACTGTCGAGAGGTTCGGAATTGTTACCTGCACTAGGAAAAACAAAGCCATTGGTCTGGTTTCCCCAATAATCTCAATTAGATGCAAGATGATTGATAATACATGAGCAAATACTTTATCATTTATCATTTGATTTAGTGGACTTCATTTGTTCAGCATTAAAAGGAGGTTATGAACTCATGATACATAAAAGGAAATATGGAATCATGGGCTGGCCGGGAAGGTTGAGTAACGGGTCAAAATGTGGATTAGGTGACACATGTGAACCAAGATAATCTCGATGTTACTTTGAAAGGAAACATGAAGGACCAAACGTGTTCATCATAAACTTAATAACTGTTTGGTAGTTAAGTTAGTTATGTTAGTTAGATTCTGGAATTAGGCGAAGGGTCATGTCGTTTGGCATGTAACTGTTCGAATAGACATGATGGTTGGAACACAACCATTCGACTAGTATAAGTACTTATGAACTTGTAACATTACATTGGTTAGACGAAATAAAAATAAGTTATCTTTGTTTGTATTGTTTGCAAATCAAATCATTTCGACTCACATATCCGAACACATATTGGGACCAACATTTGGCATCAAGAGCCTTGTTTGAAACCCACTCTCGTTACATCACAAAACCCAGAAACCAAACCTGTTAACGAGACAAGAAACAAACCAGAAAACCCACGTAGAAACTTATAGTTTCAGAAATACATGCAATACTCTTGAACCTTGTTAACGTTAGAAGAGATTGCCTAGATAACTTAGGAACACAAGAAAGCGTGTACAACTTTCTTAGTGTTGGATTTTGCAAATGGGAAGGCCACCAAACGAAGTGGTGCCTTGTTTTGTTGTGATCATTAGTACGCGACAACAGAACCAAAGAAAAGGAGAAACAATTGTTTCAGGATTTCTTGTTGGAGTCTTGCACACGACAACAAAGAAAGGGCTTGTTGGTTTACTACAACGCAACAAGGGAGAAAGAAAGACGTCAAAGGTTTGTGTATTTACCAAGATACACAAGAAGGAAAAGAAGCACATAAAATTTACAAGAAGCGTTGCTTGGGCAGATTTTTTGAAAGGTATACCAGTTACAAACAACCAAGGATTGTTTAGGAACGTTGACAATACAAGAACAACAAAAAATATTGAAGAAGAAGGCGACTTGATCACTCGCTTCATAAGGAATACCAATAGGTATTAAGGGTTGTTGGAGACACGGTGTGGACAAAAAAAAAAGAAAAGAACGAGAAAAGTATTGTGGTACAATGCATAGAAAGGAGACAAGCAACAGCAGTGAACGACAAACAAAAATCATTTTGTTTAGACGTTTATTAAATACCGCGGGGTATTAAGGAGGAAAAGGAGAAGACCAAGTTAATTGCTTTCGGTATAAAATTAATACCGGGACATTTTTTGTTACGAGGGACTTGGAGCAGGAAAAACAACGACAAACATATTTTGTACGTGGCCAAAAAACACTAAGGGTGGATTTGGAGAAGAAAGCCGAGGCATAACAAGGGTCTAGGGCACGAATTGGAACCAAGTTGAGACGAACAAAAGAAAAACGTGAAGTGTGGTATTAGAAGAAGACGAGGAAAGAAAGGAAACGTGGTTGGTAAAACTCTAGTTACCGATACACAAGTGGGAACACAAACGAGGTCATAAATTCATCATTTGGATTTCAATTATACATTTATAGTATAGATATTTACTTTCGTACTATTAGGAAATCCCGAGAACTATATATTGATCCCGTATTACTAGGATTCCAGGATAACTACTTCTGTTCCCGTAGTAGTAGGATATACCATACTGGTTAGACTTCCAATACGAACTAGAAGGTGAAGATCATAAACACATCTAAGATGTCTGGTGGAGATGATGACACCAATATCAATAACACTATAGTAAAACCCATTACATCCATTACACAATATCAATGCCCTAAACTCAAAACCACAAACTACACTATTTGGGCTATACAAATTAAGGTTATATTAGAGGCACATGGTTTATGGGAGACTATAGAACCTAAGGAAAACACCCAATTAGACAATAAGAAGGATAAGGCAACTATTGCCCTCCTATATCAAGCGGTGACTGAAGATGTGATATTACAAGTAGCAAGTTGTAAAACTGCAAGAGAATTATGGGAATCGTTAAGAAACAGACACGTTGGAGAAGAGAGAGTGCAACAGGCACAACTACAATCACTGATGATTGGATTTCATACTCTTCAAATGAAGGAGGATGAAACGGTGGATACATTTACAAACAAACTAAATGGTTACGCCACGAAGGCTAAAGAATTAGGAAAAACCATGGATGAATCACTTTTAGTACGAAAACTATTAGATTCCACACCCGATAGGTTCATTCAGATAGTAGCATCCATAGAACAGACAAGTGATCTAGATGATATCACCTTAGATGAGATCACTGGAAAATTAAAAGCATTCGAGGAAAGGATAAAACTCCGAAAGGGAGGACAAGCAGAAAGCCAGGATAACTTATTATTCACACAAGGCGAACACTCTAGAAATAAGAAACGGTTTAACAAGAATAGGGGTAGATCAAACTACTCACGTGGAAACTGGTAAAACAAAGGAAATAGAGATAACTCGAATGGAGAAAATTCAACTCACAATGATAAGCCCAATAAGAATAGAGGTGAGTGGAATAATAAGAATAGAGGAAAATGTTTCAATTGCGGGAAACATGGACATTTTAAGAGAGATTGTAGAAGCAAACCAACAACTCAGGAACAATAAAACCTTATCTTAGAAGACGATGAACCATCACTGTTAATGACTACACACGAAGAAGTATTGTTAAATGAAGGACAAATACAACCCGGAAAATATGCTACAACAGACACTAGCATATGGTATTTCGATAATGGTGCAAGCAACCATATGACGGGAGCCAAGAGTCATTTTAAGGATATTGATGAAAGTATCACTGGACGCGTTCGTTTTGGAGATGGATTGTACGTAGAGATAAAGGGTAGAGGTTCTATATTACTAGGATGTAGAAACAAGGAACAAAAGATAGTTTCAGATGTTTACTACATACCAAACCTCAAGAGCAACATACTTAGTCTAGGGCAACTTACTGAGATAGGTTATAAGATCATCATGGATGGAAACAAGCTGAATTTGTATGATAAGAATAGGAAGTTGTTGATGAAAGTAGAAAGATCCAAGAATAGACTATACAGTATTAGACTGCAGATAGAAGCACCTGTATGTCTCTTAGCAAATGTGGATAACCAAGCATGGTTATGGCATGCTAGATTAGATCATCTGAACTTTGACGATATCAACAAGATGACAAGAAAGGGTCTAGTAGAAGGAATACCAAGGATAAATCATGCAGGACAAGTATGTGATGCATGTTTATTAGGAAAACACAGCAGAACACCATTTCCCAATCAAGCTATATTTAGATCCAAGAACCCATTGGACTTAGTTTATGGAAATCTCTGTGGTCCCATAAGTCCAACCACACACGCTGGAAAGAAGCTCATCTTCTTATTAGTAGATGACTGCACACGTTTTATGTGGGCCTATTTTCTAACATCGAAAGATCAGGCATTCAACACATTTAAGGAATTTAGATAGAAGATTGAAATGGAGTTAAGATTGAAGTTAAGAATGCTAAGAACAGATAGAGGTGGTGAATTTACATCAAATGAATTCACTAAATATTGTAAGGAGAATGTAATAGCAAGATAGTTAACAGCACCATACTCACCGCAACAGAATGGAGTAGTTGAAAGAAAGAATAGGACGGTGTTATCAACTACTAGGACTCTAGGAGTATGATGAAAGCGATGAAGTTACCCTTAACTTTTTGGGCGGAAGTAGTCAAACATGCCATTTATATACTAAATAGGGTACCTACACGAGCACTGGAAGATAAAACACTGTATGAAGCACCCTACAACAGAAAACCAAACCTGGAAAACCTAAGAATATTCGGATGCATAGCTTATGCTAAGATAACGATACCTCACTTGAAGAAGTTAGATGATAGAAGCATACCGATGGTTTACTTAGGAATAGAGGAAGGATCAAAAGCTTGTAGACTATATGATCCAGTAAGAAAGAAAAGACATGTTAGTACGGACGTAAAGTTTATGGAAACGAAACCGTGGAATTGGGATAAGAGTGGAGAGGATACAAGTACACAAGACACATTTTGGGCTAGTTTTGTGGTAGAAGAAGTTGACAATGGAAATCCTACACCAGTCAACATAGAACACAATGATAACGTGTATCCAGCACAAGAACCAATAACGGATCAAATACAAGATCTAGACTCACCAATTACACCACCATCATATACTTACGAACCCAGCTCAGAAGATGAAGAGGAAGCTACTTTTAGCTCATTAGGAAGCTCAGAACAAAGTATTGATGATACACCAGTACGAGGTTTCAAAGAGATAAAAGATATATATAGGACAACACGGGTAGTTGAGACTGAAAGTCTACTATTCATAGAAGAGGAACCCCGAAACTATAAGGAAGCATCAACATATGAAAGATGGATTGAGGCCATGAAAGCTGAACTGGATTCAATTAACAAGAATCACACATGAACTCTCACAACATTGCCAGAAAATCAGAAGGCAATAGGACTCAAATGGGTTTATAAAACCAAGAGAGATGCACAAGGAAAGATCATCAAGTATAAAGCAAGATTAGTAGCAAAAGGTTATGTACAAGAACAAGGAATAGACTTTGATGATGTATTCACACCAGTTGCTAGGATAGAGACAGTTCGGTTAATATTAGTACTAGCAGCATATCATGGATAGCAAGTACACCACTTAGATGTAAAATCAGCATTTTTACATGGAGAATTGAAGGAAGAAGTCTATGTTACACAACCTGAAGGTTTTATTCAACAAGGAAACCTAGGAAAAGTATACAAGTTAACCAAAGCTTTGTATGGCTTAAGACAAGCACCAAGAATTTGGAATGTGAAGCTTGATCAAACCCTGAAGTCACTAGACTTTAAGAAATGTAATCTTGAACAAGCAGTTTATACGAAGAGAAGCAAGAATTGTACACTTATAGTTGGAGTATATGTAGATGATTTGATAATCACGGGCACTCCAAAGAAAGAAATAGACTTGTTCAAATCCCAGATGGAAGATAAATTTGAAATGAGCGATTTAGGATTGCTAGCATATTACCTTGGGATAGAAGTTACACAGACAGGAGGAGATATTACAATCAAGCAAACTGGATATATTAACAAGATCCTAAAAGAAACAAGTATGATGGATAGCAATTATACGAAGATACCATTGGATCCCGGCACTAAGTTGGTCAAGGCGGAAGATGGAAACCCAATTGACGCAACTTATTACCGAAGCTTAACTGGAAGCCTCAGATACTTATTACATACAAGACCGGATCTTAGTTACTCAGTCGGACTACTTAGCAGATTTATGCAAGAACCAAAGGACCATCACCTAAAGGCAGTGAAACAAGTAATCCGATATATCAAAGGAACAAAGGAACATGGAATTATATACAAGAAGGAAGGCGGCTGCAATATAACAGTTACAGTGATAGTAGTTATGGAATCAACACCGATCAAGGAAAAGAAACTACTGGAATAGAATTTTACTGTGGAGAGTCACCTATTACCTGGTGTACTCAGAAGCAACCAACAGTGGCGCTCTCATCATGTGAATCAGAATTCATGGTGGCTACTGCAGCAGCATGTCAAGCCTTATGATTAAAACGTTTACTTAGTGAATTGACTCGATTGGAAGAAAGAAGGATAACGCTTAGAGTTGACAACGTATCAGCAATAGCACTCGTAAAGAACCCAGTATTTCATGGAAGGAGTAAGCATATAGACATTCGCTATTATTTCATTCGAGAATGTGTAGAGAATGGTCATATTAATGTGGAACACGTTAGCGGAGAACTACAAAGAGCAGACATATTAACGAAAGCATTACCAAGACTCAAGTTTGTCACTATGCGACAAATGCTCGGAGTTCAAAAGCAACGATCAAGATTAAGGAGGAGAATGTGAACCAAGATAATCTCGATGTTACTTTGAAAGGAAACATGAAGGACCAAACGTGTTCATCAGAAACTTAATAACCGTTTGGTAGTTAAGTTAGTTATGTTAGTTAGATTCTGGAATTAGGCGAAGGGTCATGTCGTTTGGCGTGTAACTGTTCGAATAGACATGATGGTTGGAACACAACCATTCGACTAGTCTAAGTACTTATGACCTTGTAACATTACATTGGTTAGACGAAATAAAAATAAGTTATCTTTGTTTAGTATTGTTTGCAAATCAAATCATTTCGACTCACATATCCGAACACATATTGGGACCAACAACACGTCATTTTAGTGCAGGTAGAAATTCATCTGGTTGTATTCAGTTAATGTAAGACAATTAATTAATGTACTTCCATCATATTTTTTTAAAGCATATTTCCAATTTCCATCATAAAATATATATCTTCAGAACGCCTGATCTTATATATGTATGTATCACAACTTTCGCGGCGCATATTTTCAGTACCACTCCTACGATGGAAGAGGTTTCCTGTACTTGCTGCAATGTGCATTTGGTCAGTTCAAGGAGTGATTATTCCTATTTTGTCTACTTCCACATTCAGGTTCCTTACTTATAAGTTAAATCTCATTCTGTATAAATATTTTGCTTGACCACAAAAATCAACTAAGTTGAGATTTGGATGAATGGCTTTTTAACTGAGATGAACATTACTACAGACATCCATACCAGGAAGAACAATCTTACTTTCAAAGCATGCCATTTTTGTATCTGCATTCATGAGTGTTCATGGTATCGTTGTTGCACTATTTAAGGTGCGTGGCTTTTTATCAACAAAGTAATATATAAATGTTTATATATTTATCTAATGCTGATTATAATTATATATAAAACATGAATTAGGACATTCCTGATGTTGAGGGAGATAAGATAAATGGAGTTAACTCATTTGCTCAGCAATTCGGGCACAAACGGGTCAATCATTATATTAGCATATTTTGTGCGCATGGATGTGTATTTCGTTGTTTGGTCATTACTACAAAATTCTTCAAATAGTTTACAAAATTCTTTAAATAAACACCAACACGACTTATTGCATGCAACAAAATAAAATCAAACTCAACATCATCTACTTAGATCTGAACACTCAATTCCTGGAAATGCAACACAATCATTTACAAAAGAGATAATTATACGAAAATGTATCAAACTTGACACTTTTTGGAGTTCTATGTAGCTATCTTTTTATTTTGCTATTATAACACAAAAGTTTTAAATTTGGACTTTTGTGTGTATTAAAGTTTTGAATTCTGACTGTTGTGCGTATTTTGTTCATTTACAATGATCAATTTATCCTTCGTTGTTAAATAGGGTAGTAAAAGTAAAGTAGGGGTAAAATGGTTACAAATACACACAAAAGTCTGAATTTAAAACTTTGGTGTCATAATAACAGAAAAAGAGTTAACTACACAACACTCGAAAATGTGACAAGCTAGTTACATTTACATAATTATCTCTTTACAGAAAGCCCAAGAAAAGTTTACATCATCTAATTGTGATGAATAGGTGACTGGTCATAGCATTTTTGGTTTTACACTTTGGAAAAAAGCAAACTTGGTTGATCTTGATAGCAAGGATGCCACTGAATCATTCTACCGATTTATTTGGAAGGTAATACTTGGACCTTTTATAATTCGTTATCGAAGTATACCTATAACCTATACAAAAAAAAGTACGATATATATTGAAATATATTCGAATAAATAAATTTGTACTTTCAAAAATCGTTGTATAATATTCTCATGTACTCACCAAGAGATTGCCTCCTTTTTTGCAGCTATATTGTATGGAATACTTATTGGTGCCTGTTTTACGATTTTAAGCATGAAGAACTGAAGAAGTTGAAAAAGTTTCTTAATTTCGTTCAAAATAAAGTATCTGCTGATCTCGGATTGTACTAATTTAGTACAAGTAACTGTATTTTCAATTAAACTTTTTGTTATATCCTCCTCATTCAGTCAACTATTATACAACAAAGCCCTATCTTGAACATGATACTATGATTCATCTTTATTTTTCTCTGTTTTCTTTTGTTTGCATATCAGTTTTTTCTATGGTTTCTGATATGTTTATTGGGCCACTATCTTTTACACAGAAGCAATCATAATGCTGTAAACACTTCTATATCATGAACCACTTTTAACGCCGTCATTCAGTTCTTTTTAGCAAATATTTATAATTTTAATTCGGTAACATTAAAAGATCAGTAAAAGTGGCTTGTTTCACATAGATGAGTTGAAATACTGTCATCTAAAGAATCGTATGGATGTATGTGTATATGTGGATTATGTTGATATCCCTGTAGCATCTTTTGGTATCAAAAACAGGAAAGCAACTGGTATAAATGTGCAGATGACTTGAATGCCAATTCCAAAATTAAGATTATCAAAAGAGCCCGAAGAGATGTCTAGAAGCGAAGCCAAACCAGCACCAACTACTGAACTCATTGTGGACCCAAAGTTGTTTATTGACATGAAGAGCGCAAATAGCGTCCCTTCTATTCCAGGCGGGCAGAGTTGTCCAGAAAGGATCAGGAAAGGCATGAACCTGCACCCAACAATGAACTTTATATACTTTGACTTTAGATAGTCAAATGCCTTTTTTTTTTTTTTTTTTTTTTAATTATTATTATAATTCAAACATTGTTTACAAATCACAACCTTATCAAGAAATTATGACAACATTAAGGCACATAACAAGTGCAATTTGTAACCATTCTTTTTGTGGAATGGAAAAAACAAGTACAATTTATTCGATCCTTCCTGCCAAGATATGCACGAAAGATCACCAAAAAGTGGTTTTTGTTCCCCAATGGACAATGGTTAATAGCCAAATGCTGAGTGTGGTTTAAACTCTTAACTTTGAACACATTGTGTATGTCAGTGTATTTGTGGTTGGCAGTAGACCAATCAATCAGATTAGAGATGGTTGTTTCAAGTTTCGACCCATGACTTATGAATGAGTTATATCAAATTATGTTCCGGGTCAAAAAAATTATTAATCTTGCCTGGTCAACCAGGCTGGCCCGCCTATTTTCCCTCCCTTTAACTCTCGCTTGTATTACGATTAATAAGGAAACACACACATCTTATCAAAATGAAAAACGGGGGGAACTGAAATGAAGGACGTACTTGAATTGATGGACTGCATCCGATAGAGCAGACCCAAATAACACCATTATTTCATCCGATATACCAAAAGAAAGATGTACTCTATAAACCAATACAATGTCTATAAGTGTTAAGATTGACAAAGTAACATGAGAGAACCTGCAAACATATTCAAGATTGAATTTATTTAGCAGTCTTACTTGGAAATTCACATTTCATGTTAGTTTTCATTATAAACTTACATAAGAATCTTTCTCAACTTAATCTTCTTTAAAAAGCGGTTGTAAGTGAAAGTTCCAAGCATGAGGCCTATCCACCCAATAACACGTGCAGTACCCAAAAAGGAAGCGTCTAGATTTAGAACTTCCGTCTGGTAGTAGAACATGACTGTTGAGAGGTTCGGAATTGTTACCTGCGCTAGGAAAAACCAAGCCATTGGTCTGGTTTCCCCAATAATCTTAATTAGATGTAAGATGACTGATGATACAAGATTAAATACTTTTACCATTTATGATTTCATTTTGTGAACTCCATTTGTTCAACATTATAAGGAAAACAAAACTAAGGTTCCGTTTAATAACGAGGATGAGACCCACCAGATGAGTAAGGGGGGTCATGAACTCATTATATATACAAGGAAAGGTCGGAAAATGGGTGGGTCGTGAAGGTTGGGTAGCGGGTCAAATGGGGACTAGGTGACACATGTCATTTTTAGTACAGGCTGAAACGCATCAGGTCGTATTGTGTTGTCCCATAAAAATATTTTTGTCCATATTCTAAGAATAACCAACACATTATCTATGATTACAATAACAACTGAGAAACCGTTAGGAGGTTTAGAAACAGATATTGGGTGATTTCAAATATTTTACCTGTTCACTTTTAGATAAATTATTTATTTGACTACTGTGAGATAAAATTAAAAATCAACCAAATCGACTCATTCATATGTTAATGAGTCAAAATTGTCACCTCAAATCATCATTACATATATTAACTATATTTTTCTCGAGAAACAAGAAACTAATTATGGGTCCCATTAAAAATGTGCATGGGACCCACCAAACGAAAAAGGTCGGAAATGATATGCAAGAGTATAAAAAAACATAAAAAGAAGTACCTCAGGATAATCGGACGTCGAAAAGCTTTGAACAAAGAATAACCAGCCATTTTCAAAGATTGAAACCATTGTAATGGCAGAAATTCATCCTCTTCAAGAATCTGATATCTACTTATATCTGAAATTTCTTTCTTGCTACTTTTATGGCTCCTCTTTCTCATCAAAGTACCGGCTTTAGGTGATTTAGGAGATCTAGGTGATCCAAATGATAATCTACTTTCATCTGGTACACTTACATTATGTGTGTCGATATCATTAGAAGTAGTAAATTCTGGCAGTTGTGAAATGCTTATTGGAATCTCAGTCACAAAACCACATGAAAATAGTTGTATAGTCGGTAAAAAAGAAAAAATCAAAAAGATGTGGCCCATTTGAATGCTATTTAGTGCATATCCTCCAAACAAACTCCCACAGATCCCCCCTAAAGCCATTGTCATCCAAGATAGTGATTGCAAGTCGCCAGCATATTTGGCCCTAAAAAAAAAAAAAAAAAAAAATTAATAACATAAATAATGGAAATTAGAAGCTGTAGCCAAAAAGTATCAAATATATGAAGATTTTGACTTTCAGAGTCAAAAGTTGCTACTTTTGGTGTGCATCTATACTATGACTTACATGTTAAGAGCTGAAAATATATATATTGTTTAACATCTGTTACAGTTATTACTTATTTATTTCGTCATCTAGAAATATGTTGAATTTATGTAAATTTGGATTCTAAGACTAGTTCCATTGACTTTGAAAGTCAATCTTAAGACTGGGAATGAGGGGAGTAAAACAAATGGAGCGAAACATACTTTTCGTGCCTTGCTGCTTCTGCAATCATCGCATCAATGACGACATCTGACATTGCAGAGCCTAGATTTTGCATCAACAAGAAGATCATGAGTTGACGTTTAGAACTTCTTGCAGATTCCTGAATGCCAAGAATTACCCATGGAAAGAGCGAAAGCAGTGTCGCTATGACTAAATAAGGAACCCTTTTCTTTCCATACACTGGGATACAATCTGATATAATTCTGCAGCACCAATAAATACATCAATGACCAAACGCAAACGTGATTTTCAAAATTATATCCAGCTTCATTTACTAAAAAATTGACCATTAAATGCCCAAAAATATCAGCATAAAACATGTGAATAACCAGTTAGATAAATACCCGTATATTGGTTTTATGCTCCAAGGAAAAAATGATATGGATGTTACAAATTGAGAAGAAGAGGGTGATAGCTTTAATCTGTCTTTTAGCTGGTAGGAAACGGCCGTCCACACAAAAGATCTAAAACCCTTAAAAAATCAATCATGGGGAACCACATTAGACGAGTTAAAGTGAGGAACCACATGGTTTGTAAACTTTAGAATGTACGAGCAAATTTCATGGACAACTATGTGAAAGCATGAAGTGAATATCACCATACGATGAAAAATTTTAACTCAAAACTTACTGTAAGATATGTAACAAACGTAGAACCGAAACTACTATAACTTATGCAATAATCATTATATTCTCGTGATCATTTACATTGCTTTGAGCTTACATAGCTATATAGTCCCTTCCACTATCATTTGGCCAGGATAAGATGGTACAATGCTATGAAAGTATGTTTTGCGGAATTATGCAAGTTTCGTAAGGGATAGGAATGTGCCCCTATGTTGTATGTTTATACAAGTTATCAGTAGTGGAACTACAAAAAGCATAGTCACAATTTTATATTCTTCTTTAATAAACTTGTACTACAACGCTGTTATGCAATCCAGTGTTGGTGGCAAAAAGTGCAGGTAAAGTAAGTAGGAAGCAAGTAAAAATGAATCCTTTTTGGGGTCAAAACAGATTAATTTTATCCACCGCTTGTTTATCTTTTAAAATTTCCTAATTAACTAACATCGAAAAAATGATTACAGAAACTATCATAAAATCAGATATTTCATAAAAAGCTAGTGAGTAGATTGTAAACACTTGATTATGTCACAGACAAAAATTCGGCTTATTTGACTTGTTAAACAATACAATATAACTTATATTGACTCCTCTTCCCAATGATTTAGTGCATACATATAAGTGATACATTTCGTCTAATATCCCACGCCGATACTAAAAAAAATACTATTAACAAAACACACACAAGTAAACACGCAGAAAATAAACAACACACAGGATATACGTGCGATTACAATTTAAGGTTTATAATTACGGATACAACATTTTTCAAACCTAAACATGTAAAGTTATAAATATCATAAAAAAAGAATTTGTACGAATTTATCAAAATTCAAATAGTGATATGCAATTTCTGATATGATAAACCCTAAATTAATACATGATCATGAAAAGCAATAGAGAAAATTGAAATATAAAAATTGAAAATGAAACCTGTGTGAAGTAAATCAAACAAACGAGCCAAAGAAACGGAGCACCGAATGATATCCGAAGCTGTTTTATCCATTCTATCATTTTCTGTTATGTTATTAATTTCGTATTTTCATCATCTTCTGTAAAAAGAAACGGAAAAAGAAAAGAACAAAGGCGTTTCTGGTTGCGTTTCCAACTTTTTTAATTTTTCTAACCGTTTTCTTGGGGTGAACCAATCATGTCTCTTCTTTGACTACAAAAGTCAACTATTACTTTTTGGATTTTTTTTAAGAAATTTAAATATATATATATATAGATTTATGATCAAAAGAAAAATATAATTAAGATGAGAAGAATGAGAAGAAACTACAACTACAAATATTAGATGCACATATGAAAAATAGATGCGATCTCCTATTATTTCTCTTTCCTTATTTGAAATATGTGATTATAATTTTTTCTCACTCTTCTCATTTAATTAATTCTTATATATATATATATATATATATATATATATATATATATATATATATATATATATAGGGGTGAGATCAAATAAAAAGATGATTTTTGGTAAAAAAAAAAATAAGAATGATTTTTGACCTTTAATTTAAAATCAATGGTGGAGATTAACTATAATCCTAACTAACTATTAAGGGTATACAAGTAATTTCACAATCAACTACTGTATAATTCTAACTAACCTATATAATAATAGTGAGTCATGATTGGCATGCCTAAAAGCATGCCTAAACTGAGGTGTCATCTTCTGATTGGTAACATCAAGGGGCCCCACTTCTTTACATTTTATCTTTCCTCATATCCACTCTCCATTTGACCACTTGTCTTCATCCTCTTGTTAAACATATTTTTAGGCATAGCAATCAGGTCTCTAAATCATTTTCCATAATAATAAAACCCAGCTTCCAGACACAATAAAACCCAGCTTCTACACACACGAACACACAAAAACTTCAATAACTAACCTTTCATAATCAACTATAATCCCTTTTTCACTGAATTATAATCTTCAATATGTTCCCCAATATTTAATCAAATAAGTGGTTGTAACACTTTTATTGATATATTCAATCGTTATTATCGTGGATGTTACGCTTAATTTCGAATTTGTCCAGAATGTTATCGATTAATAATAGTGATAATCAAGGTATGTATTTTTTGCGTTAAAATAGATTTCGGTTCGACATTAGATTAAGTTTTTTTTTTTTGTTGTAATTTAGTGTATTTGATAATAAATTTGTGCTATTAGTGTAATTTGATATGTAAATTAGTGTTTTAGTACAATTTGCTACAATTATGGATTTGTGGTAGGATTTACTACACACATTAGTATTATTACAGTATCTAATGCATAATTATTGCTATTAGTGTAAATTGATATATAAATTTGTGTTATTAGTATAATTTGATGAAAGTTTGTATTTGCAGTAGAATCTGATGCACAAATTAGTGTATTTGTGACTCAAATTTCATTATTAGTGTTTTTTTATGGAAATTTGTATTTGTAGTAAAATTTGATGCACAAATTAGTATTATATATTATATGGCTGTAGCTCTAATTAGAAAAGGTTCTGGAACGCCAAGTTCAAAAGTGTGTGACCATTTTATGCTAAAATGTGGCCGACTATCGGATGTCAGCATTCTTTGTTTGTCTGAGATGCAACTGCTAGATTACCAGGAACTATTGGAACGCATGCATATTTTTGTACTTTGATTAGGGACTCTAATGCATGTTTTTAATGATTTTTTTGGTGGAGCTTTGGACCGTTTGCATTGTGAACGCAGTCCTTGCTTGCATTTAGATTGGGAAAGGAAGTTATGGGTTTATTTGCATCGTGAAAGAAATGAAGTTGATTTTGAGGATGATCAGGCGTTATCTACAAAGAGGTGGAAGAGGCAAAAGAATGCATCTGACATGAAAGAGCTTCTTGAGTGTTCTGATGGTAAACAACATACGAAGATTGGTGTTGCTGCAAGTAACATGTGTGAAAAAGGTCGTGTGCACAGGTTCCTTCTGTGACGTGGCATCCTATGCGCAATTTGCTAACTTGAAACATTCATGTAATCTTTATTTTCATATCTAACGTTTATGGTCTAGGCTTAATTCCCGTCTTCACCCATCACCACCATAATGCATCTCCCGTACCCATAATACAACAGTGGATAATGTTCAAAACTGTAGAAAATTGACTTGCATAAAAATTATTACTCCAACTTCTAATTTTTTTCAAGCGTACACTTTTTTGGTGTGTTATGTTCATAAGAGACATGATATCTTCTTTTGTATACTCTTATGTAGGATGCCACTTATGCAGCTCATGCACTAGCCGAGGCTTCATAATGTGCTAGTTATGATGGTCGAAACATACATGTGTGTTATTAGTGTTATAGCACATCTGGTTATGGTTATTAGTGTTATTGTAATTTACAGATGAGAATAAGAAGTCAACTGTTAAAGTTTTGAAAAAAGCACAATCACCCGTTTGTGATAACGATGATATCCCACTCTTAAAGTTTTCATGGAATTCCGCTTTTATTTCAGGTTTCTAATAGAGTACTGGTCAAATGAAGCTTTCACAATGATGAAAGAGTTCTTCGGTGGTTTCTGAATAGAAGTGGAGTTGCCTAAACAAGAAGATTCACCAGCAATAAGGATGCAGACAGTGAATATACATGCTGCTTATTTTTGCTGCACATACCATTTGTATATTAAAAGAATCATTTATTGAAAAAAAGTTATACTATGTCTTGAAGTGATGAACTTTAGTATATGTGTTGGTGTTATCGGAATGATATCTTTCGATGTTCAACACAATAGTAATGTATTTGAATCAAAATTTTACGTTAACGATATTCAAAAGTATTTTACATTGTATTAAAGTAGTGAATTTTAGTATATATGTTGTCATTGTTAAATTACATTTTAAAAAAATGTTCATCAATATAATAATATTTAAGAGTACTAGTATATCAGAATCAAAATTTTACTAATATCATATTAAAACTGATGCACATTTGGTACAATTTTCATGCACAAAATAGTTTTATTTCAAGCAACATCATATGATAAGTGATGTGATGCTAATTTAGTTTCATTTATATATATATATATATATATATATATATATATATATATATATATATATATATATATATATATATATATATATATATATATATATATTTCAAGTAACTTATGTCGTTCGAAAAATAGCACTATTACCAGCATCATATGAATACTAATGCATATTCAGTCTAATTTTCATGCACAAAATAGTTTTATGTCATACAACTCATGCCAATCACCGAAACTTAAGATTAGTACCAACGTCATAAAAAACTGATGCTCATTAGTCTAATTTTCATGCAAAAAATAGTTTTGTTTGAAACAACTAATGTGGATAAAATCGAAATATAGCAATATTAGCAACATGATATGAAAACTGGTGCGCATTTACTTAATTTTTAGGCGCAAAATAGTTTTATATCAATCAACTCATGTCGATGAACAATTCAAACCTACTAAGGAATGCTATTCTCAACAAGATACATCAAAGAAAAATAAAAATCCATTTAGTGTCAAAAGTGATCTCATCTCCCTTCACATAATTGCAAACCGAACAAAATTCAACTATGATATAAGCATTCATAAGCATCCCATTTCTAAATAAATACAATCCAACAACAATACACATATTGTATTTAAAAACAAGACATAATCAAACTTAGACATGCTATGTATATGGTTACTCTCCGTTCTCGAGCTCATGTATAATCTTTTACAAAGCTTCTTCCTCAGCGAGCAAAATTTTGGATGTTCTTCGTATGCCAAGTACTCGATGAAAAGTTATTTCTGCAACAAAACATAATTAAACTTATATATAAATTTATAGTAATTTCCCTGGCATATCACTTTTACTTACTCCATTTGAAAACAAATGAACATCAAGCCCTTATTGAATGCAAAAAGTTGTGTTCTTTTAAACAACGATGTGCCTAAGCATGTCAATTTTACTACAACCTGTGAAAAGTAACAGCATATATAGTCCGTTTTTATGCACAAAAGAGTGTTATTTCACACAACTCACAATTTCCCAAAGGTATGACACTTTTACTAACTTCTTACAAAAATTAATGCATATGTAACCCATTTTTAATGCACGAAACAATGTTATTTCACATAACACACGATTACCCAAACATATCGCAATTTCATTAACTTCCTACTAAAATTCACATTTAGCCCAAATTTTAATTTGTAAAAAAGTGTTGTTTCGCATAACACATGATTACCCAAAGATATTGCACTTTAACTAACATCCTAGAAAAATCAATGCACATTTAGCCCATTTTTAATGCACAAAACCATGTTGTTTCACATAACACATGATTGCCCAAACATATCGCACTTTTACTAACTTCCTACAAATTTTAATGCACATTTAGCCCATTTAATTATGTGAAAAAATGTTATTCTACAAAATTCACAGTTATCCAAACATATCACATTTTTACTAAATTCCTATGAAAACTAATGCGCTTTTAGCCCCTGTTTAATGCACAAAAACATGTAAGTTTTCATTCTTTTATGCAAATTTGTATTTGTGTACCATAGAAGCACAAGGGCGTGAAACCTATGGCATTGACTAAGCAAAACCTGAAAAGGTTTAAAATAGTCAGGACTAGCTCTAGACGAATTCAAAAAACATGTGAAATTAAATAGAAACCTTACAAGGTAGACATTCGGTAATTCAAAATAAAACAGAAGCTACATAACACGTACCTGAAGAACAATAGGTAACTTCTTTGGCGGTTTTTTATGTTCAAACCAATGATCAAGCCATACCTCAAATGCTGTCAATTGTTCCATAAAAAAAGGACTTGGCTGTAGAAAGAATAATACAACATCAAAAATCACTCAATAAAGTTATAAAGCTGATATCTGTAGATTTTTGCATCATGATTAACTAAATTAACTATGTAATCAGTTTTTATGAACTATTTACATAAACGAATTTAATTTGGCAAATTTCTTACCTGGGATTCCGCATTAGGATCCTCAAGCGATGTTGGAAGCTGCGAAATATAAATTTTAACAGCCATATCCCAAGCATCCCTACAACGCAAATAATGATAAGTGGTCAATACATAATTGTAACAGTCAAAAAGTGCAACAACATAAATAAGTCTATGGGCCTACCACATATGCTGATGAGTTGGAGCTTGGAGGCAACAATGAATAAGTTACAGGTGAAAATTTTGTCGATATTCTGTCTATAAGTGAATCATCAAGTGATTTGTGTAGTAAGGAGTGAGTGCAAATTAACCACTGAATCAAGTAGTGAAACACCCATAAATGTTCTCTTTTCTAATCAACCTCTATCTCCACCCAAATAACTTACCATCTTTAGTTAATACAAGACCTGATCATTTCAGGGTCCGCTTGGTTCAAAGTGAGGAAAGGGAAAGGGAAAGAGAAAGGAATGCAAAGGAATGAGTGATGTGGGTAATCAATACCATACCCCCCAATTTACTCTATAATGGTTGATTACCCACTACGGGGTAGTCAATACCTTACCCCTGAATAACCAAGCACCATTATTTGAAGATGTGGGCCATTTTCAATTTCTTACCCATTCCCCACCCCCCTTTTACCCCCCACCAAGCACCCCCTCAATTCACTGTATGTTTTAATTCGACACCGGGGTGTTTGGTATTGCATTTTGGAGGTGATTGTGTTGTATAAAACAAGATGAAATTTGATGGGGTGTTTGGGAAATGGGATTATTTAGTTACCTGCTTTTTTTTAGATAAGTCGTCAAAATTCAAGAATAGGCTGTTTCATTTGGTTTATCAAAACAAAATATTTAACTCATAAACATTAAGATAAACAGTTTCCATAAGCAATCCCTGGTTATCTCTGTTATATTTTATATCTCAAACAGGTCAAATAAGTCGACTTAAATGGAAAATGACAAAACAATCAAAACCCCTTCTAATCCATATTTTAATGAACAAAACAATCAAAACCCCTTCTAAACTTTATTTTAATGAACAAAACAATCAAAACCCTTCTAAACTTTATTTTAATGAACAAAACAATCAAAGCTCCTTCTAAACCTTATTATAATGAACAAAACAATCAAAATCCCTTCTAATCCTTATTACAATAAACAAAACAATCAAAGCTCCTTCTAAATCTTATTTTAATGAACAAAACAATCAAAGCCCCTTCAAAACCTTATTTTAATGTACAAAACAATCAAAGCTCATTCTAAACCTTCTTTTAATGCACAAAACAATCTAAACCCCTTCTAAACCTTTTTTTAAATGCACAAAACAGTCAAAACCCCTTTTAAACCTTATTTTAATGAGCAAAACAATCTAAACCCCTTCTAAACATTATTTTAATGCACAAAAGAGTCAAAACTCCTTCTAATCCATATTTTAATGAATAAAACAATCAAACCCCTTTCTGATCCTTATTTTAATGCACAAAACAGTCAAAACTCTTTGTAAACCTTATTTTAATGAACAAAACAATCAAATTCCCCTTCTAATCCTTATTTTGATGCACAAAACAATCAAAACCCATTCTAATCCTTGTGTTAATGCATAAAGTAATCAAAACCCCCTCTAATCCTTATTTAAATGCACAAAACAATCAAAACACCTTCTAAACCTTATTTCAATGAACAAAACAATCAAAGTTCCTTCAAAACATTATTTTAATGCACAAATAATTTGTATAAACATAAACTTAAATACATCAATACCTAATGATTTTGGAGTTTTTGAGGGACGATCGTGGAACATCTTCCTCCATTTATTAGCTTTCAATTCTTCATTATCTGACAGAGATATAGTTATTGATACTCTCCTTCCACTTCTTAATCTTCGTTTATTTGCTGCTAATTTTTATAAAAAAATGCATTAAAATCGGGCTACTGTAAAATAATATGAACAAAATCAGATTTAGTTTACTTATCTTTGCTTTTCAACGCCATTTTGAAGAGGATTGCATGAATTTGATGATCGGAATTTATTGAGAGAGAAAGTAGGTGGAGGAGAGAGAAAGAGAAGATCGGTTTAAATGTAAAAAAACGTGATAAGTTATTTTGTATAGTGTGTTTATGTATTTTTATTAAAAGACGATTTTGCCCTTCCAACTTTGGCTAAGTTTATAGTTTAATATCATCTATTGATTTTAAATCTAAGGGCCTAAAATCCTTCTTATTCTTTTTATCAAAAAACCTCTTTTTATTTTAACTCCCCTATATATATATATGGGGATATGTTGGCTACAATTATTGTAGCCAACTAGCTACAATCCTTCACTAAAATTAGAAGGGTACCCGCGCAATGCGGCAGCGGGTACCCTGTGACAATTTTATGTCGAAATACACCTTTTTTTTCAACCATTACATAATAATTCAAAATACATTTAAAAACATTATAAATATTCGAAGGCAGTTACAAGTCGACACTTAAATACGTTTAATTTCCAGGATGTTACAAGTCTAAATTTTTAATAGCAAAATTAATATATTTAACTTTGGGTTGAAACCTCTTCATATGTAACTTTCTTTTTGTAGAAATGTTTTTTGGTCTTACTTTTTTAAGATTTTTAAAATTAGATGTCCTAAATACATTATAAGGTAGTAAAGATTACATAAGAAAAGATTCAGGACCCACAAAATGTAGCACAAAATTGTAGGGAGTTAGCTACAATAAATTGTAGCTAATATATATATATATATATATATATATATATATATATATATATATATATATATATATATATATATATATATATATATATA
The DNA here is from genome assembly GCA_030686995.1 of Artemisia argyi. Classification (NCBI taxonomy): domain Eukaryota; kingdom Viridiplantae; phylum Streptophyta; class Magnoliopsida; order Asterales; family Asteraceae; genus Artemisia; species Artemisia argyi. The sequence goes on along the minus strand of CM060679.1, from coordinate 38,899,314 downwards.
TATATATATATATATGGGGATTTTCTTGCGAGAACCACCCAAAAACATACGTGCACACCCTTTAAAATCAAAAAATTACATGCAAATAATCAATAATCGTAAGTATCCACCTATTTTCTTTAATATCATCATTAACTCTTCTTCTTCTTTCATAAAAACCTTATACATGGCCGCAATATAGTCGTTGCACGCCTTATAAGAACATGCATGCACACCTTCAAAGAAAAATTTTGTATATCCAATTTCTCATCAAATTTTTTAGAGTAACCATGTTTTTTTAAAAACATATATGTTCTTTTATGACATACGTGGAAAAATACAATTATTGAAGGCGTGCATGTATGTTTTTGGTGGTTCTCGCAGATAAGGTGGTTCTCGTAAGAAAGTCTCACTATATATATATATATATATATATATATATATATATATATATATATATATATATATATATATATATATATATATATATATATATATATATATATATATGGGTTCTTGAAAAAAAAACACACTTTGGTAGAAAAGTGAGAAAAGTGTACAAATCACCCTATCCCTTTCCCCCCACATTTTTTTTCCAACTCAAAGAGCCTTATTGTAACTTCTTTTTTTTTTCAAGGTAAATTTTGTAAATTTGTCTCTTTTTGTCATTACTATATAAAATGAAGACCAGTGGCTTATTTTGAACGTGTGATCACTGGTTTATAACTTTATATCTATCACTAATTTGCTACTATTAAAATATAACAAAACAAAAAGGTGTTTGCTGTTGAGTCTAAGACGCGTCAGCAAAGCACATGTTCAGATTTACCATTTGACTGAACAAATAAGATATATAATTGTGTTCTATACAACATAAAGTCATTCCCGGGATTAAAAAAAAAAAAAAAAAAAAAAAAAAAAAAACCCTATAAAAAAGAAAAAAAAAAAAAAAACCCTATAATGAACATTTCTATACAACATAACACACTTTAAACCACCATATTCAAGTTTGTTAGATCGTCCATCTTCCCGACTTCTTTTCTTGTTTCTTGTACGTGTTTCATTCTTGATTTCATATCTATAAGTTCCAAATTCTTGTGACAAGCAGCAGCTAGCCATCCATGACAGGTGTTAGTAAGCTTTGTTGTTACTCATCAGTCCCTTTGGTCCAACATATCCAGCTGCCTACCACTGCCCCTCAGTTTCTGTTTAAATCTAAAGCTACTACTTCTTGTATAAGTAATAGATTAATCTGAGCTTCACTCACCACTCAGTTTAATCATGGCTCTAGTCTCTAAACTTCAAATATACCACCTGCCCATGTTCTTAATACCAATAGTAACACTAATGGCAACAACAAATTAATGGTCCACTCCAAAATTTTAAGGCCCACAAAGGGATCAGGCGAACCTCCTCGTTGGTTTTCGCCTTTGGACTTGGGATCCTCTAGCCGCTTGTCCAATGCTCCTCTTCTCCTCTACTTACTAGGTATATCTTCCGAGAAAAGATATCTTCATGGATATTTTAAGCTAAACATATCCCGCAGTAGTTAACATGACCATAAAGATAAATGAACTAGAGTAATTGAGCCAAAAAATGTAATTATTTAAAACACCTATTGTCAGACTGAGAATATAATCAAGGCCACCATCAAGTTCCTTTGACAAGGCTTCTAACATGGGTATAAAAGGACGCAACTATGATCCATTGAAAGATTAGTTCACTAACGCTTGTCTATATGATCAATAACTCTACGCTAAAAAGCAAAATAACATCCTGTTGACGAACTTGCTACTAACTTCTAAACTAACAACAATTAACAACTATAAAAAGCACAAATAACAACTTGTTGATGCGCAATGTAATCGGCTTTAATAGAAGAAATGAACAACCTAAAGCAACAATGTTTAAAACTAGATTATCGCAAACATTATAAATTGATCGTACTTCAAATAGTCGAACAACAACAACCAAACTTAAAACTAGTTTGCTAAAACTACGCTGAATGCCAGAATTATATCAGATTTCAACACTATTGACAAGTTAGATACCAACATTTTCACTTACTTCAATCAACACCTACAAAAACTAGAACTTAACACAACGCACACGTAAAAAACAAGTTGTCGCGCAATTTAATAGGCTTTAATTAATGTCTAAGACTACTCATTTACAATAAGCCGATTCAAATAAGCACCAAACTCATGCAACGAAAGCTATGACTAATCCGTTAAAGCTTAAGTTCAACTGTTATGAATAACCAACTCATTTAAAACAACTTATTGCTTTTCCAAATTTAGGAAGCTCAAATTCGTGGGCTTATAAGCTTAGCAACTTGAGCTTATGGCTTATTAAAGCTAATTTTTAGGCTTATGTGGTTTCATCATATGTTTGATAAGACCAATTTTTTATCACATTGTAAATTACCTTGTCCGGTCAAAATAGATAATCCTGATGCACTAATGTATAAAACAGATGCAGTAATACATGCAAACACATTTACACTTTAGCAAACACATGTATCAAATTTAATCCTTATCACACATGATTAACTAAACAAGCACATTTATCAGGTAACTTTTTAAGACACTCCCAAGAAATAAACAAAAATGATTAACTAAACAAACATGTGTATGAAATTTAATCCTTATGTGAAATAAACATACATGATTAACCCAAATGTGTTTTGGCCAGTTCCACAACCCACCCGACCATCTTTCCACCTTTAGCTCATAAAATGAAACAGTAAGAGGAGGCAATTTGACCCCATGTACTTGCATATAAGGTTGATGCACTAATGTATAAAACAGATGCACAAAAACAATACAACAGAATCAACTACTCGTAAAAAACAATGTCTTTAATAATATGCAGACCATATCTAACTATAAACAGGCGTTTGGGAGTGCCTAATGAAACTACTTATCCGCTGATTTGACAAATAGTCTCGAGGGTGTTTAGGGTTGCTTTTTCAACTGCTTATCTATTAAATGCCATAAGCTGTTATGAATAACCAACTCATTCAAAATAACTTATAGCTTTTCCAAATTTAAGAAGCTCAAATTTGTGGGCTTATAAGCTTAGCAACTTGAGCTTATGGCTTATTAAAGTTATTTTTTTAGGCTTATGTGGTTTCATTATATGTTTGATAAGCCCGCTTTTTCATCAGATTGAAAAATTACCTTGTTCGGTCAAAATGGATAATCCTGATGCACTAATGTATAAAATGGATGCAGTAATATATAGTCATACACTATGGACGCCCTAATGTAACAAATGGATAGGGTAATGTATAATGTTGATGCACTAATATAGGACACGAAGAGTTTACATAAGAAAAATGGACAAACTGTTTTAAACTCTACACAACGCACCCCATTTTGAGCTGTAACAAAATGACTCGTTTTGACCCAATCACCAGCCCACCCATTTTTCCACCTCAAATTTACAAAATTAAAAGGAGCAGATGAAGTGGGCTCTCACTATTACAACGTCAATCAGCATAAGCATATTCAAACATTGTTTTTACAATCTATTTTCATTACTACTTATTATCAATATCACACAACCACTTAAAAAATGGACATCCAAACACCCCTAAACCAAAGTCTTAATATAAACAACATACCAGACCCATCTGTATCAAATAGCTCAAAAGCTTCTTTGATCTCCTGCCACTTTTGCTGATCAACCCACGATGACACACTCTAGGCTTATCTCTCCTGGACGGTTCTCTGTAAACCCCCTGAGAAAAAAAATCAAAATGTAAGAACCACATTGTATCTTCTCTTTGATGCACTAATTATACAAACAGATGCATTAGTTGCTCACTGCAACAAGATCAGACATTACCCATTTAGATCAACTTCAAACGGGTTATGTAGTATTGAATTCACCCTATAACTGAGCATTAGTTTCAATTTTGACACTATACTACTTATTTTGGAACTAATCACACAAACAGATGGTACACTCGACTGAATCAAGAGCGTGCAAATGGATGCACTAATATGTCCAAACAGATGCATTAAACTTGCCAATGGATGCACTAAACCTAAGCCACGACGGCTCCTATAACCACATCAACATGTTCTCCCCTAGAGACAACTATAAAAAAGAAAAGAACAAAATTGTAAATCCTTAAGAAAGTTGACAGGAAGGTATACTTCATAACCACATTATTTCCTTTAGAAATAGCAGCCATGCTGCCAAAGGATGATGATGATTGTCCCATGTACTATTTTCCTAATACAATACTGATTTTCCTCCTAAAAAATATCAGCTGTGAGTGTTGCACATTTTACCAAAACATAAAAGTTTATTTACATAAAAGACTGTTCTTGGTACTTCTAAACCAGATCATGACATTCAACCACCAATACTCAGATGCTATTAGATAATTTAACTATCCAAACCCTACTTCAAAATATTGTCAACTTGTCAAACTGGTATAAAGAAAGAATCAGAAACAAGATAACTACAACGGACTCATGATTCGCCTAATCATACTCACTGATGCCCTAATCATTACTCACTGATGCACTAATCATACTTACTGGTGCTCTAATATGTTTAGTGATGCACCAAACGTACAAACATTTAACTTGATATGGCAACCACTAACACTGATGCCCATCATGCTCACTGATGCTCTAATATGTTAAATGATGCACTAAACATATTTTGATGCACTAATCACACAAACAGATGCCGTAACAAGTCATTTGATGCCCTAATCATACTAACGGATGCTGTAACAACTATTCCTGGTGCAATAATCATATAAGCATATGATAATTCATGAAAACTTGATGCACTAATCGAACAAACAAATGCTCTAATCATACTCAATGGATGCCATAATGTATCATACGATGCTTTAATCATACACACTTGATGCGCTAACGTTTCATGAAATTCCCTAATCACAAACTCTCGATGCCCTTACTTTTTCATTTCATGCTCTAATCACACACATTTTATGCCCTAAATTTGTTACTTGATGAACTAACCATACACTCCCGATATATTAATTTTGTAAAGTGATGCTCTAATCATTCTAACAGATTCCATAACATTAATTGCTGTTGGGATTCTTGATTTGATGTGACAAAATAAATAAAAGAATGAAAACAAGAGGGACTTAAAGTGACAAAGGATGAAACTTCAAGAACAAGAAAAAGATTACTACGGATCTTTTTATTATTTAGAATATATCCTTTGTAAACCTAATCCTCTATTATATAAAGAGGATACAGGTCGTATGTTTTATTATGTCTTTCACAATGTAGTCGACTAGAAAAGTGTGTGTGTGTGTCTAGGGCGTGGTTCATTGTAAACGCCTAGACTAGAGTTAGTTTGTGTTCGTATTCCTCCAAGGTCTGAGAGTTCTTAGATCCCTATTACACTTAGGTAATACGTTGTATTCTGATCAAATACATATTGGAGGTGATTAGGAAAACCTTGTGTCAATAACTTTGATTCATTCTATTCCGCTGCATATTGTTATTATCATTGTTATTGTTTGCCCTAGATGATATGAGGTCTAAACAACCTCGAGCTACAACGATCCTACAGGTGGTATCAGAGCTTGGGGAGCTCGTTACCTAGGGATTCACAAGGTTTTTAGTCGAAGAATGAAGAAGAAAATCGAGTTTGGTTTCAATTTTCGTAACTTTCTGCAGGTCAGTTTTCAAACGGCGATATCTCCTTCGTTAACCGTTGGATCGGGCTGAAATTTTTACTGGAGCTTCTCTATATATCAAGGAAGATTTCCACCAGAGGGATCTTCAATCTGAGTTTTTATGTGGAAGTTCTGGTGTGTCGAACACTGCTGCAGATAAAGGGTTTGTAATTCGATTTTTAGGGTTTTCATTATATTAACTTCTTTGATTTTGGTTTCTATTGCATAAATTCATCATAGAAGTTGGTTATACATTGTTTGGTATTGAAAACTCATGAAAGAAAGCAGGTGTGGAGGTGTATGAGTGATTTTTGGTGATTTTAGGGTTTTCGCGACACTTTGAAGTGTTGTCTTTATACTTCATGATTCTGTTTGTAAAAGTAGCGTTATTCACTAAACCCTAATATGGTCATGAATTTTGATCGCTATGCTACTGCTAGTATTATCTTCATTCTGCTGCTCAAATTTATTCTGCTGCTGCGCTTAAAGGTTAAATCATTCTGCTGCTTAATAAAATTCATTCTGCTGCTAGCATGTTTGAAACTGCTGCTAGCTTTATGATTCTGCTGCTGCATACTGCTGCTACTTTCGAGACTCTGCTGCTAGCTTTGTGATTCTGCTGCTGCATACTACTGCTACTTTGCTAGTTATTTTATTCTGCTGCTCGAAAGAGTTATTCTGCTGATGTGTTTATTGATTGAAGAGATGGTTTTTCACACACATGAGGAGTTTGGTTTTTGTTCTTAAAAGATTTAATGGCTCATTCTTATTGGATTAATTGATTACGAAGAAGGTTAAATATCACTTAGTTGATGTTGTAATTGAGTTTCACAGGTTTGTGTTCTTATCATATCTCAAAGTGGGTGTAGCACTTTGAAGATAACTTGTTTGTTTTATACGGTGGTGACGAAGACTTGTCAAATCTAGTTTTCATAGGTCAAGGGGAGGATGGACGAAGACCTAGTTAACTATCACTTGAAGGAGTTACGTTATTGTGCTCAGTGTCTCATTGAAGATGAGGATTTTGTCAAGAGATTACGGTCTACTTATATATTTGGTCTTGGATATAAGTTTGAAGTCACATGGTTAGTACAAGACATAAGACACAAGTTTGGGTTATTCTACTTCTTCATCAAATTCGTTATACTTAGTTTTCTTCACATGTGATCATTACATAGAGCCTACAGGTTTGAAGAATCATGAAGATGATTAACACATTGGTTTCAGGGGAAGTATCTTATTATGTGTTTAATCATTTGATGTTCATGCGCCACTCGAGGGGAAGTTTTTGATTCTTACTACTATTGATTAGTATTACTACTGCTAGTTGGAGTTTCTATTGTTTTGGATTCATTTTTAGTAAGCATTTTGGTGTTCTTCATGGTGGGAAATTCAAAATATTGGAAGGCTTTGATCAGGAGTGTGGTATTGGTTCGTGGTGGTCAAGATCATTATTTGCATACGTTCCCTATTTGTTGATAACAAAAAGGGGAAGAGATGTTGGAGTGGCATGGCATGACTTAAGGGGAAGACAAGACTTGTTTCATTCAGGGAGATGTTTATATCTCAACTTCTCTACTTCGTCTAGGGAAGTTCGTACACGACTTTGTTTGTTTTGTCATCATCAAATAGGGGAAGATTGTTGGGATTCTTGATTTGATGTGACAAAATAAATAAAAGAATGAAAACAAGAGGGACTTAAAGTGACAAAGGATGAAACTTCAAGAACAAGAAAAAGATTACTACGGATCTTTTTATTATTTAGAATATATCCTTTGTAAACCTAATCCTCTATTATATAAAGAGGATACAGGTCGTATGTTTTATTATGTCTTTCACAATGTAGTCGACTAGAAAAGTGTGTGTGTGTGTCTAGGGCGTGGTTCATTGTAAACGCCTAGACTAGAGTTAGTTTGTGTTCGTATTCCTCCAAGGTCTGAGAGTTCTTAGATCCCTATTACACTTAGGTAATACGTTGTATTCTGATCAAATACATATTGGAGGTGATTAGGAAAACCTTGTGTCAATAACTTTGATTCATTCTATTCCGCTGCATATTGTTATTATCATTGTTATTGTTTGCCCTAGATGATATGAGGTCTAAACAACCTCGAGCTACAACGATCCTACAATTGCTGGTGCATTAATCAACAAACAAACGATGAAACATGTCATGCGATGCTCTAATAATACACAATGGATGCATTAATATATCTCGCGATGCTCTAATCTAACAAAAATATGATCTAAATTAAAACTTATAATCTAATCATCTACACTTCTTTACATAACGTTTATACTGATGCACTTATTCATACAAATAAAGGATATACCATATTATTTACTCAGATGCACTAAATGTAATTTTATACATACAAATAAATGCAATAACATATTATTTACTCAAAGCTAACTTGATGCACCAATTCAAACAAACAAATGCCGTAGCATTTATTTATTTATTTATTAATTTTTTTTTTACAAAAATCCACTATAATGTCATTCTATACACAAAGTTCCCCTAAGATGAATCTACACCCTAAGATGAATCTACACAGATGCTCTAATTTTACACAGATTCACAATAATACTAATTATGATATAATTAATAAGGGAAAATTACTAAAATGGCCCGTTGCCCTACGGGTTAGGCATTTTTAGCCCTTTTTTTGAAAATTCTCGTTTTAGCCTGGGTTGCCCTAGGCAGCTAACGTCTATACAACTACAGGGTGACGCGTGTCTGACCAACCACTGTTGGTACGAGGTACATGAACGTATTGTATTTTGAGCAACTTTTGTGTTTTGGGCAACCAATACATGAGCAACTAGGCATTTAGGTCATTTTACTCTTTACACTCAAAACATTAACTAAACCTACTAATATAAATATCTCACAATCCTCCTCTCCTCTCCTCTCCTCTCCTCTCCAGATAAACAATCACAACACCACAACCACCCAGCAACCCGACGCCGCCACCACCTGATGCCACCACCACCGAAACCGTACATCATAAAATTGTCTGATCAAAATGCCACCACCACCGAAACCAACTAATATAAACATCTCTAAAATCATCAGATCTACTTATCCTGGTTAGTGTTTTATTAAAATGACTAGTATGTTGTCATTTTATATCATAGATCTAATACTATATATTGATATTGATATAGTGACATGCATATTAACTTGAAGATTTGAAATTGAAGAATCATGAGTATCCAAGTGTTTGAACGTGTTTTGCAGTTAGATCGTGAGCTCTTGGTTATGTTGTGTTGTATCCGCCGTCACCACAACCACCACCATCACCGCCGCAGCTCCATCACCTTATTCCTATCTCTCTCTCGTTATTCTTAATTGGTATGTCAAAAAACACAAAACTACTATGTGTTTTCTTTTATTTCCACATTGAACATAGTTTGATTCATTTAGTTTTCGTGGATTTAAAAACCTGATTAAACAAGTTTTAAGATGAAGATTCGTGTGGTTAAATCATTAAAAAAAAGGTGTTTGTCTGATCGGATTTTGCAAACGGGTCGGGTCAGACCCGAATGACCACGAGTCAAGCTTGTTATTAATATTGATTGTTGTAAGGCGAAGCTTATTTGGTGTTTATTATGTTTCGATTCAGAACCAACCCGAGAGGGTGATGTCTGTTTTGAGCTTGTTAGAAGTTGATTGGTTTTGTTGTTTCAGTCCACCAAACCGCAACCCATAAGGGTGCGTTTGGTTCGTTTGCTTATTACGCTCAAGTCGGCTGCAAACCCGAATAGGGTGCGTGTAATTGTGCTCGGCTAGGAATCACCCAAGAGGGTGTTTGTTGCAAGTTACAACCACCCGAAGGGTGTGCTTGTTGTTGTGACTCACCACCAAGACCACCAAAGGGGTGTTTGTCTTCAGCGTATAACAGCAGCACAAGGGTGTTTGTTGGTTTATTTTTGGTTCCTTTTAATTATAGTCTATTAATCAAACATATGGTTTATTTGATTTTGGTTTTGGGTTCGGTTGGAAATCCCCCAAGGGGGTGTGTTGATTCGGTACACATTCACAGCCGAAAGGCTGTTATTTTGTTGTTAGGATTAGCCACAAAGTCCATCCAAAGGGGGTGCGTTTACTTGTTTACTTTGTGCACAATATAGGTTGTTTGTTTGTTGCTTTCTGTCCAGCCAAAACCATCCCCAACCGAGGGTGTTTAGTGGCTGCAAAACAGCCCCAAATAGGGGTGTTTGTGTGCTGATTTTCTGCACCAAATGGGAGTATTCGTGTGCTAATTTTCTGCATAATAGGTGCGTTTTGTTTGTCTATTTACTGCATACATGAGCTGTTTGGAACAGCTCCCTGCAGTCCCGCCTTTTCGGCGATATCTAGAGTTATACAACTCCGGTTGATGCGACATTTGCGGCTACATTTAAGTTTATGTCTTACCTACATTTCATAAAACTGGGCCGAGCCCTAGAAATGACCAGAACCATGAGCTTTTTCTGATTGAAATCTGGTGTGCAGATTTTGACACCTTTCGCCATTTTGGCTCTCATTTACTCATCGGGA